>JANZLQ010000089.1:27479715-27502800 GCA_026212715.1 Elanus axillaris
CACCCCCCCCCCCCCCCCCCCCCCAATGCTTGGAAAACACCTGCCATTGGGGGGAATTTCTTCTCTTACACAGCTGCTCTTTAGGAGTGACTTGGGAGTATCTGGAGAGACAGGGGGCAGGGGGGAGAAATGTTTCCAGCTTCCCTTCAGTTTCATGGTAGATGATCCTAAGGGTGCTAGAAAGGTCCTGAACGTGTCCACAGCAGTGATATAACCTCTGTCACAGCTGAGCAATCTCTCTTGCACAAGTCCATAAGAGGAACTAGAAGTGACCTTGGAAAGAGCAGCTGCACGTGAGCATAGGGAACTCTGAGGTAGCAGTTTGTAACTCAAAGCATGAGACCAAGGCATTCTGGATGATGCACGTGATCCTGTATGACTAACAGATGCGAAAAGACTCCTAGATTTGTATGCAATTATTTCTGCAATAGGCTTCTGTTTGGAAATCTTGGTCTTAAGAAGACAACAGGATTTTTCCATTCACTTCTGCCACAGTCAGGATATCAGACAGTGATGGTGAACCAATGGTACATGAGAAACTTCATAATGTGATGCAAACATCCCTGAGCTTTTGTGATCAGCTTCCCTAATTATCCTGGGGAAATTACAGCACCCTTTATGGAATAAGAGCATTATAAAAATAAGTTTGTCTATGGTTATCAAATTCTCTGGTTACAAAGTGCCTATTTGACAGGTGCATAAAAAATTAAATTGATTTATTTACTAATGTCATTGGTAGGTGAAGGCACCACCATTATTACAAATGTTAGAGAAAGCTGAAGAATACTAATTACCAAATAACACACCAGTCATAAAATCAAAGCACAGAGACACTGGGGTAGAAAGAAAAAGAAGCTGAATCCTCACTATTTTTTCTGGATAAAAACTACTCAGATAATCTTACAATATAACAATACCCACTGCACAGGATATGTATCATTCCCAAGTATCAATTAGAAATAGAGATTCAAAAAGACTGCTTAGATCTTTGAATATTACACTCACTCTATCAGTATAATTTACTGTTTTTAATATACAACTGAAAGCTACAGAAAACAAAACATTGGATTATAATTTATTTTGCATTACTGAAAGGCACTCCCTCCAACAGTGTATGCCACATTATTGAAAACTGAGCATTTGCCCTCCCTATTCTCCTGGTACAGCTCACATCACCATTACTGGACCAGATGGCTGTGCTCTGCAGCCTTTTCTCCAGATCTGATGTTTACAGTGTGGCATTGGTGAGGCCTTAGGATTTTACCTCTCCCAAAATGAAATCTGACAACTCACCAGCTCCTGTATCAGCACCTAGAATGCACATCCCTACATGCCAGCCATGGTTAGCTGTTTCCTAGCCAAGCAAGCTAGGATGGGCTTCTGACAGGATTTACCCCATGCTGCATGATGACAGCAGCCATTTAAAGCAATTCACAAACAAAAGGAAGCACTTGCTCTTCTCTCACCCAGTGATGGAAAGCATCAGTGTCATACTAGGAAACCAAAGGAGAGTTCCATGCATGTATTCTCCTACCTAAGCATGACCTCTTCCTCCAGTGCTCAAGACAACTTGGCCTACCTGTCCAGCTTGGGATAAACAGCAAGTCCTCAGCCTGCAATTTTTTGGTGTCCTGATTCTTCCCAGGGTCTGTGCCACGCATTCTCTCTTTCTCTCTCTTTCCTTCCCTACTAGGTCTCTCTAAAACCCCCTTCTCTTTCCTCAGGACAGAAGAACAGCAATTCTCTCTGGCCATCAAGTGAGCCCTGGAAAAAGTAAACCACCCTACTCTGGACTGTTACTGTCACAATTTAAAGCTGTGCATCTGAAGTTATCTTACCTGTGCCAGCACTTCCCTTTTCCCTCTTCTAACTTTAAAGGCCATTTTAAAGACTTCTTGACATAAAGCCACATTCACTCAGGCAGCAATGCACAAGTTTGAAGAAACCCACAATACACATCAGAATAATGCAGGGAGCTCATCATGACTCATTCTTACTTTCTCCATATTCACTGAAAGCAGTTTTACATTTGTGAACGGCATGATACCACTGAACAGTACCTGAGTGCCTTCTCTGGGTGACAAAACTTACACTGCCAACATGTTGGGCTTCTATTCAGAGCAGAGCAGTATCCGCCCAGTTCCCCTCCCCAGGCCTGCCCAGCACCAGTCCCCCACCTTCAGCCTCCAGGCAGTGGGCACCGGGCCGAGCACTCCCTTCATCCTCCCTGGGCCCCCTCAGCCACAGCCGCTGCCTCACCCCAGCATGGACTTGCAGCCCCTTTTTAAGATGGCAAGAAGGGAGGGAGATGTACCCTATTTGCTCTGAATTGCTGTATCAGTGTGTGCACGTGAGGCAGAGACCCCTCTTCCCCTCATCTTTGCTATAGTTCTGCTGGGATCACCTACTAGTGTGTCAACTGAAAACATATGCCACAGTAAAACAGTTATCTTTAAAACGTTAACATTTACCAGCGGTTCAGATTCCTTGACATCTGACAAAAACTAAGGAAATATTATGGCATCTGTATGTCACACAGGCAAATAACCAAACTTAAATCAAATGTTACATCGTCTTTCATCTCTGACTATTCAAGTAAAAAACCAAAATAAAGCAAAAGCAGGCTACACAGTACTTCACACTCAGAATAGATTTATTCCATCTTACTGAGGCTTTCTGTATCACTCATCACTGAGGTATCCAGAAACAACATGTTTTGCTTATGAGAACAATAGCCTGTAAATTTCTGAATCTGAAATATTCATGAGAAATAGGTAATGACATTTACAGCTTAACACACACACACTCTCCTCGGGCTTCTAATGAAAGATCAGAAAAAGCCAGTGTACAATATAGCATTATCCTTTGTTTTCGACTATTCTGAAAGAGTCAAGAAAACAGTGAGTAGAGTTGGGCTATTTCCAGTTACAGCAGTCATTGTCTGGGAGGAGATCTGTGGTTAAAGGACAGGGGGTCCTTTAGCATTGCTGAGCAAGCGCTACAGAGCAGCAGCCCATCAAGTGGAAGGGAATGCTCTTTCCTAGAACAGTGCTACTGATGGAGCAAGTCCACTCAGGGCTGACTCATCAATTATCACATGTTAGTAAATACTTAACCCTCCTTTCCATTTGATATGGGGGTTTTTTTCAGTTTGGCTTTTCTAAGAAAGGAAAAGGTTATAACATTTGATAGAGAAAGTTTCTTTCAACTGAATGGTTAATCTGTGTTTGAAGGTAGAAGAGTAATAGTCTGCCAATGTTATGGCTGATTTCATTTTTAAGTCAACATTATCACATTGTTACAGATTTGCCAGCTCTATACAACAATTATTCAGTTGATTACTTCAGATCCCACACTTCACAAACATATACTCTTGCTAATACTTACAAGGATTTCACGCAATTCAGTCTAGTTTCCCAAACTTTGCGTGTGGCATGTCATAGATACCTTCTATATAAAATTGACTTTGAATTGAGTACCACAAATACTAAAATACAACAAATAGACTGCTGATGGGGAAAACCAAAACGGATCAAAACCCCAAACACTATGTTCATTTCCTCATCAAAATTAAAGGTATGCTGTGATTCTGCATGCAAAAGATTTCTCTAAATGTGTATTTATTATTGATCTATCAAAAGATCACATTAGACTGAATTTAAATTTGATCTGTCCCTATGTAATAACTCATAAATCCTTTGCAAAATCAGGCAGAAAAAAACTTTGACATCTTTGAAGAACTCAGCTAAATCAAGGCTAAGTTTCCCATTGGTAAGAAAATCAAGCACATTGAAAGGGATCAACATCTTCGATTACCGGGAATTTCAACACCCTCAGAGCACCTGTTGACTATAGCATTTAAGGTACTACGTAGTCTTGTGCTAATCGCTGCATAAATGTTTAGATAGATGACTGACCAGAAGAACATGCAATAGGGCAACTTGCATACATTCAGCCTGGCCCCTCTGCTTTCAGAAGGCGTTTCAGTGACCTGGCACCACTCTTCCTTGCCTCATACAGGGCTTGAAATGTGTAGCTCATACTTAACTCAGGAGGGGAGGCTAGAACATTAGGCACCATTTTCATTTTCCTTTTTTTCAAGAGCTCAGGCTTTCCTAAACCCACATAATCTGCTTTTACTAGAAAGATGCCCTCTGCTCTTTTTCTTCTGCTTGAAGCGGGAGCTCCTCTCTGCTACACAGAAGATCTCGTCACTCCATTTTCATGTGGTTTGCAGTTTCATTAGAAGCATTTTGCACATCTCAGGCTGGAACCTGTAGATGAGAACAGCTTTTTAATGTTCGCTGTAGTCTGGAAGAATTGTGCATTTATTCAACTGAAAGCAGTAATGATGAAGGGAAAAATATTATTTTCAACTCTACTTCCACTGCACATTTCCAAGATGAGGCAGTGAAGCTTCATTTGCAGTCTGTTACAAAGAAAATCAAGACATATATTTAATATCTAAATTGTGCACAGCAGCAATATGGAAAGAAGAGAAGAAACTGCTGATTATGTAGTTCAAGATGGGGCGAAAGAACATGCTGTTCACACGTATCAAGTGCCAGCAGCCAAATGTTGGAGCAGTATCATTCCCTGCTCACTTAGCGTGCCTTTGTGCAGAAACTGACACATCTGTATAAATATTATAGGACACTTGCTTGTAATTGAGGTCTCTTATTGCAAAAATAAGGTCTACAGAATTAAGAGCTTCTGAAGTGCCTGGCATCTAAAACTAGAAGATATTAAAGCAATCTTCCACAAGATGGCTCTCTCTCTCTGTTCGTGTTACTGACTCAAACCTGTGTAGAGAGAACATAAATAATATTCAGGACAAAAATGCGATTACAGTTCGGAGGAGTAAGAGTGCCGCCACATGGGAACAGAGATGCTTCACTGAATTAGGGCAGCTTATGTGACAGTGGAGAACTACACACCATCCATTTTCTACAGACTGTAAAGGGGCGGGAGGGTTTTGCAGGGTGTTTTGAAATTATGTCTTTTGAAAGGTAGGTGCTTGGTCCACCTGCACTCCAAGCTGGTGAGTTCCAATAAGTTTCATTTCATCATCCACATACCTAAGGGGCAGCGCCTAAACTAATAAACCCTGTCTTTCAGGGCTAACATAAATGTTCAGCTTCTGGACCTTATTTGAACAAGTAGCTCCTGTCCTGCTATAAGCATAGGCAGTGAAGCATCTTTGCAAATGTAAATTCACACTGGCATTCCAAACTTCAGAAGAAAATGAAGGAAAAATAATAATAAAAAAAATTTCCACCAACTTTTTTTTAACAATTTTTTTTTGGACATAACTTTAATTCATCTCTTGCATGACAGCTATGGAAAAATATCTTTGTGACATCTGAAAGCACATAATTTTGAGTAGCTTTAAAACCTATTGGACACACAGAGCCCTCTTCCCTGTATTTATCCTGGACCATTATGTGTCTTTATTTTCAATTAAATCTACTTTACTATACATTGTACTATTTAATGTGCTTACCAGAGCTTTGGGGAGTAGACTTATGCTTGAGAATGTGTGTTATGGATCCATTTATGAAGTGTTCATTTACAACAATCTAAAATATACTTGACTGAAACAGAAATGCTAAGATCTTGCCCTATTCCACCAAAAGCTTTACATTAACTGATGATCTGTCTATACAGATATTTGTCATTACAAAATGTGCATTCCTCCTATTTTCAGTATTTAAGTCACTCATCTTTAAGCAGTTCCTTTAGGTGGATTCAGGACAGTTGTGTTATCAAATAACTGCTTTACTGAGCAAGAGAGAAACAAACAAACATCAAAATGGGAGAGCGGGAACATTTTTCACTGTTGGTTCCTTTATCTCCCAAACAGTATGCTGGGACAGGGATAGATGCAGGGAAAAACTCTCCCTAGCCCCCAACTTCTATCTGCTGCAGAAAGTGGGAAAGGGCTGCAAGGGAAGCCTCCAGTTCTGTGGGATTCCTGGCACAGTTTGGAGCTGGTGCCATACCGCAGGTAAGGTGTGAGCTTCCTTAAGTATATTGTGGGGAAAAGCTGAGACACCCTCTTACCACATGATTTATCTAAGGCAGCTTACAGCTTCAGGCTACCTCACTTTTACCACAGCAGAAGAGTATATCACTGGCAGCTGCAGTAAGGCAGCTGGGACACTGAAATTACAGTATAACTGACTCACACATGCCCATGCTCATTGCTCCTGGAAAGTAACATCCTCAGCTGGCCCCATTTTGACAGATGATATGTGCAGTGTGGTAGGCAGGGATGCTCTTTCTTCCCACATCATCATTACATTGTCTCTGCAGAGCTGTAAGAGGGTACCAGAAGTGTAGACCCACATTTGGCTTGATAACAGCCAGCAGAGAGTTCTCCTACTATAGGAGGACTCCTCAGTGAGCATTTGCAGCTAGATTACATCTCTCCTTCATAGTCTGAGCACAGGAAGCTGCTTACAGGGTCCCCCAAGAATATGGTCTATTAAATTAGCAAAACCAGGATTAGGTCTAATGTCTAAAAGGAATGAGAAAATAGCATTTCCTACATGTTACAAATGAGTACTATTTTTATGCAGCTAGCACTGGACATTGACCACCTGTTCCTTACCAAACACACTGCACCCCACCTCATCAGCCAGCATCCTTGCATGCACACAGTGACCTTTTCCAGCACTGTGGTTGCCTTTGTATCATTTTCCTAGCAAGAGAAGGGAGCTCTGCTCTCTATTTTATCTCACCCTCATGAAGAAAATCACATTTTGGTCCATATTACAAGATGGTGGAGAAACCTGAGCTCTAAAAGCAGCTGCCATTCTGTCCTAGTTGCTACGAGTCACAAGTAGGGCATGTAGCTGAGAGATGCCAAGGAAAATGAGAGAGAAATGCCAGAACTCGCCCTTGCTTATGATACCACTCATGCTAGCTTTCTGCTGAAGCAATTCCGTTGTTTTCTGCATGGTTACAATATCTGCCAGCAGAACACAATCACATTCACATGCATGCACAACATGCAGCACATAACTGGATCACATCATCCAGTTCTGCCTCCATCTCCCATCATAAATCGTGACTCATACCTTAGGGTTTATAGCAACCTCCTGGCGCTCACTTCATATACAGCCTTAAAATTAAGCACAGAAGAAAGAGATATTTTTTTTTCTTCTAAGTTTTCTTTAGTTCTGGTAGACATGCCAGTCATTAGTTTCACTTGCTTCTTCAAAACTACTTCACTTCCCTGGCACATTAGATAAAGTCTGCCCTCAGTGCTATCTCACAGCCCAGGTACTGACCATCTCCTTTGAAACACTGACCTCCTCCTCAAAAAACACTCCTGCTTTCTATTCGTGCTCATAGGTAGCAGCGCTGGTTAAAGCAGTTGCATTATGACTTGGCAAGCTGTATGCTGTCAAGTAGCTGCTTATTCTGGGATAGGAAAAAAGGTGGTTGTCATTCATAATGAATATAAAGGTTGTCCTGGCAGCAATATGGCTTATCTCCATGCTGATAAAAAGTAAGGAAGATTTTTGGAAAGAAACACAGGGATATCTCTCTTACATGCTCTCAGTCTGTGTTAATTGAAAGTTATTTAGTTTTTCTGTCAGTAAAGCTTAGGCATGTTACTAAAACCTCTAAGATCCAATTCTGATGCCATACTGATTTGAATCACTTGTATTAATCTTATTTTATAGAACCAAACACAAGGTATTCTGAAAAGAAAAGGAAAAATAAACTAACATTTTTGCTTGCAGCCTTGCAATTTCCCTGAATCATGCTGTGTTGTTGACTTTTAAGCAAAAATCTTTACTGAAATCCACTGGAAGTTCTATTTAAGAACTGGTGGCAAGATATGGGCTATTGACTTCACTACAATTACTCCAAGTTGTACAGCAGAAGTCTGAGAATCAAGTCCTGAGTCTTTCATATGAGCTTAAGCATGCTTAAGATACATTATACAAATAAGAGACATTGAGCTAAGCAAAAACATATACAGGAGTCTTGTGGAACCTGTGGACCTCTTTTCTTCTGGTTTTTGCTTCTGTGGGTTTAATTTAGACTCGAAGATAGATTCAATGTAAAGGTGGTTCATTTTCCTCGCACATAAAAGTTTACATGAAAATTGCTGTCGTTACATTACTGATTACTTTATGCCTCTTATTTTTTATGACATTTTGGAAGAATGCCTGCCTCTATTGTTGTCAAAATTCTTGAAGAAATTGCATTAAAATCCAAATAAGGTCACTGAAATGTAAATAGAAATGGTTAATGTTCCTCTGCTGGGATGTTTCAATATTTTGGGAATATTTTATGTCCCCAGAGACCCAAAAGGCAAGTCATTCGAAAAGCAGTGTCTATGCAGAAAATCATCATAATGCCCTGTGGGACCAATCTGAGCACATCAAAATCCACTGGAGTCTGTCTACTGACTTCAGAGAGTTTCAGTGATAGTCCTCAATGCACATTTTTCTAAATCTAAAGAATCATTAGGCCTTCCAAAAAAAACCCTGTGACTGCCTGCAGTTTAACAGACTCAAGAAGCTCCCAGAAAAACATACAAGTAAAGGTTGATGCTGTAGTGCACTATGGACTGTCCGATCCTATTTTCATTCCGCACTGCTGACCATGAGAGCTGCCATACATATGCACTGCAGCAACTGGAATAAATTGCAGAGATGGAGAAGTGTTGAGTGCTGACAAGTCAAAGATCTAAGAGCAGCCACTGTACTAAAAGGAGATTCATTACTGTGAAATAATACCAAAGTCAGGATTAAACCAACAAACAGAAGTATTTAGTATCTATTAAGTGGAGTTTGACACGGGGAATGCAGACCAGCAATACTTCGTGAATTTTCACTGAATATCAAAGTTTCCAGAATACTAACAATCTGTGCAACTGAGGCCCCCAGGCTTGGGACCCAACGCCTGAAATTAGATTGCCACAGCTGAGATCTGTAGAAGTCACCATTGCATAATTATCTTCACTGAAATGAAAAACAAAAAGATGGCTAAAATGAATTCTAAAATCCATGGAGAATGTATTTTGTTTCCCTGCAGTCTGGACCTCTCTATCTTCAGAGCAAAGCAGAAAAAACGCCACCTTCCTACCAAGCAGTGTCAGAACTGTCAGAAAATTGTAAATGGCTCGTTAAGGAAACTGTTGTAGCATCTGATGCGTATTTACTTGGTATAGGAAAAAACAGTTGCATGGTTTTGCATAATTTAAGTTAAGCTTGTTCATACAGGCATTGCCATAAACATCATTTTTATTAAAACCAGAAAACATTAAGTAGAAGTACCATGTGGTCTGAAAACTGACCTACTGTTTTGGCTGTTAGTTAACTTCATTTTACACTTACATGTATTTTTGGTGCAGACATGCTGGAGCAAATCCATACTTGAATATTAAAAAATACAAATTGCTTAACTATATTATTGACTTCTATAAATATTCAGCATACACAGTTTTGTTCGTGAGGTCTTCTAAAGGTAGGCTGCACTGTGAATACCTGTGCAAATATTCATGAATATTACAACTGGACACAAGTGGTTTACCAAGCTACGTTTAGAGTGGCCAAACACCTTTCCCAGCTTAGACCAGAGAATCTCACACTGGGGGACAGGTTCCAAAAGGACATACACCTCCCTTGGGCACAGCAGCAAAGTCAGATGAACAGAGTCTGGAAGAGTTAAACACATGCTGCAGATATGTTCACCACCAAAAGCTGCTGCTTGCACAGCTGAGGTTACATGAGCAAACTGGGCTTGAGAACCCATCCTGGGTGTTGTGTATAGTGAACAACTACCCTTACCCAAGCAGCACAAGCTGAGCTGTTGCCTTGCAACAAAATCAGTTTAGGTAGTTTGAAGATTGAACCTAGGTGTTCTAATCTCTGCATTAAATATTTGGAAAGCTTTTATCTTTATACCTGTAGTGTACGCTTTTAAAGAGCTGAAGAACATTTCTCATCTGAAGTAAAGAAATCAGGTTAGATCTCAGTCAAACCATTTACATTTTCTTAGCTAGCTGGGAATTACCCATTTGCCCACCCCTATTTTTGCCCACCCACCCAAGCAAGAACATAAGAAAATTGGTAATACTTGTGAGAGGCATGAAAACCTTTTTCTACAATGAGAAACTTCCCCAAATTCTTGCAATTCCTGTAAATTATTTCTTCCTGGAACACGGATGGAAGGAGACGGCTTTGACCCTTTATACAAAAGTCTGACAATCTTCTTAACAAATATCTCCAAGCTATAGCAGCTAACATATATTTATGTGTGAGATGGCGCAGAATAATTGATTAGGTTTGCTAAGGTTCCAGTTAAGAAACTGCAACTACAGTCTCTTTTTCCCCCCCTTCCCTTACTGTTTTCTTGCATAACAATTTTTTCCTTATCATTGCTCATTTTCATGCAGAGCATGTTTGCTTATTTGCTATGGTCAGTAGACACTTTATTTTAATTACTTCAAAGGTAAATGCATTTGAAGACATTTGGCTCACATTTCAGGTAAGAAAAACAATTAATATAATGGTTTTAGAACTGCATAAGAAAAAAAATGTCAAAAATATGAGCTGCAAACACCCAGAAAACATATATATGTTAATAAATATACTGTTTGCTTTGCCTTTGCCTAGACCTTTTTCTAATGAACACAGTAGTGGCAACAAGTTCACTTATTTGCTATCTAAATCTTATCAAAGGTTACTATACAGTTATTTATCAACTGCAAACCTACAACTTCATTACTATAATTATGTAGTAACCATCCAATTAACTCCTAGGGTAAATGCATGTTGCTCTTGCACTTCCTGCTCCAATACACATTTAGCTTTAAATTTCTGGTGTTACTATGCGTGTGATACTGCAGCACTTACAAGACTTCAGAGATCAGAATCCCACTGTTACGGACACTGGGCAATCAGATAACATATGAATGCATGCGTAGCTTTAAGAAGTTGATTTTGCTATGTGAGAGGTACATTTACTGCAAAACAAAATCAAAAGGAGCAAGACAGTGAACCCCTATGCGCTGTAGACTTTCCCTGACCATTCCAAGATGGACAAGAGGAACTAGATCATAAGCTAGCAGCAATCACTGTAATTTCAATTAAATCCACGAAGTATCACCAACCTACAAGAAAACTACCTCTCTTTCCATAACATATGATGTGCATTTAAAAAAAAAAAAGGCAGAACATTGATATGGAAAGTAATAGGAGAGAGATACTGATACAGTCTATCCGTACAGGTACAGATGCCATTCTATATTTTGAAGGATGCAAAATTCACTACTAGTCCAAAACAACCACTACAGATGTTTTACATAAAATGGAATCAATAGCTAAGTAAATTGAGGCACTAAACAGGTGAATCACTTCTGAGTGTCTCCACCTCCAAAGAGACACCAGCACTGAGCCTCCTGACTTCAGCTCCCAACCAACAGCACGCAGACCATGGTCTCTGCAGTCTGCTGGTGGTTGCCAGGGCCAGCATGCAGAGCTGCATGGCTGTGCTCCCGTCCAACACAGCCACTCTCCCGGCAAAGGCAATATTCCAGAGGCAGCTCAAGCACAGAAAGAGAAACTTTGCTATTAGGCCTTCTGAAAGAAGCTTAATATCCTTTTTTGTTATGGAAATGTGAATAAATGGGATAGAAATTCCTTTCCAAACACAGGTCAAAGAGAAACATTTTTGAGGAATGTAAGAAAGGTGTAACAGTGTTCCTCTTAATGATTTGCAGCCAATAGCACTGTCCTGAATTCCAGCACAGACGAGTCTGTTCCCTCCCTCAAAACCACTTCTGGGAATACATTTATTGCCCTCATCCTGTTTCAGATTCCCTAGTCTCTTCAAGGGCATGTAAAAAGAATTACTTGGCAAATAGAATTTAATTGCATTAAATCGCAAATTAATCTTTTCCCTCTAGATATCCTACATTATCTCGCCACACTAGAAAACAACTGAAAATATAGCCACGCACCGACTGGAGTCTCATTGTAAAAAGTTATTCCAGGATATTGGCTTCTGTCCAAAAGGTAAGAGTAACAGAGGTAATTTAAATATGCTTGAACACAGGAAAAAATGCCTAAGCTCTGTTGCTCTCTTTGTCAAAACCCGTTCTCTCAGAAAATCATTTTCTTTACCCATTGGACAACAAAATGCATTGTCAAGAAATTTTATAGCAATAATTATAAAAGATGTCCATTTGAACCCATTGAGGTCTTACTGATTTTATAACACCCAGCAGACCTCCCTGCAGGAGAACACTATATTTATGTTAGCAATATATGCGAGAATTGAGATCGTAAAATTAAATGACCACATAGAAGTGTCATTTATATGATGAGCGCCTACATATGTGAAGGCTGGTTTATCTTGCAAGATAGGGTAGTACTAAATGGTCCACTCTCAGTGAATGCTTTTAATCACGCATTTCTTCACTGTTTCTGCAATATTACACTTGAAGAACTGGTAAGCAGTTTGCTATGAAATGTTAAATGGCTACTGGCAGTACAAGCCCGATGGAAGTGCTCACTAAAATAGAAGTACAGTACGTATTGTATGCAATTGTTTTATGAGAGACATTATGGTTACTAGAATAACATTTCACCATTACCAACTGCTGAGAGAAAAGTCATTAAGATATTTGGCAAGCCAGTGTAATTTTTCAGCAGAACTACAGTACAAGACCTCAGAATAGCTTCTGTACAAAAAGGCTAGCTGTCTCAAGAAAACAACTTAAGTCTTTTGTGTCATTTTATTCATAGGGGTTTATTTTCAGATTCCAATGAGAAAGTTATTGCTGCCAGAGAATGAACAATTGAGCCTTAACCCTTATTATAACAGTGCAATTTCAGAACCACTATAATAAATCTTGCAGCAGTGTTTCCATTAAAAATCTCTTTTCCAAAGAGCTTTTATGGTGTGTAGTTTCATTCAGACACTTTTATGAGAGATTTCTTTAAACTATGGTTTTAAAACGAGAGAGAGATTAACCACGTGTTTAAGCATTGTTAAATGCTGAGACAGAAATAAACAAACCTCAAGTCACTGTTGTCACCTCAGCCTCTTCCCATGTTTTTGCAAATACTGCAGCAACAGTAATGAAAATTCATGCCCTTCTCAAAAGTAGCAGGGTCCATGCTGGACAGAAGTCCCCTCAACACAATCAATGGAGGCAGCAACCGCCCATTTTTCATATTGCCATTAACAGATTAAAGATGGACTCACAAACACACAGATGTCATTCCATCCTGATCGTTTCCAGTAAATATGCTTTTCCTCTTCCCAGAACTGTACATTAATGATGTGACGAGGCATTGCAGCTTCAAGGTGCAAACACTTCCAACAGAAACAGCCACTATGCATCATCTAACTAAATCCTTTTCTCTGTAACAAGAACAGTAATGACCTATTACAGTATTATCACAAGGTAACAAAACATAAGTAATGAGGCCCACTGCAACCAAACACTTCTAGTTGTCAATGTTTCCAATGGAAACAATGACTTCTGGTTAACATGAGCTGACAGGAGAACTCATGAAAGCCCTGTAAACGATGCAGGCCAGCATTAAACAAGCTGCTATTTTATTCCTGTTTCTTTCTGCAAGCCTGACCATGACAATCTCAAAACGGTGAGTGGTTTCAGTAGGATTTGCTGCTTACCTGATTTGAAAGAAGGCAATCCTGATATCTGATTTTCTTTTTAATCTAATCTTGTACACTTTCTACACACATACTTAACAACAGAAATTAAAATACACCAACCAGATTCAAACTCAAGGACACATTTGCTAGGTGATCCATTTGCTAACAGAAGAATAAGTGAGTAAAAGCTCCATCAAATGCGATGCAATTATTTGATACTATATGAGAAAGGAATTATGCTGAGCAGTAGCTGTCTACTAAACTTTGTCCAAATGTCTGTCCACCGCAGTGTCTACAGAAGAATGCAGTTCACATGAACACAGGTTTTCTAGTCATTCATTGCTATGACCTGAGTTCAGAGAACTCTATTCTAAAAATGCTCATTCTAATCTGACAGCTCCCATATTCTGAATAATTACAGTATGGTTGTTCCCGTGTCTGTAACTTTCAATAGCAACTAAATACCTTCCTACAGAAACTGAAATGACATAGAAACTTGGTTACTTACTTGCCTGGATCTCTCAGATAATTACCTCTCCAACTCATAGTCCCTTACTCCCGTAAGGTTTCATGCACATGTACATGTACAGGTACCTGGAATATTCCCAAGGGCAGTGGCTTGCTGAAGGTCTCTGTTTGAAACTAACAGTTTCCAAGCCTAAAACAGGGTAGAATGAAAAATCCTAGTTTACTTGATAATTGCCAGGAGTAGCCCCCAAAAGGAAATATGCATCACAGAAAGTGATGATGGAAATTAAGTTATTCTCTAGTAAAACCACACAAATGCCAGCTCAATTGAAACTTCTGGCCAAAGTAATCCTGTTCAGAAAGACAGGTCTCCCATTCCTACCATAACTTTCTAAGCTTGCATCATTATAGTTCTGATTTTGCAAACATTGACATATATGCTTTATTTTGCCATTATGAGTAATTCCTACTGGTCTTCCCCTAGCACAGAAAAAAACTCCCAAGAGTAAAAGCGTCCACTCCCTTGAATAGGTGCTGAAATCACTGTCAGTTTTCATGCTCGTGCCCATCATCTCTTTCTGCACTTTTTAGGACTAGTCCTTATGATTACCAAGTGCTTTCTGATCAACTGTAGTTCATTCATACATTTGAATTTATGGCAGGTATTGATAGCAGAGCAAAAGTTTTAGAAGTATCAACCTAGACTTTTACAGCCATAACAGAATATAAAAGAAATTTAAAGACTGGAAAGATAAAAACATTTTCTAGAACTCAACAGCTGAACTCCACAACTCTAATATTAGTAACATGGGTTTTTTTCTAATAAAGTATTAAAAAAGCAAACTTCTTTTTCTTACACAAATAATGGCCAAAAAGTCAAAGTAACGGCCATTAAATCACAAAATTATTCCTCATTCATCAGAAAGCTAATTTTCAGAACTTTATTCTGCAAATTAGCTGCAACTGTACACACAGAGGTATCAACCTCTGTATTTAATTCTCATACTCATTTGAATTCCACAAAATTAACAATGGCATTTATTAAAGATATATTTTTACTTTCCCATCTCCTAACTTAATGAGTTTCCTTGTGTTAGAACCACCAACCAAATCAGATATATATCCGTGCACTGGAAATATGTGTTTTGCCTTAGGTCTTAACAATGAATAAATTTTGCTTTTATTTTAAAATTTCGTTATCAACATTTTTCCTCAGGAAAAAATATCTATTCCCTTTCTTAAGACTTTTAAGAATAATTCTGAACATATACACAGATAAATACAAACGAATGTTTTGTCTTTAAAGCTCATCTGTTGTGCCAGAAGGGTGTGCTCTTCATCATTTTTAATTTAGAATGCTAATTTTATAGAATGTGAGTATTCAGAGATCCTCACAGCCTCTATTCCCATTAGAATTTGCTTTGAGAAGTTAATAACATTAACAGTTTTTCTATTGGTTTCATTTGACTTTTCACTGGGGTTTTTTAGGGTCCCACAATAAAGGAAAAAATCCTTACACTTTCAAGCATTTAAAAAGAAGTTGCTAAAATTGCCCTCATTAAAATGAAAATATCAGAGCAACTAAATGCTTTACCAGGCTTTCTAAAAATTCACCATCATTTTCATATCACTTAGCAAAAAAAATTACAAAATGATGCCTAAAATATAACGTATGGAATTATATAAATGAATTAAAATACAAGTAGTCCCATTAGCTGTTCCATTGTTTGTATGTAGAACTACACATCTTTCCTATTTTCCTACGGAATTTACAACATGAGTGCCCCAGTTGTTAAAACCTTCATGCTTTAAAAACTTAAAAATTTTCAAATGAAATATGAGGGAAAACAGTGTTGGCTCTTATGCCATTTACAAAGTTTCCCCTCAAAAGATACTCTTTTCATAGCTCTAAAATCTTGAATGCAATTCTTCAAACTGGCCACAAAAAACTGCTACTTCTTTTTTACAAGAGCAGTTCTTCATCTCATTATAATGCTGAACAGCAGTAGTTCCAACAGAATTTAAGAAAATATACACTTCAGCCCAAAAGTGGAGCCGGGATAATGCAATGAGTAAACAGGACTACTCGTTTAAGCAGTCAAAGTTTGCCAAGCATGCACACCCTAAGGAAAACTTAATTAAAGTCAATAAAGAGGAAGGGAAAGCACAGAAAAATTAAGTAATAAAATTTGTGCAAAGCAAAATATGAACTGATCAGTTATAAGTGCCTGTGGGATAGTTTTGCAAATGTAAGCCTTCAGCCTACAGCATGCTGGGATGGATTCTGAGCTATGTGTGTTTATCATGTACAGACCCCACTTAATAAAGTTATGCTGGATTTATGGTGCTAAAACCGATACAGAATTTTGCCCATCCGAAAAAACAATGATTGCTACCCATGCCCTTCTGAAGGCTTAAAAGGAAAAAAATTAATCCTCCCCAGATCAATTTCATTATTTTGACAGCCTGTTTGTCTATTGCTTTTACACAGAATTTAGAAATTACAAAGATCTGGGACCCGATTCTCTTCTTTGCTATAGAAATTTAGTCCTGATAAAACTGCCATAAGTCCACTGATAGGCAGTGAATATTTATTGATACACAATGGGGAGTAATCAGGTTCTTAACTTATCAACTCATTATTTTCTTTTATATTTCTTCTTTACATTATGTACTTTGGAGCATTACTCAGTCCACATTCAAAAGTTTTCAGGTATTGTCAGATACTTATCAGCCACCTAGCAAAGACAGAAAGCACTTTTCTGACGTGAACTCAATAAATTCCGAGAAGCATTCTGTAAAAATGGGAGTTAGATGCATTTAAAAAGAATGGGAATAGAAAGGCACAGATGATCAAAATTTTATATAAAACCTGCAGCAGCAGCAGCAGCAGCAGCAGCAGCAGCCGCAGGCTCTCCTCCCTATCGGTTCCTCTCTTGAGCCATCAAAGTCAGCATCCTTCCTTTGGAAACTACAGGGCATCCACAGGGCTGCAGAAATTTCACAGCTTTTCACCAACTCAGACAGCTAACTCTTTTGTACAGGGAAAATAAAAATCTATATTCCTTTCAACATTGTATTGCTGCAGCAACCCAGTTGTGAATTTGACCACTTGCTGCAACTTTGCTATAACTTTATTGCTGACGCCTGGAAGTGGAAAGGTTTGCATTCCCACTGCCTCAGCAACATCACTCAGTATTTTGCCCAGGCTGGTTTGTCATCAATCCTCAGGCTCTTGGCCACAACCAAGATCAAAAAGTGCTGTTCAGGTTGCCAAAATACCGAAGTCTCTGGAGTTTAACAGGCTTGTTCAATGCTGTTTGCAGCACTAGTCAGCGTGCGACAGTTTAGTGTGTCAGACTCAGATTTGATATAACATGTCACTTGGTTTGAAGCATTTACCTTCAGTTTAAAATACAGCAAACTGCTGCAAATCCCAGAGAAACAAATCTCTCGTGGCAGAACAGCAACTGGCTGGTATCTCAAGGGGGTTGCAAGTGCAACTCCCTTTTCAAAAAACCCATTCAGGGTGAGGAAGCAACTTCTTTTGTCAGACAACTGACATGGCAACAGGCATGTGGTCACCAACATCACTACCCAGTGTTTTAATTAAGCAGAATAAGGACAGGAATGCCAAACTAGGAAACAACAAAAAATAATCAAATGTTGTTGCAAATAGAAGGCTATAAGATCTCAACTTTTCAACCTGAAGGAAAGACTTTATATTACTTGTAGAAGAAAGGGAAGCCTGGAGTTTTACAGACCAAGATACCTCGCAGAGGTGTCAACATTTCCTCTGGCAGATGATCCGAAGGAAAATACATACAAGAATTAAGCTAGAAAGAATGATACTAAGCCTTAGTTTCTACAAGGTATGCTGGGAGATACTCACTAGACATATTTAATACTGCCATTTAAATATAAAAGCGTATGGTTAGCTTCACCCTCTTCTTTCTACTCTCGATAAAAACAGTGATGCCACTTTGCCACCAGTCACAGTATGTAGATGCTCCATTTACACACAAAACCTAGAAAAATAAAGAGTTTTCCCAATGATATAGCTTTGGAATTTACTTGAGGAAATCCAATCACTATTTTAAATGTCCAGTGTTATTCAAAGACATTTCAGTGTTACTTTTCAAAGAACGGTTGCTTTACATCTGTTTAAAAAAAAAAAGAAATATACTCCTTTCAGGAGTTTCTTTCATAGTTTTGCAGAATTGTGATAGGTGGTACTCTTGATCAGGAAGGGAGGTAGGAAGACAAAAGAAAAGATTAAAACTGTAGGAGTGACCTTTGTAGATATTTGGGATAACAGCAGTTGACTCCACTGTTTCATATGACAAATAAAGTTTTTAAATAATATTCAAAATGAAGGCATCAGAAAGAATATGTTAAATGAGTTACTTAGGAACCACCATGTTTAACTGAGCAAAGTATTAGGCTTAAATTATTTGCCTCCAGTGACCCCTGAAAAAGGCTTATTTTTGCAGTTTGAATAGAAAAGGCTTAGAAATGCTAATCATTCCATCTGGAAATCAAAATCATAAACTGTTAGATTAATGAACGCTAGAAGTAGCTCCCACATGCAGAATAGTAAAGACATTGTTAGCAATTTGTTTTGACAGAAGTGATTAGAATATATATTTTTGCTAACACTTCTCGTACATGTGGACCTGAGAAAATGAAACTTGTTTGTGTAATTCAGTAATACACAAATCTTTATTAAAACTCAGAATGTTGCTAAGTTAATTATAAGATATTACCAAGAAAAGGGATAATCAAGAAACCCTCCATAAGTTCATAATCTGAAAGGCAAACAATGCTTCACTGGTCTGATCTGTAGCGCCACTGAGACCTATTTTAAATGGAACTGCTAGTTTTACTATTTATGATTAAAATGGGAGTAAAAGCAGATATGCTGATTATACTTTCTTCCCATCATGAGGAATGCAATGCAACAGCACCTAAACCATTACATTTGTATTAGACTACATTGACTGCAAATAGTACCTCTCATGAATGAGAGAGAAGAGATGTTGTGAAGGGTGTTTCTGAGATCTGCTGAGTTTCTGCTTATTCCATTATAGGTGATGCTTGCTCAGAAGTCTAGAAAGAGTAGTTTTTCTTGGAGAGAAAACAAAACAAAACAAAACCCAAACCAACCAAAATTCATTTTTTAACTACACTGAAATTACTTAAAAAAAAAAAAAAGGAAATCTTTGAACTTGTAACAGCCTAAAGTCTCATCTGTGATGTCAAACTGAACTGTAGGATTTCCCTCCAGTTTTGCTTTCAAAATAACCACTAGTGCAGAAAAATGGCAAAAATTAATAGCAATTATTCAGATTCCTAGTTCAGTAGGAACCATGTTGTTTAGGGTTTCCAGCATAGCGTAGGCTAAAGATGAAACACAATGATTTCTCTCTCAAGCCTCTTACTTGTGGCTGAGGTATAGAAGGACATTCCACCCTGATTACAAGCAATAGAGAATCTTAGCCTCCTTCAGTTCCAGTGATTAATTACTCTCACTGTATAAACCAATTATGTCTCCCTTCAGTTTCTAGCAACAGTTTCATTATGCCTTTCTCTACTAGATTAAAGAGTCCATGTAGTGTCGAACAGCTTTCTTCTACAGAAATAATGATAGGTTACATATATCACAGTTCAGAGTAACAATTCCTCTTAGGTTTGATCCCAAATGCAAATTCTAGCCCTATTCTGGTATTCTCCCATAGGTTCCCTCCTGGGTGGATCAGACTAGCAAGAGCCTACAGGCCCTAAAGCATTACCTGCAGCCTGTAAAACCGCAACAGATGAGGGGCTGACTCTTCCTGCAACGAATGGGAGCTTGACTTCAATTTTGAGTATGACTGAGTCCCAAAGTCTGAATACATCCTTTTGATGCATGAAGTACACTTTGCTGGTTTCAGGGCAAAATCTACTTCTCACTTGGCCATAGTATTAGAATTTATCCTTCTGAGAAAGCATGTGGTGGTAGGGAGGGGAGGAGGAAGAAGAGCAAAGCAACAGCAACTCTGGAGAAGTTAAAGGGATATGATGTTTTGAATTAATGTTTTCACATCTCCACTGATAAGCAGACAGCATTGGTAAACATGCATATTTTGCTGTGCACAGTAGGCAGAGCTTCCTCTGTAACATGACCTGCATTCCCACATTCACAGCTTCTCTGATTACTTGTAAGACAGCCACGAAGCTGAGGTGAAGGTCAGGCTCTAAACAACCATACATTTTGCCATTACGAGGAAACTGCAGTTGTACCCAGTCACATCTGTGACTCAACTAGAGGAATCCACCCTTACATAGCTGTAACCTTAGTCCAGTAGCAGTGGCCTATAGTAGGCAGAAAGGAAAACAGGAAAGTACCAGTACAGGAAGAACCTGCTACAATACTCAGAATTAAGATAGTCCCCATTTCCTCATTCATCTGGCATGGTTCTGGTTTTGTTATCAACTTCGGTTCATATCTGCAAACCAATGTCACCACCTTCTCCAGGCAAACAGCTGCCTCTGAAATATTCAGAGCCATCTCTTGGCAGCAGCCTTTCTAGCGTTACATCAGTGAAGCATTGCCTCTCTAAAAAGCAGCAGCTGCTAATTCTGGTGTGGTACATAACAGCACGCTGCCACATCAGGTTGGGTCCTGCAAGAAAATGAATTTCTCTGGCCTAGATCATTTACAATTGCTACTGTATGAATAATTCAATCCACAAAACCTAGCAAATGCAAGCCGTGAATAAAACAGCAAGCTGCATACTGCACTGTATGGCCAGAAAAAGCACCAGTTCAGCCAAAGGGTGTGACAGCTGCTTGCCGATAGTGATGGCTGGCCACTGCATACCGACGATTTGTTGAACCAGCGGGAGTCTTCCCGGGAAGGCACTTCCATGTTTCAGACTGTATGGCTTGCCATCCCAGTCCTTTTGATTTGAGCCAGTAAAATTAGGGTTCAAACCTATAAAAATGTGGTCATCATAACTCCTCCTCTGGATTAACCAACCTGATTTAAAAGCACACATTTAACTAAACAATTAGTGCAATTTTCTCACATCTGAAAAGCTTTTAGCTTTGTCTTACCTTCCTTTGGTTCCTGGGCCTAAAATTCTGTACAAGGAGAGTGAGCATCACAGCTTTGTTCAAAATGTTTCTCCAGCTTTAACTTCAGTAATACGTACAGGAAAGTTATGTTAACTGAAAGATGTAATGCTTCCTTCTCTGTCCTTCAGTTTGTTTTCCTGCCCTTGTCTCATCCACTTTTAAAGCAGGAAAGGAGAACGCATTCGAAGAGAACTTTGCTGTTTCCGAGATGAATTTATTCTGCTCATCAATTCTGAAATACTCTCCAAAAGGAGGTGACTGCAGCTCCAGCCCAGGCTGCCTGGTGGGCTCTTCCCCACCTTCGGCAGTCCACCTGCCCTGGCTCACAGGAAGCAGCCTGTAAGTCTGGGAGCCCCAGACCCAGGGTAGCCCACCTGGCAGAACAGCCAAACAACCTCCACATCCTTTGCATCTCACTTTGTAGCTGGCATGCCTCCAGCAAGCTGCATGGGTGAACCAGCAGGAAACCAGACTGAAACTTTACATGTTTCCAGCAAGAAGTTTGTCAAATGGAACTATTTGCGTGGCCTACTTGGATGAATTAACAGCCCCCACCATTGGAATTTTCTGACTGAATCTGCTGTTTCATGCTTAGCTAACACAGTGGCCAGTAAATGCCTCATGTTTGGGCCGGCTATTCACACAGGAACAGGAAAAAAAATTTTTTACAACAAAACCTGACTGTAAAACTGCAGTTGTTAGGGACATGTTCCAGGATAGAAGCATTTATAATGCCTGTCATTAAAGCTTTCGACACTCAGGTTCACATTGCCTCTTTTATGTTGTTCTGCTCACCCACAATCACTCCATCATATACTGCATCACTTTCTCCTATTTTCCTACCCTGAGTAGCTGCCTCTAGTCAGGGACACTATTCACCTTTGGCCACTTTGTTCTTCAAACGTCAGTCTACCCACAGCAGAAAAGTAGCAGGCTACAAACTGAGACACTTGACCGTATTCTTACACAAGAATTCTGCCTGCAGTGGTAGTTTTGTATCATTTTATTTGCCCAGATAAATGAACAGAGGACAGTTATTGTGACTGACATTGCCTTGATAACTACTGACAACACTTGGCAGGACTTGACTTACCTGTGTATAGAGGTAAAGTAGATTATTTTTCCTAGTTTACAGTCAGTGTGAGGTTTCTTGAATAATCAACATCTGGCTGTAGAGCTTGACTTCGACAAAGACACAAGCAGTAATCCTGTGGTACTCTGGGCCATTAATTTGCTTCTCTGTGAGCTTGGATGATTCAGAAACACTTAGTCAACTTCTCTTCTGGGGAATTAATAGGCTTAGCTTGATCACAAATGGCTAACTAAAAATCTCACATAGTATGGCTGCCCACCTCTCTGGTACCCACCTCTGTGTGTATGGCCAACACACAGGAAGCCACCTCTGGTACTTGCTAGACTATAACATGGATTACAGGTTCTCCATACGAGGAACGGAGTGACTGGAAAATGATAATGATGAGGCCTGTGGCTATCCAACAAAACAAAACAAAACAATCCTCATCCCAACTGCCCACACAACTAACTCACAGAGGTAATTTCCTCTCACGTTTCCAATTCATTAGCTAGGGTCAGCTGACAACAGGCAAAAATAGAGGGACCCTCTACTGCACAAAAAGCGTAAAGCATTTACAAACCAGAGACCTAGTCATCCAAATGAAAATAAAACAGACCAGAAGAGATCAGCACGGTAAGCAGAGTCCATCTTTGATGAAAAGAGTACTTTCAAACAAGAGATAACGTGTCACCATAGCAAACAAAAGGAAAAAAAGATATTGATACTTTAAAGAAAACCAGAAATCAGTTTTGCCCTCAAGAGCGTGGGAG
>JANZLQ010000089.1:27502807-27515044 GCA_026212715.1 Elanus axillaris
GGCAAGGCAGGCAGGCAGGCATCTATAGAAACAAGAAAAAACTTTTAATACAGAAAGAAAAGATTGATGAATGTAGTGGGGGAGAGGAGCTAAGCAGAGGCATCTAGCCAAGAAGTCAGTAATATTAAACAGTCTTGTTCTAAAATGGGTACAGGTTCCTTACATTTAGACTACCGACTCTCCTTTGACAGACATGCATGACACAAGGCACTTATGCCATTTCCTGCCAAAATTTGAGATTTTTTTTTTTCTCCAAAGTTCAAATGGGAGGGACTTGAAGTGCTCCTCAATCTGCCCTTGGCCTCTTGGCCACACCACCAAGCATGTTTCATAAATGCTTCCATGTCTCAGCCTGTCCAGAAGCTGGTTTCTCAGCCCCTCACCAATCATGGTCTCTGCTGAGCAGGGTACTGAGCGGGGTACTGAACATGCTGAATATGACACATTACCCAGCCTTTATTTTATATAACCATGGTCTGCTAAGCAAAGTCATCCATGCATCCCCCTGCATTGGGGGGGACATGGATGCACACGCTGCAGCTAGCTCTGCCCGATACAGCTGTGTACACATACTTCCCCAGTCGGTCCTAGCAGTACTTTAATACCCTCCTTCCTCCACACGTAACGGGCTCACTTTCCACACAGCTCCCACTTGAATGCATATTCACAGCTTGTGCCAATGCTAAAAGTACCACAGAGCACAGGCACAGTTCAGAGGAGACTTACACAGCCCTCTGAAATCACCATCCTTCTAGGTAAATAAGTCTCTGATGACCCATACTATATGTATGGCATTATGCTGCATTTGCGATTCAGATGCCTGCTCCAAATCTAAAGCACACATACTGTACTAGAGAACTTTCAACATAAAGGAGGTATAAAAGTGGAGCTGATTCACACTTTTAGCTGCAATCAAACTACCAGAGGATGCTGAATGATTCCCTCTGCTCTGGTTTTGGATGTCATTATCTGACCTCATTTCTTGCTTGTGACATTTTCTTGGGCAGCTCAGTGCTCACATATTATCATTCAAGCCAGCAGCACTCAAAGTCATACAAATGTGAGTGTATGTGTAATGTCTCTGAAGGGGGATAAGGGGTGGGGTAAATTAAAGGCTTTTAAGTATTACTGATTGAGAAAGGGAGAAAACAACATTTAAAAGCCTTTTAAATTGCTATTCCTTCCTTTTGATCCTAAATTTCTCTTTGTTTTGTTCTATGCAGCTGGCTGAATGATGACAGAGTGGCTTGCAATTATCTGGATGACATTAGATGCCAGCTGAAATGGACACTAAAAGAAGAATCCAACATCCTGCATATATAATTCCTACTCCATTTGGCATTGAACCAAGTCAACAAATACACATTCCTTCCCCCACCACCCCCAGTAAATCCCATGGCCAGAGAATGCTGCTATGGTAACGAACGCCTGGGAAGGGGGAAGAGCTTGGATATAAGCAGAGTTTTCAAAATGTTGGAGAAGAGTTTTAGATTCAGAACTGCACACGCCTGTAGTTAACTCCTACAGGCTCTGCACACTGAACACTTACATGTACACCACAGACCTGGGCCTCCAATGCCTGCAGAATTCTGAAGGGCTCTAATTAATCTGGTGACTTTGATTTTCAGTCATTGTACGGCTTACTCAAATCAAAGGTACTTCTCCGCCAGTTCTGTGAAGCTTACTAAAATAGACTTTAGAAACTGAGAACAGCTGTCAAAATAATGTTATTGTTTCCCTGAATCTGTTTCAAAGATAGTTATTCCAGAGAACCTTAAAAGTTATATTCCTATATTAGCACACTAAGTAGTTCATAGCAGTTTAGTAAATCAAATATTCCATCCTGCTAGCTTAATAAGATGGGGAGTCATGCATGAAATGACTGCCAGGTTAATGACACAGGGAGCCATGCATGGCATGTATTTGCATATAATAGCACAGAATCTTCCCCTAAATCCTTTAAATTACTCATCAGTTCTTAAATAGGCATTTAACTAAGCCTTCATCCAGAATCAAAAAGAGCGAGCCACCTACAATTGAAAAGAACGAATGATAAGGACTAGGCAAAACCTAAAATGCCAGCTTGTAGGAAGAGCTGGAAATCTGCACATGCAAACAAAGCAAACCAAACCATAATGTGTACAGCTAAAAGTAAATGGACAGAATCAGTTTCTTTATAGTAACTCTTAATGAAGACTGTGGAGTGGTTTTCCATCAGGTGTTCCACTATGGAGACATGACAGAGGGAAAACACCAAAAAGCTTGAAACCAAGCCGGGAGCAACTTGCAGAGGTTATGAGGAGGGGAACAGCATTTGCCCCTGTTATTTTCCTGATTACCCACAGAGTCAGCCTGAGAGACTGTCCAAGGTGAAGATTTTTGTTTGGTTTCCTTTTGCAGAGCCCCTTCCAGACTGCCATATGCACATTCCTTCATGCTGCAACTCTTGTTTTGGGCTCCATTTGTAGAAGCAGCTGAAGAAACAGGACACTAAAACCTGAGCTACAGAGGGGAAGTCAGGGTGAACAGAGAAAGTCTACATACTCCTCCTTAAGACAACAGTTCAAGGAAGGTGGGTTATTGTGTCAAGCCATACTTAGAATCAGGAAAGTTGTTTCAACTCTGCATTTCGCTTTTTTCTTCCTGTTGCCTGCTGTAATTGCTCAGATGGCCAGCTCTTCAGGGCAAGGACATGTTTTCAACATGTTTGCAAATGGGCCCTCTAGGATGCTCAGGACTTTTCATGTCATAGCAATATAACAGATCAATTTGCGTGTTGTTTGAACACCTCAGGCCCAAATACCTGTAATACACACAGGACAAAGACTAGATGGAAAAGTTTCCATCTTGCTTCAGCAAGTAGTACCTCATGTAAACACACTGTCATCATACATGCTGTGCAGAACATGGGCATGTTCTTCTGGATGCTCACTTGTTCTTCTGTCCACTTACATGGATGAAACCATCTTCAAGATCCTGCCCCCAGTATAATTTTTTATATAACTGGATTTAAATGTCCATCACTCCAAGCTACAAATTACTTGCAAATGTGAGTCACAAATTTATATAACTGAAGTTTCTAAATCTTAACCAAAAGGTACATACATTATCATTCCAACATGTAGGAAGATAAGATGCTTATTACCTACTATGTTTGCATATAAAAAGCAATTAATAAACTAATTCAAATTAAGCAACTATGAAATAGTGAGCCTCGAACTTTCACACAGTCACTGCAAAAGGTATGCCAGACAAGTAATATTCACCAGCTGCTTTTCCTATGACTCACTTGAGCAGTACTAGGGAATAAGAGCAAACTATAAGATTTCTGTAAAGAAAAGTGTTAAGATATTATCCACTGTCTCATAAGCTGAGGCCCTTTCAGTTGGGGTAAGTGTCCCTGCCTAGACAATAGCAGTGCAAAATATGAACTTGCTCCTCTCCCCACCTCATATCCACTTTACTGAAGTATCAGTTTCAAAGCCTAAGCAAAACCAATTGAAACATTATTAAATCCAACCTTTCCCTTACTTCTTCATAAAATAAAAAAATGCAGATGTTGTGTTACTGCCACTTTATGTATACCAGTTTATAATTAAAAAAAAGAAACAGGATAGACAATATAAGGTTCCACAGACATACTAACTCATCCTTTTTGTAAATCACAAAATATCTCTGTCTCATTAAAGACCAGGTACTGTTGTAAAGCAAAAAGCTGACTGTATTTCACTTACAACTAATTTCCCAGGGAAGAAAGCCAAAATCATACAGCAGAAATATACTTTAAAGACTTACAAGAATCCTAGCATCCCAAATGAAATGTCTTTACACTGTAAGAAATAAGGGAAGATAAGTAGTACTCACTTCTTGAAGTAGGTGAAGCATATTGGTACGCAATATGGCCACTCTTTTATGCAAATGGCAGATAAAGATTTTTCGAGGAGTTTGCTCTAGGCCACTAGTCGATTCGTATGTTGCTTTAAGTATGCAAAATATAGTAAAGGAACATATAGATAGATACTATTCAACACCAACAGATATCAAATGTCAAATGCACTGAGTAAAAAAGAAAGAGTGAATACCACCTCTTTCATCTAGAATAGTTGCAGACACAGTACCTAGATGCTTTCTGAAAAAGATGGCTTTACATTAATGAAGTTTCTATCCTTTCTACAGGAGATTTACCATTCATTTTCAGTAATTGGATACCAGTAATTCATTCTATGATTCCATTTCTTTAGATATCAAGGTGTAACACTTCTCAGCTGTAAGCAACCACATTAACAGCCTGTATTTTATTTGCCAAGAAATAATCTTTCTATTTCCTCAGAATATAGCATGTTCTAAACTACATTCTCATTTTCCTTAGACTAATGCTTAAGCTATTACATGTACTGTAGGAAATGCTTTTATTTGTACGTATGGTCTTTTGTGTTAAGAAAGATAAATGTCAGACTCATTAATTATGTATCTATAATTAGATACTGCTGAAAATGAGCTGCAACTTGTTTTGACATCTTCTTTGAAGAATGTATTTGTACATTGCATGTATCATTGCATATACATATTTGCAAAACCTGAGCTAGCTGAATGGCAGCTATATACAAAAGCCAGTAAGTTTTGACAGGGTAAACAAAATCAAAGAAAAGCATAGCTGAAGAGTTAATAAGCATGGACTTACAGGAGGGAAATTCACATGACCCAGCTTGCTCAGAAAAAGCTAATCAAGAGCAAAAGAAGTCTCTGACCACGAACATAAAAGTTGTACTTTGTTGATTTGCAGAAAGTTTTCTTTTAAATACACCCTTCAAGGTGTTTAACTCATTTCCAAGAGGCTTGATCATACTTCATTCAACATCTTTTTTCTTGTCCTACTAATTTGGAGATAGACTGTACCTTAAGGCAGAGCCAGGAACACTGCGTGTGTGCTGGAGTGGCAGGAACCCAAGAGTAAGTGTGGGAGGCATTGTGTTTCAGCGACAAAACATCACTCCCTTCCCCCGCAGAGGCAAAGGAGACAATCAACCCTACTGTTAACTGTGAATTTAAGTATGAAAACCAGCAGCCGCAGAACGTACCACAGGATGGAAGCAAACTCTCTTTTGCCTTTTGCACAATCTGGGAATTTAAAGAGGTAGTGCCAGCACCCTTCCTGTGTGAGTGGTCCCATGTATGAGGAAACCACATGCGAACCTAATAACAGTAATAATAATAGTAGGAGTACTTAATGAAGACTCAGAAAGAACTATGTTATCATTGTAGGATAATGATAAACGGTTTGACAATGCTGTTTCTGGGACTGAATAAACAATTCAGCCTTATCACAGCTGTTGGACTTCAACACCCAGCATTTAAGTGCTGTTATGGTCAGAAAAGTGACTCTGTAAAAAATAATACCTTCCTACTCAAGAGAGCTGCTGCTTCTACATTTTCTGAGTCGTCTCCGAAACCTTTACTGACAAAACAAGTTGTTACTAATGATAGCATGGCAGTGCTAATCCAGCTCTAAGAGAGGAGGCTGGATCCTAGTTTGTCTCACCGTGACGCAGGTCTGACTGTGGCACATAGCTCAGATCTCCGCTACAGAAGCGATGTGAGAGCACAGCAGAACCATTCCCAAATACCTGGGATTAGGCACAGTAGCTACATTTCTCTTAGGGACAAACACATCAGTCTTCCAAAGCCAACCAACCCCCTCGTTGAAATGGGAACAAGCAGAGGCATTTGCCCTGAAGGCACCTTCAATGCCACAGTATATCTTCTGGAAGTCCCTGGCACTGCAGGAAACAAGCAGTGGCTGCAACTAACCTTATCCCCATGCCATCCTTTCCAGATCACACGTTAAGACAACCCAGTTAGTTTCTAAAGCAGAGGGGACTACTAGTCCTGCCCTAACTTTTGCAAATTTCAGAAACAAAGTAACCTTCTGTTAGGATAAATCATCACAGCTACAGAGGTGGCTTTGACTGATGTCAGGAACTTTACCAATTACTTCACACTTGATAAACTGTTCCCAAAAGGAGTAATTTCCTTGCTGCTGATCACAAAGCCTACTCCAGCAGGTACAGCGTGGCAGCTGCTCGCAAGCATGGTGTTGCCGGTGCTTGCCAGTTTATCCCTATGCTGCCTCATGTTCTCCATAGGTAAAAAGCCATTACATCACCAGTGTGCAAATAGGCACGTGACCCAAGAATATAAAAAGGTCAGTGGGACTTCTCCCATAGCCGGTGTACATTAAAATGAGAAGTTTCTATAACACTGAGAAAGGTAACCACCTAATTTTTGGCGTTCATTTTAGGGTTCCCTTCAAAATTGAAAAGGAACAGGAAAATTACATCCCTTCTTTCTAAGGCTCAAGCAAATAAGAAATTTGAGTGAATATAAAGGAATGTGAAATTAAAATACATTTTAACATTAAACAATTTCAGTGTTCTGCATCCATAAGAGACCACAGTATAACAGTTCTATTTTATGCCAATAGCGTTCACTTTAAAGGACATCACCACCACAAAGGCAATTTTTTCTTCTGTAAAGCTTTCCCCAAATGCCATCAACACAGCAGTGCTTTCAAACCCACTCGCTGAATTCAAAACAACTTGAAACACAGTTGTGGACACTGCTCTCTATCTTGTGCAAATCAGGGCAGGGAAGAAGCTTATTTCCCGATTCACGATTCCTCAGTGGTAGCGGTGGGGAGGGAGAACCTGCCTACAAAAATCTTAGCTGTTTGGAAATACCAGCCTGTCTATAAACAGATGGCTACTTCTCATGGGATACTGTCCTCTCCAGGAACGCTGCACTAAGTCCTGAACCTCTTCCAATGCAGCCCTGAGCAGGCTGTGCTCCTAGCAAAGGTGAGGAAAGTTAGAAATGGAACAGAGCCAATCTGTGCATATAAAAGCTCTAAATTCATTACTCTCAATTAAAATGAATGAGGATAAGGATCGCTTCCAAGTACATCAATCAAAGAAAGTACCTGCTGCAGGAAAACAGAAGACACTGGTGTATACACGAAGGAATTTATTCACATATTAACAAACTGTGTGCACGCAAATGAACAGGAAACTGACAGTTTATTTTTCACTTGACAAGTTGTGACTGTCTAGGAACAATGGGTTAAAAATCTAGAGTTATCTATTTTTATTTAAAAAAAACTAAAAAGCCAGTTTCTGAAAGAAACACTTGTATGCCTGCACACCTGATTTTACAAAAATAAGAGGGTGACTCTAACCAGAGTGTTTCATGCAGTATAAACAGGTCTACGATGCTTAGTAGACAAGTACAAATTTTCCTCCAAAGTAATTTGTTCTGTTAACTGTTCTATTAACTTTAGAGCACTGTAAGTACCCTTAACTCTTTCTGAAATCAAGAGCCAGAGAAACTGCTGAGCACTGCAGAATTAGCTCTTGAGAGGAAACAAAAATCCTCACACAAAAACTAATGCTTCTTATTGTTGACAAAAATACAGTCCTTTACAATAGTGGTACATTTCCCATTGTGGCTTTGCTTCACCTTTTTGTTGGTTGCAATATGAACAAAGCTGAGGTTTGGGGCGATAGAAATAGCTACAAATTGACTAAGGGTAGGATGAATTAATTTGTCTTGTAGCTACTAGATACTCTTTATTGACAACTTACCATCATATGCGTGTTCTTCATCACCTTTAAAGAAGCTATTCAGCCCAAAACTCTGCCTGCAACTTTTGCAAGTTTATCTCTGTGAGAGTCCAAGAACTTTGAGATGGTCCAGTACCTACCGCACACTTAGAAATGTTTCAAAATATTATTGGGGCTATAGAACTTAAGAATTCAGGATATCAAGGAGTATTACAGAGGGGATGGTAATGATAGACCCTGGACTTGGAATGCTTGAGTAGGAACTTGGAAAAGGACACAAACCATTTTGTTTCTGTCTCAGTTTAACTAATATTGCCTACCTCAAAGCAGTATTGGGAATCCACGTTCATTATTTGTAAGGGAGTAACTGATTTTTCTTTACGCAGGAGGCCTACAGAATCATGCCTCCTATTAGTGGAGATGTGTCAAGAGCTTGTTGGTTTTAAAGCTGTAATTTCATCAACCTATACCACAAAGCACAAGAAATATGCTTATTTCATTAGGCGTGGCAAAAAGGGGCAACATATTTTTGTTACATCCCTGCAATCATGCTTACAGAAAAAAGTCTGAAGAAGTAGCTGTGATGCATCAAAATAAGATGAGTGCCTTTCTCAGCCCTGAAAAATGCATGTAATCCTGCTCTAGGTGAAAACTGCTTAGTATTCCTAAGGGACAATTATCAGCTACGAAAAAGTTAGGATTTAACCTGCAGCACAGCACAAGGATTTTAGATTCTCCCAGGATGACTTGTAGTACAGGCATTATTTTTAGGATCACATAAATAGCCACCTTTAGCAGGCCACAATGCTGTCAGAAACCAAGATTGCATTACATTTTCTTATACTAATATCATCACAGGATAGCTCTTGTTGGAGGGGGCTGGCAGAAGATTTGTGGGATGGAATGACCAAAACTGAAATCAACCTATGGCCACAGTAGTGAAGAGCCGAGAAGGAAGTATGAGTTATAATGATGCTGGACCTAACCTGACCAGGCCAGGGAAGGTGGGGCTAGAGCTGACGTGTCTCCTACCTTCACATATTCGTTGACTGTTTCAGAGAAACTGGGCCTCCAGCTGCTGACATCCCCATTGTATAAGCACAGCCCACTTGCAGGTTGCAAACTCCAGCTGCCCTGGTATTTATACCTCTAAGCTTTTCTCACAAGGGCAGACGGGATGCGTGGTGGGCATCCATCCCATTCACACCGTCTAATAGTTACAGCGATGCTATGCAGGTCTCATTTTTCTGTCTGAAATTCCACTGGATCCATGATGTGAAATTCATTGATGGGAGTCATAAATATACATACACATACAATTGAAACAAGCAGCTGTACACAGACTGCACCAAGCTTCAGAGTAGGAAGAGGTGCTTCTTCAAACTGTGGTATAAAGCTTTCTTGTCTAAAGAAATTTTCCAGGACTCCAAAAATCATCAGAAAACTATGACCAAAAAGCTCACAATAACAGAGCTAACTCTCAGTGGTATCCCTGGTAGGGTGCATACCAGTCTACCAGGAGAAACTGATTCTATCGGAGAAAAAAGGAAAATTAAAAAAGAGGAAGACAAAGGAAAAGAGAAGTTGCAAAAGAAAAGGACATTACAGAAAAGGCTTTGTGTGACAGAAAACAACCTTCAAAAAACTTAGGGCTTCCAACAAAGTAAGTCCTTGTTTTATTATATATATATACCAGCTAAGCTCTTCTGAAAATTCAGTTCCATAACAAAATACAATAAAAACCTAGACATAAGCCATAAAGAGATTTATAAGAAAAAGAGGAGATACAGGAGATCTTTAATGTAGCCACAGAAGCTATCTCCCCTATAGACATTTTTAGCATACAATTAAACATAACCAAATATACTTCTTGTAGTATCGCAGGTCTCACTAACAGCTGTTCAGGTAGAGATGTGAATTGAGCCATACGGATAGTATACTAGAGGGTAGGGTTTAAAGACAAAGACTTCAAGAACTGTGAATAATTTAAGACATAATACTATGCACAGAACTCCCCAAATTCAATTTGCCAGTGAATAAAAAATTCACTAAAACATCTTTGAGGCAGTATTAATATTTCTACGATAGCTTGGATCTGACACAATAATTAAAAGTAAGAAGGGCCTGCACAGACTTTTGCATTTTGTTTAGGGCTTGTACCCAGGAGATTAGTTTGGGTTCCTAGTTTAAACACAAGCCTTCTTTTGTTCTAGGAAAAGCCACTGCACCACTTTCTATCCCAGTCTACATCAGCAAGAGGGAATTATGTTCATTTCCTTCCCCCTTCTGCACTAGAAGTAACTGCTGACAGCTCAAACGTGCACCAAGATTCATTAGCAAAACACTCAGCATCCTGCACTCCTGCCTCACACTCCACACTATGGAGCTCAGGTCTTCACTGGGACTGCTAAGTGCTACTGAGATATAAATAGCACCTCTTACAATAACACTATAATTAAAACACATGTTTGTTCACAAGCATACTTCCTGAAACTGGGGACTGAAAAAGTCCAGTTCATTAGCTCATTTACTGTTCTTTCCTATACACCAAAAAATTCACCAGTTAGTCCCACTGGACTTTTCAAAATTGATTTAACAGCAGAGACCTCTTGGGAACTCTTAGGAGAATTCACTAAATAACTCATGGAATATTTACTTTGATAGGTACCAGTACTTCCTACTTACATTCTCCCATAAGAGAGTTCCAGATAAAATTCTCAAACACAGAATCTATTCATCTATGATCCATTGATGCTCTTAGCCTCATTATCTTGAATTAGGATATGCATATATGCACACCTTACAACTTTTTGCCTGAAATTTACGGTTTCACCATAAGTCTCTCACTCACTGGAGAAAGGTAGCAATGTTGAGTTAAAATGACTTTTCTGTTCCAAATAAACATAAGCATTTTACCAATATTGCTTAAGCAAAAAGAAGGGTGGACAGAAGCTACAAGACAGTTCAGTTCCCATGTGAGTGTGTTTGATGCCATAAAGGTATGAGAACACTAGATGGCAATAACTACTGCAGACATATCTTTAAATACAAATTTACTCCTGTTATGATATTGTCTATTGTGCAGCTTCTAAGGCAATATTATTTAGAAGGCACCATATTCCACTACTAAAAACAAATAAACAAACAAAAGCAACATCAACAACAAAAACTCAAACCACCACTCCCTCACCCCCCCAAAATCAACCAAAACCCAGGCAGCTGTGGGTTAGGTTTTTTGTTTTGTTTTGTTAAACCAAACCAGAATTCCTCAAAGGATTAGTCTTCAGTTCAGGTTTCTACAGTATTTCACAGTAAACTCTACTTCAGTATGGATTAGATTGGTATCTTTGTTATAACATGCAGAAGTTACTGTACTAGAAAAAGGGAAAAGGACAGAAACTGTGAAACATTGCTGAAGTGTCTTCATTCCTAATTAAATATTTATTTTAGCTTTCGGCACAAAAAGCAAATACATAGAATACACAAACATCACAAAATACTTGTACATGTTTGCTAGGATAATACCCTAATAATTAAATAATACCTTGATAATAAAAAAAAAAAAAATGCTTTACAAGTTCATTATTTATCATCAGGTAATCCAAGTGACTTCCTAAGTATTGGGTAGTGAAGATCATTTAGGAATCTGTACAAAAAGTTTGAATAATTCAAAACCCCATGGTAAAATACTTGAACTAGGATCTGACTACAAGCGTCATGAAAAACAGAAAATTTCCTAGACTGGCTTGAAATGTAGAAACATTAAAATGCAGAAACTCAGTGTAGTGACAACCGTAACCCCAAGTGAGTTCACTGCTATTCGAACGCTCGCAGTATTTCGGAAGCCTGACCGTGGATCAGGGTCCTGTAGGGAACTGTTCAAGTACCAAAGGAGAAGGCCGGCGCTCAAAAGAGCTTACAATCTAGTTACTATGGTTAGTGTTCATCTCACTTGACTTCAGCTGTTTAAAGTTACTAAATTCAGCTGTTCACTTGTCCAGTCCAAGCTGTCCAAGCTCTTTCTGAAGTGGACTAAGGCATTTTCACGGAGTGATTTAACCCAGTGTCTGGGTTGCCTAGAAGAGCCACAGTTAGAGATAGCTATTTTCCCCCCAGAGGGAATGTACATAACGCTAACTGCCTAAACCACTGCACACCTATGGAAGCATCCCACCCTGATTTTGCCGGGAATATCCTCCAGGACCACAGTGGCCGTTTTATAGGGGAAAAACAGGCTGGAGAGGACAGTGCGAGGCACTGAAGCTGGTTCTGGTGGTCACAAGCCATAGCCCACCCAAAGCCCTCACCAGGAGGCTTGTGAGGGACCCCACTTGGTCCTTGCTACACTTGTCTCCCCGATCGGGAAAGAACGGGACTCTGAAACCCAAAGAGACGAAAAGCGGAGCAGCAACGGTATTTCTGACACCGTGGAGGACTGTCAAGTCCACGCGCTGCCGTCCCTAGAAGCCGCAGTTTCAGCGTTCACATGCTGTGGGTAACAGTCGCGCAAGAGCCGCGGCTCTTCGCAACTCTTGCCTTGCAGAGACACCTCCTGGCACCAGCGGGGCGGAGCGCCCGGTCCCGCCCGCTCGGGGCTGGGGCTGGGGCTGCCACAGCCCCC
>JANZLQ010000089.1:27517998-27533521 GCA_026212715.1 Elanus axillaris
CTGAACTCAAAACACAGCACTGTACCAGCTACTAGGAAGACACTGAACTCTATCCCAGCTGAAACCAGGACACCCTTCTTCTCAGAATTTCATCTTGGTCGTCATCCGATCAAGTGAGATAAGAGAGCGGGGAGAGGTATAAAACAAACTCAGAAACACAAAATGTTTCTCCTATTCACAGAAAACCAAATTCTGTTCAGCTGGGGGGAAGGAAGCTTGGGGAAAAGAAATTCTAGAGGGGAAGGATTGGCTTTATACCTCTTTCCTAGGCTTTCACTAAGTTGTCAGAAGGGGTAGAGGTACCTCTGGGAAAAATTGCGGGGATAGACCTTGACAGCTTAACCTTTTCCCTGTATTCTTGTTTTCTTGGTTTACGTATAGCAGATCTGTATTCACAGTAACAGCACCACCTTATATGCTCTGGTTTGGGAAGCATATATATCAGTATTATCTAACCACTGAAAATGGCTCCAAATTAAAGCCTCTCTCAATCAGGAAGCAGTTAAAATCTGCTGAAAGTAAAGCATTGCTAAGCAGTGGGCAACGCTGGCAAGCACAATGGAACCGAGACCAGAGCATGCACCTCACTATCTGTCAACCACCCTTTCTAGCATCAGACTAAAGAGACCCACTGAAGTCAATGAAAAGGTTTCCATGGAAATCAATGAGGTCTCAGTAAGGCTGTAAAGATGCATCATTAATTTTTTCAGCCTCGCTTTCACACACATCCATTCCCTCTCTAATATCAGTTCTTATACTATTTATATAACTCAGGATCTAATCAAGACATGTACTCCTACTTGCTGGGAGCTGAAAAGATCATGATGATTTGTTAGTTCACTTTTAATATTTAGAAGGTACTCAGTTACGCTGGGGACATAGGCTCTATTAAAGCCTGTACAGTGATGTTGAGAAGCACTTTGGACAGCTGTACACAGAAACTTTTACATCTAAAGACCTATCACATAGTTGCTGAAGCAAAAATTTCTTAAAACCTAGCTCAGTAGAATTTAAATATTGCAATCACTGTATTATTAATAACCAGAGAGGGACCAAATTTTTTTGCTGGCTAATATAAAGCTCATTTTAAAAAAAAACAAAACAAAAACAAAAACGCAGCATTGGTAAGCATTTGCCATCTAAGCGTTATATAATTAAAAACCTATTTTAAATCTCCTCTCTTTTCTGCCTATACAGCAATACTTTGTAAAAACAAAGTTTCTCAGGCAGATGCCCTTGAAGTTGTTGGTTTATTGCTTCTGCTCCTTTTAAAATTCACAGTTGCTAGTACATATGAAAGAGTTGAGAAACATGGAAATTAATAACTGCAGAAGCTGTGAGATACTAATGGCATTGTATTTCACAAGACTAAAATGTGGGCAACAGACTATATTAGTATTGCGAAGTACAGCAGAAACTACAAGAAAAGATTTTAAATTATTTACCTTTCTACTTCAGCACAAATGTCCTATAGCCAATTATCATGAGATATTGCCTAGAAATTAACCAGTCATCTTGTGTTTCTATCTCCAGATTTACAATTAGTAATGCTATTAATGTGGATCCTGTACTTAGCATCACTAATTACATTGCTATGAACTAATGGTGTTAAAAATAGCAATAGCCATCAACTACCAATTAAAGCTTAATGAGAGCGTATAAACCCTGGCATTGTAATGAATTTCCAAATTATTGTTTCTTGTGTGTCTCTTGAAATCATACAAAAATGGGTGTAACCCATGAAGTAAGAAAGTGACTGAAAGCATATTTCTCACAAAATTTTGAACCAAAAAGGGGAACAACAGGAAATGTTTGAGGATTAGTGTACACCTTTCACGCAAGTAAATCATTAGCTACAGATACATTTTTGAAGGAAATCTCTCAAATTTTGATGAAGGTAAGAAAGATGGTGGTCATTGAGTTGTTTGACTGTGGACAGTCTTGGACACAGCAGGACAAGAGCCTAAAATGCAGGAAGGACTATGAATACAGTAAACAGCATTAACAAACTGCTTTTGTGTTGAGCTGTTGCAGTGCAGAATAACACTCACTTTTCCCACTTCTAAACAGGTTTTGTTCCTCTAAAGACTATAGTAGACAAGCCAGAAATGAATCCTCATCACCTGCATAATAAAATATAGCAGGTGCTGTTAACTACAGCAAATTTCAGAAGCTGAAGCCAGGATGCACTTTTAGTCATAAAACCTACATCCATTGTGCCTTGGTGGAAGGAAATAAAGATCCACCACAGATCTGGTCTCTGGCAACCAACAGAAGACCAGATGCTTCCAGGGCTGGGAAGTAAAGGCAGCGAAAACAAAGGAAAATAGTAGGCAGGAGCAAGAGGAAAGCCATGTTGAAAGCAAGGGGGAAGTTCTGATTATTTGGGAGAGTTGAAAGAGATCCTTCTTTAGCAGGGCAAACTAAACCAGATAACACAGATACTTACACATAGAGTTTGACAACCTCAAAATTGGGATTTACTGCTCTTCCCTAATTGGTAGCCTATCACCGTGATCCTCGGTCTACTAATTGCAGTTACAATGAAGCATTAGTGTTGCAAGCAACAACAGGTAAGAAAACACGTACTGCTATCTTTCCAGAAAGGAGCCAGTTGGATAAAACCCCTGGAATGGAAGATGACCTTTGGGACCAAATCCCTGCCACAGGATGTTATCCTTAATACAGACTTTGAGAGTCAGCAGAGGTGAGGTGAATGCCAGAACAGTGACTGCAGTGGAGGGTAGAGGGAGCACAGAATTAAACTGCTTTCCTGTCCTACAAATGTAAAAATAAGCAAAGGATAAAGGAGGGGAAGAACAAACATGCAGTAATCACAGCCAACCTGACCAGCCCTAGTCTGCCACTGAGGAGCACAACAGCTCGCAACCTGCTGAGGCATTTGGGCAAAAGGACCTGGGGAGCACACGGCTGAGCTCTCCCATGCTCCGCAAGGTAAATGCAGCTTGGGGACACCATGAGCAGCCCTTCCTTCCATGGAGCAGCATAGCAGGGAGATCCAGCCTCACAGCTCCACATGGCAAGCATGCCAAGCTGGGGGAGCAGCCCAGGCGACGTGCTCCATCAGCATGAGCTTTCCCGAGGGATACTCTTCTGAGCACGCTATTGTTCACCAGACAATGTAATGTTTCTCATCTTTGCTCACTAAGCTCTGCACACAGCTTTGATCAGAAATAAATCCCAGAAATTCCAGATATCTCCCTAGCTGTGTGATGAACACATGCTGGGACAACTGTAAAAAAGACAGTGGTTACCACTGGGAAGAAGCTCCATGTTTACCGTACTGTCTTGCATGTCTCTGTAAGGAACAGGAGATACACAATTCCATACGAGGAAGGCATTACCCATTGCTTACGTTCCTGGTTTACTTATGACATAAAATCGAGTAGCAGAAGACATCCTAAACAGAGTTGCATGAAAAGTGGATTTTTTTTCCCCTTAAATTTCACTTTTTTCTTCAAATGTTTTCTCCCTCCATACTGGGTCTTCACAGTGCTTTTTCCTGAGAAACAGATGTACCATCAGAGTGAAGCAGGGTGGGAGACAAGAAGAGATGAAGTAAGAGGCGGCATTCCCCAGGGATGCTGGAGGTCAGCACACTCACTGCTCCCTCCTGCTGCAAACAGAAAATAAATCCGTCTCTCCTACATGCCACTGAAATACCACAGCCACCTTGCTACACTCTCATTCAGACTCTGATCATCCTAGACTGAGAAACCTGTTACAAAGGAAACTTGAGATAGGTTTAGCTAATGAAAAAAAATTCCCCCCAATAAATAACCAAACAGCTCTAATTTGAAAAGTTTACCTTCCATATGCAATATTCACATTTCTCATACTGGCAAGAACTGCTGATTACAAACTTCAGGACATGTAGGATGGCATTATAACTTATTTTCCTTCCTGGGAGAAAAAGTATCTTGATTTCTATGCAGAGATATATATATAAATACAAGGTTCCCTGGTTTGGATTTTCTTTTAAGTCCGAGGCAGTAGAGCTTTGTTTAGCCTTTTTTACTATACACATTCATACTGGGGCCTCTTACATTATTCAAAGCTAATCAGCTTTTATAGCCATCTCTTCTAGTTTCCCCACTAACAGGATACTGTCTTAGTATCCTAACATTTGAACATTATATAACTGTGGTAGGATTTTTATGCTCCTCCTCTTTGAACCCTTACAGTGCATACCTGTAAACAGTTCCTGAAAGTAAGAAAGGATCCCCTCTATACCAAGGTTATTCTGACATTTTTTGATCTTTCTCTATCAACAATAGCACACTATAGAGAATTAGAGGTACTCTAGTACTACTCAAGCAAACAATCAAAATGAGATATTTTTTTTTTATGGAAACCAAATAATTTTGATCTGAAATTACTCCAAAATACTGAAATTGAATATTTTCTTACACCTTGTCTGTTCACAAGTTTTTGACCTAAACCAATCTTCCTAAGTCAGTGCTTACCTACTTCAATTACTTCTCTGAATATAGGTTTCTATGACATGTTTGCACAGGCAATTCAAATGGACTTGTACAAGACACCTGATTTCCTGCACTTTTAAAGATGCAGCCATGATAACTTTAAGTCAGGCACCACAAATGACTATAAATTCTCAGTCAAACCTGCAGCATCTCTGTCTCCTTTCACCAAAAGCATCAATCTACCATGCCTCCATGGTGGGAAAACAGGCTTTATCTGATGTATTACAAAGGATTCAGAGCAGAACTGATAGTATACAGCTGGGATATTCTGGGAACACATGTTGGGAACACATGCCGGGATTCTGGGAACAGCAGGGAACACACATGTAGACTGACAACCACTGTGGTTAGTTTATATGGTTCAGGGGCAAATACTCAAAGCAAGAGCTGCATAACTATATACAGATCCAGACTCTATGTGCATGCAGTATTCACTGCTGGGCACCATGTTGTATATCATGTCTCTGTCTCTGAGATCAAATAATTAATTCTGAAGCTTAGCTACCCTTTTAAAGTATTTGAAAAGTATGTTAGAGCTTAAGTATCTACATCACTAGCATAGTTCTTGGAAGTAGAAGTTTGTGTGTTTTTCATTCACACTACATGTATTTGTTTCATTCATAGGAGAATATTTTTAATGCAAATACATTAAACTCCTCTTTGCTTCTTTCAGTTCTTTTTCTTCAGAGATCTATTTTTCCTTATTTTTCTGTTTCCCCACTTACAATCCAATTTCAGTCTAGACTCAGACATTTGTAGTCAAACTTAGAAATGCAGAGACTTATTCTTTGTTTTCCACTAGCTCCATCATATGGTGATCCTTTTCTCCAGGCTCATTTTCATGCTGACAGAGCTAAGTTCCTTTCAGAAAAGCTCCTAATCAGAACACAGGTCCATCTGCAAAAGAACTTCACAAAAAGCAAAGATTATCCGTACAAAATGAGAATGTTATGGATTAAGGTCCTGTAGTAAATTGTGAATGAAGTTGCTGAAATGTTCATCATACACACACACACACAAAACACAAAAAAACCCTGGCCCTCATAATTTGGCTGTGAGAATATTCTTCTTCACAAAAAAATTAAACATGTTAAATTTAGCTTTGTATAAAAGAAAATAGATGAGATCTCAAACTCTTCCCTGTCACCTTACAAGACAAGTATAATGGTCATGGAGTTTAAATAACAGTGCAAAAACATCACCTGCATTCAAATTGATTAATTGAAGACTGATAAGTAAGATGAAATACATCCATGATCAAGCAACCAGAAAGTTCTGCTAAGTTTATATACTTACGTATATCACCTTTATTCAATGTCCTAACAAAATATTTCTGGGAATGCTTCCCTAGCTTTTTCACTAAGATTGATATAATATGCAATATATCTATCTTATTCCTGCATCAGCAGAGATTAACTGTTTATTGCAGTGTTAATAAAGACTAAAAACTATTAAATCCAGGGTTTTTTTTCTATAATCAAGATAAGTTAAACACACCCCAAATCTCCATTTTTTAAAGAGTATTTAAAAGATGCTGCAAACATGATTCCTAGCTGCTTAGCTTATAACTCCAATGCCACAAAATTGCTTCCTACCTATTTTTCTTAAGGTCACCAAAGAAGGCTGCAGAAGATCTCAATGTAGAACCCAGGTTTATGGACATATTTAAAACTCTTTTTTTCTTTGATGCAAAATAACATTTTATGCTGTATTATAATTGTGAGTTACACAACCTGAAACATATTTATACATTAAAGAATGTCTCAAATTTATCCCACCCTTATGGGAATCCATATAATCAAATATTTGCAAATTTTACTTCTCATAAGTACAAAATCATAATATATAGTAACTGCAAACAGTCCAATCTATGAAACTGGTTCTCCCAGAATATACTGCCTGAACCATAGATCAACAAAGTATAAAGTAAAGAAAACCCTCAGTAGAAATTTGTGGTAAAATAATCTCAGATGAATATTTGTGGATCTGAAGAGATAATAACTCTAATTAATACAGATAGATTTGAGATACTGTGTTAAATATCTGATCTGGTGAAGACAAGGCAAAATGCTTAGACCATGGGAGACAGCACTCTGTACGTGTATGCAGCAGTCTCACAGTACAGTAGTCATCCTTATTACTGCTTACTAGAGATGTGCGTTCATTCTATTACCTGTCTAAATGGGTACTGCATATACCTTAGTCCTACGTATTGAAAAAGCTTTTCTGAAGAGCACAAGATGTGAAACTCGAATTTTGTATAAAAATCTGAATTTTATGTAAGAATCTGAATTCAGAATAAACCCAGAGTTCAGTCTGTGCATGTAGTGATGCAAAAGTTCTGACCCTCTGACCATGTATCCAGCTCTTATTCGCTGCACTTGCAACTTTTTCCTTTCCTGGCTTTCTACAGAACAAGCACAAGACCACTACGTGGGGAAAAAAAAAGGTAGATGTTTATATTCTTGGAGTTCAATTCAACACCACAAGAAAACGTTCACATAAGGTGTCACAAGGTGTAGTGACTTACTAACACAAGGTGGTGCTCTCTTCTTAGTAAACAGCTTTAAGTCTGGTTTACACGACAAACGGAAAAGGTGAAGCATTCGATAACTCCGACCAGTTTTCAGAGGCAATTTTTTTTTTTTCCAGAAGAACCAGTATTTCCATGTCAGCAATTTAAATAAGTACTAAAGCACCTTTTTCTCCCCTAAAGATGTTTTACTGAATGAAATGAAACCCTTCATCACATTTATCAATTCTCCTGTCATGTCTCTGCCTCCAGATCTTCCATTCCATCATCCAATCTCTCTCTTAGCTGATCTCTCTCATCCAGTCCACCAGCTGGATGTCATCAGGACCAAGGCTTTCAGCTGGAAGGGAGATACACAAGCTCTTTTCTCTGAGACTGCTAAAAACCAAATAAACCTATTTCTTAGCTTTGTATCAAGTGGTAATGGAGGATCCCTCAGAGGGAGTTTATGAAGAAGGTTTCCTTGATGCACCCAGTTTCCATTGATGAGAGTCTAAGCATGAGGGTTAACTCTAAGCCTGATACCATATTAAAGATCCAACTGTGGTTTGTTTCATATTGGTGTTACTAACAATAAGTGTCAGCATTACAGTTTTTCCATTTCCCTTCTAGGAAAGCACTAGTAGGCCTTCATTACCAGAACTTCCAAATCAAGCCACAAATATCAATCATAATACTGTCCATCAGAATGCGTGCATGTGCAGCACTTGCAGATGGAGAGGAAAAAAATAAGAAAAACGGCAATCCAACTTGCTTGCTACAAAAGGATTTATTTTAGATTAAAAGAAATATTCAGAACTATTGTCAACCATGCATTTCCCCCAGGTTTTGAATTTTCTAGGGTTGTATATTCACACAGCAGCAACACCATCGACACACCAGTGGCAGAGGTCAGTCACAGACAGGACTGATAGGTCTTTGTTTTTCAGTGCTGTTCAGGTACATGGAAACCTTGCACTGCCTTGAAGCACTCACAGCCCTTTAGCTCAGCACAGGCAAAATCACAGGTGAAAAAACTATTCCCTAGTCTCTTACAGGCCATTCTGACCTTCTTGTGAATACTGGCCACCTGCAGGATCCCTCTCAGAAATGCATGCTATAGATTACAGAGGTACACCTTGTTAACTGTAAGAAGATCAGGGCATCTAATCCCTCGTGCAGATACCAGTGGTGGAAATTTCCTACTGAAAATTGGATTCTTGCCCTGTTCAAAAGCATATGCTACCAAGTGGCTGATTACCTTTTCAATCACCTCCATAAATTCCATGACAAACTAGAGATAGTGGAAATCTCAAAGCATAAAATGAGCGAGATGAATATTCCTCATCTCTCCTTTAAAACTAAAGTGCATCACAACAGTAAGCATATGGGAAATTAGTTAACTTTTAAAGACCTGTGTTACATAAACATCTCTTTAATCAGATCTCTCTGGTGCCACGGGATTGTGCCATGTTTTATTTCCTCAAAGAACATGCTGTTCGGTTACTATAGCATTTCTATATCTGGATTAATTAGAAACGGAAATGTGGATACAATTAAGTTTGAAATTAAACACACTTTGTAGCAGAGAAGATAATCACTGTTTTAGAATGATCTGGCTGCTCCAACCTGTGAAGTATCAAGCTATTCTCTCATTAATTGGAACAGTACTGTATGTTCTTGGAGCTAACTTACCATGGCACGCTGTACAGAGTATCTGTGGACACACCGTTTCTCTGACCTATTATTTGACCTGTATTATTTGATGATGATGTCCTTACACAATTCTTGATGTCAAGCATAGTGCTTAGACTTGTAAATTACTTTGGTCTATTCTACCTCTTCTTCTGACTGCCCTTGATTTGCACCTCCCGCTGTGTTCATCCTCAACAAGTAAACTAAGTGTCACTGAATTCAGGCAAAGTTCTCCCCTGTGAGCCAAAGCACAAATTATTACCAATTTTATTTTCCATGACAAAGGGTCTTCACAGACAGGAGGTTCTCTCAAAACAGGAAAAAGACAAGTCCTCTTCCCCAGTCCTGCCTCATATTGGAAAAGAATGAAAAGTTCACACATGCAAAAAAGCAACCAAGGTTCAAGACCATAGGGAGTAGGTTAGTATAAATGTAATTCTATGCTCATGAATATCAATTCTTCTCTCAAAAGAAACACAGTAGAGAAAACTTTATCCTAACAAGAAGATGCAGAATGTTCTTGGGGCTGCAGCTCTAAGAGTTCAATACACCCCAGGAGGTCCACCTGCAATACACAGAGATACTAGCTCCATTTCTCATGATCCACTAACTACACCAGGAAGACATAGAACTTCTGACTCTACAGAAGGTCTTAAAAATAATCATCTAAATAGTCAGTTCCCTTTTACCTTCTGGCCAACCATGACAGTAGGGAGCTTTTATTCTCCCTATCCCCAAGTACAGAGAAAAATAAGAGATACAGAGAGTTGAGAGAGCACACCAAGATATGGACTAGGTACAGACTGCATTGTCTTTAGATTGAAGGGAGTATGCTGAAGTCTTCCCTTCCTGATAATACTGGTGTAGATACTCAGACTAAAATGTGCAAGGAAAGTAGGGTTCTCCAAATGAACCCTGCCAGCAACAGGCCATTGGGAAATTCAGAACCGTGAGAGCAAAGAGCATTTCTTCCTGTACACAGATAGAGATCAGCTCTGTTCAGCAGGTCGAGAACAGAAGTCTCTATATGTGCAGTATTATTGAAACACCTGAGCAGGTGAGGGGAAAAAAAAAAGGAAGAATGAAAAAAAACAAATGAAGAAAATTTACATAAGCTCTCCGGGTTTCATACAGAATTATAGGTAGCTCAAAGTTTTAAATCTGATTTTCACATTTTAAAGCATCCACTACTCACATGTGAATAAAATAAACAAATAACAAAGACAATGGAAAATTATCCAAACTACGTAATTAGAACACCATGATCTTCTTATTGCCAAGCCCTTGGCTTTAAATACTGGACCACATGGCTCACATCCTAATTAATGGAGAAATTCAATGTTATAAAAATTTCCAAATCTTCTTTTCTTTTTTTAAAACTGAGATGGAGATTTCCAGTGTCAAGCAATTAGAAGTGTCTTAATCCACTCAGACACCTCCTACAAAGCTTAGCATGTGGCAAGAACTCTTTGCCAGTCTTGGTTTTTGGCTTCATTGCTCTTATTTTCATTTATTTCTTGACTTCTATTAAGAAGTTTTCTACATTTTGTAATTGTAGTCACAAACCAGCTTCACTGAGGATGGGAAAGGACCTTGTGGTCTCCTACAAAGCTACAGTGTAAACGAAGCAGAGATTCTATTACAAGCCTAAGACAGCTATGTTTCGGTGGGGTCTTCTATGCATCAAGTATATAAACCATCTTGGGAATTGCAGAACGAGGAATCCTATGCCAGAAGTCTGTAGCATATCCCCCACAAGGTATTTAACAGTTATTGTAGACATAAGAATGACAGAAATAATAATGATACACAAAAAGGATTTAAATATCACTATGGAAATATTTACACAAATACCACAGAAGGAGAAAAAAGCTTCTGTGCCTGTTTGTCATCAAATTGTAATCTGATATTCTCATGTGCAAGTGTTTTTAGAACACAGAATAGGAACAAAATAGAACCATCTCCTGAAAGTGTAAAGTGTATAATCGAATCTGTGGAACTGTGAAGTCTGTAGGTTATAGAACAGTTTTTCTTTTTAACCCTGACATCCCTTTGCAAGCCCCTGGCTTTGTTGCAAAAATTTCCAGTATATCAGAAGACTCTCATATATGGCCATTAATCCACACAGAGATTTTTCTTTTGAAGTTTGAGAGTGATTAGGCAACCTGAGTTTCTTTAAACAGAAAAAAACCTAATATGGCCTTACATCTGCCAACTCAAACCAAGCAGTTTTGTAATAAGAACTGGAAGTCTTTCTTACACAAAGCTTCTACAGCCCCACCCCACCCCCCCCCCCCGAAAAAAGTATGTAAAGGCATAGTAGTTTCATGCATATGATGAGTTCCAAGAGAAACTTGGTGGACATTATCAGAACATGAAATGTGACTATGCGTCTAGTAAAAAAGCTCCTGAAACATACCTGTGTGGTGACAAGACCAGTAGTGCTTGCAGTAGCAACACGTTTCAGTCAACACTTTTCCTATGAAGTTCAAAAACATTTATACCTACTTTTCCCGAGGACTGACTATGATATTTGAGGAAAATCACTTTTCCAAATGGAAATATTCAAATTTCCCAGATGGAAAATTCAGCAAGTCCTAGGAATTAATAATCTTAACTCCCTATGATGCTTCTGACATTCCTGCTGCCTGTGCTTCTGTTTTCCTGCCTCTAAAATAATGGTATAGTAAATACAGAAACACTGGCTGATCCCATGTTTACCATTCCCCAAGATTACCAATGAATTACAATAGATGTTCTAAGAAACAGCTCCTACTTTGGGCACAAAATCTCTGCAAACAACTGTTCTCAGGACAACAATGAAAAAAAAAAATCAGGAATCTTCAACCCAAAGATCTTTTAACCTACAGCTCTATTTGAAGTTAAGCAATCATCCATCTTATAGAATATGGCATAATCAGTTCTGTAATCATTTGGATATCTAACCTCACCATTATTGTCATGATAACTAAACCACATCACTAATGCATTCTGAAGATGTGGGATTTGGAGAAGCTCTACTGTTTGCTACTCAGTTATCTTGGTTTTGGATAAAACCAAGAAACGTGTTATATAACTCTTAACATAACAATTCTCACGATCAGAAGACAGCAGACACAAATAGATCCACTCACACAGGGCTGAGAAATGAAGGAACATTTCAGATCTAAAGCACAGCAGGCACCACTTTCCTGCTGACCTTTTCTTTGCAACAAAGTGATGGCCCTGGTGAATAAATGACCAATCCTGGTCTTTTTTTGTTAAACTGATTTTTGCCATTTGGGGGCTCCAGACCTGTCCCTTTCTCCCTGGGAAGGCCTGTCCCTGCTGTGAGTGGCTCTCTTGGTCAACAGCAGGAGGTAAGGCTGGTGGCAGCTGCCTGAAGAGAGAATACAACAACCTATTACTGCTTCATACAGGAACAGCAGCTGCCTCTGATAGTGTGAAGAAAGAGAAGGAACACTTGTTTCACCCTTAGCAAACTCCCCTATTTCATCCCTACCTATAAAAGGTATTCACAGAGCTCCTACTGAGGCCATGCATTCTCCAGTGTCCTTACAACACTTCTGCATTACAGAAAAACATTATCCTATCTTTATGCACATCAAAAATCGAGGCATATGAAAATCAAGCTGCTCAAGATAACAAAAAGTTTGCAGTCCAGAAGAGAGACTCCATATTTGGAGAAAACATCTTAAAAAAGCTTACTGTTTATACAGACTCCCTAGAAAATTGCCAGTAACAGCACAGTTGATCAGTCTGCAAAAAAAACCAGTTCCTACACCTTTCTTTCTCTCCAGACACTATAGTAGTAGAGCATTATCTGTGCCTTCATCTTAAAATAGTTGTAAAGCTAAGCTGAACAACCAGCCAGCCATCTTGCAACAGATCAGACAGGTAGCAAGGACTTTAAGACTGAACTTTCCCTACAAAAATCCCTGGACAAAACTCTTCTACAACTTCAACCTGCTCCACAGTGGGAAAATCCCAGCCTGCAGAGCACTTTCTGCAGACACAGAGCTGTGAATGCGCCAGTATCTCAGTGTAAAGTGGATAAGATGGAGGCTGGAGTAAGAAGTTACAAGGGTTTCTTACAAATGAAAACCTGTCTGTGGAGGCTGGAGTAAGAAGTTACAAGGGTTTCTTACAAATGAAAACCTGTCTGAAACAAAACCCAAGGTGACAAGCAGCTTCCAGAAAGTAAAGAGTTTTCAAGTGGAATTCCTTATCCTCTCCGCTTCTCTCCCAGGTTGTCTGTTAATTCACCTTGGTAACTTGGAGTAACATGCACAGTCACTAGCTGCTTAAAGAAATTGTCAGGCATGACCTCCAGCATCTCTGAATAAATCAGGGCAGGTAAGTCACGTTATTTTGGTGTGACTGTGCAATGAATGATGGATTTAAGCAGCTTTCTTTAACTTAGTCACTACTTAAAATATATATAGGAAATACTGACTTTATTTGATCTGCACAATGCATTTCAGCTCTGCTTAAAGCAGATGACTCATTTTGGCTTGATCTTACTGTCATTCCATATGATCCTAGCAACCCTGACTTTCAGCATCAGAATGTATGCCCAATAGATACAACATTTCATGAAACAGATTTAAAAATTATACTATAGATGAAGATCATGAAAGATTTATTTTTAATTTTGCATGACTACTTTGTTTAAGATCACTTTTTGAGGTCATCGTCTTACAGCAGGTATTGGTTTTTGCCTTGGCAGTGTATGCAGTATAAAAGTCAAGACACATGTGTGTCCCAAATAAACAAAAATGAAGCATTTGTTGGCTTTGTTGTTGCCAGCTTCCCGTTAATAATCTTTGGAAAGAATATTATGCAAAGAGTGGAATTTATTTTTTATTTTAAAGTTTTTTAGTACACAAAAACCTAAATCACAATTCTTCAACTACTGTACATACTGTACATAGTTACACACCCTAATTCCATGCTTTTGCTCATGCAGTTAGCATAAGCAGTTGTAATTATACATTTAAGGCATGTAATCATTAAGATGCACAATTCAATTCTATAACTAAGGTAAGCAAATACATAGAACTATCCTGTGACATTGATTTTAAGTAGACTACCCCATTAATTGTGAGGGGATTTCTGCTTAAAAACTCATTACGCAATGCAGCTTGCAAAGAATTACACAGAACTATGCCTGAAATTAAAAAAAACCAAATAAAAAAATAGATCTATCAGATTCAAATTTATGAGATTGGTTCTGTGTTTTAACAACAAAAAAAACCCAAGCAAACAAAAACCCCAAACAAAGAAACCACAACCACACACACACACATACAAAAGAAAAAAAAAATCAATTCTCAAAATGGACCAAAATATTTACAAACTTGTTTTGTAGGCCAGCATTGGTAGAGAGACAACAATCTTCAGAAATACCGTACTACTTCTTAATGACCTCTTATGTCCCTAGAAAGATATGTTAACTAAGCAATGATCTCTCTGCGTGTTTCAATTAAAAAAATATGGTTTTCATAGTTCCTTTCACAGAACTAGTAAAGGAAAGAGAGAAGCTTCTCATAATCGGAAGAAAACAAAGGAACATGAAGAGCAAACTCATTTCCACTGTCACTGTTTTTATGCTCAACCACCAAAAACTCAACCAAAAATATAAAACCCAAGATTATTGACCTCAATCTCAATGCACATTTTTGCTAATGTTTTTAGTATTTTTCCCACTCCCTTCTTCTCACAATAATAAAAAAAAAAAAAAGAAAAAGAGAGACATCCAAACCCAGGAGGTCTTTGTAGAGAACAACACAACAATTAATGGCTTATTCAAGGAGGTTTCTCTCCAAGAGTAGAAAGTGCCAGAGCGAGGAAGCAAAGTAATCGTTCTGCTAAACTACAGAGATTATGCAATTACTGAGCCCCAACTTCCATGCACATTCATGACTAGCAAATCAGACTAGGAAGGGAATTTCAAAAAGATGGTAACATCCTGGTGCGAGCTCCAGCATAGAGCAGATTCACCTTCCCCTATATACTCACCTTGATGTGGCTTGAATAGGCATGAAGAGTTGAGAAGCACCCCTCCCCCAAGCAAAGTGATAAGGAAAAACCATGATCTGGTATAAACACCTCCCCCAGTGAATTTGGTTAATAGTAACTTGGTAATAACAATGTATTGGAAGAAACATGTCAAATTTAAGGAAAATGTGTCTCAGCACATCCAGATTGGAAGGAAGCACCAAAATATCGTATTATGAGTCTCCTTTTATGCCACATTCCCTCTTCCCTTCCTACCACTTTATTTTATGTAATCTTATGATTAGATGTAAGGCTGTGTTAGGGAAGCTCCTCTTGGTTATGAATTGAAGCAGGCATATCACAATGGGACCCTGACTGGGACTCAAACTGTAACAGTGAATGCTAATTGCTGGTAGATCATCATTACACATGACAGATTCATACTCACTCTAGAAATAGGCAGAGAAGCAAAAAAAAAAAAAAATCTTAAATTATTTTCATTTATGTTCTTTATTAGCTTGTTCCTCTAAGAAAAAAATGTCAATACCCTGAATATACTCTGGCTTAAATATATAAATCAAAGTTAATAGATGTGCATCAGTATGTGTGACAGCAAAATCAGATATTCAATGACAGAAATTGTCCTCAGATGTCAGGATAGCTTTAAAGATCCTACTTAGAATATTCACAGGATCTGGTGTGAAAGTATTTTTTCCACCAAGATTAATATCTATTTGTCCTGGGTTCAGCTGGGATAGAGTTAATTTTCACAGGAACCTGGGAAGGGGCATAGCCAGGACAGCTGACCTGA
>JANZLQ010000089.1:27535350-27553035 GCA_026212715.1 Elanus axillaris
CCCCCCAACAAACAGCTTTTTTTGTGTGCGCCTTTTTTGGCAGATGATGCCAAAAAGCTAGTCTTCAGCTCTGACCCAATGGGTCAAAGAGTATCCCAGAGGCGTATGCTCACATTTTATCATCCTGCTCAATGCTGCTGTCATGGCAATTGACCACTTCAAACAGGAAAATCCTGAAATATAGTGGGAAAATCCAGCACTAGACTAAAATAACATACAGCAAATATCCTCAAGCATAGAAGTCAACACATGGCAAGATACTAACTGCAAATTTTCATATGATCTTTCACAAAAAAAGGAGTTTGAAAAAAAAGCAACCCCCACACAAAAATGGTGCCAGTTTGGAGTCTGTTTTTTTATATGTGGGCATTCTTGACTAAAAATCAATGATGATAATGATGACTTGCATTATAATGTAATCTTTATTATCACAGATACAAGTAGAGGGAAAACATCTTCAGACTGAAGGTAGAAAATCATAATTATTTATTTCTAATGAGATATCATGGATATAGTATAGTAACCTAGTACACTAACCTCTTCACCATCTGCTGTGGATCAAATTTGAGCCCCTTGCTGTAGTACATGCCATGTCTTCCAAACAAGGACACTGTGGTGCATCTGTGCAATTTTATGTCATTCGCAACACTACAGCCCAACCCCCTTCTCCCTCCATCCCTCACCCTTGCTGCCTCACAGAATGACCGGGATGAAAGAAAAGGAGACTGTGTGTAACATAGCTCTTAATAATACAAAGGTCACCAGCATCAAGAGCCTGCCTGTGAAGGAGGATTGACCACTGCGGACAGACTCATTTCTCACCACCAAGATCCACCAGCACATCCATAACACCATGAATATTTGATATTCAATAATATCAAGAGCTGCTAACAAACCTAGTGAAAAAGCCTGATCAATGCTGGTTTCACAAGGATGTTGACCACCAGTGACCTTACCTGTATCTAGTGTTGATTCATACAATGAGCAGCATGGTCTGTATACTTTTCAGTTCCTGGAAGATGGTGTCAGCTACTTTAAAACTGTTCACCACGATTCAGAAAGAGGAAGAAACATTTGTGTATACTTTAAAATTTGACACCAACATCAAGATGTATTCAATTAAGGTGTCATGTCTCATCTCAAGTGGAAAAAAGAAATGAAGTAGTACAATAGCATTTAACAGCTGATAATAGTGTTTCTGCCTGATTTGCTCTAATTACACAGATTGAACAGGTTCAGTGTTACAGGCAACCATTAATTACCTGTTCTGTACCCTAAGTGTGTATTTTTCTTCAGAGCTTTAAAGCTAAAGTCCGAATTCTTTTCATAAAAGAATTGCATGAAGAAGTTTAAGTAATCCAGTAACGCTCCTTCCACACCTGAAAACTTTACTTTTTACTTCATTTAGTGAAGACACTTAAATTTCACTGCTAGCATACTTAAAAGTAACTAAATTACTCCTAAGAGAAACTCCAAGTGAAATACCAAATTCATATCAGAGCATTTGCCAACCATGTATTTTAAATTGTAAGTTGTTTCATGGCATGACTGCTGCTTTTCACATTGATTAGTAGATACTTTTGCTTAGATTAAATTGTTCAAGGGCAGAATGCATCATGACAAGAATTTAATTTCAGAAAGTTTACCTCATCATATTTTGTAGTCCCTGTGAAATCATATGTAATATAGTTAACATTATTCATCTTTATTTATTTATTTATTTATCCCCACCTCTCTAAATTTTGAAAAGGAATTGAAATTAATGCAAATGCTGAACTGTTTTTGTGTCCCTAGAGCACATAACTACTTTTCTCTGAAAGTGATTTTGGCAGAAGTAGCAGGCTTGCGGATTGGCCTTACAAAAACATGAATTCCCATTACATTTATGGAACTCTGATGAATACAAAGCTAAAGCTACTTAAAACAAGACTATGCAAACACAGTCCTTTAAAGGCAAGGAACATTTTGGACCTCTTTTATTCAACAGAGTACTTGTGATAGAGGACCATGAATAATTATTGTTAGACAGCAGGAATAATGCTACATAAAACAGTTCTGAAAGCCTTCTTACAAAAATGTATACATTCATTTACTAAGAGCAAACAGGTAACTGTAAAAGCAAATAAAGAACAACCCTGTTAATGGGGAATTTGGCTTTGAAATAATTTCATGATTTAGCTTAAGGTCTTCTTTTACTTATACAGGCATTTTGGAAACTAAATCCATGATCTTCAAGAAGAGTGCGGGCTACCTGCTGTCCCTTCAGGTAAATGGCTGAGGCCACAGTAAATGGCATGTGTTCCACAATGCTGGATTTGAGTCTCTCTCTCTTTCTCCAAAACAGTCCTTCAAAGCAGACATTGTGATATACCAAGATTTAAAGTGTTCGCAATCTGTCAACATTGCAACCTGAAGATAAAAAAGCATGGGTCAACACTCTTAAAAGAAACACACTATGATGTTACTAGAGTGACAACTAAATGTGAAATGATGAGAACATTACAAACAAGAAAATAAAGACTTAATAGCAACTTCAGCCTAACAATAACACCAGTGTAAAGATACTGAGACAAGGAGTCTACACTGAGAATTACAATTATTTACAGAAATTACATATTTCACTGCAACTCTGATAAAGGTATGTTCCAGCTATGACAGCTCAAGAGCCCTCCTGAAGCTATTTATTTTTAAAATCCACAATGTGAGTCTTATATTTTCTATCTCCTCTTGTTGTTCCAGTTATTATACGCTGAAGTCATTTCATGTTGAGGGTGACTGGAATAGGTGAAATAAGAAAAAGACAGTGACTCAAGCAACAGGAACTACTAACCATTTAACTCTGGGGAAGGATACCTTTTCCAGCCTTTTAATCAAAGGCTTAAGGTAGGTTGCAAGGTTTCTATCACATAACCAATAATTCAGTTTGCTATTCTGAATCCTTGGTCATCATCATCTTCAAAACAATCCCACACCAAGAGAACCAACAGGAAGAATATGAAATAGGGATCATCTTACCACAACCTGTTTCCTCCTGTGAGAGTAAAGAACCCCTTTACCTCCTCCTCTTTCCCCCTATTTTTCCTTATAGGGGATGAAATCACCTTGGAGATTTTTATGCTTCCTACAATATTTGATTTTGCTGCTGGAATGAATACTTTTCTGCTCATTAACACAAAACGGATGTTAGACTTGGCAACTTCTGCTGAAGGATTTTGTTTCTACCCTGGCAATTCACTGTCTTTACAAGTATACTCAAGCAAACAACGTGACATTGTGCATGGCTGCCACAGGTTCCAGTACTACTCATACCTCCCCAAATGTGGCCTCTTTTGAGCCTGAAGTCTGAGCTCTGCAGCTTTTCTTAGCCACACTATGGTTTTAACGCACTGCATATTCTTGTAGATTAACTGAAATAATTGAAAAGGGAAGGAAATACTTTACTCAAGATTCTCTTCACAAATCATACTCATGTTTATACAAAAGGTCACAGTCCAATTCTCTAGGGTCTTAAGTACTTCCAAAGTTTGCTCTCTTCCTTTCTTCCCTTATGTCACTAGTACCGTTCATCTTTAAAAATTAATGATTCTCCTCTCGTCAGTTTTTTCCTTAGTAACTTCAACAAGTACAAAGTCACTCCATTTCCACATGCAATCAACTAAGATTGGAGCCTCTTATTAAAAAGGGGTGAAACAGCATCTCACTGCTTCTACCTCAGTTATGTCACCTGACAGAAAAAAACATTCCCAAACTCATGTCTGTGAAAACAAAAGCCTTAATTTCATCATACAGACTTGCCTTTCTTTTGCAACAAAAGAGCAATTATGCTGCACGTTTGTGCAAAAACTCACAGAAATGTCTTACTGAAAGCCCTCTTGGGTTTGGTGTAACCCTACAGATAGAGGTTTTCCATCCACTAAGACTGAAAACGCAGTGTTCCCTTCCAAATAGCCTGCTCTCTTCTACCTAATTGCCAGGGTACATATGTACCTCTTACAAGCACATCTACTCAAACTAAATACAGAGGAAAAAGCTGTGATCCACAGGCAATGGAAATTTTCTGCCTCCCTAGGGAGATACTTCCTACTAGTCACTAACTGCTTATTCTTAGTAACATGCAGTAACAAATTCCCATCAATCTTCTCGGCCAATGTAGCCCCCAGGGGCTCTCTGTGACTGTGATTCCCTTAGCTCTACATCTGTACTCCTATACACGTCACATAAGAGCTTGGAGTTCTTTAAAGTCTCCCTCGGTGTAATACTTAACTAGTCAACTATATAGAGAAAAAGAGCTGTTTATTGCTTGTAATGATTTACTACAAGAACTCCTTACAGAAACAGAATTCTTTCTACTGGACTGTTTAAAGTATTGAAAAACATTGCCTATTTTCCCAGTAGAGTAAGTACTCTGCCAGCTACTGTTTATATTGTGCTAATTAATACTCAGAAAGACATTCTTTGGTTTAATCTGTTTAAGAATATATATGCTTAGAGAGTGAAGGATTGATTCTCCAATTACATGTGACATGTCCTCATTTAATTTAAGCTAATACAAATTTCCAGTAGTTACCACAATCACTAGGCCTGATTCTCAGCTTCTCTGTACCTTGGATTCATAGAAATTACCTATGCGTAATAATGTCTTATTCTTTTGTCCTGCTACAGTTGTTTGTGTTCGTTGCTGGTATATGTCTCAAAGCAATGTGTACTGTCTGAAGACATAAAGCAAGAGTCTACTATTCTCACTGCTTGCTGCTTTCTATGAAAATTGCAGTGTTCTCATTTGTTTTAAAATAAGAACCTCCTCCTTTATTCTCAGTTGCATTTTTCATGATCCAGCTTCCAAGCCTTGTTCTCGATTTCTCCACATGATTTAAAGCATCTTTTAATGTTGCTTTTCTCTTTCTTTGAAAAACTTAAGGATTGACTCTCATACCCCTCAACACAATAACACTTATCCAGCCTGTAAATCTTTCATTCTAGCTCTTCTACAGACATTGTCTGGTTTCTTGTATCTCTTGAAGACCTTGACCCCAGAAACAGATGCAGTATTCTAGTATTTGTTAACTACTCAAATACCACTTCTCGGAAATAATTTTGTATTTGCACCAAAAAAGAGTAAAGGCACATAACCACTAGTACCCTACCTGACACATCATCTTTCATTAAGTTTACTGCAATAATCATAAGGCTTAATTGCTTATTATGTCACTAAGCCCTTTGTAGAAAAAGTATCGATTTACAATTCACTCTGCCTTCTAACTCAATTTAAACAGGGAACGTTGGGGTTTTGTCACATGAAAACTTCAGTAAAGCTAGATACAACTGTCTATGGCATTGCAGAATCCAGTTCTGTTGTATTTAAAACCTATAGTACCCATCTATTATCACAGTGCAATTAAATAACCACTTCACCTACATCCAAATAGCACATAACTCTCCACTTTTCTAGGACAGCAGGGTCCAGTAATCCCTGACATGTCTGCGTGTATTTTAATAATATGAAACATAAACCTAAAGTATGTTAATAATTACAAATAAAAACAGATTTCCATCATTCCACTTGCTCACCCAAATGAGGCAAAATGATACATTTGAAGAGCTAAATAAAGAAAAATATTGAAAGGTTCTTCCACATGTCAAACACTCAAAGCTTCAATCTTGCTAATATTAAACACACAGAATCTTTCAAAAAAGCCTCCTCTTGAAATTCAGATTATGATCCTTAATTTTTCCTGTGTTACTTTTTTTCATTTGCCTCACTTCATTCATTCAAGTATTGGATAAATCTGAATTACAACCTTGGCACAGAGATGCAGTCTTCCCAGAAATTCAGTGATGACCACATAAATTTTGAAGCAAGGAGTATTTAACATCAATAGGACCAACAAGGGCTATTTAAATACCAAACATGCTCAATTTATGCAATCAGCTCTGTACAAATTTCTACCTGACTTTTCTGATAATAACAATAATGAATAAAAGTGCAGACTGTTCATTAATGCATATATCTGATCACATACAGTCATTATTTATCCAGGTCTTATTTTGTTAATATTTTTTCTCAGATGAAAATCAGTTGAAATTATGCAAATCTGCTACTGATAGCAAATTTTTAAGCAGTACCCTGAGCTGCGCATTGTGAGGGAATGGTTTCATTGCTCGATTTGATAGTGAAGCCAGAGCCAGAAGCTGGCAGACACCATACACTAGCTGTGTTCTCACTTTCTTTTACAAAGCCTCCTCTTCCAGCCACAGAGGCAGCATATCAGCACTAGGCAGACAGCTGGCTGATTCTATGTGGCCATTTTGATGCACATATGAAATCAAGTGCATCAAATAACAATGTCATAAATTGGTCACATTTTACACAGACAACCTACTTCTAATACTGGACCACTATGCTGACATTTGGAAATGTGAAATAGATAGGCATCTAGAATTTGTTATTTTTTCAAGTCATAAATATTATTTCAAAAGAAAGCAAGTTATAAGATTAATGACAGCCAATCACAGTGACTTGTATAACTTTAAGATGAGGACACTGAAAGATGTGTCTCCTTGGCATTTGTGGAGGAGTGTGTGCGGATGAGTCGCGTAACTGATGGATATCCTTGTCTCAAGAAGGCAGCGTTTCTGCCAAGTCATGTTCATTTTTATCTAATCCAATTAAGAAAACATGATGCAATCTAGCTCACTACTTTTCCTGTATCAAGTACCCATTTGAAAGATGTTAATTCATAGCTGCGTACCCAACAAACTTCAGGAGGAACAGTTCAGTGCTGTGTAACACTACCAGGAAAAGGGCAAGTCCAGACTCCACAAAATCTGCGTTCTTGTTCATCCAAGAGGGTCCTGTTTGCAGCACAAAACTAAGAAACCACAGTACTTCATCAGCATTAAATGGAATAGTGTCACCCTAAGAGAAACCACAGCAATAGTACAGAGAGAAAACATTTACCACAGCAGATATGATTTCTTTCAGTCTCTGGTAATATCTAGTTTTTTAATACAAAGGTATTAAAAATTAATTATGCTATCAGTCAGTTACATAAAAGTGTTACTGTATGTGATGAACTCAGCTCTAGACCTAAAGGAAATAATGAAAACAAAAATGGTAACCTAATTACTTGACCTGAATTATAACAGTGCCATAAGATGTAAGACATACTTTTAACAAGAAAAGACTTGTTCAAGACCAAAATTATTCATTGTGTTATAAATTACTTTTTTAGAAGGCTATGAGTAGATCATGCTACAGAATGAAAAACTAATATGTGCAGACATGCAATCTCAAAGCAGTCCTCAAGACCAGAGGAGGACATTCACAGAAAAGTCCCATAAATTTATGAGCCGTCGGCTGGTACCCTAGAGGCATAGCAGACTTCACAACTCAAAAGATAAACAACATTCAACTGTGGGCAACATTCAGCTTCAGCAGCAGTCAGAGGCTAAGAATAACAAAGAACATTGCATTTCTCAACAGCAATAAAATCTGCCCAGCATCCCAGTGACTAGCTTTAAAACCCCTGTTAATGACTGGGGCCCAGTGCTGCTCCCACTGAAGTCAACTGGGCTTCAATTGGAGAAGCCAGCACTTGTATCTTTTCATTTACATGATCAGTGAAAACAAGGAATGGATAGATAGTATCACAGTGCATTACCTTATAAATACCTTTAATTAGAACAAACTGCTTGACTAATCAGTTTCAGAAACATTAAAAAAACATCAGGAACTGTTTTCAGAAAAACTCATTTTGGCAATGTGATGTCATGAAGTTACCAAAATAATTTTTTCTGTCTGAGAAAACAGAACCTTCTGTTCAGACCACAACATAAATCTTATTCAGTGAAGAAAAGAAAAAAGAAAAAAAAGTTTATTTCATTCATGGCCTTTTCTCCCCAGTATTTTCAAATCTCTACAGTTTGGGCCCAGTGTGAAAATACTAGCAATATTTTACTTTGCCAAGTATACAACTTCATGCACAAAACACATGGCTAAAGCCTTCTAAGCCAGTACAGGTCCTTGTACAGCTCCCCTAACCCCCAGTCTTGTTTTTTTTAGTGCAAGATGCTGCTCAGCATACACCAACCCATCCTAGACAAGCCATCCTCCAACTACAAGCATCCTTGTGAAGTTGTGGGGAGGCTGCACGCTCCAGTTGTGCGAAGCCCCGGATGTCTGATGTGCTTCGTCATTTAGCCTTCACACTTACAAATCAAATAAAGATGCTATTTTGATTCTTTTCAGAGCTGATTGGCATTTTAATTAGTCCACAGTTAAAGTGTTAAGCACTCTATGAAGCAAAGCGATAATACAGAGCTAGCAAATTTTCCATAATGGTTTTATAAGCATCAATATACAGTTTACCTAATTTGTTAAAAAAAAAAATTAGAAAAGCACCTTCAGTGGTGTAAACTCTTTTTCAAAGAAAAACAGCTTCCAGGAATCTGTTCCTAACAGAGGATTTGTCTTCCCTTCTATAAGATTATCTAAATCCCTAATGAGTTATTTCAATGACTTAAATACAGTAACTTTATTTACTACTTTCATTTTGAAAGATTCATAAAAACATGTGTAATAGTCCAGAGTGGTCCTTCCCATAAGCTTCCTTCCTTCACCCCGCTGATAATATTGTAGAATCAAGTTTTGTCCATTTGTTTTTCAGGTATTCTACAGATTAAAAGCTTTTTGCTCCAACAAATTTTCAGGAAAAAAAGCTGTGCTTGCCACTAAAAATATGGAGCAAAACCATGTTGAATCATGCATATAAGTAGCTGAAATGGAGCAGCAGTGCATATACATATACTACCATTTAATTTTTTAAAGAATGTAAGCCCTTCACAACAAATATTTTTAAATTAATCATTGATTTGCTTATTTATTTGCGAGCGCATGTCTACAAGATGATTTATCTTCTACAAAGCTCAGCCATCTGGGTGTTGTGAAAGCCTAAAAGAACATAGTACAAACAAATGGCAAAGAAATTCCTTTATCTTACTAAGGAATATTATGGGTGTGGTGGGGCTGTTCTGGCAGCGTGTATGTGCGTGGGTCCAGCAAAGGATGGCTATAACATAGCATCATCTACTTGATGGACAAATTTTTTCACTTCAGTTATTGGATACAGTAATCCTAAGATATACTCAAAACTTACATGCATTTCTCTCAGTGAACAGAGGTAAGAAAAAGTAGTATTTGAGAAGCTGAAGGTGCCCCTGTACGCAGATGCATCTCTGATTCCAAGAAGGTCTTTAGAAAAAATGTACCTATCAGATGCAAACATTACAATGAACTTCATTCTGTCATGATAGGAAGTGTACAAAAAGCTTCCCAAATTACATTACATTTACCAGACACTATAAACATTCACGTAGTGTTTCTTTGCAAAGAGTTTTGATTTATAAGTCTACAGGAAGAAAGGGAATACCAACTTTTTTTTCCTTCTCTTTTACTTCTTTAAAGGGCTCAACAGGTTCGTGCATCAATCAGCCATACTTGTGAATCAGTTGAGCGCAAGGCTAACTTGTCATCATCTGGAACTATGGGAATTTTCTATTGTCATTCTTAATTCCTGACTCTGTAGATAAGCCAAATGACAATAAGAAAAGATGTCCTTACACATTCAGTAGTGTGGTTTATGAGCAAAATTGGACAAATCATTTCAAATGTTGTGCATCAAACAGTTAAGATATATAAAATTTCTCACATTTTTTTCCTATTGAATGCTGACCCTCAAGTCAGCAAGAATGCTTAATGCCTTGTCAGCAATCTGCAAGCACAACAATCTATTAAGATCTTGTCACAGTCCTTGCAATTCTTATACATCTTTTATCCTTCACTGGATACACGTATCACTAAACATCAATCTTCAAATCTAATGAAATGCACAAAAAAATCACAAATAAGTTGATGTTCAAACTATGTGTTGCTCAGACAGACAATTTCTTAGTAAAGTTAACTTCACATAAATGGATACAGGGCAGGGAGGAAATCAGTTTCAAAACCATCACTTTCACACACATCATTAAAACTTACGATTAAGAAATGGGGCAAGGGTACCCACCAATCAGGTCCACATGGTGTTTTGTTTTCCCTGAGCATGCCTTGGTGGCAGAACTGAGGGAAGGAGGAAAGGGGGATTATTTGCAGGACAGAAAGAAGTGGGTGTGATCACAGGTATGTGACCAAACAGCCTCCCCTTCCCTCTGCTTTTTTTGTGTGTGTTTTTTTTATAGATAAATGATATTGCACTTTTACAGGCCAAGGACTACAGAACTACTATATTAATCCCTCCTCAATCAAGGGTATAAATTCCATGTACAAACCTTTGACTTGCAGCTAACACAAATATGTGGGATGGAATGGACATATTGTTCATAGCATTTCATTTCTATTTCACATCAGGAACAACTAGAAATCTCATAAGAAAGTCCTTTCAGATTAATCTAGCCAATTTTTCACTCAGTGAGGTTCATAAATTATTTTTTAAAAAAAAAAAAAACACAAAACTATCTGAGCAAAATCTTACCAGTATTACTTTAGTGTTCAAAGCAAAGATGTCTCCTTTTATCGAGGCATCTTGTCAGTGTTTTTCAGAACAGGATTAGACAATCAAGTGGCAAAATAAAAATATGTGTGGCAGGCCATATGGATGCCATAGTCAGATCTGGACTTTAGTTTCATCATTCCTAAGAAATTACGTAGTTCAACACTAATTATATATTGAATCCCAAATCCTTTGGATAAGATAGGAAAATGTGAAACTCATGTAATCTCTTACACTATTACCAGGAAAAAACTAACACTGTCCCTAGGAAAACAAAAACAAAATAATACAGTTGAACCTTGCCATCTCTTCCATAGGCTTTATTGAGAGATGGGGTAAAGGGGATTTTCACCTGGTGGGGAATTCAAACCCAGTTTTGCCCCAAAACTTGCACTAATTATGCAGAAGATCATGCGATCCTTGGGCTGGTTAGTGTTCTTCAAAAGGTGGGCTTATGACTTCTGTGCTTATTTATGTAATTCCCACTTCTTTATTAAAAGTGAGGTTGCCAGCATTATGTGCAGTGCAGCAGAGAACGTATCCTTTTTATCCCCCTTTCCTCAATATAACAAATAACATGAATGTATTTTTTCCCCACATGGTCTCAAATTAATAGTCAACACTGACAGAGCATCACCACCTGGAAGCGTGAACAGATGTTATCTGGCCAGTCACCGTAGGCGTATTCCCTTGTCTTGCACACTGGCCAGCTATTCCAATTGGAAGCTGTCCATTCATGTGGAATTGCAGAACAGCCAAAAAGCTGGTCTTTATGAAGAACAGGTGGACGTTTTTCTTTTTCTTATATCAAATCAAAGATACTTGAAGCCTCAGAACACACAAAGTTCTTGGTCACCAGTTCGTCACCTCATACTGACCTGCCACGAGCTGGCAGCAGAGAATTGCAGCATTTCCCCACCTTACAACGCAGCTTGCCAGGGGAAGGTGCCAGGGGTGTTCTGCAGGAGAGGCAGTGGCCAAATCGCAAAACCTGTCCATCTCCCAGCAAGGCCCCACACTTAAAAAAGTCTCACCCAAGGTCGCACCCTTCCTATTTTTTTATGTCATGTTATCACCTCATTTAACACACACACACAGATTAATGTCCTATCACACAAAACATCTCAGACTTCAGTTTAAAAGCATCCAAGGCAACCATAAATGTACAAGAAAGTTTGGAGAAGCTGAGCTTTCCAAACTTGCAAAGATAAAAAATTGAAACTGGAGCGCATCTTAATTTAGCTGGACAACAAAAATGCATATTTAATTTCTTAATTAAAAGCCATCACAGTTCTAATTGTTTTTTCACCCAGTTTTGTTTGGAAGTGATGGTAACCTTCACTCCCAGCTCCAGAAAACACTGAAGATTATACATTTAGAAATATTTTTATTTTGTTATAAAGGACTGTTTTAACATTTGGTAATTGATAGAGGATAAAAAACTTGGCTGATGGGTCTTAGTCTTATCAAACTCTGTCATTAAATTTTACTTGATCTTCTCCTACTTCCATGAAGAAAGGCACATTAGAGTATTCTGGCAAAGGTCCTTCAGTTCAGATTCTCTCAGAATTAACTATCAATACCATCATATTAATGTACCCAGGAAGGATACATATGTCACCTCTGGCATTGTAATATCAGGGACTGTAGGTCTCACATTTGTATATATCACATAGACTATAGCTAAACATGAATACAAAAGGTTATTTATAGGATTGTGAGAAAATTAAATATCTCCTATTTTATCTAATTTGTTTTATTTGAACAAGTACATTAATATCCAAACTGGAAGAGCTTGCTTGCATTAGCAAAAGTACTTATGTAAGAAAACAAATCCACATCTGAGAATCTTTCTTTCAACACCAGTAGGGGCTGACCTTCAGATCAAGTACAAATTTTCAAGTGTATTTTATATTTCACATATATTTTCAAAAATCTGGTTTTATAATAAAGACTAGCTTTAGATGCAGCAGAATACACACAACACACAAATAATAATTTTTCAGTTAAATACATAGCATGTTCTCAATTTCCTTCTCCAATTGCACTTACAAAAGACCATGGCTGGTCATTTTGCCACCTTCCAAACACTGTAACATCTATTAATACTTAAAAGAGATGTCATGTTCAGAGCTTTTACTGGATCATAAAGCTTCCCTTGTATACCCAAAGGTTACTAAACTTTTCACAGTTGACTGCGATTTATGAGCCAAATGAGAAAGCTGTTTGCACGAGCAAGGCTTTGTAACTAAGCAAGTAGAAGGTAGCTCTAACCATGGAAATAAAGTACATTATTCAAATAACTCCAGCAAATAAGGCATGATGGGGCAGCAACATTACAAAGGCAAAACACCAGGGAAAACAAGTCATAGGAAAAAAAAATAAATCAGTTAATTTGGTAAGAGATTCCGATTCATTAAACAGTGACAAAATTAGAAGTAGCACATGTGAAGAAAAATGAGATGGAGATTTGTCATCACTGAAAGCAAACTGAAACAAGCACAGAAAACAATCCCAGGAAAGTACAAGATAAAAATCAGGATACAGAGATTTACACAGCACCTTGGGAACTGATACAGGTTTAAAACCTTCACTTTTTCACATCAACAAATTAAAAGAGCCAAAGATCAAAACTGTAATGCTTTTGGAGGATATCAACTGTTTCATAATTGCAAAAGGTGCCCATCTTGATCAGCTGCTAGGGAAACATTAATTTCTACTAGGTTTTGGGGAGAGTATAAAATTACATTACTGTCATTCAAGTGCCCCTAAATATGCATATGTAGGGCTCCTATTTACCACCAGACATTCCTGAAAAACTTCCAACTTTCACATATAACATTCCTAAAGTTAACCATCTGCTGAGGACAGAATAACTGACAGAAAACATTTTTTAAGAATCCAGGTGTAACTACTTTCAGAATTACTAATTTTTTTTAATGTTATTTTTTATTTTTAGTTTACCAATTGCCAAATGTTCCACTGTCTCCTTGGTGTTGGGTGATTTAGTCCAGGAGACTTAAAACCAAAAAAAAGCAAACCCGAACTCTCTAAACTGATACCATCACAACCAAGGATGACATTTTCTATATAAACTGACAGAGGCAAAAAAAATAATAGAGGAAGACAGATCATCAGAGGTCAAAAAACTAAGCAGGACAAATGAAGGAAAAAGTAGCAGTTATTTCAGTGCTTCCTCATATTTTTCTAGAACGATTAAGCCCTCTGTTTTCAAAATCCCTGGGCCCTGACATTGTTCGGTTACGTGCATGTGTGTGAGGTTTGCCAAAAGGGAGGAAGCTCTGCACTGCAGAAGCTGCCTCATACTTACAGAGAAAACGTGACCTGCATGCCGAGACCAAAGCTGGCCCATGCAGGAGTGCCTTAAAGACAGAATCCAGGGAAGTCTGTCATTACTCCTGCTTCAGTATTGGTCCAGTACATATTGGATATGGACAAAAATTCACACCAGGAATGAATTAACCAAACTCCAACTACAAGGGAAAAACAAAGGCAAGAAAGGGCTTATCAAGAAGCAAAAATTACAAGGAGTACCAAATACAAGAGCAAAATATGGATAGCAAGATACAAAGGAAACAGCAGTATTGTCCCGGAAAAGTGTTTCTCTTTTGCTGTGCTGTGAAGTAAAGCTTTAAATTGCTATGATGAGGGATATTAGGATAATAATGAGGAATCAAGGAAACTCTGCTGGGGGGTGGGAATCAAACCAAAACTAGGGACATTTAAGAAAGTAAGAGGAAAAATTACTTCATTTTTCTGTAGGCAACAGTTCCAGAAAGCTCTGATTTATTTCTAAAGACTGAAAATTTACAAAGGATCAAAAATTATACAACAGATTACATTTACAGATCATTATGATTTGCAGATTGATAAGCTAATAAATAATGCATCTGTGCCTGAAACAGATTAGACTGTCCTTGTTTTAAAATTATTCGTAATTTTAAAATAACATACATGAATGTAATGCATAGTATATGTTACTCCACAGACAGTGTTTATTTATAATTCACCAGTTTAATGAGATATAAAAAACACTGCAGATATTCTTTATAAGATAGCTTTGTAGGAGGAATTTATTACTGTACATAAATCTGAATGGATACTTTACAACTCTTCCCCACATGCATTTTTTTTAATATTCTTTATTATTATTATTCAAAACAGCCCATAAGCAGATAGTGGAATTCTAATAACTGAGTTGAAAAATTCAAGCAATAATTCAAATAATCATAAAATTCTTCAATGAAAAGCTCTGAAAAATGACTGCAAATAATTAATTTCATATATATGTAAACTGAAATATGTATTACTTTATCTGATTGGCAAAGTCAATGGTATCTATCTTCTCCAGTTGAATGACTTCCATAAGTACTACAAGGAAAATCCTGAATTCTGAGTTTTACAGTAAAAACAAAAAGGAAAACTTTCCACTAATGAAATAATTTATAGACAGAAAATTCGCTGAAATGCTCTTAAATTAAGGAAAAGCTGAAGATCTAGAAAACCAACACAGCTGCAACAGCCCTACCAAGCTTTTCAATATATCTATCACATTTTCCTCAGAGTTAAATTTTCGGTCTTCATCAGACAGAATCAGTCCCCTGATTAACACTGCCCTTACCATGAGAACTAACTTGACTAACAAGCATCTCTACAGTTGTATCACATACAGATCAATCTCATACTACACTGAGATACATCAGAGCTGGAAGAGAATGCAGATTGTGTGGGAACAACTGCTCTTACAATATTACAAAGCCAATTACTTAACTTTTAGTAAAGAAAAGAGACTGGGGGGGGTGGGTTAATATGATCGCTCTAAAGTCAAGCAGGCCAGTGACAACAAGAAAAAGAAATGCATGTAATTCCATGCAGCAAAAGAAGCTACAAGCACTGCAGAAGTCGTCCTGTGCTCCAGCTTTCTTTCCCGAGAGGAATTGCAAGACCTGGATTTTCTCGCAGTGTAAGTGTTCATACACAGATCACTTTCACTTTCTTTCACATCTGTTACAGTCCTCAAAATTTGTGTTAAGCTCTACCGCATGCAACTCCCAAAACTGCTATCCAAGAACCCAAGGGTTCAGTTTTCTTCAAACACTAACCATCCAGAGAGCTGAAACATAACATCCGACCTAAGAGCAATTACAGCTCTTTGACCAAACCCTGGAAATCGGTCAGTGCTGATATCCAAAATAACAGCAGCAAGTACAAACAGTTTACATTTCTGCAACCAATATTGGACTCCTTTAAGCAAGCAGACAACAACTGAGTTCAGTGCTGCAACGTTAAAGAGCTGACACTGTGCTGTTCCCAGCACAGGGTGAAAGAGATGGATAGAGATGATTTTTCCTGCTCTCCTGTCACAAGCAGAAAAAGCAACACTTCCCGATAGCCCACTCCACAGGACAGATCTTCAACAGCACTAGAGTACACAACTGAGGTGCAAACTATCCCCATTTTAAAATCAGCTGAAAATCTTGACTTACACTGGAAATAAAATAATATCAATTTTAAAAATTCACAGATTTCTAATCTTTTATACCTAATGTAAAGTACTAATTTTATGATCAGGTGTAGTGATGCTGATTTACTCCAGGTGATGATCAACACAGGGTCAACTCTGGAAAACAAAAATCTGAGTGAGAAAGACAGCTGACAGTCAGCACTGTCCTCCCAGCTATCTGCTCTACAGAGGGCTCCCACCATTCCAGGAATTACTGTGGCTGGACTCTGCTCAGAACAACTTAGCATCCCTCGGGGTTCGCATGCTTCATGACAGCACTTACGAATCTATTCTGGGATGTACTTTTAAGCAATTACAAAAAAAAAAGAAACAAATCATGGCTGATACCACAAATCTCCTTTTTATTCACAGAACTCTTAACATTATACATGATATGAATAATATTTTTCTCCTAAATCAAAAAACAGGTGTGCCTTTTTTCCTTTCTCCCCAAACATCAAAGCTTGTTCCATTTGGGAAAGCTTGCAGTTCAAACAGTTTTTCACTGAAAAAGAGGTTTACAAAATTTGTTTTGAACTATCTTTTGAAAAAATATCATCCCTTTTTTTTCCATTCATTTGCCCCTTGAGTGTAACTAAATTAATAGCTTTTGTTTGCATTTATACATTTTTTCCCCCTTCAGTTGTCATTCCTCTATTCAACTTATTAAATAGAAGACTTTCCTTCCCCTCCATTTTTTATTTATAGGTCCTGTAGAACTGTGTTCAGGAGTGCACAGAAGACAGTAGCACTTTTCTCAACACATGGGGTTCTGTATGCAAGACATTTACATGTGTCCATATAATGTATGTGCTAAAAGTGCTCTGACTGCAACAAACTGAACTGCTGCCAGTCACTACAGCACAGATAAAAGAAGTCCAAACCTTTTTCCAACAACCGCTTTAAAGCCTATTGTGGTGCTTCTTCAAGTACTGCAATTAAAGAAGTAAATTCCTGCTCAGAACAATACTATACGGTTTACATAGAAGAAATAACTGCAAGATCCAGATATGTTTTAAAGTTATTTCTCCACAGAGTCTATTTGATTCACAGTTAATGCCATGAAAAATAATTTCTCAGTAGGAAAAAAAAATGGCACCATATGAAAACAGTACAGCACTGGTTGCAAATATGGTAATCAGAGCTACACTACATGCCCTTCCTGATGGGATTACTGCTCCAGGTTTGCTCATTAAATTGTGAAGAGCTGGCTGTTCACAGTCTTCTGTCAGGTGCTATCTGATGATAGGAAGATCTTCCCAGCACATTACAACAACTGAGTGGCTTGACAAACATCCTGCAAAACTGGAATATTGTATCTCAGCAGTATGTAATGGAGTTTTGCCAAATGCCTAACAGCCCTATTATTTCTCCCTGACAGTCTGTTTTACAGAAGTTATTATTTTCTGATTACACTAAATTGAAGTATGGGTTGCTGGACATAACAGAAGGATATTTACATTGGACCTCTGGCATTATTATAATGAGATAAAGGGCAAATACAAGACAGAAATACTCCATTCAGAATGACATTACAACTTGTTATACTGTGTATTTACAAAAAAAGATAAAGTGATTTAATCCTTATTGCAATACAGATTCCCCCCATCCCCC
>JANZLQ010000089.1:27558689-27569212 GCA_026212715.1 Elanus axillaris
CCCCCCCCCCCCCCCGCTACCAAAACCTTGCCACAGAAACCCAATACAGTATATGCAAACAGGTTTGCATACAGAAGAAAAAGTTTGGTACAGAACTCCTAGAAACAACGCTGTGAACAAAAAAAACCCCAAAGATTACAAACCACTAAAAAATTCTGGGCTGCTGCTTCCTCTACATAGCATTTCCTTAGGAATCCATTCCCGCCCAGGAATGACTGGTGTTCATTGTTTGCTTTCTCACGTCTTTCTTCCAAGACTACCTTAGCTCTCCTATCACTAGGAAGCGTGTTCACTTCCTCTACCAGTCAGACATTATGCTCCCCATCTTCTCTTTCAAAGACCTTTTAAAATTATTTTTAATAATTTCTCTTGCTACTAATAACTTTCCACAACTACAAACACCATTGTTTCACTATTTAAAAAAATACTGGCAAGCTGTTGCTGAGCTTCTGCTATCCAACTTTCTAGAATACAGAACAGAGTTTCACTAGAAGTAAAATTTCATTAGAATTTAACATACCCATTAAATAACAAAATCCTACCAACTCACAATGAAAATACATAACAGAGATTCTTGGGCCTTTTGTGTATTCTTACACTCATCACTTATTCTTTCTATGTTTCATTTCCTCATCTCTAATACTGGAGCAAGTTTATTGTTCCTGTTCTTTGACTGGTCTCTGTAGGCTCAAATCCTGCAATGTGGTGTATTTCTGAGGAGTCCCACAGTACATTTTTCCTACTCCATGTTTACAGTACCTTGCAGAAAAGGATTTCAATCTTGGAGAAATTATTTCAGTACTATTTTAATATAAATACTGGTGCAAAAATGTAACAAAGTTTAAGCACTTAATAAATAAGAAGGCACCATAAGTTAAACGATTTCTTGTATAGCCCCTGGGATCCCAGCCACAAATACCAGAAAAACAGTTCAAGAAGTGATCTGCAGAAATAGAAAGTTGGGAATTAATTAGATTTAAAATAACCCAGGACAAATTAATACCAATCTGATTTAAACTTAGGTTTAAAAATAAGATGGTTTTATTTTGTAGTGTTAACCAAATAAGTCAGATCTCACCATGAAAAGAAAAATAGCATCAGTAGCACAAAAGAGCCAATAGAATAAACACCAGTGAATTAGTTTTCCATGGAAACTGAAAAAGAAAATAAAAGGTGCAAAAGTACATGAGAGTGTATTACATGGGATGTTACATGTGGTCATTGGTCATTATAATATTGTGGGAATTTGCCATCACAAGCTTTCTGAAAACAAAGAAGCATCTGGTTAATGGGGCTCTTAGCTATATTGAAAGTTGGAACTTTGATAAAAACAAAACTATTTAAAGGCAAACAGCAGAACAAGGAATCAATTAATAGTAAATTTTACCCACAGATTTACTGTAAAGTAACTCCCATCACAGACTGACAAGGATGAGATACAGATACAAAAAAGGTATTATTATATAAAATCAGACCTGCCATATTGGACCACAGCTGTAATTCAACAATGCAAACATACTGCCTCTGACAGTGATTTCAAACATTTCTCCAGAGGCAGCCATAATCCCCAAAACTGACAATAACAGATTACTCTGCCCATTGACATTTACACTTAGATCCCGATGGCTATATTTTCACCACAGATTAGGATGAACCCCAAGAACATTTTCAGCATTGGACTTATTCTCCATCCGTATTGCTAATACAAAAGGCAAGAGAACCATGAGAGGAAGCCTTGGCCCCTTACTTCATTATGTGATGTAGGCAGGAGGCTCAGCAGTTTGCTCAGGCCACATATCATTTTTGTATCATAGCTGCAGCAATCAAGAAAATAGTTCCCAAGTAGGTACCTCAGAAGACCTACTGAGCAGAAGGACACCACCTTAGCAAGGCACTCAAAAACATCTTCCTACTCATGTCTGGATCACCCAAGGACCAGTATGACTTGCCCAGTCCCCAGCCTACCCTTTAATGCAATGATGAAGAGTTAAGTACATCATATGCAACATATGTAAAGTGTCCACACTTCTCATCAGTGTCCAAAAACATTACCTGGAAAGCAACCTATGTAAATAATATTCACCATCCAATTGCCCCAACAGGCTCAGAGTCAAACTTCTATTCCTTTTCCTTGTGAAATGAGAGCTTCCCAGGAGCCAGGAGTTGGCCTGGTTACAACCAAACCCAGTAAAACTGTGACCCCAGGATACTCCTACCCATTCGTCAAAGCCTGTACACACCTCTAAAATACTTCCTCGTAACCAGAGGTATGGATGTTCTGTGGAAAAGAGCTTAATCTCATTCTTAACAAATATGGCAGCATACCAAAGCAGGTAACCAACACCAAATTGAGAAAGCTAAAGACATTAGTGTGCATCCAAAGTCAGCATGCAATCAGTCAGACTTCCAGCTAATACAAACCAGCATTAATCTCATTAACTTCTTTGGCTCAGCATCATCTTTTAGACTTACAGCACGTGACTCCCCTCATCAAATTTTTCACAAGCCAAATCTCAGCTTCACCCACCTCCTTCTCCCACAACCCCCCCGTTGTATCTTGTTACTGACACAGCTGGGCTTCATTATTGCACCCTCTGCAACCCTGCAAAACCACGTCCTGCATAAAACTAAGTACTCTTTTTGCTTCTCTCTTCAGGCTAGAAAAGCTTGAAATCACCACCTAGTGGCACAAGTAGCGTCCCGAATATTAACTTTTTAAACTGTTTCTAGTGTACCTTAGGGACATACAGGTTCATGTAAGTAATTTTAGTGGCCACTTTCCATAGAATGTAAGGTACAAAAATGGGAAATACTGTTTTATCCCACATCAACTACAAGGCATTGTACTTTACCAAGCCATATTTATATAAAGGCATATCTTTCTATATGTCAGAGTTCACCGATATCCTCAATTTCCAAAATGACTTAAATATGGAGTTCATTAGTACAGTGACCACAATTCCGCATCTGCACTTAAGCGAACTAAGTGAACTGTACTGTACTGGAGATAAGTAAACAAGAACATTTCTACTGTTAACTGCATCTGAAACAAAACAAAACAGAGTGCTGCACAAGATATTTCAAGAGCTCAGCTGTGGGCTGCCTTATATCATCAGTACATACTAAACAGAAATTGGAACAACTGGAAACTGTCCGATTTCTTACTTTATCCAGAGTTTACCACTTGGCTACTGTAATGTTCCCAGCTACTTTCAAGAGTACAAATGAAATGAAAAACTGTGATTTCATTCACAGTAGTTTGGAGTGGAATTTGGCAGGACACTACAGATTGCTGTGGTCAACCTCTGACTCTCAAGTAAACCGCCTGTTATTCTATTCAGTCCTGAGCAGAATGAATAAACACCCTTTTTGCCTCTATTCCCACCATAAGAAGCCAGAACAGGAGTTAGTAGTCTGTGTGTGCCTATTTACATCCTTTATGCTTTAGTACTCAAACATGCAGACATGTGGCACATTGTGACTAATAGAACTTACATTGCTCCTGCATCATCCAATATTTTTAGCTTTCTATAAAGAATTATGCAAGATGAACTGATGATATTCTATCACTAATAGTAATAAGAATTCTACCTTCTGATCTAGAATGTTTCTTTGACAGAAAAATCATCATAATACTATTACTGCAGGTAGAAAAAACAAGACAAGAAGAAATGAAAAGATTTACCCACATTTCACAGTTGGTCAGTAGCAGATCTAGAAACAAAATGCAGTATCCTAGACCTGTTCCAAAGCTCTCTTCACTTGACTATATATAAAGCATATGTCACGTAACGACTTTAATCAAAGCAATAGCATATCTAGACATTGCCTTCCCAGCCTCCAAGCCTTTCTCAGATGAAAACCTAGAAATATTTGCAATGCCATTCTTCCGGTTCCACCTTCTCAATCTGACTTTATTTAAAAAATCAATTTCCTCTGTGAAAGTGAATATACATAAACTGGGTCTCCAGCACTGCGCAGGAACTTGAGTTGCCTACATGCACTAGAGGTTGGAAATATGAAATGTAAATAAAAACGTTGAGAGAGTAAGAGACACAAAAGAGAATGTTTTCTTTTTCTTTAAGAGCATCAGTGAGGGTGTTGGGACAATTTTATTATATACAGGAACTTTCTTCCATGTAGAATTTACAGTTCCCAGAAGGCTATAAACTTTTAATACTGAATGCATGACAACCAAATATTCAGTTGTCACATAGGCTCAACATACACAAAGGAACAACCGTGTTATTCCCCCTTAAAAATTATTCAAATATGGATCCAAATATGAACATACCCATACAATCTTTAATGTCAGTTATTCTTAATTGTTGAGATGCTGATGTTGTCTCTAGCTAAGGGTAGGGGTTTTTCAGTTGTTTTTTTTTTTCATTTAAATCTTATAATCTCCTATTCTGATCCCTATTTTAATTTCCATTTGATTAATCTATAATATTTGTGACAAGTGGCTACCAGATGAAGTTTATAAAGAAAAGATTTTACTTACTTTGAAATAAGCTGGTATTGAAGTTGTTTCCATAGGAGCTAGCAAAAAACTGCACCTGTAAAGCCTTATTGCTTCTTACCTACATTGCAGCTTCCTTATACAGCTTTACTTGACTTGCAACATTATTTTTTTTTTAATTAGCCATCATGGTTTTCCCATATGAAGATCTGTTTTATGGAAGATTCACTCCTCTGTGGAACCTCAAGGTTTTCACTAAGACCAGGTCAAAAGCAGTTTGAAGTTTAACTAGGGCTTTGGCGTTTACAATGAAAGGTATTTCAATTTGATTTAGCCACACTAACTACATGTTAATCTCATATTTTCTCTGTATTTTTTTCTTATGCTGATTGCACAAAGGAAATACTAATACTAGCCAAATGAATAAAGAACCAATTTGAGTCTGGGATCATCCATGAACAATCAACAGTGAAGGAAAAGAGATCATTCCATTTGTTGCAGATTATAACATATTTTTACAATGTGTTTTGACTTTTCTATATGATTGCCTGTTATTCTGGGTATATGCACTAAGCCACAACAATATATAGTGTACTGAGAACTGCTTATATATCTTGTATTTAGAAGTACTTGCTGTGTTTAAACCAGATAACACAGATGGTTTCCCCCTCCACAACTGTATAATAAATCTAAATTGTAAATCCCCATTTATTTTGACTGTCTTGACAAGACTCCTTTGAAATTATCATATATTTAATTTAAAGGATTTTTTTCAATTTTCCCATGCTAAAGGGAATCTCCTGGGAAGGAAAAAAAGGCACTGTCATAACAAAGAAGTTCCATTAATAGAAAAATATTTGAAAATGGTAAAAATGGAGCAGATTCAGAGCTTACTATTTTTTGTCTACAAATTGAGCATAAGGGGTTTTTGTTTTGTTTTGTTTTTTCCTGGATTTTTATTATTTTAAGTAATATAAATTGGGCTAGCAGGAGAAATTTTTTGCTTGAATTTTATAGATTTCATTGTAACTGAAGAATGAGATGCCATTGAATATTATAGCCTGTTTTCATTTCAGCTCTACCAGTTCAACTGATGGTATGATTATCAAGTGGCTTAGCAGGTAGAGGACTGGAAATTGGAAAAATCCATGCTTTACTTTTGTTTTGGCACTGTCTGTTGCTCTGTCTCAGTTTCTCTTAAATTTACTGGCATTACACAAGGAACAACATACTATATTTTCGTCTGTTCAAACTTCACAATAAAACACAAATATACAATGAGAAACAAGTTATTCAAATTGTAACAAGTCCAATTACTAAGACAAAGTTCTCAGCTCCAGTCACAGGATATATCAGATCTCCACACAAGACATTTGTCAGTCAGGTGTGCTAAAAAATACCCTCCAGCATAATTTGATGAAGAGCAGAATTGCTATCGAAATAAAACCAGGATAAACAATACAATAGACAAACATAAAACTGTTAGGAAAGCATAAAAATACATATATAGGGTTGAAAATACAAAACACTGAAAGCTATGCTGGATTCACCATAAGTGTATTTCTGACACTCTGCAATTGCTCTCACTCAGAGAGTGACCAGATACTCTCTAACACCTCTACATCTGTTTCTTGTTTGCAGAGCTCAAAGAACTTTTCAAAAGTAGGAAAATTATAACCAGGTTCTGTTTACAGATGGGGCAGCCAATGGGCAAAAAATGAATGGTCACGTAACAAGCCACTAGAAGAACTAAGTATTAGACTTCAGATACCAGGCCACTAAAATTCTCAGTTAAACTGTTCAGAAAAAATCAGTGCATTAAAGCAGCAAAGAGGTGCTTGGTCTTTTTGCTTGCTCTTCCTTACCACACCTACACTCTAAGTGTATTTCTCCATGGCAGTTTCACTTCAAACAGACATAAACTGAAAAGCAGAAAGCAGGAAGGATGCTATAACGAAGACAGCCACACCAGAAAGGATGTCGAGGCCACCATGTGATTTGGAGCTCGGCAGCCAAAGATGGAAAGCCCCACGCTTCTGAGCAGCCTCCTAAGGAAGCAATTCTTACAAGATCACATCAGTACCTCATACTAGCTTTAGAACACATGCCCAACTTCAAGAAAATTTGACAGAGGATTGTAGGTCTCAGACAAGAAAGTTCTACAGCAAATACCCAGAGCCATAGTGCAGCCCCATGCTGCCCCTAAAGCCACTTATTTCATGTGCAGCAGCCAAGAGTCAGGGCTTTCCACAGACTTGCAAAGCAGTCAAGAGAAGCAGCGAGCTTGAGAGAACACTGGCAGGTCAGTTTTCACATGCACAGCTCTGGTGTGACCTCCTGTCCACAGGCAGCAGAAACGTGGCACCATATGCGATAATGTAGGGAAGCCAAGCTACGTTAGTTTTATTACTCAGAAACTACTTATATGCAGAAAGGAACCCAGAAAGGAGAAATAACAGACACTGTAGAGTTTTTTATTGTTTGTATTGATAAATGGCAGGGTGACTGGTGGTAAAAGTAATTTGGGTTCCTTCAAAGTATTTACTCAATTCATCCAGGCCTCTTACAACCTTGAAAATGGGTACTACATTACAAAGTGTCCCAAGAACAACTTCATGAAATCTAGAGGAAAAAATTGACCAGGTATAGAGAGAGCGAGCTCAATGTCTACATAGGCATAGCCACCTGCAGTCCTTTGTATTTCCATGTTGCCAGGAACCAGCAAGACAGCTGGCAATGCTGATATTGTTTCCATATCATGTTTTTCCCCTCTTGAATTGATGCTTATTTTTTCACTCTAACTAACCATTAAGGGGGGTGGAGGGGAAGCAGCACTTGGTCTATTAAGTCTCCATTATTCTAAACACATATAGGAACAAAATATTATTTTTGCCTTTCATGGACTAAAAGTTGGTATCATTTAATATTAAAGTGATATTCCTGAAAGTCCAACTACCCCTTCACATCACTGCATTTGATGAAATACATTCTGATTTAAACCAATATGAGTGTTGGAACAGACTAAGATTGGCAAAACATGCTTAAAGCTGTGGAGCTGAATAGGAGGTTCCATATCCTCTGAAAGAAGCAGAAATTGGGACATCCCCTCTAAAAAAAAGACAGAATGACTCCAAATAATCAGTTTAAAAGAAATCTGCTTGTTTGCTAAATGACAGAAGTTAAGAGACCATCAGGATATATATTATATTCTTCTAATTTTTTTATTCCTGAAGTAATCAGCATGCACTTGCACTAGTAAGGATAGTTATGTTTTTCAGCATAAGGACCAAAGTTTCATTAAATTCCACTAGAAATTGATAAAAAAACAGCAGTTCTGGAATACTAAACCATTCTGACTGAATTCAAGTAAGGAACTAAGTGATTAACTCTTTAGGTTCCTCCAGTATTTGAAGTAATCACTGGAGCCTTCCCATTACTTCAATGGAAGCCAGATTTAACTCTCACAGACAGAGCTCAAGTGGAGGCTGGGCACTAAAATCCCCTAATACACATGGAAGAGAACAGTCTTTTGTGTTTATACCAAACACACTCCATAGAAACCAGCAGTGGCAAATTGTAACACTAAGTAAAGCTGGATACACACACAAAAACAAACCCCAAAAGCCAAAATCACAGTTTCATAGGGACTGAAACTAAATCATTGATTTGGTTCTAGTTTGGTAAATTTCACCCAACAATAATTTTTAAAAATATCATATGTCAAAACAGTTCATTAGCTCATTGCCCAACATTTCACTGCACTAAAAAATGGATTTTGTTTTGGACATGATGCCTTAGAAGATAACAAGTACTAAAGTACTTGCCTTTGCAAGTACTAAATCAGCTATTACGTTGCAGCTGAGAGAAGATTTGCACATTTGCACCTCACTCTTATTTTGAGCTCAAGCTTCAAGTTAGGGGTCTCATCCTATGGTTCAAGACTGTCCTAATTACTGTTGTGGGATATTCCTAGGTGGGCAGGCCCTTTTCCATGAAAACAAGTCATCTAAATGACATAAAATCTGTAGAAATTGCCTGGAGAGAAAAAACAAACCAACCAACCAAAAACCCAAACGTTTATCTGAAAAAATACCACTGATCACACAAAACCACCATTAACTTCTTGTAAAAAAGAAATCCTGCCTACACTTATTCAGAGAATGTAGCTCACCAAGAATGCCTTTTCTAAATAACTAAGAGATGTCTTCTGCCAAGATGGAAAACACATGATTTCAAAGTGTCCAGGTCAATAGAATACTGGTTTGGAAAGATGTCAACAGTGTAGGAAGAGTGAAATCTTTCTGTCCCCTTTACATACTTCAGTACATTTAACTATGTTAAGCTAAACTTGCAATGCAAAAAGCTTGTCAGGTATTCTCTGAGCTGTTTCTATTGGTTGCCTTTCTAAATTTTTTTAAAATGTTTATATCCCTCCCTCCCTCCAAGTGTTCCAACTCCACTATAAAAATTAGACATTGTTTCACAGACAAAGGATCCTAGTCAAAATAAGTTTTAAAACTTCTAGAAGAACCACCTGAAGAGGCCTAAGCAATTTAGTGCCAAACCTCCTCCTACTTCGTGCTTGATGGGGGAGCTGGCTGGACACACCAGGACTACAACCTTACAACACTACTCCACAAAAACACTGTTTTGAAGACCCTTTTAGGATTATTGTGCTTTACTCCATCAGTTTGCAAATCAGGCTGTTCTTAAATGGAAGATGGGGGAGGGGGATCCATAAAATTACCACGTGCTGAATAATTGCTTTTCTGTTAGCTGATGAACTCCTACAACACTTCTATGCATACCTCTTAGATTATTTTAAAGATCTGTCGCTGAAAGCAAAATCTCCACAAACAGATTTAGGTTGGTAATGCAAGATAGTAAAGCACACAGCCTAAGAGAACCAGATGTAATTTCATCTTTAAAACGTTTCAGTTGACTTTATGGGTTTTAGAATTTACTACTTGATTTTATTGCATAGCAACAAGGACTACATGTCAAGGAAGAACCATTTCATAAAAGGCTGAATATATTCTTTGATGCCATTTCTACATTGTCTTTGGTTTAGAAGACTTTAGTAAAAAGGCAGATCACTATATGGAGTTATGTATCATGACAAGCAGCTCTAATGATTCAGTACTGAAAAAGTCAGACATGTATGTTCAAAGGCCTCACCACACATAAGCTCCATTTAAAGCTTTTGTACAAACTACCTTAGCACCTTAGGTGCAAACACCCCTTAAAAGCTCTCCTAGCCAGTAAATTATGTTGTCTGTATGCTACTGAGTACAGATAACTATACTGTAGGACTGCAGAACAGAGTGCACCTTCCTGCACTTTGCATATCAGTCTTATGTTTTCAGGGCTGGTATATAATTTTCACGTATGTAAACCACCTTCCAAATAAGAGTACAGCTAGGGGTTTCCTTTGGTAACTTGCAACATGGATTTTGCCCAATGTAATGTTTACAGAACCAAGCATTTGAGAAGTTTTATTACTCAGTATATTCCCAGAAAGGGGGGAAACTTTAAACCATGCCTTATGCTAGAGCAGAAGTGAAGCTAAAGCCTCTCTGCTTCCTGACATTTATTAGGTTGGCTTTATGAAACCAGGCCAAAGAACAGGTAAAAGTGGTTGGACCCATCCTTTCAATGACATGTTTGTTAGCAACAGCTTTTCACAATGATTTTTTTTCCCTACACAATCCATCAATTAACACAATTTTTTATCATCAACTTGCAGATCATAGAATCATTTAGGTTGGAAAAGACCTTCAAGATCATCTAGTCCAACCCATCATCCATGCCTAATAGACCATGTCTCAGAGCACCTTGTCTACGTGCTTTTTGAACACCTCAAGGGATGGTGACTCAACCACTTCCCTGGGCAGCCTATTCCAATGTCTCACAACCCTCTCAGTAAAGAAATTTTCCTAATATCCAACCTAAACCTCCCTTGCTGCAACTTGAGGCCATTACCTCTCGTCCTATCACCAGCTACCAGGCAGAAGAGACCAGCCCCCACCTCACTACAACCCCCTTTCAGGCAGTTGTAGAG
>JANZLQ010000089.1:27569312-27579733 GCA_026212715.1 Elanus axillaris
ATAAGACTTGTGCTCCAGGCCCCTCACCAACTTGGTTGCCCTTCTCTGCACACACCCCAGCACCTCAGTGTCTTTCCTGTAGTGAGGGGCCCAAAACTGAACACAGTACTCAAGAGGTCCTCACCTGTGCTGAATACAGGGGAATGTATGCATAAGTAGGAGAAAACCAGTTCACGGATCACAAAACAGAGAACAAAAAATTCACAGAGACAAGACTTGGAATTTGCAGATCTACCCAGAAATCCCCACCACTTGCACTGCCAACTGATAGCTGCAATACTCATGGCCTCCCTGCTCTTCTCATGAAGCATCAGAACACACATTCCCTGCCTTCAGACCCAACACACAATGCAAGGTGTCAGACATGAGGAATTAGGAAAGGTGTTTTTTTCTTTTTTTTCCCACAAAACATCATGTGCAAAAAGTGACTAAAGCCATTTTTCATGCAGAAAGGTTATGCTCCTGCTAATATGAAAGTTCCCTAAAACACATCTTCCTTTCAAAAAAAATTATGAAAAAACCATTCTCTCAAAATTTGATACACACTTCTGACTAAAAACTTGCAAGATTTTTCAATTTCAGACAGGCAACCATTATGGAAAACAGCAGCACACCAGAGCACACCAAAAGCTGGCAATGTCGCAACCATCCAAAGAGTAACAGGACACAAACATCCAGCTCTTGGTCTGTACTGGAAAACACCGAAGAACAGCCTGCAGCTCCAGCTCTGTAATAGTTCTTTTGGTACTTACTGTCAACTGGACAAAATTCCTGACCCTATTGAAGGCAGTGGCATAACTCCCAAGTCACTGCTCTTCACATAGCTCTCTGGCCTCAGTTTAGCTTGGGGATGTTTGTTTAAAAAAAGATTTGAATGTTTCAAATGTGCCTATTATTATCAATCAGGACATATTTATATTTCTCCTAAATGCAACATCTGGTATTAATCACATAAAGTAAGAATAATATATTCCATATATCCATTCAGGAGCTAAATGGCTTTCCCTGGAAACACCAGCTTTATTGTGTTTTGGGGTAGAGAAGAAAGCCTTAAAATATTAGCTTCTGAATTGAATTTAGTCACTTTCTGAAATAAAATCTCATCTCCCATAATGAATTTAGCAATTGGTCCAGATACTTTTCTTGAAAGCTATTTTTCTCCTGTCCCAGACAGAAACAACAAGAGTCCTGAATCATCCATTCCTTTCTTCATTTTTCACACATTTAAACTTAAATCTCATAACAGTTTAGCTCTGACTCCAAGGGGAAATGACCACACAAGTCTGACTGATAGTCAAAGAAAAAACATCAGTTTAACTTTACTGTGTTTTCTGAGACCCAAATTTTTCCTTCAAAGGCATTAATAAAGGTCATAGGCATTAATAAAGGCCATAGGTTTCATTTAGAAATAGAAGAAATGTTTTTAATTTAACCTCTTAACAATGACAGTGTTTCCACTAATAATGCAAGAAAAAATTCCTATCAGGCTGTATACAGTGTACAAATTAACATCTCCCCTTTCGATGAATCAAAGTTAGGTATTATTTTAGGACCCTGATAGCAACCAAGAAAAAAGATCAGAAAATGCACTGAGGGCCCAGGGCAGGGTGGGGGGGAGTACTTTGCTTTGCTGTGCAAGCACAATAAATGAATTCCTTACCCAGATTAAAATGTCCAGCCACACTACAGCTCAAATAAATAATATTACTGGAAACATCATGAGTGTAGAATTTGGAAAGGATTAACTATTCTGTGACGCTGTTAACACATTATATGCATAAGGCGGTCCTTTGTGCACACACTACAGATGCAGGGCAATGCCAGCCACAGCATGGATTCCATCCCACTGTTAGCTGGGAAGGGGTGAAGTATCCCCATTAGTGTGGGCCATTCATAAGGTCTATGAATTCGCTAAACTTCTGCACCTTTCAAAATACAAGACTGCATGCCTAAAGGTTTTATTTCATCCTTAACATCTTGTTCTACCAGTGTTCTGCATGGTTACACAGCACATACACAGAATTTCACCACTTCCCAAACATGGGTAAAAGCTGTGCTGTGCTTAGGGTACTGTAGGTACAACAAGAAATTAAAAGAATTTTAATTCCTTGCCCTGTTCATAATAATAAATATGCTTCGTACCTCTTTTAAAAGCAGTCTCAGCAGACAGGTTACATTATTCTTTTAATGCCACTGGCCCCATGGCTCTAAATCTTTATCTGCTTCACTACTCTCAAACATATTACTGACATGTAATACTTACGGGAGAGGGAAAAGCCATGACCTCTTCCATCAGGAAGCTGTTAATCACTGGATTTTATCCAAGAGGAATGTTAATGATGATACAGAAAAGTGGTTAACCATTTTTCATAAATATAGAAGGCATCTCCTGTTAAGGATATGTTTCCAGCTTACTGTGGGAAATACACTGAGAAGTGACATATTAACCTTAGTTTGTTTGTATGAACTCTTATCTTCAAATATGGACAAAATGGCTCCAAAATTATCTACCTGACAGCTGAGAGACTGTTCCAATTTGTCCACTGAAGACAAAAGTAAGATTAAAGCTGATTAGGTGGAGGATTGGACCAGGCCCCTGTGCATGCATTATACCATGCAAACTTACTCCACACAGCAGCACTAAGAGAAACTATAGGGAAGAGCACATAAGCACACTCTCTGCAGTCCCTCAGCCTTGCCAAGTATCTACAGCTAACCTTGATTAGGAACGCTAGAGGACACATGTCTGCCAATTCCCTTTAGCATCCTAACAGATACAGGCAATGCCCTCTGCCTCCCTCTCAATAATCTTCCTGAGGATGCCCAACATTTTGTTGGCTTTTGGCCACTGCACACATATACGATCATTTCAGGGAACAATAAATGATAGCTCAAAGAATTCTTTCCCGAGTTTTAACTGCCAGCTCCAAATCCAAGATCATGCAGGCGTGTTCCCTCCACAATGCATCACCTGCACTGCTTGCACTGAAGCTTATCTACTACCTTTTTGGTCACTTGCACAGTTTTATAGTGTTCCTGCCTATGTGCTCTAAGAGTCAATGAACAACACAAGGCAGTGTTGTTGTAACACAGACACGTTAAGAAGTATCTGGTAGCTGAACAGTAAAAATGGATAAAGGAAAATCCAATGGGTTGTTCTTGTTAGAAAGGAGAATTTTGTTAAGAGTGACAATAGGCAATTATTGTTATTTTTTTATTCAGATTGGTCAACTAGGAATTTAAATAAAATACAGTCATTCCTTTCATGTGGTGACTAAGACTTGCAGTTGAAGGAATAAATTAGGTTTGTTATGTCTGGAAGACTTAGAAACAATAAAAATCAGTTATTTCTTTCCCTCTACAAAATTTCAGGAGTGACATGGTGGCATTAGTCTACAGAGGGCGAGACAAGCCATCTGTTACCATTACCATACTCTTTATTTGGCTAGTGTTGGGAAAACTACAGTTCCCTTTTGCAAACTTCACAGAGTTGTGTTGGAAAAAGAATGCTAGCACTGGCTCTACAGCTGCTTACACATTGAAGACCTACCAGTGGCTTAATTACTAAGTCCTGACTTTGGCCATGCTTCTGCAGCACCACTAAAGTTAGCTTGGGCAGCACAGCTAAGACCAAGCAGGGCCAAATACAGGTCCCATGATGTAGCTCCCCAGAAGCAACAAATAAAGCATGAAGAACATGACCTATGATGTATTAGATTTGGCAGCATTTTATAGCTCCATCTCTGCAGCACCTACACAGTTGGAAAGGTACAGGCATTCTGCTAATGAAAGGAGCCAACAGAGCTGCAGGGGGCTTTATTCCCTAAGGAATGGTTCCTCTCATCTGCTGTTCTCTTAAGACAGTAAGCCTGCTCTCTCACACCCACCAGGTTGAAGCAGAGAGCAGAGCTACAGAAGACACTCAATATCAAGATTCTTTGAAGAATTTTAAAAGAAAGGTATTTTGATCCATTTTGGAGATCACTTGGTCTCTCTCCAGCAATTCCCCTTTACTATCCAACTCTGATTAATAGGAAGCTGCTCTTTAAGCCAGTTGTAAGAAAAAATGGACCAAAACACAATCTCCTCCTTTACTGTACTGGAAATGAATTTTGCTCAACTTCAAAGCAATCAGCAATTTTATGGGTGTTAAATGAAGTTAAGTCCTTATTTACCAATGGAGCTGTTCACACAAATGAAGACAGATTACACAATAAAAATGTCCAGAGTTATACCCCTAAATAATGCCCAATTACCATTAGGTTTTGCTGTTTGGGACCTATTTTGCAGAATGTTGAATACAGTTACATTACAATATATTTAAAATCTTTCACTTTCTGAAATGTTACTGGTAAAGTGTCTCCTGTATTGAGCAATTCATTAAATAAATCAGACAAATCAGATTATAGCACAGCATGTAGTAGAATGGACTCCAGTCACTGGTATTTAGGATGCTTTGCAACTGAAAGCAAACAAGACCTTCCCAATTATATCTATGAGCTTTTTTTATTTGTAATTTTGTTTATATAAATAGTAGCTCTCTATACAAACAGTAGCTGTTAGGTTGCATTAGAAGTGAATGTGTGTATATATGCAGAAGGTGTATATAACAAGAAAGTTTATATATATGTGTGTGTATAAAATATGCATACACACAATGCACCTAAACTTTTGCATTAGCAGCTTTTTTTCAACAGATTGTCATGGACTATGAATCTTTATTAATTTAGGATTTAGTCTGTTAGGATAACATAAAACCAGTTTATCAGCCTTCTCAAATATACCAAGTTATTTTATTACTAATGTAAATCATTCACTCTGTGAGTTGCTCTGCAAATATCCTTTCCCTGCAAATGAAAATACGATTAGACACAGCACCATGCAGTACTTTGGAGGTGAGAACAAATGTGTGAAGTGTGAAATAAATGTAGCAGAACATGAATCTCACATTCCTAACAGCTGTTTGGCAGTACAATATGTGTATGTGACAGTAATGACAACATACTGTCCTCAGAGGTAATGAGACTCATTTCTAGACGAGCAGAAAAGATGCGTCATAGTTCCAGGGATGCACAGGACAGACATCTTGCTGCACAAGACACATCACTTTGGGTTACAGGAAACCAGAGAGCAGACATTCCTACAAGCAACAGTGATTTTCTTACCCAGGTGGGAAAGCAGTATTGATTTGTTTTATCACTACCAGAGTGGCATGGTTAATGGTTAGAGCTGGCATAACAATATATTATTCCTTGCTGTTGTGAGGTACTAAAATGTAGGTCTAAGGCCCTACTCTGGTCTCCTTTAGAGCAACAGTATATTTAATTCTATTTCAGCAAGTAAACAAAAAATTTAAAAATAGAGCTTTTTTTCTTTTATCAGCTAGAAGCTACTGTCATTGCTGTCAAGGGAATAGGGCAATGCAACAAAGCTTGGGATGACTACATCAGAGAAACCACTGAGAGCTTCTAGTGGAGCATGAGAGAACAAGACATCCATATAAAACTTACTGCCAGAAAGCCCAGAAGACACATCCAGCACAGAAAGGGAGCAAGTATCAAGAAAGCTTTTTTCATAGTTTCTATTATCCCTTGTCTCTGGTGAGCTCTTTCTGAAAACAATCCAGGTCATGAAAATTTACAAACACCATAAATTCATCCACAGAAGTAACCAAGCTTACTTGGGAGGAGTCATGCTCTCCTCCAGGTAGACTTTGAATGTATTCTGGTTGTGTGGGAACCAACACCTCAGGCAACAGGACAGGCACTGCTGCCCAGTTCATCGCAGAAGAAGGATGCATCCTGATACACAACAGGGGATGCGCTGCTTTGCTCAACTCAGGTACAGGCCTTCAAATGGCCCTTCTCTCAGTGTGCAGCATCACTGGCACTGCTCAGTGAAGGGGCAGTGTCTCTTCCTCAAGGACTCCTTACCTCAGGTACCACCAAGTCCCTTCTCTTGTGAGGAGAGAAATGATGCATAAGGTGCCAGAGATGGAGTGCAAGATGCAAGGCTTAACAGAATGTACTTGATTCACATTGCCTAACAATATCATTGGGGAGTTACATGAGTCCTCAAGTAGAGAGCAGTTGCTTACAGCTCTGTATCATCATCTATTCTTTAATTTAAAATGCTACATAGTTTGAAGGAAGGCATCAATAACAACTGGTTTGGGGTTAGAAATAGAAAACATTGTTTGTCCTGTGTAACATCAGGGAGGGTATTTGTCAGCTCACAAGGTATTACTTTCTGTCGCAAGCACAGGAAACAAAAACCCAAATGCAGACTGATGCACATTTATCACCAGGTAAATGACCTGGAAGTTACTGAAGGGCAAGCATTGCCAAAAGATTGTTGTTGTTAGCCATACATACATGCTGAATTTCCTGAAAAGTCAGTATTTGATTATATACAAACCAGTCCTATAGTCCTCACTCATATAAAAAAAAAAATCAATTAAACCCCAGTATTATTCTAACAGTAGAAATGTAATGCACTTCTCAATAGTAACAGAATCTATGTAAAATATGCAGAAAAAAACAACTGTTCATTTAACTAGGCAATGCTAAATGGCAGACAAAAGTAATTCTTACTTTTCTTAGAGCTGTTCTTCCTTCTCTTCCTGCTTTCCAAGAACAGTTTCCAGGACACAACACAATGGTTGTTGACACCTTGTTGGTGTTTTGGTCTGCTAAAACTAAATTTGGGATACCATAAGTCTAGATAGTATTCAGCCATTTCTGACTTCTGATAAAAATCTGAATAGTTGATAAGAATCATGCTTTGAAAACACTGGCAATTTCTCCAACAGCAGGGAAAAATAGTAATAATCTGCCAGTCAGCTGTTGTATTTCAGGGTGACTAAATGGATTCTTAAGAAAGGAACAGTTATTACTGACAACAGGAGAAGCGAGTCCTCTCCAATACACGCTCTTGGGGGCATGCATGGGAAGAAGGACAGATTCAGAGAATGCTGAAAGGCTAAACGTTTTGAGGGTTTTTTGAAACCTTCTTTTAAAGCAGATATAAACAATTTGCCCAGAATACAACCTGATTCACTTTGGAGCCAAATGCCATATTTTAACCATTTTTAAAGCTAACATCTAGTAAAATTAGTACTTATCAAGACTACTTATTTATACATTAAGTGTCACATACAGGCTATTTATACCTCAGGCCACCCAACCTTCAGTCAATGCAGCAAAATGTGCCTAGGCTAATAAAAACAACCAAAAGATTACTTAGCACACAGGACATGGCCAAGATTCAGTCAAGCAGGCACTTGTTATTCTGCTAGAAACTCAAGTAACACATTGTTATTTTCTGAAAGCTAATTCCTAAAAGCAAGCATGGCCAAAGGAAATCAAGTGTGTTTCAGATCAGGCTCTTGTCCATACAGAACAGTAAACACTACAGATACAATATTTCACCATGCAAACAGAAATATTAGGAAGCTCATGGAAAAACAGCACCAAAGCGTCACAAGGAAGAATGGAATGTAGATACCTTCTCTTTAACATATATTTCTACAATTCCTGGATATAATAAAAGGGAATCTAATTCCCTGAGTAAAACTGATGAACAGGCCAAAGCCAAAGTGACATCTGAAATGGGAACACAGGTCAGCTTCCATTATGTTACACAGCTCTGTCAGAAACCAAGTCTGAACATTTTCCTGCAGCCACCTTGATGCTAAGCCGAATGGAAAATTCCACCTCGAACTCAAAGATATTTAAGGCTGTCTAGGCCATGTTAGCTCAGGCAAAGCCAGGACTCACAGTAATCAGGTTTTGCTTTGTTTATTTTTGAACCAGACAAGTTAAAGGTCTGTTGGCAGGCAGGTGTCCAGGATGAGATTGCATTGCTACTAAAGGAGCAAGACTGTGGTCAAGTGCAAAGACATATGCTAATGAGGCAAGCTAGGACTGACAGATAATTAATGAAAGGAGTCACCCAACATAGACAGCAGCTGGAGAGAAGAAGGGAGTCCAGAGAGAGGGACCGAGCTTAAGTATAACACTGAAAGTAAATGCAAGGAGGAAGAACTCAGGTGACCTGGAGCAAAGGCTTCACAGTTTACCATGTAACACAGACCTTTTTGCTAACACCATGTACTGAGCCCTGTATTTTAAAAACACTTTTGTCTTTAATTTGCAGCAAAATTTTGATCAAAAAAGATAAACCATCAGATAAGAATGATTCATCACAGAAGGTACAAAAACGACAGGATTAAACAAATACATATGTATGTATCCAAAGTTAACGCCCATGCATGGTAGGCTAACATATTAACACAGAATAACTTTCATAAATTGCCAAGATGTTCTCTGTGCAAGGGACTGCAGACAACCAAATATTGATCAATTCCACATGGAACAGATTTGCAGGAGAACATTGCGAAAGGTGTATCTTCCCAAAATTCCTTCCATAAGTGAGAAGTATTTCTGCCTTCCACTGATTTCATCATTCCATCAGGACTCAGGATCAGAAGATTTAGCAATAGTTTGTGACATGCTACTTTCCACAGAAGTGCCTCAGTTTTACAGTGCATCCAAATCCACATTCTGCACAGGAGACAGAATTCACTGTAAAGAAATCACACTCATTCAGTTACTGAGGTTGAGTATTAATTTTCTGGGGTTGAAGAACAGAACACAGCAAATACTCTTTATGCATTTCTAATCTTTAGTCAAGCTCTCATTTATCAGTATTACTCACTTTGAATTTGCTAGTATTTCTCAAAGTGCAACGGGTCCCACTGAATCTCTTATTTGGCCCTTGACTCTGGCTAGTGCTGCCACTGACCACCTTGGCAAGCATGTCTCTGATACTGTGGCTATGACCACTGTGTATATTAACGCAGTAAAAGAATAACGCAACATATGTTTTGACAAAACAGTTGTGAAGAAGAGGAACCTGCTACTTACTATGCAATAAACACCATAGTTAAAACCAGATATGTGTGTGTTCTTCACCCATTTTAACTAGCAAACTGAGAAATATGCAGGAAGTCAGAAACAAGAAAGACACTGACAAGGAATTTTCTTATCACTTACAGTAAAATAAACAGATGTGCCCTTTGCCACATTTGTGAATTTTTTCACATACAAAACAAGACATGGCAAGACTGTACTACAAACTGCCTCAAATGTATGTCTTCAAAGCATTAAGTAAAACACAAGCATTTTGTTGATACTGAGCTAGGATATGAAGTTCACTTTGAACAAAACACCAACTGATCACAAGGCAATTTGGGACAAGATTTTCATTAAACACCCTACATGTGCAACACTTCAGATTTTACCAAAAGGACAAATTAGGTACTGTTTTTGTGCTTTCACCACTCCAGTAAATTAAATAGAAAACCATCCTTGTCTCTCCCTCTCCTGCATGATACCATATCTTGCTCACTTAATTTCACAGTTATAACAAAAAGTGACAAGAGAAGTGCCAGACCTTGTGCTTCATTTTGTTCACAGACCATTTACGTACATGCTTTGGAAGAGATGGCCATATGGGCATCTGCAGTTCTGTTTTCAGTTTTTACAGTCCTCACTAATGAGCAACATCAGATAAAAAGCTGCTTACCCAAAGTCAGCTGTGTGCCAGCAATACAGAAAGAACTTGAAGGTGTTAGACAAGTGACATTTCTCTTTATTAGTGTCACCGAAGGGGTCTTTTTGCATTATCTAATCTGAAGCTTTAACTTTGGGAGGAATAGTCAAAGCTAATAACTAAACAATATAAAATAAGCTTTAACTGACATTTCAATAGCATTTCTCTATTAACATTTAGCAGTGTTGAGAAAAGAGCATCATTTCTCTATTAGCCACATAAAGGCTCCAAGGGTTGATGGTCTTCCAGACAGCTCACTCTTGTCTAGCACTGCTAACAAGTTGGAATTTTTAGATAATAACCTTAAAATTTTACCTTAGAATAGAAGAAAAACAATTGCACTTGTGGTAGGTTGACCCTGGCTGGATGCCAGGTGTGCACCAAAGCCATTCTATTACTCCCCCCTCCTCAGCTGGACAAAGGAGAGAAAATATAACAAAGGGTTCATGGGTCAAGATAAGGACAGGAGACATCACTCACCATTCACCATCATCGGCAAAACAGATTGAGCTTGGGGAAAATTAACTCAATTTATTATCAGTCAACCAGAGTAAGGTAATAAGAAATAAAACCAAATCTCAAAACACCTTCACCCCCACCTCACCCTTCTTTCCAGGCACAACTTCACTCCTGGATTCTCTACCTAACCCAGAGTGGCACAAGGGGACAGGGAATGGGCGTTATGGTCAGTTCATCACATGTTATTTCTGCCACTTCATCCTCCTCAGAGGCAGGACTCCTCACACTCTTCCCCTGCTCCAGCGTGGGGTCCCTCCCACAGGAGACAGTCCTCCACAAACTTCTCC
>JANZLQ010000089.1:27579833-27597068 GCA_026212715.1 Elanus axillaris
AGGAGCACAGACTGCTCCAGCGTGGGTCCCCCACGGGGTCACAAGTCCTGCCAGAAAACCTGCTCCATGGGCTCCTCCCTCCACAGGTCCTGCCAGGACCCTGCTCCAGCACGGGCTTCCCATGGGGTCACAGCCTCCTTCGGGCACCCACCTGTTCCGGCATGGGGTCCTCCCCGGGCTGCAGGTGGAGATCTGCTCCGCCACGGACCTCCATGGACTGCAAGGGGACAGCCTGCCTCACCATGGTCTTCCCCACAGGCTGCAGGGGAATCTCTGCTCCGGCACCTGGAGCAGCTCCTCCCCCTCCTTCTGCACTTACCTGGGGGTCTGCGGAGTTGGTTCTCTTGCATGTCCTCACTCCTCTCTCTGACTTCTGTTTCTGTGTCTCCCGCAACTTTCTTCCTTCTTAAATATGTTATCACAGAGGCGTTACCACTATCACTGATTGGCTCAGCCTTGGCCGGTGGCAGGTCCATCTTAAAGCCGGCTGGCATTGGCTCTGTCGGACATGGGGGAAGCTTCCAGCAGCTTCTCACAGAAGCCACACAGGTAACCCCTACCCCAACGACCAAAATCTTGCCACAGAAACCTAGTACAGCACTTTACATCTTGTTATAGGTGCAGATAAGCACATAACAATAAGAAATTATTTGCTTCATTTCAAGTCAAAGTTAGCTACTCTCTCTGTAGAATCATCACTGCCTACTCCAGGAGGCAGCAAGGAGGTGATGTCTTTACACAGAACATTAGTTATTCCACAGCCTGCTACCAGATGGCTCCTAATCCCCAAAGCATACAAAAGAGCCAAATATCTTCAAAGAGCCAGAAGGCTTACCCAAATCTGACATCAAAGTTAGAAACAAAACTCCTCTCTTTAAACTCTTACTTAGTTTTTGTCACTTTTCCTCCTGAGAGGCCCTTAGTAATAATCTGAACTTCTACATATCATTCATTTTACATGGACTTAGAATTTTGCTGGTCTATGTAAAGGAAACTAGAGTTTTCTAATAACATTGCACCCCCTAAGAATGCTTGGAAAGAAAATGAAAAGGACAATAAATAAAAATAATGCTACAATACGTGTAAACCTATATACGTACTCAGCTATCCAGATCTCATCCAGTCCAAGTTTCACAGTGTATAAAGGTGTAGGAGAAACTACATATTCTGAGAGAAAGAGATCCCAGGTTCTCTAGCCACTCAAAGACTAATTAAGGATGGCATCTCATCTTCACAGATGAACCAAATTAAATTTAAAAAAATAATCACATGCCTATTTCCTCACTAATAGAAAAGCATATAGACAACATACAGTTCTCTGGTAGAAACTTCATTTAAGAAGTACATGTATGTGTTTACCATAATCTCCTTCAAATCCATTTTTACACAAGGCTACAACATTATGTTTCATTTTATTTCTGCCTCCCTTGTATTCCTGCTCTCCCTGACAGTGGTAGACAATGTCTTTTCCTCTTACTTACCAGCACTGATCTAAGTGTGAGCTCCTTCTAGCAAGGCTAATCGCAGTGAACTACTTTGCCTTACTAAAGAAGGGCAGGGCCCCTTCTCTGCAGTTTTAAAGGTCCTGAGACAACAGGTCACTATTGAGAGATTTCTGGCTAGAGGTAACAAGGACTTTGAAGCAGACTTAAAGACAAATAAATAGCCATTAATCCAGACCAGCATTTCTGCCAGCTGCTTTAATTTCAGTGTTCTCAGCACATCACCAGGTACTACGTGATCTAGCTCTGTCTGCAGCATCCACACAGCCCAGGTTACAAGGTGGTCAATATTAGAGCTGCACCCAGCCACGTTTATAACCTCCTAGTTTACTAATGAGCCAAAAGATGCAAAACCCAAATGAATTACCACACTAGGAAAAAGAAACCTGCCTAACTGGGTTGTATCACCTCTTTCCACTCAAGCCTCCACCTCCGGGGTTCAGCATTTTTCACAGGTGGGACAGGCAGAAGCTAACAGCACCTTGTAACCCCAGTGGGCTGTCATTATTTCCAAGCTGTTTCCAATATTCAAGTAATTCAAGTATTTTTAATCATCTGCTATCCCCATCAATCACAATCACTGAGAGTGCCTTGAAGCCCTTTTCAAATTGATAGTGCTTTTCCAAGATCAACTTCGAAACCTATGTTAAAGCAAGTGTGCAAAAGTTAGTCAAATGTAGCCCATTAACCCCAGTTTGGGGAAAGAATACAGTTATGCAGTTGAAAATATAAACATTTGCTAGCCAACTTGATACAAAATAAATCCAATTCTATATTCCTATATGCTTTAGGGAACTCTTACATTTCTTTTTAACGGGGAACATCCATATTAACCTTGAATAAGACTGTATGCTCTGATCTCTCAAAGTCAGATAGGGCTTCCAAAGATATGAAAAGACTGATTAGAATAACAGAATATACTTAAGCATCAGTTTCCACCCTTGTGGGCTCTACAGTAAGACAACTGGCGGAAGCAAGTTACACATCTTAAGCTGCAGGCGTCAAAATTAATTATTTTACACCAAAGCATGCCTCAAAAGGGACCACTGTAATTAGGATAATAAGCGTTACTGCACACTGTGAATCTTATGTGGGTTTTTTTTAAGTTTATAAATCCCTTTTGTACATAATTGTTTTGTTATTGTTATTTGAAATAGAAACACAAACCAGAAATTTAAAATCTTATTAAAATGTACGCAGTTAAACATGAACTAAAGTGTATATAATCCTCCCACAATTTCAGACTTTATGGACAATATCTATCATTCTAAGTCTTTAAGTATATTAATTGCATGGATTTTAAGTACCATTAACACTCATTCAATATTGTTATTCCAGAAAGCTTCCAGCTAGGATTAGGACCTTTTGGAAACAAAATTTAATTTGCAGGGAGGATAATGATAACTTTTTATCTATCTCAATGTATTAAAAATGAAAAGAAAAAAATCAGCTAATATTGTTTTGAAACACTGGAGACCTGGCCCACAGCTTACAGAAATTAAAACCAATCTCCCCACTGATGGCAGACTATAGACCAGGTTATAAGTGAACTGGGGCCCCAGTTGGGGTAGTTCACTATGTACTGCACATTTACTGCTGCATGGGAGGTGTGAGCTAATGCACCTTTTCATGCTCTCACCACCTCATCTGAGGCCCCTAAGAGAGGGAACAGATGCTGAGGTGGAAGCAGAGGGTGCATTGACTGCTTCTTCTAGGATTAGCATTAAAGTGTGTAATGTATAACATTTAACCCCCACCCTCATAAAACAACTTCTGCTTCTGCACTTTTTGATCAGCCACTAGCACACTGCACAATGAGAGAAAAGGATTTTTGCCTTAAGCTAACAGAACATTTATAATCATTTGACTTTGTAGGAACAGCATAGATTAATCTTGCTCCTGTTTTTGAATGTGGTAGTTGTTTGCTTTTGAAAGTGCTACAAGGCAACATTAGGTCACTGGTGCCAGATACCATATTTATAATTACATCTCAGAGTCAATTTATAAAACAATTTGTTAACACAAAAATTGTTGCTGGTAAGAGGAAAGTTTTTGAAAGGCAGTTCTGCATATAGTCACTATGAAATTCATAGTACTTTCTCTGAAATTTAGGTTTGTTAACCCCAGGCTCCAAGCAATTTTTTCCAATTAATTACTGCTTTCCTCCCTAAATTTCTCCAAAATTTTGGTTGTCACAATATGTGCATTTTCCTTGCTCAGATTATTTCATAACATCACAATTATCTTTAAAACAGCTATCATTTTCCACTCAGAACTTGCTGTGTTTTAGAAGTGAACAAAACAACTTTTTCCTACTTTCAGATCTGTTGTAAAGCCTTATTAACATCTGTAAATTACTCCAGTGTCTTAGATACAAAGTAAGAGTAGGAAAAGAGTTGTTATCACCACTCGTGAATTTTTCAGGAAGAATGGAGGGAGGGGAAGTCTTCTACCAATTTCTTTCCACTATTCCCTTTTAATAGAAACATTATATGGCATAAAATTTGACAAAAAGAATCATGGTTTTGTTGCTAAGAACTGTGATGTATTCACTGAAACATCCCCTTTAGAGAGGGAACAGACGTGCTACAAGCGCTGCCTGAAAGAATGGAAAATTCCACTGAGAATTTAATCTGCCACTTACCATTGCTGAATAACAGCTGATAACACAGATCACACTAACTAATCACACTGTTAACATCGCTTTCCACATAAGTTTACACAATTTATATCTGTGAGATGCTGCTGTATCCATCTTAGTTGTTTATGCTACAGATACACCCTTTAGGACACAAGGATTTATGTGACCCAAAGCTAAAGGAGACTGTTCTGTTAATGTCAGTGGACTTTGGGTGAGACCTGTGAGCCCCAGACAATGACAATATGCACCTTGCCTGTCTTGGGGCAGTAGCTACCAAGTCCTCATCTACAAAATTAAAAGGGAAACCTCACAAAAGTGAAGTTTCAGGACTAGTATCATAATCGTGTAATCTAGGGATGCAAACCCAAACTGAACACATTTATGTGCAGCAGAACTAGAGTATTTTAATTAACTAACAGAAGTTTTAAATTTTTTTTTTTTGTAAAGTGAAAAAGACAACAGTCTGTGAAGCCCTTCAGAAGACATTCCATTCCATGTATACATGAGGGGAAACAGGGAGGGGAAGCAAACAAAGCACTAGTGATTATATGACACTTACTGATGTGAGAGAACACAAGGAAGATAAACTCGACTGTGTAAGTTTTAGTCAGCAAAACAAAAATGTTTAATTTGTCCAAAATCAAAGGAAGGGATTGATTGCAGTAGTGCCTGGCTTATGGCAAGCCTCACATCGTAAATGCTTTGAATAAATATCTGATGACCAAACCCTGACTTGTTCAGGACTTTCCAGCAATCATTACAGAGCAGACTTGCTTAGGAAAAAAGTTTAATGTATTAACTTTGGTCTACTTTACAGTCTGTTTGTGGCCTTCATAAGGGATCCAAACATACCGAAGACTAGCTGAATATTGGAATCCATGCTCTCACGCCTACCTGAATGTGGATGACTACCATTACCACAAAGAGAAAAGCAAGCTCTAAAACAGGTGAGAGGCTTACAAACAGAACGAGGCAACTCCTGGACCTATCAAACTTGTTGATAAATTTTAGGAAGCAGAATAGGACAGTAGTTGAAGGAATAGTGACGCTACTATAGCAGCAATACTTACATTTCATTTCATTCCAAATAGGTGGTGACCAACCTCAGCATACACAGTGTACATTAGTCATTATAACTTTATACAGCTCCCAAATTCAAATAGAGTACAAACCTACAAACAGTGGCCAAGACCTCTCTTCTAAACTCTAAATACAAACCTGAGGTAGTATTGCTATAGGGAAGAAAGATGCTACTGTATAAAGCATTTTACAGTACGAATCATCAGTTCAGCAAAACCTCCAGGCACTTACAAAGGAATACAATTAGTCTGTGTAAAAGAATATACAATCCAGCTGCTTTCGATAGGTGGGTCAGGACTTGTTACCAAGTTGTACTTCCTACAGTCCTGTACCCCAAGACCTCAGTCACTTGGTTACCACTACACAGGTAGAGAGCAAGCTGCCTAAAAAGGCTGATAGAAAACACATTTTCCTACCACCTACCTACTGCATTCTCAGGACTTCTTACAAGTTACCAGTCCTTTTCCTAACATCTCTCTCTCTCAAATGCACATCAAATTACTACCTATCCTAGAAAATTAGCTTTTACCACTTCTTCTTGGGCTACCTTTTGGAAACACAACTGCAATTTATATACTTAATCACTAGCTAAATTTTAAGTTTCCAGGTATATAAAGGTTCTAATGCAATTACTTCTAAAAAACACCACAGTAGTGACCACAACACATTTCATTCATTTCCACATTTCTTAGCTGGATCACCACACCTGCTTTTCTCCTACCGCTTGTACACCATCTGAATGCTTTTTTTTTGTACTGACTGTATTTAAGGGAAGAGTTTCATTACACTTCTGCAGGTCAGTCCCAAGTCTTAATGACTATCTGCCTTGCTGAGGGAGTGATTTTCCACACATTCTCTGAGCAGTATCAAACTTTTTTGAAGTCAAGATACATGTTTACATTTCCTCCAACCACCTACATTTTTATTTTTTTTTATATTTATTTATTGCCCCACTTTTGAGCTGGCATTTCATATGCTCAGCTCTTAGAAAGCCTGTTTCTTTTCAGTTGCTTGACCTCTAAGTCATTGCTTCTCTCTATCACCCAAGTTTTGCAGCTGTAGCTCCTCATGATCCAGCTGGAGTTCAGCCCATTCAAGCCCCTAATGAGTTAGAGTATTTAACCCTGAAGAGGTCCTTATGTTTTTCTGCAGCTAACAGTTGTTGTCTTTAATGAATCCTAGTATGACTGATTTCTACTTCCTCTTATTTTCACTATCAGAATAAGTTCTAAGTTCCTCTCTTGTTTTCCTTTCCATCTATTTTCTCCTGAAGCAAGGCACATGGATGCCCCTTGGTAAGCTTATCACAACTCAGCCCCCTCTGCCATCTTCCCCACAGCTACATCAGCTACTTCCTTGGGGTCTTATAATTTTCAGTCCTTCTTCCACAAAATAACAGGAACCAAATGCTCTGCTACATTTTAAGCATTTAGAAGGTACTATCTTATCACTTTCAAAAGAAAGCCATCTTATGCAGCCATTCCACTACCTGGGACTCTTCTTGCATGTATGCTCTAGTCCCTGCTAACTAATGACAGAATCTGAGCGTTCAGCTCCCCCAGATGAGGGTTTCAGTAGTCAAGATTCAAACATCGGAGAAGTCCTACCAATAACTCTTAGAAACTGTTAGCTTTTGTTTGTCTACTTAAATAGTCATGGGGTTGGAAGAGTGAGCCTGCCCTTTCCAGGTGCATGGTGTTGACTCCCTCTAGGTATCATCTTCCAAACCTTTCCTGTAACCTTTTATGCATTTCAAACATTTTTGTTTCACAGTTGCCATCTCTGTGTCCTCTCGCTGTATTTGAGCAGAACTGGTTTATTCCTCTGGATTTGTAAGCACTTTTTCAGCTTGTGAAAAGCTTCACACAAAAGCTGCCATGTGAATCACCTTTTGGATGTGATAATTGTCCTATGTTGGTTCTTTTTTCACCCTTACCCATTGAGTTAATGTATAGCTCTAGCTTGATGTATCTCTAATCCAAATAGCTGCCAGCAAACTGGTAAACTGAGGCATATTAAAAAAAAATAATCTACAAGAACCTCCTACATTCTCCATAAAGCAGCATGTACAATGGGCCAAAACAAATTGGTGAGCTCCAGTCAGTAACTACAGGCATCCCAGAGAACACAGAACAGCATGAGATACATCAGGTAGTGGTTCACACCATTCTTCCATAGATATGTCATAAGAAAAAGGAACATGGTGTATTCATGCTCATTCTGTTTGACATCTTTGTCAGCGACATGGACAGTGGGATTCAGTGCACCCTCAGCAAGTTTGCCAACACCAAGCTGTGTAGTGTAGTCAACACACTGGAGGGAAGGGATGCTATCCAGAGGGGTCTGGAAAGGCTTGAGAGATGGGCCCATGCAAACCTTATGAAGTTCAACATGGCCAAGTACAAGGTCCTACACATGGGTCAGGGCAATCCCAAGCACAAATACAGGCTGGGTGATGACTGAGAACAGCCCTGAGGAGGACTTGGGCTTGCTTGTTGACGAGAAGCTCAGTATGACCCAGCAATGTGTGCTTGCAGCCCAGAAAGCCAATCACATCCTGGGCTGCATCAAAAAAGAGTGTGGCTAGCAGGTCAAGGGAGGTGATTCTGCCCCTTGACTCTGCTCTTGTGAGACCCCACCTCTGGGGCCTCCAACATAAGAAAGACAAGGACCTGCTCAAGCAGGTCCAGAGGAGGCACACCAAGATGATAAGGGGGCTGGAGCACCTCCCCTGTGAAGACAGGCTGAGAAAGTTAAGGTTGTTTAGCGGGGAGACCTCATAGCAGCCTCCAGTACCTAAAGGGGACCTACAAGAAAGGGGGAGAGACTCTAACAGGGAGTGTAGTGCTAGGACAAGAGCTAACAGTTTCAAACTGAAAGAGAGTAGATTTAGATTAGATATTAGGAAAAAATTCTTTACTGTGAAGGTGGCGAGGCACTGGAACAGCTTGCCCAGAGAGGCTGTGGTTGCCCCATCCCTGGCAGTGTTCCAGGCCAGGTTGGATGGGGCTTTGAACAACCTGGTCTAGTGGGAGGTGTCCCTGCCCATGGCAGGGGGCTTGGAACTAGATGTTCTTTGTGGTCCCTTCCAACCCAAACCATTCTATGATTCTATATAACCTTTGCATTTAAAGACATGAGAATTACACATTGATAGAATCTGGGTGTCTGAACAGGCAGATATTCTTTCTAGAAAAGCTTTGGTTTTCCAATGAGTTCTTTTTCCATTTATATTTTATTCTTGACCCATTTCACCACTTTTTAAATAAAATAACATTTTAAAATAAAATAAAATAAAATCCTGTTGCTATTTGTTTCTGCCAATTTTGTTCTACTAAATTCAGTTTTGCCTGCAGTACCATTTCAGTTCTGACTTACAACTTTCACTAATAAGGCCAATTAAATCTCATGATATCACTTTCACTTAACCAAAACAGAGTTAAGAGCTTCCCTCAAAGCATATTGGTTTCTTCTAAGCCATATTTCTTTTCATTTACCCTAATTTAATACACCTGTGGGCAATCCAAGAGACACCTGACACTGGTATTTGGGTACCAGTTTTCAACCTGATCAGCCCTATATTAGGTTTTGGGATTCATCTACTGTCTTTTCTCAGCAATAATACAGAAGTAAATGATGAGCACTTCAAAAATTTGTGTTGAGTCATGGACCTTAATGTTGCTTTAAGATACTGGGGTACTATAAGAATGAAATAAAATTAAAAAAAAAAAGAGGCTTTTTAAATTGAGAATGCATGGAAGCAGGCAAAATATCTGCTTGTGAATTGATGTTCTTCCTTCCCTTTCATTTCCTGCTTATTGTAGGCTTTTCTACAATGCTAATGCTCTTTTGAAATAGCTCTTAAAAATAAACAAACCAACCCTATGCTTTTACTTTCTTCAGAACACATAAGCAGGAGAGATCCCAAAACAATGTGCAGAGGCAGACAAATCACCTAAGACCACCCTCAGCGAAGAAAGGGACAGAGGTGCTAAGGCAGCATGAGGAAACAATCATGAGGAAGAAAAAGCAGACAAACAGTTAACAGAAGAGAAGAGGAAAAGGCAACAGAAGATATGGGATGTGATCACTGCTAAAAGGTGGAATATCCCTTACAAAAGACAAAGTAGAAAGCTGGTTGCAGAAGGCCTCCTATCAAGATGCCTATGGATGAAAGTTTGAGGAATGGACAGCCAGGTCCTGCTTTGTCTCAGAGCAGCCTGCCCAAGAGCAACGCTGTCCTATGAGACTCCAGCTTTTGAAGTAACCTACAACCAGCACTGACCATTCCTGTTTCATGCCTGCTTCAGACACAGCATAAAGAACACAGGAGCAATGTGGCAAGTTTCTTTTCCCAGCTATGAAAATCCCTCCTTGGGTGCTATTGGTAGTCCGGTATAGAGAAGCAGACTCGCACCCTAAATTGCAACACAACTGACACAGTCAGGCCCAAGACTTTTATAGTTTGAAACCCATCGTACCCATACTATTTGGTGAGGCAACAAGTGTTCCTCCTCCTGTCTCTGTGAATTTCTTAAATTCTGGATTCTCGTAACTGTCAAAGCTTGCAGTGAAAGTGAGGCCTGCCAGATGTGTCAGCTCTTGTCCTGACAGCTTCCCCACATGCAGTTCTGGAGAGTTCACTATAGCAGTAACTTCTAGGTAAGTAAAAGCCTATCTTCCTAGTACCAGGTTCTTCCACTTCACTCCAAATTAAAACAGTTTTTTGCTTGAACATACCTATAGAAATACATAGGAAAACAGGAAAACAAAATAGAATTCTGTGAGAGAAAGAATGTCATGTTTGGGGTTTTAAAAAAATCAGAACCAAGTATACTGTGCTTATTTCACGTTGCTCAGATAGAAGGCAAATTACCAAGAATGTTGCTGATTCTGTGAACGGATAAAGACTTATTATATCACATAGCTACACCTTCTGGTATGGATTCTCTTTTTTTTGGCTTCATGTAATTAAACCAGAACAGACATTGTTTCCAGTGAACTTGCCGTAATGTTAAAGTAAATCTGGTATGGTTAAAATCCTGTGCTCAAAGCTAAAAACCCTAATACTGCAAAAGAAAAAATAGTTCTTGAAAAACATGCATAATCTTGATGCCTCTAAAAAGTTTATTGAAATAGGAACAAAGACACGTAGCTGGCACTTCCAAACAGAGTTTTATAGGCTAGTATCTATTCACTAAGATTTGTATGTGCTTATGTTTTAGTTACATGCCACAATAGGGAGGTAGTAAGCATGTCTTACACCAATTGTTTGAAGAACTCTACACCCCTTCAGTGGTATAACACTGTTTCAACTGGGCTGTGTCAGCTCTTCCTTCAGAAAACAGGTATCCAAATTCTTGCAAATTGCTCAGGAAAACACACTCTGGGCTGTATATAACCTGGGAATGAACAGCAGAAACATATTTGTTTCCCAGGGTCTTCTGAAAATTGACCTGAATGATTAAATGCATTCATAAATACAGCCTCACTCCCTGATTACCTGTAGGAAGTACATACATTTCATCCAGTACATTTCTAAAAGGATTTATATGTCTCTGTGCTAGTATTTTCATTTTAGCAACATTTCAATCTGTTGACATCCCCCATTAGATGCTTTCAACATCTGATGATTGCTGACTCCGTAACAGAGTGATCCTGACCCTTTGTGTATGTTTCAGAGGAGAAAATTAAGAACATCAGTCATTATGACCAGAATTGTCCTCCTAAGCCTAGTAGTCCAAGTTTCTGCTATAGAGGGCAACCACATCAAAAACACAGATCTGCTCTTTGGAGAAAAAAATTCTGAATGACAATTATAACACATAGCATGGTTCTTTTACATATGCTTATGGAAGACTACAGAGAATATAGGTAAGTATACATAGATATGTTTACATGTCTATACGTTTTTGTTTCTTTGTACGTACAGTAAGAGAGGCTTCAGGAAACAATCATTCACCTTCTGTAATTCATATTTTCTAAAGATCAAAGCATTCTGAATGCTACTACTCTTTGCTGTTAAAAACTTAACAATATAAACCCATTCAATAAAAACACTTTAAAGAAAAAAGGCCTGATAACCATGCTGTGATCCTCTGGTGGTTTGTTGTTCTCATCCTCATACTTGTATAGTTCACTGTTAATAAGCTAAGCCAGCCCATTGCAATAAACCAAACATCACTGTAAACAAGCTAAAGTCATCTAAATTATGAACAAACTAACGTGTTCTTACCATTCATTAAGGTTGCCTAGGAACTACTTTTACTTTTTTGAAAAACAGTCAATGTCTGGATAAACAACCCAGTCCCCAAAACATGCAGGGAAAACAGATAACATCTGAAAGCTATGAAACCAGAGTGTCAAAGGCACACCTGGGCCTGGCCAGGCTGTCTGAGAGCACTGAGATAATGACTTACAAATAGGGATGACAGTGTGCTCTGGTCAAGATTTAAATAAAGCAAGCAGCCACCTAAATTAGACTTTAAAATCATATGTAATCAAACAGAGATATGTTCCGATTCTTTGGAACATTAACAACCAAAATTAGCACAAATAACTGGATCTTCTAGACATTTATTAACCATGAAAGAAAATGGCTCCAAGGGGGTAGTTAGCCCCACTTATTAGCCTTGTGCCCCCACCCTCTGCCCCAGCAGTGCTCCCCCATAGTTTTTGTGTAGTGCCATAGTATTTCCCTAAGCCCTCCACCCTCTGTAACGTGTAGTGGAGCGGCAGAGGAAAAAAGTACAGCAAAAGTGTATTTTACTCTAGTCACAGCCCTGCAACACAGAGCTCTTGCAGATGAAGAGGGGAGCTCCTGCTACATGGGCATGTACTGGAGCTGGAGGCTCCTGCCATAGCCTGTTCATCCAGGTGCTCTTCCAGCTCCACAATGGAGGGTCTTCAAAATGCATGCTGAATGTGTAAATGTGTAAATCTCTGGTGGATTTTAGGCTTTGAAATTTGGACCAAAACCGAAGTTATGGCTCCAGTGCAAATGCTCCAAACTGGTGGAGTGTTTGAAAACTGCAAGCTGAGATCTAGATTCACAGTTTTTGGAAAAATAAATCTGTAAACACCAGTACAACATACTGAGATGCTGGCTTCTGTACTGCAAAAGGTGATACAGCAAGGCTACTTGTTAAGCTATTCACGGGAGTCAAGAAAGTATAAAGGACCTTTAAAAGGTGATTATTCAAAGCTCATATTTTTATGGTACAGTCACATGCTATCTAAACAAATCAAATGTTTCATATGCCCTGAAACACTAAAAGAAAAATTCTCATTAGTGATCTTCGTACAATGATAGAATCATTCTGATCAGGTAAGTTGCTTCAATGAAATAATGATCTGTTTCTAAAGGTAAAAATATTCCTTAGTTTTCATACTGTCCTAAATAACATAGCATGCTATTGTGTATTACATTTACCACAATATGTATAAGATTTTATACTATCACCTTTCAAATCAATCCAATCATTCTAGGCTAGTCTTTTCTATTTTCATTTCACAAGAGGCCAAATATTTGCTCCAGTTCAGGACAAACACACATTTTGAAATGTGGAGAATTCCTGCAAAACGGAAGCTCCCATTTTCTAGCCATTTACACATGTTCACATTGGGTATTAATTGACTCTATTTTTGCTCTGCCAGGACATTATACTGGGTCCATAGGTAGGTGTAAGTAGTGACATAAGGCAATGAAGAGTCAAGCTCTGGTTCTGTAGCTCACACACACCTTTTCAGTAGCATACTGGGTACTTTGATTAGATTTTGATTGAGTGACAGATTTGTGAGGAAGGGTTACTTCTACAATAGATCAGGTACCACTCCATACTTGGAAACTTGCACCTGTTTTTAACATTATCAAGCTGATGAGTACTGGAATTTAGCTGCTTTTTATCTTACTTTATAAAATGTTTGCTCTTATTTATAGTAATTTGATAAGAAAGTGCTGAGTCTCAGATCATGGTAGTTTGCAGACAGCACTGCTCTATGGCTGAGACAGTAGGGGGTTTGAATTTTCGCTCTGCCATAAGCATCCTGAGGATCTCCAGCAGTTACTAAGTGATTAAGTGGCCTAATTCCCCTGTGAGATGATGATAATAGTACTTCTGCCCTGTCCATTTTTGTCCCAGAGGAACTGGGCAGGGTTAGATTGATGACCAATAGGTACCTGGAACAACTGGGTGTTCAGCCACAACTACAATAATTATTATCCTCACTCTTAACTGCTCTGATGAGGACGAAAAAAATGATGGTTTTGTGTAGAGAAGCAAAGAAATGTGCTTAATACCACTCTGTTAAAAACACCATCTTTTATTCTCCTGTTGGTTACATTTCTTTTTCAGAAACGGCAAAACCCCCTTCTAACTAGAAAATAGTGTTTTCTCCAAGCAGTCTGCACAGAGAGGAAAATCCATCTTTTTGTGCTTCTGTTTAGCTCAAAAAACATGGTAAATAATGTTAAGAGGGTCTTATAGCTGTAATTCTTGGTAAATTTACAGAATTCCAGAAGTAAAAACTGACTTTTCTAAGTCCACAGTTAGGTTGGAGAAGAGAGTTTTTTCACATAGTAATTATCACTGATAACACTGCACATTCTCCATTAAATTTTAATCACAATTATTAGGTTCAACAAGAAGTAGAGCCCAGCTCAAACACCAATTTTTATTCCTCCTCTTGTTCCAAAGTATAAATGTGTTTTTATGAATACATACAGTATTTAAGTTTACCACAATGGGAAGTCTTGTTTGTTGTTTTGAGAAAAGACATTTTTAAAATTACTAATTACACATTAGTCCAAACCCATTTTTCAGAGATGATTAAGCAATGCAAACAACATCTTGCTTTACCATAACCACAGCCTTTTCCAGAAACTGATAATTTTATGATCAGTTAAAAATTAAATGGGATAGTTCTTACGACCTACGAGAGCCTTAAATCATTAACGTGTCAACAGAAGGTGCCCAAACCATCCTGTTCTACTGCACAATAAAAGAACCACATATACAGTCATCACAATTTTTACAACTTAGATTTCTCTATTTCCGTATTTAATACGCTCCTTTCAAATTTTAACTCAGTCCAACTCTGAACATAATTTTTACATAAAGTTTGCTTCAGATATGATGAATTTACTCAAAGGAAAGGGTAAACTAAGGGCTACAGTGCGTTCCCTCACTAATAGTACTCAATTCATTTCACACGTAGCATCACATATTGAGAATAAATCACACAGCCTCTCCAAATATACTTCACCACCCTCATCACTGCTTCCATCTCTAAGGAATTTAAACATGATTCTTTTTACAGGAACACTTTCTTGGCTCACATTCTGCCTTTTTGTCACCTGAAACATAAATGATGCCATTAACATGGGATTGTGGGGAGATCAGAGCTGAATCTGGAACAGACACAACAGTCAGTGATAGAAATGGGAGCCAAGTTTCACAGACTTTTTGGATCATGATGACATTCAGTGTTCACTGTCTTGTGCTGAATTTTGTAAAAATATTCTTTTGAATGGCATGATCTGTGTAATATTTTATTTAACAGCATGTATCATTTTGGAAAACACATTTAAAATACAACATTTTGCTGCCGGTTCCCAGAAAGAACATGGCCACAATCACGCAGAACAGGTGAACATCACCAGGTCAGATTTAAATTGCAAAACCAAGCTAAAAGATATATGTGCCTGTAATGTAACTCTATTAAAAAAGTAAAGTCTATAAGACTGAGGGAAAATGACTGATTTCCAAAAGCATAGCAACATGTTTGATAAATAAAGGACCCCAAATACCTGCCTCCTCACAAATACAATACTTTTACTCCAGCCTGACATCTCAGAGGCACTCAAAAGATGGCTCTTGGGTGTCCCTGGCCCAGTCAGGTGAAATACAGCATGAGCAGAATAAAAGGTTCCTTATCAAGAGTGCTCTTCATTCATTTAAACAAACACCAGATTTTTGACATGAACAAGAAAGACAAATGAGGAAGGTAAAGAAAAGGAAGGATACACAGGAAGGAAACACATCATGCAGTTAAAACCCCCCTCATTCCTCTCTGCTTTAATATTAAACTAAACAATAAGTGAAGCAAACCAGGGTCTACTTTACATCCGGTTTGGACACAGATATTTTGCCCACACAGGCAGACAGGTATCTGCTTTTTGGAACTGCCAGCCCTGCAGCAGCCTGTGACTATGCAGAGGGAGTAGCACAGGAGCAGCAAATCCAGCCTCCCTGCATTTTATCTACCCATCCCACACACCTAGCCTGTGCCCACACATGAAGGCGAGAGTGTACCACACTGATTGCAGCTCCACCAACTAAGAGAGCAGCCATGGAAATGAGGTTAGAGTATAGTAAGTGTGCATTGAATAATACCATATTTCAACATTGCTGTCTAAGATTTTTCAAGCGAATGAACTTAATGTCATGAACTCTTATGGAAGTCTTCAAAAGTAGAGGAAGTATCTCCCAAATTATTATTCTTTCCAGCTATTTTCTCAAAGAGCTGACTATGGTTCCCTGACCCTGTGGACTGCAGAGCAGTGCGAGCACAGTTCTGGGAGCCCAGCCCAGTCCCCAGATGCTGCTTTGTCAGCACCTGGGCTTACCTGGCTCAGGTCTTGCTTCCCAACAACGCAGCACCCAGTATTTGCTGCTGCTGCTGTGGAGATCTCCGCCTCAAAATGAGGCTGGTCTCTGTCACCCATTTCCCAGGACAGTGAGGAAATGACATGGCTCTGTCACCTCTGCTTCTTACAGATCCTCTCACTCCCCTGGGAGCCCCAATAACGTCTATAGGGGGACACAAAGTTTGCACCGAGGCAGCCCGCCTCCTTCTGTCACAGAAAGAGCTCTGGGAGTCAGGGTTGTGCATTCATCTGGTGACCTGACAGTTTCGTCAAGCATGGATTCACTCTAGGAGTAAAGAGAAGTCTGTCTCCACTCTTCCTCTGCCCATAGAACTATCTATATAGTACTTGCCCACTAGTAACGGCACCTGCCCATGCAAGGCTGGATGCATTGTGTTCACTATCTACCCACAGGTCCGGTACAGTCTCACTGCAATCCAGACCCAGAAGGCAGCCAGGTTGCTCTTGCCAGCCACCTGCACAGCAACCCCTGCACTCCAAGCCCATTGCACATGTTATATCTGCCACTGAATTCATCAGTCCAAGCCCCCAAAGTAGTTGTTGGTGGTGTTAAACTAATGATCTAGCAAAACCCAATCTAGATATAAAAATAAGTACATAACTGCCCTATTTTATAAACTTTAGAAAATGAGGATGTCACACACTTTTCATTCAGTTCAGCTTCCTAAATTCACAGTAGAAGTCAAACAAAAATTCTGCTACTTATCTATCCAAATAAAAACCAGTTAAACTTTAAAGTGTTGAGAAAATGCTGAGATTTGAAACACTGGCTTCCTTAGAGTCTTTGTATTTTCCAGCCTCCCCTTTTGCTGTATGCTGTGTGACTATAAAGATACATTTAAAGCATACAAGCTGAGGAAGACTAAAAGTTAAAGCATATAGCTTCCTGGAAAGAGATTAACTATCTTAATTATTCAAGGACCTCACCAGAAAAAAATAATAATGTAAATTTCCATAGCTCTGGAGAGGCAGACCTTGTGGGTATTAGCACCACTGCTGCTGAAAAGTCTGCATATGACCTCCCTCACTTGTCCCAAGAGACATTTCTCCCTCTCCCGCTCTCTTCTCCTCTCCCATACACAAATACCTATTACTCTCAGTAGAGTCTGCTAGCCTTAGCAAAACTTATGGTTTCCAATAGTCTCATGTAGAGAGTGGATGACAACAGTACTATACATACCTATTCCTATAAAGCAAGCTACTAACATGATTCCTACAGCTGAAAACGTTTGGGATCAAGAGGAGGACAGTGAAAATTACAATGTTTACCTGTATTGGGTCTGGCTGAGATGGAATTAATTCTCCCCATAGCAGCCCTCATAGTGCTGTGTTCTGCATTGGTA
>JANZLQ010000089.1:27597168-27619531 GCA_026212715.1 Elanus axillaris
CGCGCGCGACCTCTGCTTTCACTTATTAAACTGCCCTTATCTTGACCCACGAGCCTGTTGTTATATTTTCTCCCCCCCCGTCCAACTGAGGAGGGGGGAGTGATAGTGCGGCTTTGGTGGGCACCTGGCGTCCAGCCAGGGTCAACCCATCACATTACCTTTTCTCCAAAATTTTCCAGTAACTTTCAGTTGTAGTAGTCATGAAGGAGAGGAACACACTCTGAAAACACAGTTCATTGACAAAAGGGGATGAAAAATTCTAAATAATAGATGCATTGACTTGGGATCGATTCTTGGTCCCTTTTCTCAGAAAAGGTTTAGATATGTAACAGGATATGACTGAAATACTCATATGGCAGAAGGAGAGTCTTTTGACAAGAAGTGTTCCTAAAAAAGCATTTGTAATTTTTCTTATCTTTGGACAAATCATCAGCATACTCACATCAGCTTGCTACCAGGACATGTACACGTTTCCAGTACAGAAAAAGACCTACTTCTGAATTACTCATTTTCTTCTAAGCAAATGCACAGCTATATTATATGTGCAAAAGTCCAATTTATTTCCTGAAAGAAGCAACAGTGGAAAAATGCATCAGAAATACATACAAAAGAATACCATGAATAGCAGCAGCATGCCAAAGACCTCACAAGCTGTGGTGCTTTTCTCAAGCCTGGCCCTTAACACCCAGAGGCATGGAGATCTACGTATGGAACATCGGCTTTCAACAAAGAAAATAACTTTCTACTTCCCATTCTTGCAGAAAAAAAATCTTGAAAATGTGAAAAAATCACAACCAGAAGGTTCAGATGTGAATCATTCCAAATGTATTACTTACTGAAAATCAGAGGGTTTTAAAGGCAATGTGCTTTTGAGGTCCCAATGAAGACTTGTTTTAAACAATTTATTCTCAATATAGTACTAGTGATTTTAATAAACATTGCTATTAGAAGAGCTATCTATTTGATTTGATAACAATCAAATTGCCCAGTCCAGTCACCTTCTTAATGACAGCTGTTTGCTCTAACACAAGCAGTAGAATGCAACCTGCTCCCTGAAGCCCTTTCTGCATTATAGACACCTCAATCAGCTCTGGTGGGAAGAAGCCTCTTTATTTACAACAGTTCAATGAAAACAGAATTCTAGTCATCAAGTCCATTATTCACTGGATGTTCCTGTAAATCACATTTCTATAGTGAGTGCATGTTTCAGTGCTCATCATGTTACAATTCTGTTACTGGGATTCCAGACACAAAACTGCTGGTAATAAGGAGATTTTCCCAAAATTACATGAAATTACATCTCTTTTGTGCACATCCACCAGAGGTGCACTGAACTCAACAGAGAGATGCAGACCCAAATTCAATTTTACATGCATCTTTAAAAAAATAATCCAATTTTAAAAGAAGTTTATTTTTTCATTGTATTCTGGTTACAAATACAGTTATCATCTCTTTTCCCATCCCTTTCCTGAAGAGAAGGAATGATGGAAGGTAATAAAGGGAACAACTGATGCCAGGCAGTGATTCACACAATCCAGAGGCATTTTGTGACTCTAAGTAGCCAGTGTTTGATGCTGGCATTGGAATTTGGCTTCAGTCTCTTTAGCTCAGCTCTAAGAGAACTGAAAGAACACTAGAGGACAAATCCCTGCAAGCATCACCTTGTGGAAGTCTCCTCCCCATCATCTCCATCCAGCAGGTTTTACTGTGGAACAGACTGAGGCAGAATTGTGCAATAACTGACAAATGCATTGATACTCAGTAGAGTTTTGTAATCAGTCACACATGTACAAAGAATTGTTTGGATAGAATAAATGCGTCCCATATGTTGAGCCCAATACAATACAACCAATAATGTATATGGGAATAAAAGAGCACACTACTGTAGCCGGCTTCAGGGACTGTAAAGGCCTGAATAATACTTACTGGCAAGTGGCTTCCAGTCCCTGTCATGATAAATCTGTGAACATGCACACAGTTCATCATTAGAAGATATTTCAGCATGATTTTTTTCAGAGAGGAAGCCAATTACAAACTCCCCAAGTGGCAGGAGGGTAGCATACTGCCAATTTAGACTGCTTCGATCCTGACTGCTGTTTCGATGAAAATGCAGATGATTTGTCTTGACATGGCATAAATAAGATCAGGGCAAAATATTATGTCACAGGTGAATTAGTGCCTCCATGTAACACACTCATGGCCCATCAGACACAGCCTGGAACAATTAAGTTCATGTAATGTGCCTCAGTTCTGCATTTCTATCTGAACCTCTGATTTAGCTAACAGACTTTCAAAAACAAATTATAGCCAGACAAGACCTTACTGATTATACATGTGCAGATGCTGAAAAGCAATTATTATTCCAGCTGAAGTTGTGATTACTGCAGAATCCAAATGTTTCCTCTTGATTTGCCTTTTCCTATCACTAAGTAGATTGTACTTTTAGCTACAATGAAGTTACGCTGCGAACCCTTGAAAGGTATTACCATCCTAGGTCACGATGTCTTCCTTAAGAGGGCCTTCAAAAACGCACTAGGTGTACAGAAAGATTAGAAAGCAACCCGCAGTTGTGCAGTTCTCATTGGAAGCATTAGCTCTGTCCACAACTACGGTCAGATAACCCTAAAATGATACAGAACTTCTGAAATCCTGTTCCTGATGAGCATTACAATCCTAGAAATCCTGCCTGAAAAATTGCTCCCTGTCCTGTTTACCACATCAAGAGAAGAACCAACCAACCAACCAACCAACCAAAATCCTTCATCCACAGTCCTTTTTTTGTTTTTTTTTTTTAAATGTCAGCCAGCAGTGACACGAAAAGCATACCTCTTGGGTCATGTATTCCAAGGGCTTTTAACATACCTGTTTCCCTGTCCTCTCTACTCCCAGAGAATAAAGCCTGACAGATTATGGCAATTTCACATATATGGCAACTTCACTAGTGATGACCTAGTTGTGCTCACAGGCGGCCCGGGGGATTCCTAGAGAACTGGAAATGTTTGTAGACTACTTGCAACCCCCGCTTCAGAAAGTCGAAGGCAAAAGGAAGGCGCGGGCGCCCCACGCCCACCCCTCGCCTTACCCACGCAGCCTGCGCCCTCCTCCGAAGTAACCCCAAGTCCCCGGGCGCTGGCTCTGCTGGGCAGCCGGCAGACGCCCGTCCCGCCCGTCCCCGCGCCTTGGCCACCCCCTCGCTGCCGGCGGAGCGATGCGGCCCGGCCGCCTCCGCACCCGCAGCGGGCGGGGGGGGGGCTCCGGCTGCGGGCGTGCCAGCGGGCGGGGAGGGGGGGTATTGCCGGAGAGGGTGGGGAAGTGGGAGGGAGACGGGTCAGAGGGGTCTGTCCGGGAGATGGGTGGGGAGAGACAGCGGACGAGCTGGGCTGTGCTGCAACGCCCCTCGCTATAAACGGAGGGGCCGCGCAGCGGCGCGGGATGAGCGGCGCGGCCGGGAAGGGAGAGCGCGCCCAGCCCAGCCGAGCGCGGCGCGGCGCGGTGCGGTGCGGTGCGGTGCGGTGCGGTGCGAGCGCCGTCGGGGTTGAGCCGCCCGCCCCAGTCGGGCTGCGGCCGCCCCTAGCCCCGAGGCCGGGCCTCCGCGGAGCCAGGTAAGGCGCGTCCCTCCGGCGGCCCCGGCTTCCGCGGGGGGCGGCTTCCGCGGGCGCGGGACGGCCCCTGCGCGCTCGCCCGCCCGCTCGCCCGCCCGCTGCGGGCTCTGCCGCGGGCGCTGGCGCTGCAGCCTGGGGGGCGGCGGCCGAGCCGTCGCGCCGCTTCTCACCTACCGCTCGCCGGTAACACGCTGTCTCGCCCCGGGGGAAGGAGAGTGTTCGTGGCTTCCGATACAGCCCCCTGCTGAATTTATACTTTGTTCAGGTGGAGTTAACTGGCAGAGGAGGTTTCGGTTCCGGACAAAACACAGGCACGTAAGCCCTGTGCCCCATCTTGCCCTTGGAGGTTCGCTCGCTTAGCCCACACCACATAATTATTTTGGAGAGAGCTAGATGTCCCGCAGACTCACAGCCGTGCCATGTGCGTGAGCTCTCGTGTCTTGTCAACAGCTTGAAGATAAAGTAAAGGCACCCTTTGACAGAAGGCACAGCACTCGGAGCAGGAGCACCACACCGTCACGGCTCTTCCCAGCAGCTTCCAAGAGGCAGCCTTCTTTTCTCTGGTCAAGATCAGATGAGCACTGGGAAGTTTTATTACTGTGCTAAACTCATGATATAAATGAATCAAAAATCACTAAAGGCAATGCTGATGATTTTGGGGCTTGTGCGGACACTTGTGTTTTTCAGTCTAGCAGGCAACACAACTTCACTGGTTAGCAGCTCATATTGCCGATCAAAATTGTGTAGCATACACTCTCCAAAGCCAGACTTACCCCTTTTCTACAGAAAAAAAATATGGAGTGGTCTGCAAGCAGAGATTGAATTTTAGTTAGTAAAAGTTAAAATGCCCCCCTGCTCCTTTCCCCACCCCAGCATCAGCCAGCCAGCTAAACTTAGCTTAGACTCTTAAAAATGAAACTGGACTAAAGTTCTTCAAAATGTTTGGGTGAAATCCTGTAACATATTTACTGTTCTCCCTCTCTCCATACACTACAAGATTTAAAATGTTATCAGTTATTTAAGGGCACACAAGCCCCACAAATTCTTCCGAGAAAGTCAACTGGCATATCGGTAACTAAGTCAATTGGATCACAGGATGTACAAGCAGTAAACTTGCAGGATTCGGTTATGCCCATTTCTGTGTTTCTGCAAACCCACTAGAATTAATGAGGAGTATGGCAACAAGTGACAGCAGGATTCTGTTGGGAGCGTGCTACAGTTCACTGTAAATTTCCATCACTTCCATAAGTAGCAGTACTTGTTTTGATTGTTGTGTTGTGTTGTGTTGTGTTGTATAGCATGGGACAGGCTAGTATATGGGCTCGGTAAATTCACCAGCCCCAAAAAGAGATGAGGGTAAAGAGAGATTTCTGTTTAGGAGGGCACATCTTCTCTTTCCACTTGCATGAGTCCACACCACTAACATGATTAGATTTTTGCCTGAATAGGAGGATTGAGTATGGCCTGAAGCAGGTAATTACCATGGTGATGTAGAAAGGCTCTTTCAGCTCTGTTACAGTGTCAGACAAATGTTTCACACTCCTGACTATGGCAGTCCATTTTGCTTGTTGCCACCATAATCTTTTATATTACAGCATCTTTCAAAAATATGATGAAGAGCCTACAAATTAAGCTTTTGCTCATCTATTAAGAATTTTAACTCTATGCCTTTCCAGCAGGAACATGGTATTTCTGTACACTTTTCCTCTCTACAGCTTGAGCTATGTAGCAAAATCAGTTACAGCTATGTAGTGCTTCTGCGTTTATGTTGCTAAACTGAGAAAGCAAAGTGGTCCTGTATGATTAAGAGAAGTCACGTTTATCATTAAATTCGAATATAGTTGGTTTCATTCTCCCCTTACCTTTGTCAAGGTAGTAGATGGAAAAAGAGTTAATTCTCACACTGGAAGAGAGCAGAAGTGTGTCCATTTCCGCTGGTGTGAAGTGTCCTACCTTCCTGCTTGGAAACAGTACCTTGCTTGGGTTGGACAGCATGTGCAAACTGCAACTAGAAGTTACTGGTTTACAAGGCAGTAAATACCAGTAACTTCTGAAATGCCTGAAATGCCAGTATCTGTAGCACTGCACAAGTGAGGGGAGTGCTGCCTTCCAGTTTAAAATGTCACAACTCCACAACCTGCTTTTTACAGTCTGCTTAGAACAAGAAGATGCATGATTTATATTACCCACTGAATGATTAATACTATCTTTAATTCTATTAAATACCTGAAAATGAATCTCATTTCTTTTTGCTATTTGTAGTACTACAAAAACAGAGGCAGATGCAGAACGTAAACGTGGTGATTTATTTACACTTTCTAGAATAATTCTGTTGAAATGTATGGACTGTGTTTGCAGACATAGAGATGTATGTCAGAGTTAATTCCCATTAAAATTTTTATTTCAGATAAATGACACTCACTGCATTTTCCTACACTCCTAAGTTTTCTGCACTGTGGTAATTTTATCCTCTGTGTTAAAGGAATACGTTTAGCTAGTCCTTTTCTCTGGCACTGCCTACAGTGCTCCAGTGCTACTGGAGCTTACTACAGCTCCAGTAATTAATAAGGTAACTTAAAGTTACATAAACTACACACTCTTATTACACTGTCCTAGTTAAACACTTGTTTATGCAAAAGTATAATATTAGTTGAAAATGTTTTAAGCAGTCACAAATTACTCCCATTTGCTCACTACCTCTCCTTTTTCTCTGGACTTTCTTGAGGTCTGGAAGCTACTAGTGTCACCAGGAGTGTTCATAATCTCTCCTGTGGCTATTACTGCCCAAATTTCTCACTGTGAGCAGCAGTCAGTTGTTTCTGAGTGGTTGGCATGTGTCTGTGTTCCCTACACTTCAAGTCACCTTTTTTGCTCGGTGACCTTCATAAAAGGTCACGTTCTGTCTTGGCTTGGATAGAGAGCATGGATAGTTAGTTATGCATTATTTTAATCAAATACTATGTCTGACTCACATTACATAGTTAATCTTGTGCTTTTTTTAGCTGAATTTAATGGTTATCGTCCAGAAGACACCTCAATAAGAGGAGAAATAGACTAAAATTTAATTTGGATATGTTATACCTAAAGATGAGTTGGGGAAATGGGTTATCAAGATTCATCAGCATATGAATAGATCTGCTTGGGCAGTATATTAGATATGCTAAAGGAAGTGGCCAAATGGCTACGTTGGGGGAAGGGGGTTGGGTGGCAAAGCAAAATAAAAAATAAACCCTTCGCCTATTTCTGACAGTAATGCTGGCAACCCAGCAACCATCATCTCCCTCCAGAAAGAGAAGTATAATCTCAGAGCTGCAAGCATGGTAAGATTTACAGTTTACAGCTGGGAGGACTGGGTCAGGGTATAGCCTGGCCACTACCGGCCCACTGTAGTCTACCCGTATCCTAGGCTCTATTTCATGTTTAGCTACATCTCTGGCCTTTGGGAAATCTTGTTTCAGTTTTCTAGCTTACATGTTTCAGGCTTTTCTAGCTTACTGCTGATGTTTGTGCCTCATGCTCTCAGTTGTGCAACAATTCCAGCAGAAGTACAGTGACACAGATGCTGCGTTCTACCATGTGTTCCTCTCAAATACTAATTAACAATTTTTCAGTGTTCTTGGATAGCAGCTCTGATTTTTGGACAGTTCATCCTAAGGGAGACTATGGTATTTTTAAGAAGTCAGCCTCTGCATTGTTAGGATCAGGTTTGAGAACCTAGGTAAGATAAAATTGCAGAGTGTCACAAGAGTAATTTTTAGAGATGTCATGGAATTCTGAAAACGAAATGGAAAATGTGGATCACTGATGAAGGGAGGGGAAAGTGGAGGAAAGACTTGTTTTGTTCGTTTCACTATTGTAGGATTGATTAGTTTCCACTGTGCTAACAGGAATAAACAGGTTGCTATTGGTGAGAACTGAACCTAGGCTACTTATCTGGAATTAAAATTTTATGCACAGCTAAAATTTTGGCATGTATACACAAAGCAAGTTCAAATACATTGGAGAGTTTGAGTAGGCAGTGACATAATTTACTTTTAGAGCTTAAAGGTGTGTAAACCTTATGCATGAGGCCCAAACATTGGAGCCTGAAGATCAGAAAGGCTCCAGTGGAGCTGTTTAATTCTTATATACAGCCACTATTGCACAGAAGGTTACTAATCATGGTATCATTTTCTATCTCCTTCTTCTGGTCCTAAAAACCCTGCAATGAAAAGCAAGCCAGTAAGCTTTTGCTAACCACAATATTTTAGTTCCCTTTCCATCAACAAATTTTTCTCTTAAAACCACTTTCACCAATAGACAGTCATTGTATTCAGAGCACTCATACCATGTTATGTACCATCTTCTAAAACTTATCCTTTGAAAAAAAAAAAAAGAAAAAAAATTGACAGATGTACCCTAGAATAATCTGTGTCATTTTTTAACAAATCTGTGTCATTTTTTAACATTTTAGGGAGTTTAACAAATCTGACAAACAAGGGGAGTTATGATACTTAATTTTTTTACCTCAGCTGTAACAAGCGAAAAGAGGTTATCTTGACTGTGAGTCCTAACAGCTGGGATTGTTTTGAGACAAAGCACATATGAAATAGAATGGCTGGTCTGATCATTTATGGCCTTATCTTCAGATAAATGATGGATTATACTAAAATTACTTTGAGCTTTCAAGTGAATTGCAACTAAGGTTAGGAAAATACCATGCTCCAAATGGCATCCTGTTAGTATTCTCTGTTGCACCATCATCTGAAAGAACTACAGATTTTGGGCTGTTGGGTGTCTTTTACAATTTTCATTCAATTTGTTTTTTGTTTGATAGCAAAACTGTGCAGGGATCCGCTATATAACAATGCTAGCTAGAATGCTTGGTTACTATTTGTGGTGTTTATCTCCTTTTATTGTAGTTGAGTAGCATTTCTCTTACAGGCACAGAAAATGGGTAATAACTGAAGACAACCTCACAGCAGGAGAGTGAGATCAGTATGGCAATGCATCAGTGAGTGGCATGATTGAAGACAAGACAAAAAGCAGGCTACAGCAAAAGGTAACTGGTAATATCTAAAGAAACTGGTACTGAATTTGGGCAAGGTCAATATTTAGACAGTATTTCACTGTTTGAGGTGAAAGCTATAATTAGACTTCTGGCCAGAACAAAGAGTGATTTAACCAAACGCCTAATTTCAGCTAATCCACCTATCCTTTCTTTACTTCCAGGTCATACAGGCTTGTCAGTTACTGATCGAACATTGGCTAGTGGAGTCTAATAATCAGTAGATAAAGTATAGGAGCAGAAGTAGAAAATAAAACAGCATTCCTGAGTCCCCTCAGTTTTCTGAAATTGGGAGGGATACACTGAATGAGAGTACTGTGCCTCAGCATTTCTAGTTCAGAGGGACCCATGCAAATAGTAAAATATTCCAGAAAACCACTAAATAGCTGTACTTTTATGTTGGGAGTCTTATGCAAGGGAGAAAAATGCACTAGTTGACTTCCCTAAAAACTGTTGGCAGTTACCCTCCATTTAACCTTGCTTTAGCATCAGCACAGCCTGGCCAGACTCTTTGCTTGAAGCAGGCAGCACATAGCGTACAAAGATGTAGCCTGAACTTGTTTATTGAAGAACCATGCATGCCCCTCCCAATCCAAGTTTATAGGATGTATGTCGCCTTTTCATCTTTTTCTTTATAAACTCTTACTGGTTGTCATCTTTTCTCCTTTCTCCCCTCATTCTTGTTACCCAAGCCTCAAAGTTTATGCAATTTTCCTTTTCTTCCCCTCCATGAGGTACCTTGAGCCCAAGAGCTAGTCTGCTACCACTCAAGTTGCTCAGGTTTTCCTCCCTCCTCAGGTTCTTTACTTAATGTACGACAATGAGAAATGGAAAGCCAGGGCAGGAATCTACATGTGTTTTCAAAATGGGACTCTAGCTCTGCTGTTAGAATTCTGTCTTTATTGCTTTCTTCTTGGCTTTGTGATTAGCAGCTTACCATGATAAGACAATTATAGTTTTTCTTTTTTCTCAAATCAGGTTTTATTTCAGGTAAAAGGTATTTCCTTACCCATGTACTTCCTAAAAAGCACTTCAAAGGAAAAGGGTTCAAAAACATTTTGCCTTCAAATACAATTTATGATGCTGTTTTCCCATGTTCTTAAACATACCATCAAAAAAAAAAAACTCATGTCAATACAGGACGGCTGCACATCCAAGCATTTGCTCAGCTCGGTGATTTTCCTAGCACTAAAGTAAAGCTCATGTAGCACCTTTTGGAGGGCACAGCGCTACCCTTTCTGGGCATCTGTGCAGTTATCCTTGCTTAAGAAGCAAGACTGTCCTTGCTGAGGATGCACTGATTCACAGCATCATATCTTAGCTCGTACTCTGGCTATAACAGCTGTCTTTGTTTTGCTAGCTCTGTTGCTGGTCCTTAGTACCCACGAGGAACATCTCAGAGCCAGGACAGTAAAGAGAGTTTACTAATGAATTTTATTTTCAAAATAGAGCAATAAATTTTACTTTGAAAAAAACAGGAAACAAGCTGTACAAATCTGGCAGAACATCTCTTATGCTATCATTCTCTTAAGCGTACTGCCTTCCAGACAAAGCACTAAGGATCACTGTATCTTGTTTTTCCCATGGGTGATAATAGCTTTCACACTGACATGGATTAAGGTGTATGTATTTGACCTTTTATTCTCTTTGATTAACCCCGAAGCACCTCACTAGTCCAACTGACTTGTACAAAAACCACAGACACATTGTTTGGCTTTATATTTGGCTACTCAAATTTTTTTCTAGTCCTCATAATGATCTGCCATTAATAAGAGTTTTGTGCAAGTAAAAGCACAATTGGGCCTCTATGTTTTCCATGTTATACTTACTAACAGTTACAATGATACTAACTTCTTTTGGGCTTAGCTGCATTAGCATTTTAAAAGATTTTTTTTTGTCTGAATAAACTCTTGTGCTTTACCAGTTACTCATACTGTTTTCTTTCCTTTCTGCCTTTGGTTCCCTTGTTCTGACCCTAATGAGGTATTCATTAAGAAGCCTCCATGCTGATCCTTTGCTTTTAATCTTTTAACTTTTCCCTCCAGGCTGTTCCTAACATTCTCATTTAAGGAAGAAAAGTCTTTTCTGAGGCGTGTTGCCATTGTGTGATATTTTCCCACTGTAAGGATATCTAAATTAATTATATAAAAGAAAAGTAATCAAGTGTCTCAATCAGACACAGTGAACCAAATTGTATTATGTATTGCTGAATTATGACACATGGAAGACAAAGCTTCCTCTAAACAAGGGTATTGAAATCTAATATCCATTTTCTTGCACAGAAATCCACAATACATTTGGTTTTGCTTCTCCAGTAAGACAAACCCTATTTTTCAGCATAAGTCAAAAGAAAAAGTGTTCAACATGAGGTTTGTTTTCCCCAGAGCCATAACACTGACTAGCAGGAAGTTATGTGGAAATCACTAGCCATGGTATTGGAAATGTAGAGATAGGACTTCCACTTTAGTTGGTCTAGTTAACATAACAGGTACTTTAGTGATACTGGTATGTCTGTGTCTACATAGATGTGCTGCATCTGCATGTGTGCTTGTTTTTTAGTTGATGTTTTCATTACTCAAAGCAAAAGCTTTTATCAGTCACCTTAACCACATTGGTGGTAGGTAAGAAACAGGGATGTGATATGTTACAGGTTTTTAGAGAGGGAAAGTCTTTTTAGATAACAATGTTCAACATGAACTACTCTCCGCCAACTTGTCTAATTTCCATTAGATTAGAAAGTGGAACACGTCTGTTTGACAGAGGTCTCGCTTTCTGGAGTAGAAGCAGAGAATTTTAAGTTTTTCTTTTCTCACTCAGTCTCTGACAGATTGCCATTGTTGCAGATGGGGATAACTGTATTGCTCTGCGCAATGAATTTCTAAAACTTATTATTTATTAATTTACACTTGCCATCTATTTGGGGGGAGGGGGCAGGGGAGAGCAAGTAAAAAGAAAAAGCCTGTAGAGCTCTTAGGTGCATCATGATTCCACCCTGGTGATTTAGCTTAATGGCAGGAAAATGTCCTTTCAAGGATTAATGTATAGGTATGGCCTCAAATGCATCAGAATGTTTCCACACATGTCAAAATGCTGCTGATTTGCTGCACGTCTTGGAGCAAATCTATGTACATAAGCAATCTTGTAGCACCTTTCTTACTGTTTTACAAGAAAGTACAGAAAGGCAGTTCTTTGTACCATAAAAGTAGAAGTACTGTTATCTTGTGGAGTTCATTGTTCATCATGTCGTTATCTCACTTTTAACTAAGGAAGGTTGTTCAGGAGCTTAAGCTGCATATGTACTATTAATTTTTGCCTCTGCATCTTCTGGCTTAGCAGAGGAAGAGTAATATGACTGCAGGAGAGGAGGCAAATGACACCGTGGTCTCTGAATAAACTAAACTAGCAGGACAAAGCAAGGAAGCCTGTATTTGGACTAACTTGAAATTCCACTAAGAAGTCCAATCACCTCCCATCTTTGTCTACAAAGTTAGTAGCTGTGTCCCCCTACCTCTCTCCCTACAAACATCTTTCCCTGGAGGAAGCAACAGAAACCTAATTAAAACATCACCTTCATTAGTTTTATACTAGTAACACCACTGAATTGCATCTTTCACATTAAAGTTGTGAAACAGAAAAAGGCCAAAGAACTTGCACCTAGATTCAGAAAAATCCTTCTTTCCCAGAAGTAGGTGATTCAATTCATGACAAAACAATTGCCGCTTTGGCCTTTCCATTCCATTTTCTATTGTGATCTCTGCCAGTGACAGAAGATTCTGGCAGTGATTGCATATTGCTGTGAGCATGTCAGTCATGCATTAACCACTTCAGAACATTATCATTTCTAATTTAGATGCATAAAATGCCATTTTCTGCTAAATTATCACAACCACTAATATGACCAAGAGTTTAAACTTATGTAAATTTTACCTGTTTTTATACAGAGGCTGGTAAGCATATACTTACTGACTTTACTCAGTATCTGGACTTTGACAGAGTAAATTGTAATACCCTTTTTATAGCAAGTCCTTATCTGGCTATCCTGATTTTTTTAATTTTTTTTTTCCTGCCTCCCTATTATTGTACTTATTTTCTATCCTTTAATGCCATATGTCATTTTGTTATTTTAACATTCTTAATGGAATTTGAGAGATGTTTTATCTTATACTACATTTTTTATTCCCTGGCCCAAAAAGCAGAAGAGGCCCAGGTTTCATGACACAATACATTTCATTTCACACACATTACACTGCAGCATAGCTACCCATAATAAAAAAAAAAGATATAACCATTTACCTTTGTCAGTGGCTCATCTCAGTTAACAGAGCTGAGGGTGTGGAGAGTCTTCATCACGGGAAGCAGGGCAGTCTAGAAGAAAAGTGAACTGTGTACCTGTTGCTTCTCACAGCTGCCTGTGGGAGTAGCACCACATCCCTGTAGAAGAAGAATCTGTTGCAGAAAATGCTCTGGCCAACAGCCATATTAAGGGATGCACATTTCTAATATTTTAGGCTTCAAATGAAAATACAATGCGTTAGAGAATTATATGCTGCAAAAACTGTGAGGAAGAGCCAATACATAACATGTGTCCTCTCATGTCCTGGAGTCAGTAACAGAATAACAGTTTGTGAGCAAGGAATCCCCATGAGACACTAATGTTTTGGGGCTCAGTTCTACAAGCCATAGTCTATGTGAGTAGCTGTTACTCTCAAGGTCCCAAAACATTACTTACTCCATAACTGTGACCATCAAATGATAAATCCCAGAATGCAAATAATAACCTCTAAAGAGGTAGAGATTTAATTCAACTCCCAAATGAAAGATTTATGTAGCACTCCTGAGGTTACTAGCCTCTCCTTTCTGCTATATAAAAATAACTTCCATGTCCTGTGAATTTTCATTGTGTGTTTTAACAAAAGAGGGGTTAACTCTTCCTTTCCTACCAACACTGATTCATCCACCACATCTGATTCATTAAAACCTTTGTGTTTGGTCTCCTTAGCAAGGCCCAGCCTTCTTTCCTTTACCCATCCAAAATGTTTCTGTCTGCACCTTCCATGTTGCCCATGCCTTTAATATCATGCTGCTTTGAAAAGTCACTATTCACAAAACACCAAAAGAGGAACAACCTACAACCAGCATTTGCCTGACCTTATCTGTAATGACCTCAGTAGGAGTTGCATCATCTCCTCCAGTGGGGGTACGTTTCCCAAAGTTTGGACAAATTTCAGCAGCTTTGTAAAATCTGGGTGGTAAAAGCATGTGGTAATGCACTTTTTTTTTTTTTTATGTGCTTTTCTAAGCAAAAACTTGTTACAACAGCCTGTGCCTTTTGCAGCAGCACTCTAAAGCATCATCCTTTTGGGTATTTTAGATAACAGAAATACATCATTTCTGCTATGGGATCTTTGATGCTTGTAGACTCCACACTTTCCTGTTTTCAAGAAGTTGTAAAAATAAAAAGCTCACAGTGGGAACAATGTTCCATCAAAAGACTAGCCCCCCCCAGCATTACTACAAGACAAATTTCTTGATGCCTCAGTGAAAGTAGAGAAAGAGCAAGTGACTGAAGTACAGACAAGTCAGTTGGTTTAATCACAGAATGACATCATGCCAATAAGAAGAGAAATGCAGAAAACTTGCCTTTCCTTGAGCATCACAGGTGATCTCAGTTTGATAATCATATTGACATCTTTTCAGTAGTTTTTAGTTTCAAAATGGGTATGAAAAACTAAAAATCCTCCGTTATATAAAAGTTCTTTATGTGCAAGTATGATTTCTTCCTGTCAGAGCCAGTTCTGGCCTCAACAGTTCTAGGCACAATTGGGACCTCCAAGTTGCATCTAGAGCTATTGTCTTTATAAATTCAGATATTGTTAAAAACCAGCAAAACAACAAGCTAATTGCCTAGATGTGTCTCTGTGCTGCTCAGAACATTGTCTTGTCTTTGAACAGCAGTAGAAGAGAAAGACTCTGCCTTGCATTCATAGCAGTTTGTGGAAGTAGCCTTTATTCCCACCAAAAGGCCACTCTCCAGGTGATAGCTACCATCTACTGGACCAGTGAAACCATTGACTAATACTGAGAGGATCTGGACAGTGAAACTAAGAACTCTTTCAGTGTTGGATGCACAAAGACGTTCAGTCCAGCAAGAAATAAGAATGACCAGAGGCCAATGATACTCAAAACAGCACGGAGAGTGCCTTAACAAGCTCTGCGTGCATGAAATCACAGAAATATAACACAGTATTTGTCCTACAAGCTGGGAAGGAAGAACAGTTGTTGCTGCTATTTTTGGTTACTTACAGAGGCACCCACAAGCTTCAGTGAAGAAGACCACATAACCTTGAAGGCAGATTAATAGGTATATGAAATATCCAGTAAGTCAAATTGTGATTTTATGTATGATCTGAAAGGAGGTAAGATACCTCACACATAGCTGATCTCTGTTCTGTTAGAAGAGGGCATGATAATGGCTTTCAGCAGTACTTTTTATTTCAGTAAGTTTTTTTTTTCTCTCTTGCCTCTCCACAGCCTTTTTAGTACAAGGCTGAAACATACATCTGGATCAATTCCAGAATTAATGTAAATTCCCTTACTCGGGATGGAGGATTTCATGGTAGAAGCTTATGGTTCATTTCATATGGAAATAATGATGCCAACAGAAATTTTAGGTGTGTGGTTAGGAATCCAGAAGCTACATTTGTGTAGGATGTGCACTGCTGTGTAATCAAAAAGGAATACTTTCAAACTTCTTATTCCATGGAACTAAGCTATCAGAATAGAAACTTAAAATTCATCAAATGATTTCTCTTGCACTTAACAAACCTGAATTTGATTTCTGTCTTTTATTAAAAATGATCACATGGGGCACACTATATTTTATATAGGCAATTCCAGCTGCAATAAAGGAAATGTGTTAATCCATTCATTTACTATCACTCAGAGAAAGTAACTGTGCAGCATGTAACCTTTCACAGCTCAAACTAATCTCACTTTTATTCGTTCTGGGACTTGATATCATAATTCTTGTTAACTATTGACTCTTTTGGGTACTTCCAAATACCCTGAAGATTCTACATAACCAGACATCAAATCTGAAGTTTCGAATGTGCAGTAAGCTGCATATTCGTAATAAATAGTACCTTATGTTGTGTTGCCTTTTAAAAATCCTTTCATGTCAGTACAGAAACCCCTAGAAATTCTAGTCTTCCCTTCGTCTGAAATAGTTTTGTTTGGGGTTGGGTTTTTTTTGTTGTTTAGTTTTCTTTCCTGGTATCTAATGTGCAGTGAATGACATTGTTAGCAATGTGAGGAGATGACATGTCCCTGACTTTCGGTTAGCCTGCTGATTATTGATCATTTTTATACCCTAGAAGGGCACCAAACTTTTTTGGTAAAGCTAATGTCTAGAACAGAGGTGCAAAAATCCATGCTGGATTGATGATCATAGTTAATGCCCTCATAGTTAATGCCCTCATTTCAAAGCCTTAATATGTCTTAAGTGTCTTCAGCCTCTTTTAGAAAGAGGCAATTCTTTATCCTGTGGTGTAAACAAGAAGAGCAACTGCTTCCTGCTATAACAATTCATTTTTCATATTTAAAAACTAATTCAGCTATAGGTTTAATAACCTAGACAAAGAAAAGGTGGTCTTCATGCCTGTCAAGACAGAGCAACTGAGGTGGCTGGGACAAGGGGATATCGCACAGAGATTTACCTTTCAGACATCATCTTTTCTGAAGCTTAGTGTTTTAATGTGTAGTTTCAGAAGTACTGAACTAGAAGTATTAAGCTAGAAATATATTTTATTTAATTTCAGTTTTAAGTTAACTGCTGTGAGGGTAATTTTATATTCACATATCTTAAGGAAATATAATACCTAAGGTGTATTAAACACCAGAGAGTTTATGACACATTCATGTAGCCTTGGTGAAAGAAAGAAAACAGAGATTGCTCTGATGGATAAACAAAAAAGAAGAAACCAGAAAATTAGGCAGAAAAACCTAAGATACCTGGGGTATCAGGTACACTGTCAAGCCAGAACCAGTGATCTCTAAAACTGCCACCTCACTGATCTTCCCCAAGAGATTAGATAAACACATGGCATGTTGAGAACGGTTAATCCTTGAGTGTTTTGGAGTCTAGTTCTACTACATGTATTGAACCCAAGAATGTTTTTCCTCCTCTTAACAGTAGAGAAAACAAGATTATGTGTGTATAGAGGAAAAGCTCCCAGAAAACATTTAAACCTATACCTACAAGATCCAAAAAATGAAACCTATGAACTAAAATACTGAACTTAGCTGAAAGACTTTTGGCTAACTATAGTGAGTGCTCTTTGGATCAGTCAACAAACTTTTGTACAAAAAGCCGCTTAATCATTGCTATGCTAGCGTACTCTAAACCACAAATTTCTAGTGAGATTGAGAAACTCTAGAGAAGTTGAGCAATCCTTCCTTGGCGCTAACATCTGTGAGTAAAGTTTTATAGAAATATGTACATCAGGATTTGCCAACTTCTGGGAAAAAACCATACATGAGGAAGGAATTGGTAAAGTTAACTTTGTCCAAAGAACAAAGAAGATGAAGAAATGTTTCCAATGTTTCTGGACTCTGCAAGTACTACCAGAGAATATGCAAAAAAATAGTCCAAACTTTCACTGCTGCTGCAACTGCTAGAATTATAATTGTGACATTATTACACTGTAGCCTGTTAAAAAGAACATACAGAAAGTTTGTCACGTATTACATTGTAGTATTATTAAGCATTTAATGTCCCAAAAAAGTACTTGGGAGATTTTATTCATCACTCTACAGCCCCATAAATTAGTGGTTTAGAGGTGGCCTTTCACTTATGCCAATTTTTGCCATATCCTTCTAACACAAAGTGCATGCAAATGAAAGATTAGTTTTCTTTATTCTGCGTTTTAAATCTAGCCAAATGCTTGCTAGTTTTCTATCTCTAGATATCACTCCTCTTCTCTCTAAATGCTTCTATTTTTAGCAGATTCAAGATATAAACATAATATGCTTGTAACCAAACATCCCTTGAGTGCACAGAGATACACTGACACAGTATAACCCATTTGACATAAATATAGGACAAGACACCGATTATTTCAACTTACCTGGCACAAGACAATAGAGCTAACATAAATTTTTTGGCTCTACTTTGCTCTTCTACTATTTTCAATAAAATAAATGTCACCATAACACTAACAACCTTTCTTCTCTTATCTATCTGGATTGAAAGCTGTTTGCCCTTACTAGGATTAGAGAACTATTTAGGTAAATAATTTGAAGAGTAACTCATGCACTGACACTGTCCAAAGGGGTAATGACAAACCTAGGTGTAAAAGGGCAGGGGCGGGGGGGAGGCCACTAACAACTGTTAAAGGCACTTACATTTTCAAATTGTGAAATTGTTTACAATTCATTAAATACATACAGCACTTGAGGTCTAAAAATCACTATCTGGATAACAAATAATGTGTAGGCTCACATTGTCTTTCAATTTCCAAAATCCCTTAAATCAGTTAAAAAAAAATTAAAAAACAATTCTGAAGTGGCATTTTCAACAATAAAAATTATCTTCCTCCAAAAAGGAAAATACACGTTTGAGTCAAGTTAACCTAGAATTACCTAGAATTACTTCCAAGAGTACTCCCTGGCTAATACTTGGAAAAAGAGTTGTATGATTAACAACATGAACAACACGCCCAGTTAGTTTTAAAATAATCTTGTAGCCTAATGAGTAGGTGTCACTATTTTTCCATCTACATTTTTAAAGTAAACTATAATTCTAATCTCCCTTTAAAAACATTATTCTTAATTTGGCTTTAAAGCTGTAGAGAGTTTAAGCTGCATATGTCTTTGAAAAAATAAAATACCAGGATCTTGTCCCATGACTTAAAAGTGCAAGAATTGGCCTGAAGGTTAGCAAAACTGGGAATGCACTAGACTAAAGGAAATTAGATATAGGCTATTAGATACTAAAATAAACTTATAGTTCACTCTGGTACAGTATACTTAACAGAAATGCAGAAGTTCAGTGATAGGCATTTTGCGTTGTGTTTGCATCTTAATCTTGAAGGAAGGGATATTTTGAAAAGTGGTGGCACTTGAATGTAAAGCAATTCTCTTATTTTAAAATAGGAAATACAGACCTCTAGTGGTCGAAATATGTATTGTATGAGTTCAGAGCGATTTAAATGTCACTGTGCTTAACTGTATTACTTTCCTTTTCCTTTACGTTTTCCTCCCCTCTCATCACTCGGAATCACACAAACCCCAATTCCACTGTTCAGTCATTCCACAAGCATTGATTTTTCCCAGAGGAAAAAGTCCTTTCATCCGTCCTTTTCTCACATAAATATTATGACTGAAACTGAGTATAGGTGAAAGATACTTGAAAAGTGAGAGGAAAATTAATGAGTGTAGTCTATGAAAACAAACAGGAGAGTAATGTTCATTCTTTTCAGGATAAACTATGAAGCCATCATACAGAAGGACAGACTCTTTTGAAATATGCTGGAGGAAATAAATACAAAGAAATTCTTACAGAGAAGGTAGAGTACATAAAGATCACATTTACAAGGTAGCAATAATGGTCCTCGGCTAGCACAAAGTCAGTAATAAGCAATTTAGAGTTTTGATGTTATCAAAGAACCAGATCCTAGAAAGATCACAGGCAGTTTGTTTTCTAGCTATATAGAGCTAGTACAAATGAAGCAGAGCAGCTTCAACACTTGCAAGGGGAGGGCACAAAGAATCCACGGATAGGTTAGAGCACTAAAAAGATAAATACTTGAAAGTTAAAAAAAAGCAAACACCACAAAATTAAAAGCAATTTCAACAGACTGGCAGTTGCTTCATGAACGACTGACCAAGAGGACAGCTATTACATGAAAATGCACAGCCCAGTACAAGATCCTGCAAATTCCGTTTGTTCTCATGTCAGACCACCTCCTACAGCCAGCTTGGCAGTTACTAATACATATCTTCTGAAGCTTGCTTTCTGTTCTTGTTGCTCATGAACTGATGTACAGACAGTGGTCTGGTGCTGTACTGCCTATTGTAGGTCTATTTCAGTAATATTTTTATTTATTGTTATTTACCATGAAGTCAGATGCTGACCCCCGTGGAAGATAGTGGCAGTGGTGACAGGTGGCCTATGCACACTGCAAGGCCACAATAGTTTGAATTACGTGCCTTCATTTCCCCAAGTGTCTGCATTTCTTTCACCCTCCAAAATTCACCTATCAACTCTTGAATTAAAATTCTTTGGAAAGCCATGAGTGGGGAATGTTAGAAGGAGCAGCAGAAATAAGAGCTAGGAGAAAGGTAAATGTATAGCTTCAGAGCGATACTGTTCAGGAACTCCAGGAAAGCAGAGGAGATGCTAAAGTAGGCATATGAAGTAGAAGAAGTTATATTCATTAAGGCAATGAGGATAAAAGGGGTTGTTCTGCTGGATAGGAAAAAAAAAAAGCTGTGAAATAAAGCATGTGGAAAGTGTCATTAGTTTCTCAGCAATTAGAAAAAGAAGATAGAAGAAATTAGGAAAGGAAGGGGACTAAACTCTCAAGATAAAGGAAAAAAGCTTATGCCACCAGAAAGAAATAAACATAGCTAATATATTGAACATATTGTTCCAAATATTTTCAGCCTCTCTTCTCCCTGTGCAATAATTTTTATATAAAAACAGAACGCATCATCCTCTTCAACATGGAAATATCTTCTCATTTGTAAGAAAAGCAAATAATCCACCTACCATCAGAAGAAGACAAATCTTCACATTACCTAATGGTGAGGTGGCTAAACTGTGGCAGGGTTGGTCAGTCAGTTTATTTAGTCTTTGTCAAAGCAAATACCAAAACCACATTTTATTTTAAAATCTGACTTGTAACACCTGCTTACCTATTTATAGCTGATGAAGTTCTCACAGAAAGCCACAGTCAGGGCTGTCTTATCTTTCAGTAGGCAAAGTGCTGTTTACCTTGCATGGGCTCTGCATTCCTTGTTGTTTTCACAAGCAGTTTAATTAGGATGGATGTTCACCCAACAGAAGCAATGAATGGAATGGTAAATAATAGTTGGTAGAGTAGTCTGAACCATTTAATTATCAGTGACTTATTATAATCATTGTAATTAAAAAAGATAAAAGGTCAAACAGGACAGTAACATACAACGGGTTTGCTGCTCACCAGATAATTTGGTTTGAGATTGATGTTGCCACACCATTCAGTCACATCAATTCAATCCTCTTAGAAAAACTCCTTGTGTATCATCAGCCTTAAAATGATCCAATTATCATTATGTTAACTCAGGTCATTTGAGATGCTTTAAATGGAATTATCAATGTGCACAATTTCAATAGCTGCATTTAACTGGCCAGTGGTTTAACCTGCTCTGGTGAATTCTGGCAGCATAAAGCTGTACCAGCCATCTATTTCTGTAATGTTTTTAAACAATCTGCAGTACTTCCCACGCAGAAGTGTCTGCTTTGCAGAAAATGTATATAACCATATTCCTGGGACAAGCAGGTGAACTGTGGCAAGTGAGAATAACAGCAAAAAAGAGTGGTACAGGGAAGAAATCTTTGCCTGTAAGGAGTGCACACCACCACAGCTGCCCTGTCTCACCACTCAGCACTGCTATGGGCCCATGCCTTCCAAAACAAATGACTTTCTTTTTCTGGATTGAAGCCTTTCCTAATGCTCTCAAGTTACAGATGTCCTCAAAGCAGCAGATACCTGAGGCTAGCTCTGAAACTTTAAAATTTCCAGTAAATTTAAAAATTCAGCTTGGGATTAGCAGTGCTTCAGATGTAAAGGTCTTATGAGGTTCATTCTCATAGCAACATTCAAACTGTTTTCAAATATATGTATGGCAATCCATATCTATTTATGCAAAAGCAACCACATTACGTGTTTCTACTTCCTTTTCATTTACTGAAAACAGTGATGGGTTTATTTATTGATTTATTTTGATTCCTTACTATAATTTTAAACTGATACCATACCAAACGCATCCTTTGCACAATTCCACTGACTTCAGTATCACACCAAAATCTTTAATTTCAGAAGTGTTAGTCTTAGACAGATAAATTGAAGTATCATACTCTTTCTTGACCAAATTCCTGATTCTTCATGGGAATTGTTCTGCCATTTTTACTTCCCAAGCACTCCAAAATTAGCTCAGGGAATTCAGTACATTACAGCACCACAGATGAGTTTCCCAACTCAATTATTTTTTGTTTGCTTTAACACATTTCTGAAAAAGTAATATTATTACACTTTATTAAAAGTACACATGCTATTAATTACATCAATGAAAACTACTACTGGCATGAAAAATTACAGGCCACCATGTGGGTAGAAAAAGGAAATGGGAAATTAAACAGCTACACTGAAGGGGTGGATGAAGGGACCATGAGAAAGGTACCTTGGCATCTACCACTGCACAGAAGCAATCCCATCAAAGGGGGAATATCCACTATTGGCTACATTTGTTTTGACTACCGATTCTGCCAGTTAGTACACACAGAGCAGGATGCACTTGCCAAATAGTACCACTGACTGGTGAATCTAGTCACAAAGAAAGGTCTTGCTCAGCCTTAACTGGGCCCCAGTCTACTTTACTGTGTCCTGGTTTCAGCTGGGATAGAGTTAAGTGTCTTCCTAGTAGCTGGTACAGTGCTGTGTTTTGAGTTCAG
>JANZLQ010000089.1:27619631-27662529 GCA_026212715.1 Elanus axillaris
CTGGAGGGGCACAAGAAGTTGGCACAGGACACAGCCAGGGCAGCTGACCCAAACTGGCCAACAAGGTATTCCATACCGTGGGACGTCACATTCAGGAAATAACTGGGTGGCGTTGGGGGTAGGGGATCGCTGCTTGGGGACTAACTGAGTGTCAATCAGTGGGGTGGTGAGCAATTACTCTGTGCATAATTTGTACACTCCAATTCTTTTACTATTACTGTTGTCATTTTATTAGTGTTACCATTATCATTATTACTTTCTTCTTTTCTGTTCCATTAAACCATTCTTATCTCAACCCACGAGTTTTACTTCTTTTCCTGATTTTCTCCCCCATCCCACTGGGTGGGGGGAGGAGTGAGTGAATGGCTGCGTGGTGCTTAGTTGCTGGCTGGGGTTAAACCACGACAACTGCAAGTCTAACTTGCAGTAGTGGTTTTCTTAGTAGAGACTTCACTACAGTTTCTTCCTTTTAAGTTCGGGGCTGTAATCTCAGTGTGTAAGTAAGTGAGCAAAGGCTATGATAATGAATAGACCACACCGCACCAGCATGTAGCTGGGACAGGGCAAATATTGCCAGACCTTGATGTTGCAGAACCTATCAGTTTTTGTCAAATCTCCTTGGGCACTTTCACAACTAAGGGATGAGATAAGAGGATTTATCTTGAAATCTTTTTATTGTGGTTCTCCCTGTCCTACGAATAGCATGACCTTCCACAGAGCCAAACACCATATATTCTAGGTTTGGCACAGTTTGAAAGCCAGGAAGTTTTGCTCAGGATGTATTACAGTGCCATATGTTATCAGAATGGCATATGTTTCTTTGTGTCAGCTGTATTTGCTGGACTTTTTAGCTTCTTAAACATGGCAAAAATAACTGATGCCATTGAGGCACCTGTACCAGTTGAGGCAACAAGACCAATTCACAGAATGAATAGGAGACTGGGAGGTGTCACATTGCACATCTTGACAAAGGCTTTATTAGTTGCATTTAATTAGCTATTCCAAACTTGATAGAATTATCAAGAACCTAAATCTTGAAATTAGCCTGCTAGCTTTATGGAAATAGATCAGCTTATTAATGCAGACATATAATAGAACATGAACTAAGGTAGAAATATATTGAGTCTTTTAAAAGCTAAGAAATTGAGAGCCAAAGGGTGACCTTGCTCACAAGATGCTGCCTGCAACCCATATTCTGGGCTCAGTTCCTGGCTCTGCTTCAGGCTTTCTGTGTGGGCTTTGCTGAGAGATATCTATGCCTCACTTCACTATTAAAAAGACAATCCATTTGGAATAAAGTTTGTCTCCCAACAAGAGCATGTCAAACACTTACCTGAGTATCATTCTGCACTTAACTTGTCAGTGCTGAACAACACAAATAATGAGCAACTACCTCCATAACAACATAGCCCATATTTCTATAATGACAGGCATCTTTTCTTTCTGAATGCATCTGTACTGTCCAGGGTGTGTATATTTATCTCTATAAAAGTGACTATAATTTTAAGGGGTTTGTTTGTTGGTTTTTGTTGTTTGGGGAGGGGTTGAGGGGGGGATATTGGGTGTTTGGTGATGGTAGTGGTGGGGTTTTTTCGTTTTTTTTTTTTTTTTTTAAAGCCAGTATATTTCACTTAATCTGTGTTTGAGGCAGCACAAGTTGGGTTTGGCTGACAGCTGTCAGGATCCTGCAGACATCAATAAACAGTACCCTGCAATAATAACTATCAATTTTTTATTTTATTTTTTTAAATATCCACCATTTTTGAGGGAAGACTGTCTATTTGTAGACTCTGGAAAAGATTTAGTATCAGAGTCACTTACAGCATATTATGTGCTTCCTGAAGTCATAAGTCATTAATAAGGAAATCATTCTTGCAGAACGCACAAGCCCTGGCAAACCAAACAGGTGCCCTGTAAAGAAGACTTCATACCACTGCCATACACTTAATATAGTCCAGAAATATTTTTCATACACTAAGACTACAACTTCACCTGTTAGATACATAAATTTTGTCAGTACCTGAAAAGGTAATATGAATTGTCTTCCCCCCTTGCACCTTCTTAAACTCTTTCTGCAGTTATTAATGTGCAACAAATCAGCACATGTCTGGATTTTCACAGATATTTTTTTTTTCTCATTAGCAGTTAAATACCATAGTTCCAAGCCAGATGGGGAGCTAGGTAACATCTGAAAATTTAAGGTATTTGTGGTACAACAGAACACTAGACTGTGTGAGTGTCTTCATCTTACTCTGTGATACAAAAATTGCCTCAAAGAATTAAGCTTAATGTATAGAAAAAAAATTCTGGTGATTCACATCAGACATCAAAATGAGTACCTAATCTGAATTCACTTATTTTCTTAATGCATTACACTTGTATTTACAGCATGAACTAATATTCAGAGTGCTTAAGTGTAGTTTCTGAGATATCTGAATAACTTTGCTCATTAGATATATCACCTATTTATGGAAAGAAAATAACCTAAAGGCTTTCCTGAATTTATAGTTATCTACTATTTTGAGTCTATTATTATATTTATGATGTATGTTCACTAACCAGTCTTATTTTAAATTGAAACCTTGTTTATTGAAAGTTTGTTAGATTTCATTTGTTAAAAAGAATCTTAGCGTTCAGCCAACTCCTAACTTTCTTGCCTCTATTTTATTCTGCAAAGTCTATATTAAAATAGAAATTAATTGAGAAAACACTTGAGATGGCTTATTTTTAAATTCAAAGACATTGATACATCATGTTAGACACAAAAACTTGACAACTGACAGCTTTTTAAAAATTTAAATCCATGTCATGAATAATATTTTCTTCCTCTTTTCCCCTCCTAGGTGTGAACTTCATATTTTCTCCCTGAAACTAGGTTACAACTGAAGAGATCAAGATGATTCCAAATTACTCTACTGAAGAAACCATTAAAAGAATCCACGTAGACTGTCCTGTTTCAGGAAGGCACAGTTACATCTATGTTATGGTTCCAACTGTTTACAGCATCATCTTTATCATAGGCATATTTGGGAACAGCCTGGTCGTTATTGTCATTTACTGCTACATGAAATTAAAAACAGTAGCCAGCATCTTTCTTCTAAACCTGGCACTGGCTGACTTGTGTTTTTTAATAACTCTGCCACTCTGGGCAGCCTACACAGCCATGGAGTACCAGTGGCCTTTTGGCAACTGTTTATGTAAGTTAGCATCAGCAGGGATAAGTTTCAACCTGTACGCCAGTGTGTTCCTCCTCACATGCCTTAGTATTGACCGGTACCTGGCCATAGTACACCCAGTGAAGTCCCGAATTCGACGTACTGTATTTGTTGCCAGAATAACTTGCATTGCCATCTGGCTTCTCGCCGGTGTGGCCAGTTTGCCTGTCATCATTCACCGTAATATATTCTTTGCTGAGAACTTGAACATGACTGTTTGCGGTTTTCGGTATGACAACAATAACACAACTCTCCGGGTTGGGTTAGGTTTATCCAAAAATTTGCTGGGCTTTTTAATTCCTTTTCTGATCATATTAACAAGCTACACCTTAATTTGGAAGACCCTGAAGAAGGCATATCAAATTCAAAAGAATAGGACTAGAAATGATGATATTTTTAAGATGATTGTGGCAATAGTATTTTTCTTCTTCTTTTCCTGGATTCCTCATCAAGTGTTCACTTTTCTGGATGTATTAATTCAATTACATGTAATAACAGACTGCAAAATCACTGATATTGTGGATACAGCTATGCCCTTCACCATTTGCATCGCTTACTTTAACAACTGTTTGAATCCTTTTTTTTATGTTTTTTTTGGAAAAAACTTTAAAAAATACTTCCTTCAGCTAATAAAATACATTCCACCAAATGTCAGTGCACATCCAAGCCTAACAACAAAAATGAGCTCTCTCTCATATCGGCCACCAGAAAATATACGCTTGCACACTAAAAAGACTACTGGGTCTTTTGACACCGAGTGATGTGCTTTGCAATATACTTTTTTTGAACAACCTTGTGAACGAAGCAGCGAGAATGACAAAATTCAACTGCAGTCCTGAACATGACAGCTTACTGCTCATTACAGAAACATTAGATCACCACAGAGAAATCATACTGTAAAGATTTAGCAGTGGCCTTTTATTTTACGTTGTGAAGAGGGCTGCTTGGTCTTCATTTTGTTTTTCTTTACTGAAAGCAACGTAAATGGTGGACAGGCATGTCAGAGTTTCTGTCAGCATCTTGCCATTTACTCAGAACCGCAAACAAAGGGTAGAGAAAACTCCTACCTTAAGTTCAGAGGTCTTTTTAAAGGAAAAGCTTGTATAAATTACATGAATTATGAAGGACCTGTTTTGCACATACATGAGCTATTCCAAGTTTTGTTCACAGAGTTCATGGAGCTACACTGCTTGTTGGGTTGGTTTTTTTAATGACATAAATGTCATATCATATTTATAATATATTTTCAAATATATGCTATATATAGAGGCCCAATTTTAAACTCAAATGGAAATTTAAGGTCCTTGAAATTGGTCTCATTCTGATTTATGCTATTATTTTTCATTTTTAAATGGCATTTTTTTCATAATATATGCAATAAAATGCAGATTTATTTATTAAATATCGAATAAATATATTTTTAGATTTATATTTCTACTCATAGATTTCAAACATTGCTTAATAAACCTACATTTATATCCCAGCAGGTATTTTTATAGTAGTTTAAAAAAGTAAGCACATGTATACACACACAAAAATAGGGTTCACAACCTTTCCTCATGATACGCCACACTGACTTTGAAGAACATTACTTATGGAGGGGGTTCACTCCATACTCTGTATTTGAAAACATGAGTTCTGGGACAGAGGTGATCAGAAAACTTCAAACTCTTTTTGTGTAATAACCAGTGCACTTAATGAGACAAATTCCCAAATAACCAAATCTACTCAATTTTTCAAATTTCTGGATATTTAATAAACTCACATTCTGATAAGTGAAAGTGCGATAATGCTTATATTACAGTTTAACTAATAATGCTTTTAGTCACATCACAGAACATCTGAGATTGAACTTTACTGTTGGCTTTTACAGCATTTGTCTCCATTTATACAAAAGTAAGCCTAGAGTATTTGCTCCCTGTAGAACCTTGTTTTATATGTATGAACAAATTCAAATTTATACAAACATAAATCAGAACAAAACTCTGGCTCAAACTCTCCATACAAAGGAGGAGAGAAAGGTGCTAAGCACTTTAGGAAGTTTCAACTAATGATACCCTCATACATCCTTTTTACCTGAAATAATGAACTCCAGAAAATATTTATTGATTCACACTCATTTATTGCCTTCAAAGATAAATGAGTTCATAAATACTTTTTGACATAACAAAACTTAAGAAAAAAATCCAAAATTTTACATGTGTCATGTAGACAATTACTTAACTCTTGAGAATTTGCAATATTTATAATCTATTGTGGCTTTGTCTCAGGTAGCAAGTGGTTGGATTATTTGTATTTTCTGATTATCAGTCTCTTGCATATACACAAATATTTTAAATTATTTTTTACTTTAGGAAATTATTTTAAATCAAAACACAACAAAAAAAGTTATTTCTATAGTTTAATACTTTGTAAGGAAAAAAAAAAAGGGACTACAGCCAGGGAATCTTGTGCCTCTTCCTGCTCTTTCATTCACTTATTTTAAGGCAAGTTTCTTCAGTTTTGCTTTTGTTCTTCCAGTTGCAAAACAGGAACAATCTCTACTTATATATGTCACAAGGCACTGTGAAAATTCACTACAACTTCTAAAGCTACAGGTAAAAAAAAAAGCTCTTTCATTAAAGGTTTAAGTTAATTTAATCACAAGCTAGTATCTCACAATCTGAAACCTGAATGTGTCATTTAAAGACACAAATTATTATATAGAATGGTTTATATTTAGCTTCTATCTACCCCTACATGCAAGACAGCTGTTTGTTAAAACTGAATATGGCAATAATCCCATGCATTATAAATAGCATCCAGAACAGTATCACTTCCTCAGCCCTCAGTAAGATGGCAAAGGACTGACAGAGCTTGCCATTTATCTGTATGGTATTTTGTTCATGTATACGTGTGCACATGCTGAGCAGCATCAGGAGCTTCCCATGGCAGAAGCAGCTCCGTCTCGGACATAATTCAGTGTGCTGTGCTTGCCACCTGCTGGATGCAGCCACGAATTTGTGTTTCATCTCAAAAGTTACAGGAAGAGACAGCAATATTTCTCTGCCTCCTGATGGATTTGGAGATCCTTACCTGTGGCAAAACTCCTGTAGAAATGCAGTACAAACTCGGGCATCTGGGAGGCAGTTAGCTTCCTTGACAGGGGCTAAGCAAGCATTTCCTCATCACCTCCTGATCACTTTGGTCACTGAAATCCAGTGTCACCAACAACCACAATAGGTAGCTGATTTGCAAAAATGTTAATTGCATTACTACAAGAGCCATCCCAAAGAGAAGAAATATATACATGTATAAAAATCAAAGCATATTTGTGCAAGTGATAACTAAGTATTTAGCTGAAAGGACTCATTTGTCACCAAGAAAAAAGAGAAGCAGGATCAGTAGTGACCATGAACAATAGAAACAATTGTCTTACAGCAGAAAACAGAAGAGAAGCCATTGGTTAGTGATTTTGATCATTTCATGCCAGATCCTGCATTTTTAAGAAACCGTGTATCCTAGGCTGCTGGTGCCACCTGTGCCTACCTGTGTCATGGGTAAAAGCAGGAGCACGCATGTTCAGCTGGGTTGCTGCAGGAAAGGTGGGAAGGGATTGCAGCTGGTGTGCTTTACAGGCAAGACTGACCTTGAATTGATAGGCAAAGAAAGTGAGGGCAAAGCTGCTGTTAAATAATTCTGGGAAATTTTTGGTCTCCTAAGGGGTAGGCAAATGGTCATCAGCTGCCAAATACAGCGGATCCTAGTTTCCTTTAAAAAAAGGGGGGACGTGGGTGGGAGCAAATCAACAGATACTGAAAAGTATCCAGAGATAAAACTCTCCAGTAACTTTTAACTGGGCAGCAGCAGAGAGCAAACTCTTCTGGAGCACAGTTACTATGTACAGCCACATCCTGCAGTTCCAGGCATCCCCACAAAGCCCCAAAGTGACAGCTAACTGAAGAGACCCCGTTTCCCTCAGCCCACCTGCACCATTTCCATCATGCAACCAATGCAGGAGCTGAGAAACACATCCTTGCTGAGCCTTTGCTCCCCTGCCCACCTACTTGCCAAAAATACTGTGCTGGAGACCTGTGCATAGGGAGTGCAGAGCAGCAGTGTGACAGAGTGCAGGATCTGGCCTTTGTTGTGGACCCTTGGCTGTATGGTTCCTACTGAGGGACAGGCAGGAGATGGCCTCAGTATCCTGTGGTGCAAGAACCTAACTCCTTGCCAACAGAGGACGGAGTAATATTTGGCTCTGTATGACTTTTTGCCATTTTGGGGGAACTTTGGGTTGAGCCCTCCTAATTTAATATCAAAATATGAACTAGCTGTATATGTTTAGGAACAAACTCCCACTATCTAAAGAACACAAAGTTAATTAAGATGCAGTAGTATGCTGTTATTTTTGAAAGGAGTATCCAAAATGCTTTTCATTTTCAGGATGACAAAAGTAAATAATTTACAAACTCTTAGTCTGTCCCTGTGCTCGCCTGGTGTGAGGAGCTCAAGCCAGTATTAATAGGGACATACCAGCATCACAACTCCTGTCCTGTCACAATTGTATTCTGTTCACTTGTTTGAATGAATGATTTCTTTCTGCTGGCAGAATAATTAAGAAATCACATTATGTTTGACATGTACATGCATAATACTTATTTCTATTTATAGTGCAATAGTACTCCGTATGATTCATGTTTCCTGTTCTACTCTCTACTTGCTTGCCCATTATATGCCTAAATCTTACTATATAATCTGCACTGGATAGCCCAAATTCCAACAGAACCATTGCAGATACAGCTAAGATTAATTTGGCTTCTCAGCTTAACAATCGCCTCATGTTTACATTCATGTAAATCGCCACATGTTTACAATTAAGAGGTTGCAAAGTACTAGGCCAAAAGTCCTTTACCAGAAATACTGTTTAGGTGATGGTTTTCATCATTTACTTGAAACCATGACAGCAGCAGAGAATATAGTAGGATTCCCAGGTTTGGTTTAGTTTTGCTTGCATAGCTTCAGCAATGATTTATCTTACTGACCTCCTTTTTAAGTATACTGAAGTGCAAGTATTCCCAGGGAAAAGTTTGCCAAGGAAAGGAGAAACAAATACTTGGGATGAGGCAGAAGAAGGCCTAAAGCAGGGACTTGCTGATTTTGGAACAATTTAGTTTTAAATGTAAGTACTTAAACTGTTGGAAAAATAAAACAAAACAAAACAAAACCAACAACAAAAAACCACCCCCAAAACCTAAGTATAAATCCTTCAGATAAGTAGTAAAATCTTCCAGAAAGTTTTGAGAGACTCTTTTTAAGTTTCTTAATAACGTTCTACTCAGTTTGGAACATAGCAAACCATTCTTATCCCACTCACAAGGTCAGGGTCTCCAGCTCTGCTTTCCTACATCACATTACAGGCTTGGCCAGACCATCATCTCACCAGCTTGTGCAAAGTGATGAGGCTGTTCTATCAATCATTAAGTTCATTTCAACAGCGACCTCACTACCAAGGCTAAACTAACAAATCCTTAATGTTAATGGCAGAACTGTCAAGCTCATTGTCACTGGTGAGTACTGCAGATGTGGCTAGGCACTCAAGAAATAGGTACAGATCACATTTGATAACAGCACTGTGCAATCTTTAGTGAACTAGTGCCATGGTCTGCAGCTTTAAAAGTACATACATGGTAAAATAAGTAACAAGAACTAGATATTACTTTCTTTTAAATATTTTTGTGCAGTTGTAATTTGTGAAGTAGTGGATGTTAATGTTTTGTATTTTAGTAGACATAGTTTAATATTGTAGAAGTTTACTACCATTATATAAGAACTTGTATTGTCTGAAGTATTACTTAAAAACATACATCATCAACAGATGTCTTTGTGAAAGCTATCTCCACTGCAGTATTAATCTACCCAAAGTAAAGACATATGTTTCTGTATTATTGTTAAGTGCTACACTATTATCAGTATAACTATAGCTATATATCTTAGGCAATATCATCCTTACCAAAGTATTTCTATTTAATGCTGTAATATTTTATAACACCACTCGTCATTCCTTTTAATCCAAACCCTAATCCAGCTCCCCCTAAACTCTTGCGATGAACAGGCTATGTCTGCAATTCATAGTGGAAAGGATAGCTGGCTAGCTCCAAAATCACATGTATAACAGCAGTTCAGTAATTCACCTGTGTTTCCCAGAAGTGGCTAAGCTAATATAGTTTCCTTGGAGTGGATATTTAACAAATTGCTAATTTTCCTATATACAGGTTAGAGTTTAAAGCAGAATTTAGGCTTAGATGAAAATATAGGGACAGATTTACCCAGAATATTATGTCAAATACAGGATCACATTACATTATGAAGAATGGATTTGGAAACCCAGACTTAGGCTGCCTGTAGCTGACTATTCAATGTAGATACATCCACTTAGAATAAGCTTTGGTATTTCTAAGCAGTGCCACATTGTACAGTGGCTTCAGTGGAAACAGGATCAGGTTCCAGCGTAATAAGAGGGGATTGGTGCCTTTTTTTTGTTTTTTCAAAAGAAAGGTAGAATGGATCACATTTCCATTTTGAGTTTGTACGAAAGTAAAATTAAATTTAATCTTGCTTATTGCTAATGAACCCCACTTCATACACTGTTTTATAGTGTCACACACTGGAAAAAGGTGAAAACCAGAAATTCTTATAGCTTACCTACTGAATAACTAACATATTTTCTATGTATTTTAATTATCCCTCAGCTTTATATATTGGCAGTGCTGTGAGACTACAATCAAGCACAGGCCCTGGTACAGGAAGAGGTATACACAGAGACATACGATCCCTTGGAGCTTTACAGCCTCATCAGAGGGTGAAAAATTGTTAGAATAGGGTAGAAAGCAAAGACTGTTGCTGAACAAACACAGAACTATGAAGGTATTTCACCCTGCCATTAAATTAAAAAAATAATTACTTTTTTTTTTAACTGAAGTGAGCAAAAAAGCTTTTCTGTCATTGAAAATAAGAAAGTAAAGAGTAGAAAACAAAATACTGAAAGGTTTTATGTTATGAGTGAGGAACAATCCTGCGCATGCACACACACACACATAGAGACTTTCAAGTATCTCCAACTAATATTCTCAAGCAAATATAAACTCAGCCATTTTTATGAAATTGAATGAATAAACAGAAGTCTTTTAGTCAATGGATGTGTGTAAGATACTAGCAGCCTATTTGCCACTATTGACTTTTCTTTCAGAAAAAAAAGGTTAAATTATGTGTTAGAAACCCATCAGATAATTATATGCCCAGGGAAGGAAGACAATGTACTGCATATAGACTTACATGAGCTTTGCCTACTTAGCCTGAACTCCTCCTCAGGCTTAGTTTATCAGATGATATACAAATACACCAAAAAAGCCCAAACCAGAAACCAAACCAAAAATAATTTCACAAAAATATAGTTTGTATTATAATAGAGGTGTGTAATTTTGCTGAACAGCTATGAAATACTAAAGGATCTAAAATAAGTTTGTTTTCACAAGTTTTTATTCATTTAAGTAGCTTTTTTAAGCTTTTATAAGGATTCAGTTTTGCACTGTAAAAAAACCTCCAAGCCTGATAAGAATTTGCAGGCCCAAAGCTCTCTTTCTGTAAAAAAGCACCTACAAAGTGAGGGAATGTGTATGATTTGTAGGACACCTTTCAAAGACAGGTCATAAATAAGTGTACATGAGATGTAATTTCACCTACTAGATAACTGTTAATGTTGAACCTGGGTTTTGTGATGTGATTACTCTAGATCAAAATGTAAAGAAGCATGCAGAAAGGCATACTTTACATTACATACTAGACTGTACTATACAGTGCAGTGTATACATGTTAAATCCAGCAAAATTATATTTCTGGTATTCTTGAATTTCTCTCCTTATCTGTGATAGTTCTCTATACTGTCATCTGTAATTTTCACATGAGTAGGCAGTAGATTTGCACTGCTCTGTTTCAGAAAAAGCTTACCACATTTTAGACTGGTTTCTGTCTTACATAACTGTGCAAAAAAAGTAAGCATTTTTCACAGAAATATCTACATCAGACTGATTGTCTTTTGAAATACTGAAAATATTAAACAATGCTAAATAACTTTAAATCAGTGTTGGTTTAACTTAATCTTCACACCATATAGTTAGATTGTTTCTTCCAAGTTTTGTTTCCCAAACCTACAAGTAACTGTTTCATACCCCAGAAATTCTGATGTTGCACATAATTTTGTTTTGATCAACAAGGTTTGTGACTCAATATCAAGTCAGGAAAGCTTTAAATGTTTAGTGGAAAAATACATTGTACTTATTGCTCAAGTCTAGATAATAGTCTACCAAGGGATACACTCTGACAATTCTTTTACCTATGGTCTCTTTAAGCATCTAACTTCAGTTTTCTTGTGGGACTCACCGCTAATGGGTGTATCAAATATGTTTCAAGAGCTTGAGAAATCAGTGCCAAAACATCAACATTCATTACTGTCACCCACATATACGTGTTGGATTTAAATGTGGAACTGAATCACCATATTGTCAAGACACTAGAAACATACACAGTACATTTAATAAAAAAAAAAAAACCATCTGAAGGCATATTCCAATTTTGACCTCTTACTTCCAGCCCAAAAGACTGCAAACTTTACATGCAAGATAAAATTTTCCTTACACTTCGCTGCTTATCTTGGAGCTGTTTAAAGGCTAAATTTTCTGCCAAGTTAATTCAAATATTTTGACAAGGTTATTCCATGAGAGAACATGCCTTTATCTGTCCTGCAATACCATTTGATTGATGATATGCCTATGTCAGGAGAAGCTGATTGACACTGCAAAGCTCCATAACTTCCAGCTACAAGCAGATCATCACCCCTGATATTCAAACTTGCACAGAATATTAGTGTGCTCTGCACACAGTAATGGAATCCCGTTTCACTTACTGCAAATAACACATAACTGTGTTAATCCCACATTGTTTTTAAATGTGTGTTTTCACAGAAAACAAAGGAGATTTTCTCTATATACGTTAAATTTTGAAAATGTTTGATTTCCCAAAAGCACAGTGCAATGCTCTCAGGAGGTCTCTACCAAATTTGAAAACAAACAAACATTCTTAAGCACAGATTTTGAATGATGATTTAAACATATTTTAAGCTTAAACTAGATTTCTGGTCTACTATTCATTCTGCCAACTGCACATATGACAGGATTTTGCTGGCAGTCTTTTTAGTATTTCTTTCTCTTTTAGAGGACCTATAAGTAACAGGAGATAAAATATTTTTTTACACAGAGGGAAAAACTTAAAGAGTATACAGAACAAGAAACACTTGAAGACAGATCAATGCAGATGTGGTTCCTAGAGCTGCATTACACACTATTACTTTTATTACATTGAAAATGGGTAGATTTCAAACAAGGCAGAAGTTGTCCTAAGGCTCAATATTACCTCAGACTGTTTGAAAGGTATAAGCCTTCAGGCATTACAGGAATCAAAGTTGCAAACATGCATTTAAGTATACTTTAAATCCTTTAATATTCTACATTTAGACTTTAAAATTCCACCTTGTAATAATAGCAAGCATTGCCATTGATTTAGAGAAGTAAAGTCAAAGCAGTTCTGCAAACATCGGCCAGAAACCTGTCACAACTGTTCCCATGAGCAAGCACTGCAGCCTAAACAGCACTCCTAAGTTTTCTGTAGTGTGGTACTGAAATCTGTTTTATTTCCACCTAATATGGTATTGCTGTATGTACAAGATTATAATTGCTAGTCTGCTAAATGGGACTTTGTATTTTTAAGCTTACGGGGAAAAAGAGAAAAATATGCAATCACCTGCAATGCACAGTATTGAAGAGCTTTAAGATATGGGGATTGGCACTGTGGTGTGCAAAAGAAATTTTTCAAACAAGAACAAACACTGGCTGAATCCTGTTCACACTGATGTCAGCCGAAATTTTACTATTGGCTTGAATGAAAAGACAATGCTCCATTCTAAGAAGTCTCAAATGCTACCATTAATTTTAGAAGTGGAGCAAAAATAGCATCCAAATAATCATTTTATCTCCTCTTGTATAGAGATGAAAACATAGCATGCAAACACAAGAAAACTATTTGCATCATCATGGCATATACACTGTGCAATCAGCTGGGTGGTTCCACACAGAGAAGATCAAGTCAAAATGATGGAACCAAGCATTTGATCCATCTGCTTGGAAAGGTTGTTTTAAATACAGACAAGACAATCTAGAAAATAAATACTTTATTTCCTTATGATATGAGGCAGCTTCCTAGCCATCTTCTTCGGGGCTTTTTTTTAGTGCACATTATTTCTTTGTAGCATGTATTAATCAGGAAATTAACCTGATCTTATTCTGCCTCACTATAAGAGAGTTTGAAGTCATTTGCATTAAAACCATGTACAGTGTTGCTTAGTAACAGAGACAGTGGAATAAAGCCATAATTTGGGAGGAGGAAGATGAGGCAGGAGGAAATCATAGCAGCATAAAAACTTTTATTGGCACTTAAGTGTATTTTTCCCTGATTGAAGCAGAATTCATGAAACAATTACAGCCCCATGACAAAGGCTGGTAATGATCAGCCCTTAAGAACTACTGTTATTTTCCAACAGTTTGGAAGCTGGTTTTGTTTATTTCAGGAAAGAAAACATCAGATCTTCTTTGGACTATCTAAAACTGAAGACACAGATTAGCACCAGTGAACTATACAGTACCAGCATTTCACTGAAGCTCCCACTAAAGAATAGACATGTGTAAGAACTTATAATCGTAATTAATTCTTGTCACACAATCAGAGTTTTTAAAGTAAGAATATGCACTTTGGTACCTAGTACTTAAAATTATGCTGCACAACAGTGGAAAAAATATACAGTCCAATTATAGTGAAGGAACTACTTGAGAAAGAGAGTTGTGAAACAATTTTAATAAATTCAGTCAGAAATACTGACAGAAAGATAAATGTTATAATAAGAAAAATCAGTATTGTAATAAACTCAAGTCTTCACAAAGTTTCAAGCACTTCAGCAATATTTGGACCATGTTGTAAACAAAGATACACCTTTGTCATTGTAGTTAAAAGTTACTTCTCAGTCATGGAATGTAAAGGTTTTCCATTTTAGATGTCATACAACAAGGCTTGCAAGGAACAGAGAACTTCTGCAATTCTTCATAGCAAAGACCAAAAGAAGGCCCTCTGTCTTAATATCCTCTAATGTTATTAGAGTCTTGGCTTTGATTTAATCACATTATTTCAGCAAACTTTGAAAGATCCAATCCTAACCCTATCATTTTTAAAAAATTGCTCAAAATTTTAGACAGACAACAACTTACTCCAAACACCACTTCAGAGCCCACCATCAGCATATAACCGTAAAGAAAGGTAAAAATGCAGCAGTCCCCATGCCAACCAACCAAGCAGATACATCTGTCAAACAGATCAGTATTGCAGGCCACTTTGTCCAGGAGAAGAGGTGACCACCCTCCTGTGCTTATGCCACCAATTTCTAGAAGCAGCGGGGTTTTTCTGTTCGGCTTTTCCAAGTGAGACCACAGAGTTGTATGGCGTTGATAAGGAGAGTGCCCCACCAGAGCAGAGGACTCTGCAATTTCTCTGTCCTTTTCCAATTCTCTTGTATACCCCATTTCCTCTGCTTTGTTCTTGACCTCCTTGTTATGTCTAATCTTGAAATGAAATGTTATGCAGACAAGGGGGACAAGTGCATCCATTTGCTCTGTAAATTCATTTGTGTATTTATGATGCTGGATAAACAACAATACAATAAGCTGACATTTACTTAAAAAACTCAGAAAAAAGACAGTATATGTGAGTCATTAGAAAACTACATATACAAAAAAAAGATAATTTTTTATTATAGAAGTATTTGAGCTTAGCTCAGGACCTACCCAGTCATAACTTTGAAGGCATAACATGAACCTTGGAAGATTTCTCTTTATATAAGCCCCACCACAGTTCAAATACCCCTTTTGATAAATAATAATTTTGAAACCTTTTTGTCATCTGAAGACTAGGAAAGACAGAAGGGCTAAAACTACTTCTCTACAAGAACTGTCATCTACCGCATGAAACACATTTAGAAGCAAGGACAGAAAGCACTACAGAAATATGAAGTATTAGAGAAGTACTAAGACTAGACTCAGGTTAACCCTGCTTCTGTTTATACATGTAGTCTGCCTTTGCTAGAACACATTTCCTCTCAGACAGCTGTTTTAAGACTGAAAAAACATAATATAGTCTTTTGACAACAGCTCTTTAAAATAATTACTTAGTTTACTACATCACATCCATCAACCCACTATCAAGTATATCCACAAAGTTGCAACAAATTTCATTTAAAGTTTCATTGACAAATTGTTAAATACAGCCCAGTTTGTCAAATTTTCCAAGAAATACAATTCTCCATTAAAAAAAACCTGCTGCTGTGAAAGACAATTCTGTGCAAAGTTAGATACACAAATAAAAATAAATCAAGCTAAGACATCGCCCCATGTGATTTCCTGAGGGAGAATACCCCATAGGATTTCCCGAGCTGGGAACAAAATAATAAGAGACAATCTGTGAATTAACACTCAAATCCAAACATAAGGACTTTATACACCAGAAGAATTACTTTTATCCCCCTTAAAACTTTTTAAAAAATGTAAGCACTGTTATTTATCAGCTCCCTAGTGAAAAATATTTGTGGTTTTCTTTTAAAAAATGATGAAGCAAAACAGATGCTGCAGTGCAGAGAGCACAGCAAAACAAGGAACAGTTGTTCGCTTGCTCTCCAGTGTGCCATCCACATTATTTGCAATCATGCAAGACCTCATTAGGCCATGTGCTGAGCCAGGATGCAGGCCTACTGCCTTGGGAGCTGCACACGTGCAATTGAGATCAGGATTTGGCCGCATACTTCCTTTCCTGGCCCAACAAGCATTATCCTCACAATATAAATTCTTACAGATGCACGGACAAATCCAACCAGTATAACTTCACTGCTGGCAGAGCTCACGTTCCCTACGTTGGACACGGCTCACAGATACCACGTTTGCACTTTCATCAGGACACTGACTAATAAAACATGAAATGAGACTGTCTCTTCATTTATCGGCTAGTAGAGAGGGCAAGGAGCTCTTTGTAATTCTGTCATGTCAAAGCCCACCAAACCATCAGCTTACCCCAGAAAGCAGCACTGTCCTCTTGCTGTTGGGCGCCCAGTGGCCAGCAAGGCCATGGCATTAGTCCTGCAGCCGGATGCAAGCCCCCAGCTGAAGGGGAAGGCAGCCTCATCAGTCTTTCGCTCCCACTCCAGCACAAAGTTTGGTTTCCATCCAGCATAGGACTCGGAGACCCCAGCCCAAACAGGAGTGCCCCACCACAGAGGAGAGAGACGGCCTGGCTGCTGCGCTCCGCCACACAGCTCCTGACAGGGCTCTGCCCCAGGACACACCTCAGCCTGCAGCCTGGCTCCTGGGGGAGCAACTTCAGGGCCCTGAGGGCATTATGGGGGACCTCTCCACCCTACCTTTGCCCCAGGACCCCATTTCAGCCCAGCCTGGAGCTGTCTGTCCCAGCCCCAGGGACACTGAAGGGCACTGATCTCCCATCCTGCCCCAGCCTAGCCTGTCCCAGCCTGTACCTGCCTCCACAGCCCTGCCTGGCCATCCTAGGCTGTGTCTGACCCTGGTGCCCCTCACCAGGCCCAATCCTGAAAGAAAAAAAGTTGAGAGGCTTGAAATTAGTCTGGTAGTGGTCTCTGGGGCCAAGAGCTGGCTGTAGCAGAGACTGGGATATAAAAGTTTTCCAAGGAAGCTTACCTAACACTAGCATTGCATCTTACATAAATCACACTTCAGAATTCATAATGAGGGAGTGCTTTTGTTGGGGTTGCCAAAATACTTTCAGTCCTGTTTTAGCATCTAGCTGCTTTTTAAGACTCAGTCTCACCTGGGGACGAGTCTGAGTTTAGTTGGAAATTTAAGGTGAATAAAGATAAAGCAAAGGTTTCTCCCAAACCTAGACATCCACCTGATAAGCATTAAAAAAACAGGAAGGGAAGAAATGTGCAGTGCAGGCCAGCTTGGCCTAGTGATAAAACTTAGCAGGCAGGTCAAATGGGGTATTTACAGCCCTGAACTTGTAGCTACACTCCTTTACCATTTTCTTCTTGGCTCGTTAGACTAGAAACCAGACTTGGTTTCCACATTTTAAAGTTCAACCACTTTTATCCATTTGTAAACAGCTTTTTTCAAAGTGTTGTAATTTCTTTTTGCAATACCTATGAGGGGAAATTCTGGCATCTGTAGCACTGGAAAATTGTAGGAACTGGTAGTTTGGATAGCTATCAGGAATGACACAGGTTATGCAGCTTTGGGTCAAAGCGATGGACTAGCTAACTTCTGAGAAACTTTCTATCAGTTTAGAGGCTATTTCTGAGGCAGAGGGCAAACTGATGGAATAATTCACTTATTAGACATCAGCTTCAGATTTCTCAATTCTTGCTGCTGTTAATAACAGCAGGGAAACTCATTGCCACTCATTAGAAACAGTGTTGGCCTTATGATAAGGTCACAGTTGTCCTGGTTTTGGCTGGGATAGAGTTAATTTTCTTCTCAGTAGCTGGTACAGTGTGTTTTGGATTTATTGTGAGAATTATGTTGATGACACACTGATGTTTTAGTTGTTGGTAAGTAGTGCTTATCCTAAGTCAAGGATTTTTCAGTTTCCCATGCTCTGCCAGCAAGCAGGTGTACCAGAAGCTGGGAGGGAGCACATCCAGGACAGCTGAGCCGAACCAGCCAAAGGGATATTCCATACCATAGAACATCATGCTTAGTATATAAACTGAAGGGAGTTGGCCAGGAGGCATGGATTGTTGCTTGGCTATTGGTGAGCAGGTGGTGAGCAACTGCATTGTGCATCACTTGTCCTTTCTTGGGGTCTATTTCTCTCTCCTTTTCTTTTTTTTTTTGTTATAATCCTTTTCATTTTTATTATTATTAATTGTTATTATTATATTCTTTTTTACTTTAGTTATTAAACCATTCTTATCTCAACTCACAACTCTTACTACTCCTTTTCAGTTCTCCTCCCCATCCCACTGGGTAGGGGGGTGGTTAGAGAGTGGCTGCATGGTGCTTATTTGCTGGCTGGGGTTAAACCACTACAGCAGTTCATGTTACTGACAACATTAATTTACAGCAGACAAATACAGCCTGTGATAAGCTTGAAACAACTAGAAAAGGCCTTGGCAGAGCTTCAGCACAATTTGAGATGTTTTTTGGCTTCTTATCCCTTGGGATGCTATTCCTCTAATAGGTATTGTTTCATGGGAAATCATTAAGATCAATACTCTTGACCTACCTTTGACTCTTTCAGAACTTGCACTCTCCCACCAAACAGCCTGCAGCTCTGATAGCAGGATATACAGTTCAAAGATAGCAGGGGAGACTCTGCTTTATGCTGTTATTTGTACATTCTGAAAGAGGCATGAGTCACAGTGACTTATATTTATGATGAACCGTTTGTATTGTGAACACATGCGTTTTACAAGGTTCATAATTTTCCCTGAGGAGTTTGTAAAACCTTGGAAACATTGATGCTAGGACCTGCAAAGATTATAAAATTCTTCAAACCTTGTGGATTTGCAATGAAGAATGTTCTTAGATTACAAAACCTATGAGTTATTTGACCCTACATGTAAAATATGACTTCCTTCTCTCCTCCAGCCTTAAAAAATTGGTCTAGCTGGCAAACAAATCAGAAATCACTCCTTTCAGGATCTTAGGGGTAAAAACAACAATCTGAAAGAATTTAGTTCTGAATGACATCGAAACAAGACTTCAGAGGAGCTAAGACAAAAAAAGTCAATTAAAAGTTTCACAATTGTTATTTAGAGAACTCCAGGTTTTATTTTTAAACAACAATAACAAAAAATCTTTTTTCTCAGCATTGGGCTACTTCATAATAAGACAATTACATTTTCCTAAAAGGGCATAAAACTTAAACAGCTATTTTATTAATGTGCAATTTTGGACACATGGGGGAAAAAAAGCAAATAAGTACCTGAAATAGTATTAATGCATCTTAAAAAAAATCAACTTGTAAAATTATATAGCCCCCTGTAATGATCTGCAAAGAGCTCCATACAGTTGCATCCTTGTGACTGCATGGGATTGTGGCCTAAGTCAGCACTTCTCAAAATGTGGTCCCTAGGAAGCAGATGCTTTCCTCCAAGTTTCCAGATGCTAAACTGCATTTAAAAAAGTATACCATACATTAAACCCTTTTTCCATGTAAGTAATTGCTGCTGTAATGCTAGAAAATTATGAAAGGAATGAAGGTCAGCACAATTTCTAAATGGGCGGAAACAGACTACACAAGGCGATCTTTCTCTAACCATGTGGTCTAGCTCAGAAAAGAGCTTAAGAAATCCTGATGAAAGTCTATTTGAAATGCAGATTTTTATTTATGTTTTTTTAATGCGTTGTGCTTGTCAGGTTGCTTATATATGCTTCCATAGCTTGTCTGGATTATTCCAGTCTCCTAGCCTTCTGCCTGACTGTAGTTCCTCTGGGCAGAGTGAATTATAAAAGAAAAATGGTATAAATCAAAAGTCCTTGTAGACTACACTATGCAGGAAAAAGTACAAAGAAACATAATGCTCTTACCACCTAACTCTCAATTACAGAAAAATAACATTATGAGAAAATTACTGCCTTCATAATTACTCCTCTCAGTAACTTTTTTTGAAAACCTGTGAAAAGCTCTCAGAATGCATTTTAAACTTTGAAGCAGTGAAGTAGATCAAAGTACATGTATGTTTATTCTCTCATTAAGGAAGCTGTACAGTATTTGACAGCTACAGGCAATGATGTGAATCGTGTGAAACTTGTAGGATCATAACAGCAATAAACTTGAAGCAGTATGTATCTTGATAGATCTAAATACAAAATAAGAATATAATGTTGCCACTTAAATGGATTGTGGTGTTTTCCTCTCCTTCTCAGGCCAAGCATGCAGTGTTTTACACAAGAAACAAAAAACCCATGGTTAGAAAGGAAAATGATATTTCTTTTAAGCCATGAAAAGCGTAGCTTTACTGTGTTTTAACCAAACTGTATTTGAGGGAGGTGGGGCGGTGGAATAAATTAAAACAAAGACTGAATTGAAGAAACATGGTTAAATGGATTAGATCACCTCTGGAACACAGACTTTCATCAGGAGCATGTGTATTGCTACATATACTATCGCCAAATCTTCAATACAGAAATACTTCTATGAATAGGAATAAAACAGAGGCAGGGTTAACAGATGACAGTATCTTCTTTAACAGAGAGAGCAACTGCAGAGAGATTAAGAACACCTTTTCTCTGTCATTCAGTGCCTTGAACAATAAGTTCATCATCATAATTGTCTCTTATAAGGCATGGCTACATTTGCTAAAACTGTACCTGGAAAGAATGTGACCTCTTAGTGTCACTGGCCCAACCTTTGCAATGAAAAACTCATAGGGAAGCAAAATATCGAGGAAGATGTTTTGCCTGAAAGTCCAAGTTCATCCTCCAAAGCAACATCTACCCTTTGCTTTGTCAATTTTCCAACAACAGCTGCTAGTTATCTGTCATATTAATATGCTTTCAATATACTGTGCTTGAAGCAGCTGGACCAACTTGAAACCAATTTGAAAAACATGTTTATAGAGAAAGGCAAAGGAAATGACCTGTAACATTGTAGACACAGTATGTTCCACATGAGAGCTCCATCAGTTGAATTTTTACCAACTCAGTTGTTTTATTATCATTCAAGGTCTCCAGCCTTCATTGTACTGCTGTTAGTAGGTCTGGGATGCCTCTGACTTCCAATCTGCTTTCCCAATATTTTCTGTGGTTCTTTGGTCTCAGAGAAGAAGCAGCAGTAAACCAGCCATTTAAGTGAACAGCTCCACCACACATTCCTGCGCATCTGCGGTGGAGTGCAATGACTAAACCAGGATTTGCTCACCTAGTAGGTGTGTGAGAAGAATAAGCAAGCAGGTATTTCCTTTCTTTTGCAGCTATGAAGAGACAAGAATGAGCTTCAAAGAATAAATACTACAAAATGGTTAAAAATAAATGGTTTTTCTTCCAAGCAACTTCCTTGTAAAATGTGACAAATCTTCCTTGTAACAAAGTGATCCCCCTCCCACTGCTCACACCATCAGAATTTAATGAAATACGACAGCTAGGAAGATCATAGTTTTGACTATTTTGGATGTTAGGGTCACATCTTAGAACGTAATGAAGGAGGAAGTTGGTGAAAAAGTCATTCTCTCATCTTTTGTTCTGTGTAGAATTCTTAACTTGATCCAGGATTATTTCCAGTAAGCAAACTAGTCACTTTTGTTTCATGAACTTTGAGGCTGAGAATATAAATCTGAAAAAACAAACCCCCAAACTCACAAACAAACATTTTCCCTACAAGTACTATATTTTTTCACATTTCATAAAGAAATATATACATGCCTTTAAATAGGTGTTTGATAAACGAAGTACTGCAGGCCCACTCCTCTCACTTGGTACTAATAATTTTGAATGTTTGGGTGGTTTTGCATTTAAATTCTCAAGCCTAAACCCAGCGTTTACAGGAAATTTCTTTTGTGTGTCCATGTGATTATAAAATGGAAGTTATAAAGTGATCAGTGGCATTTTGAAGTAATGAGCTATGTGAGGTGTCAGTTCACTACAGAAAAGATTAAAGTACAAGATTGACTAAAACACTCAGCCCTACATGTTCTCTATCAGCTGATGAAGATGCTGTTGCTCTGCAACTTCTTTCAGTTGTGGTCAAAACCAAGCTGATCATAAGCTCCTGATGCGATCCATCATGCAAAAGCCATTGCAATGCTACAATGTGTGACATGAAGTGCTGTCAGGAGTTAGGAAAGCACTCATGCTATTAAGTAAAGTTTCTAGTGGTTTCTCCTCTGAAATGCTACTTTAGTTAGCCACAGTTGGGAGCAAAAGTTGAGACTGAAACAGCACAGAGCAAGACAGTGAGGAATGGAGTGTACATCTGTTTTATGAGGCGGGGGGGGGGGGGTAGGCTTATTTAATCCAGCAAATGCTTTCGTTGTTTAGTCTTGCTAAATAAAATCTGAGATGAGATAGGATTATTCCTCATAAATACATCACAGAGAGGAAAATTAAGTTCTTCTAAAGCTAAGGGATGTTGCTGGTACATGAATAATTATCAGCTTATCATGAACAAATTAAAGTTATAAATTAAAAGGCCATTTCCAACCATCAGAAGAGCAATGATCAGAAACAGTTTTCCAACAGGAGTAGTGGGAGCACCAGGCTAAACAGACCTAAGGTGGCACTTGATATGTTTGAGAACAGGATAACACAGTGTGATGCCTGAGAAAGCAAGGAGCAAACCTGGTTTTGAAGCACAAAGATCCTGTCCCCCTGGCAAACTGCATTACACAGCTCCTGATTTTGATGCATTCATTAATCTGCAATATCAAGGGAAATGGATATATGACCAAATTTTTGCATACATTGAACACCCTGGAGGTCAGTAAATGACTTTTTTTTCCTGCTTTTACTCTGTTCTGTCAGTTCAAAGGAGTATTTATTTAAATAATACTTAGATATACAATAAGTAAATGTAAGAACACACACCTTGCAAAGTACCTGAGCATGCAAATACAAAACCTTTACTAACAACAACCACATTTTTTTATACAGAACTGCATCCACTAATTAAGTGAAAGTCTTCTGATAGTGCACTAGAGACAGAATGGGATTTTTCTAATCTCAGTCTCCCAATCACCTCTTATTCTCAACCCGGCGTCCCACTTCTTATCATACTTTCAAAATTTGTTGTCTCTGTTTTACATCTGATCATCCAGGGGATAAAGAAAATCCATCTGGAATTCATCAGCTTAAGTTTTTTAAGACTGTTTCTAAATTTTCTATTCAGTATGTTGGTGAACGGCTTTGCCACCCAATTTGAACCATGGCTTTTCCATGAACCTGCTGATGCCACATTTTACAAAAAATGTTGGGTTTCACAAACAACACTTTTTCAGCTCAGATATTTCATTTTATTGATAGGAAAGCTCTAAGTCAGAGTAATTGTCTCACTTCTGCCAGACCATACAGTGAAAATGCAGAGCATACGTATTACAGCAACCTTTAATGTATCAGTTTCAGCAGGAATGTTAAGTTACCCTGAATCTGCAGAAAAACTTGAAGCAAGCTTTCACCAAGACTTAAGCTAGCAAATCTGCATTGCTTTACCCTGTGCTACATGGCCTCAAGAGCTCGAGAGCCTGAGATATTAGGCAACACTGCTCCATGCTTCATTTATTAGTGCAGAGCAGTTGTATGTCACCATCCCAACAGACCCCTAAAAGCTACCAGGATAAAAGTATGAACAGCAACTCACCTTGAAGACATCCAAGAGCTTTCCATCTGTAAAAAGTCTTAGAAAGTCTATAAATCCACTCCTCTATAAAACATCATGGAGTTCTGCACTGCAGGATCCATGAAGCCTTACTGGATTTTTCATTCAACATGGAAATCAGAGAACAGCAGTAGGATAAGGAGAAGCAGATTTTTTTTCCCTTGGGCCTAGGTATTCTTTCAGCAGTGCTGTTGTTAGTCAAACCCCTTGCCTACAAATTACACTGCCACTGAGTATATAACAGCCCTTGCCTATATATCACAAGAACTGTAAATCTTAAACATAAATAAAACAATTTAAAAAATTAAAACCCAATTATTATGTGTTCCATTAGTAAATATTTTCATGTGTTATTTACTGAAAGTATGATGAATCTCTCCAACAAATTCAACTCTGCAGTTCCAAGTTTAAATGAAGTGTTAACTGCCAATAAAGCACTTAATAAAAAAATGACCTCTCCTTTAATCTTAAATACATCTACATTTACTGTAATTTGGAAGGCTTATTCTGGGATTGCATAAACCTCTCAAGGATACTTTTCATGCCTGCTAAATGTAGGAATGGTCTGTCTCTCTCATATAATGTGCACCCAATTGGCTTGCTCCACATGCATCACTCATGAAGAAGAGGGCTTTTCCACTTCAGCACATGCTGAAGCATCAATCTGAAGACCTTAAAATGGCCAAAGGGAAAGGAGAAAGTTTCTGCATCTCAAGTGTATGGGGATATGACTGACAACCTTACTGGAGTTTATTTCTAGTATTTAGCCCTAACAAAAATTCTCAGTTCTAGCACCAGAAGCTTGTTATTCAGTGAGGCAGAGGTATTGAACATCACAAACTGTTCTTACTTTCCTGAAGTGAATAATGATTACCAGTGTCTTCAAACATGTGAGAAGTTCCAGCAATTTACCTAATTCAGAAAACAGGCTGGGACAAAGGTAGCATAAAGAAAGCAAATATCTAATTAAAAACTATGTATGAATCAGAAACAAACAAAATCCTAAACTTCATATATTCTGTTGTAAGCCTTCTAGTGAGAAGGCAAAGTCAAATATAAGCAACATAACAAACAAACCAAGAGGCAGCTTTGCTTAGGTAGAAAAATCTTTGGCAGCAAAAGAAGAGAAAAAAAATTCCCCAACCCTTCTACAAGCACTCTATTGCATAGTAGTAAAACACAGCTAAGAGCAGCAGGCAAGGAACTTCAACTTTCCCTATGAAACATCTCAAGGTAGGAAAATTATGGGGTTTCATAGGGAAAAAAAAAGTATTTTTGTATTTAAAATAGATTTTATATTCTGTATTTTTATATTTTTTTAATATGTTTTTTTTCTATCTGGCCAGGCTCTTGGACCAGATCTTTTGATGACATTTGCACCAAACCAGCAGCTAAGCTGCTGCAGCGCATCGCTGGAGCCCTTAGTCACAGAACATCACGGGTGTGACATACTGGCTGCAGAATACAGCACAGGGCCTTGGGATACCTTCTCTACCATTTCCATAAAGCACTACAGCAACATTTCCACATCAAAATGTATCTTTTTTTTGAGAAAATGTTTTAAATAATTCACAAAAAATGTAAGGATTTCAGGTAGCTGTGATGTTTCAGGAGGCAGGAGATCAAAGCATGGTCTCCCTCTACTCCTCCTTCACTGTTTCCCGGCAGATCTGATTTCAGAGTTGGAAGCTGAGAATCACAGAGAAATGTAAGTAAGAAGCAGAGATAAATTAGTAGCAAAAAGCTGCTGTCTAAAACTGGACCTGCATGGTTCCAGCATTTGAAATACCAGTATTACAAAGTAGAGTTTTACAAATTGTTTCAAATCAAGTTGATAAAAATAATATTGTTTAAATCATGCTCTACCAAGCAAAAAAGCAAAAAAGCAAAATGATTGAATTTAAACATCTACGTGTAATACAGCAGAATCTGGACACTGAGTTTAAAGCAGCTATCTTATCTCTGATGCCTAAACATTTCCTCTGATGCCTAAATATTTGTACAGACAAAAATATTTCCCAAGAATGTTGTTTTATGTTCTGCAGCTTGCTGCTTTTTTGCTTTGTCAAGGTTCTTTTCATACAAGTTTAACAGAGATGTGTGCAACTGAATTAATTTCCAGATAAATTCATGAAAGTGAGATTAGACTATGGCTACCTGATGAAATTGTTTGCACTCTGTATGTTTTTCTTTGTTCCATGAAGCCTACTGTTTACTGGAAAACATCAAATTATTCATGTCTTGAGAAGTCCAGTTTTATCTTGAGTTGTTGACTTCCTTCTATGAATAAAAGGAACTTTTCACCTAGACAAAAATCCATACCTCAAACAGACTTGGTTCCAGACACTTCAGTAGCATGAATTTAATTTCTTGTTAATTTTTCCCTGTGATGTCTCACTAATAGCTAATACACTTGCTTAATTCAGACAGGTTCTCCCCTCAGTTTGAACTTTTTTTACGTAACATGTTCACAGAGGAACAAAGAGTGCCAAGATTAATTCATTCAGCTTAATTTTCTACCCTATAATCTTATGAGTGAGCTCTTATGGTTTTTGCAATTAGTGTGTTTTAATAGTGTTGTCCAAGTATATGTTATTAGTCCAATTAATTGCTTTGGGAAGCATTTTATTAATACTTCTGATCAACTAAGAACCATGTTGTTTTTTCCTTTTTACAATATGACATACAAAATCTAACTCCAAACTCCTGTAGAAAGTAAGAAGGGAACTAATTTTAATGATGTTTTAATGTATATTTTTTGTTGTGGAGGAAGCCAAAGAATTAGCTGAAGTTCTGATTATAGTAGAGTTCTACTTCCTTCTGCAGCTTGTGAATTTGGGTTAATTCAATAAATGTGAACAGAGAAAGTTTATTCATTTCTAAATGGTCTTGTTTTTCTGAAATGATAGAACTCCCTGACCTTTGCCCAGGTATAACAGCAGTTGATACCTTCTTCCTCTCAGCAAAGGGCACCTGATTTCAAAATCATTCAGAGCTGAAGGTAACTATCCAAGCACTAAGCTTTAAACTCTGTCAAGTCTACAGATGAAAAACAAGCTATACAGGAGAAGAATGTTCATGATTTGTATCATCCACGAAGGCCAACACATACAAAAAGCAAAACAGAACAGTAAATTACCCAGCAATCTGTAAAAAGACATTTCAGTTAGGCCTACGTGTGGAATCAAGCTGCTCATTTCACCCTCTTCCTTGAACATTTCTTGCTGATTTTTTTATGTATTCTGGACTCTCCTGTTATCTATCATCTGTCTTTACTCCCACTCATGGTGATCCTGCTGCGCTCCAATATAGCATCACTATCTGCATCATATTTAGCTGGATGAAATGGAGATTCATCTATCTGTCTAAATCTTTCTGTTAAAACTGGAGGTGGATGACTGCACACTGACAGCTTGATTTACCTTCAGCCCCTGCAGAACCCAGAATGGGAACTAGGGGAATACTGAGAAAGACAACATGCTAACAACCCATATTAGATATCCTGGAGAGGTCTCAACAGTAGGCAGATAGTCCTGTATCTTGTTACAGAATAATTCTAGCACTGCCTCAGCAGCATCTGTTTCTGGTGTTGCTGGAGATATTATATAGGTGTAAATTTTGTGCTGACCTACACCAGAAGAGAAAATCCTAGACCCATCAGATACTGCAAGATGAGAGTTGAAAGATTCAACTGGCTTCTATTAGTAAGAGTACTAAGTGTCTAGTTACTCCTGTACTTTTTTAGATTATGAACTTTTCACTGTAGGCATGTTCTCTTACTACATACCACATGCTTATCTCAGTGCCTTAAAAAAATGTAAGGGGAAGAACCTTATCCTTTTTTGTATCTTTGAGCTGTCACTGAGTCCTGTCATGACCCTACCAGCCTTACAGATGCCAGGGAATAAGCTTGAGTATGAGAATGCACCACACTCTTGTACATGACAGAAAGCCCATTCCAAGGACAAGCTAATTAAGCATGTCTGTAACCAATGGGTGTGAGATCTGTCCTCATTGCTTCATTAAATATCTTTTTTTGGTTTGTCACTACATATAGATTCTCAGTGCTTAGTTTCTGGGAATTCTGGTACTGCCAATACCTTTACTCACTGCTTCTATTTTAGTATATTTCACACTTTTTTCAAGCAAATAAGGATCTGAATGTATATAATATATACAACAACTTCTAGCAGTGATATTAAATACTTTCTAAACACTGAGCAATCTGTGCATTGATCATATAATGAAGCTGTAATACATTCAATCTTAATCCTGACTACTAGAAATCAATGGTAAAAACATGATACCTATTTGACAGGAGATACCTTGGCAAGAATTCATTGACCCTACAAAAGAACAGTTACAGGTTGTGCTGCTTCTCAGCTGATGAGTCAATAGCAGAAGTAGAAACACATCCCAAAGTCATGAGAGCTACCTTTTTTTGCTCCATATCCTAGATTTCATCACACCCATTCTTTCCTCTCCTTATCCAGTTCCTACTCACATGTTAAGTAGCATCTGCAAATGTGGAAGGGGAAAAAAGAAATAAAGGAAGATATGAAGATACCTACACACAGGTACCAAAACAGTAGGATATGAGCATGTCCCAGAGCACTAAAGTTGAAAAAGCCTTTGATGAATTAAAAAATGCAATATTAATAATATATAAATACAGAGAAAGTACCAAGAAAGCTTGGAGTACATGCTGGATAGCAGATTCTGCTGATTCTGGCCTCTTCAAAGTACTCTCAAAGGTCTTAAAAATATATTCAATAGTAATACTCTTCAAAACTAAGGTTAGCACATATTACCTTAACAAATAAATAATGATAAGACAGTCCCCATAATTCAAACACATGCGGCTGGTCTGCGGCACATGTTAGCGTTTTGCGACATTACATACACAAGCAGTGTTAAGATTTGGGCATTGAGGAGTTTCTCACTGATCTTTTGGAACATAATAAATATCAAACTATTGAGAAGATGATTTTGTTAATTAAGTTTTATCAGAACTGACAATATATTGTGACTAAAAGATAGCAGACTTTTCAAAATATAGCTCAGCAAACGATCTGATTCAGAAAATCTCTATCTACTGAAACTCCTAGAAAAACAGACATTATTTATCCTCAGACTTGTAGAGTTGGTTTGATAACAAATGGGATGAAAGGCTTCAGAGGATAAAGGATGTTTCTGAAATGCTAACAATGATGTGTATTTTTTCCTTTTATCAGTCTGTAGTTAGCCTTCATAAGCTTTTCAAAGTGGAGTACCAGAGTATTTCTATTCCTAAAACTGAAATAAGAAATTACTACAAAAATTAATTTCAGCTGGAATATAGCCAATTATTAGCATCAAAACCTTTTACAGCTCATGACACTAGACAGGGAATACTCTTTGTAAGTGACAACATCATAGAAGGCTTTATTTTTAATAAGCAAAAAAGCAAACAACTGCAACAAAACTGCAATAGCTAACATTTCCTTTCAGCTGTGCTCACCTAAAGTGTAAGACAAAATATATGTTCTGAAGAAAATTACCACACATTGTCCTTTTCGGATTCAGCTGGTTTTGTTACTTTCTTGATTAAAAAAAATTAAATCTTCCTTCTGAATCTTTTCAAAGCTATGGGTAATACTAGCCTCTGCACTCAGCGTTAAGTAGTAAAGGCCAACGTTTACTCAGCCATGGCCAACTGATGTGCTGTTGGCATGTAATCAGATGCTGAAAAGAACAGATGGCTTAAACAAATGTAATTTGCTATTTTATTTATCCTTATGCTGTGCCTTTATCATACAAATATTAAACATTTATATTACACAGTTAGAAAAATAAGACAATGCTTAGAGCTAGTTTATGAGCTAATCTGACAAATAACCATTAATCCTGAGATGCAAAATAAATCATTTAGGTAGGATTCCAGGTCACTGGTTTTTTTTGACCTGGTCTGGGATGGAAACAGCAAAGACTGCCATTAGAAATAATAGTATTCAGTAATGCTTGCCAGCTCAGTAGCTGATGGTAGTAATGCTGCATCAGTGATTGTTTGGAGAAAAAAACCCATGCAACAAAAAAAACCATCATCTCCAACTGTATGAAAAAGCAAAGAATTTCTTAAAAGTAAACCCAAGCATTGAAATCTGGCAGTCTTCTATTTCCAAGATGCCTCTCAGTGCTCAACAGGGAATGATGACATCTGCAATTTGTTTGATTACTTCTTGTGATCATTATTCACTGCAAGATCTGGGCTTGATCATCTCCACATTATTGTCTTAGCAGTGTTCATGGGATCAGACCATTTTATCTGATACCGTAGATGCCATCATCATAAAATCAAAACTTCTGAAGACTTTGCAGTATTGTTTTGGCACTCTGTCAGAATAACTCCTGCTGTCATCCTTCTTAGGAGACTTGACTTTAAGTAGGATTATTTCTGGGCAAGAGCCTGCACTGCTACAAATTAGGTCATTAATTGTAAACTAAGTTCAAACCCTATGATATGGCAAAGACAGTTTTGCATAAATAGGCTCAGTGCAGTTTTGGAGTGTCCTTTTAGGAACTTATTCATAATGAGTCATATCGTTAAGCATAAACACCTGCATTTTTGGTATATTGATTTTAAATATATATTTCAAGGTATTCTTTACATAAGGCTGCTGCAGCTTTACTGAATTGATTCCAGGGAACCTCATAAAAAGTCAAGTGCAGAGTCTGATACCACATTCATTCTTAAAATGGCCAATGACAATTCAAATTTCTGCACTTTGCAACTGTGACTATGTCTTTTAATCTGAGATGAATATATATTAATTTTCTAAGAAATTGTCACATATGATATGCATATATGTAGATTTCTGCAAAAAAAGGGAGATATGGCATCAAAGAACATCTTCAAGATTATCCGTGTCTGAACCCCTTTAGTTTGTCTGGTCACTTATGCTTAACAGAAGACAGAACTCAGCTCATAAATTGCATTCTTTATATATGTATACACTGATCTATTTAGAGGCTTCCTGTCAAAAACATCAGTCACCTCAGGACACAGCATCAACAGACAATTAATGTTACACTTAATGCCAAGTACTCGTTAATGAAAACTAAACAGATGCAAGTGCAGTGATGCAAACACACTATTGTTTCTCAGATAGTTTAGGCACAACACAAAAGGTAAAGCTAAAAATGCTTTTGTGACTACATTTCATTTGATGTTCTTGCCCTACAGGTAATGCCCACAGTAGTGCTTGACTTAAAAGATATTTACCTCTGATCCTTACATGAGTAAATTAGAGAACATGCAAGAATCAATGGATGTATTATGTGGAGTATATGTACAACTCTCCTGTGACTAGAAATTTCTACACTCTCAGGTCTGCAGACACCTGACTTACTCATAAGTTTCAGTGAAGTTACTGAGCAAAGAACAAATTCAGTACTTTTCTTCCCTGTTGGGGAAAAAAAAAAAAAAAAGATAACCGGCACATCCCAACTGTCTTTCCTCTTCCTTTGTCAGAGTCACCCCCATATTATTCAGGATGAGGCACAATGCTGTGTGATTAAGACCAGTCACACTGCAACAAGATCTGATAGACATCTACCATTACATAAAGTAACAATAAAGTATTATAAAGTTTGTAATCCAGCAACCAAATTATTGAGAAAAAAAAATAAACCAAAACTCACATACAACAGAACAAAGTAAATTACATTCACTTTCTCATATCAAGAGTTTATACAGCTCAGGTAGCAATCTCTAGCCAGCCTCCCTTGAGACTTTCAGCTGTCTTCACAGGTGTGGAGTAAAACACACATTTTATATAGTATGCAAATAAAACAAGGCCAAGGGAATAATCTATCAGTTAATCAGTGGGTTGTTCTGGCGTATAATTGGTAAAAAGCAGGACAAAACAGGTTATAAAAGCAACAGAGAAGAACTGAAAACCTGGGGGTGGTGTTTAAAAAAAAAAAATGTGGGCATTCTTGGTTCTTATAGATTTCTCACCTTTCTGCTCACCAGCAGGATCTTGCTTTTGATGGGTAAGAACAGACATCAAGTTTTATATTTGCAGAATTTCTTCTGGATGAGCAGAAGCCTTTCAACTGACTTACCTGTTTCAAATCCAATCTTCTTCTCCCCTTTCAGGCAGAAGATGTTTCATGGGGTTCTGCAGAATGATGAGCAGGTGGAAATCATCAATTCCCTTGCCAGCAACATGCAGGTAAATAACTTGGGGAAGGGGCTATATTGTATTTGAAAGGAAAATTTCTCCTTTTCTTCAGTTAACATACATCTTAAAAAAGAAAAGTCATGCTACTGAATTAAAGACCTAATCTTGATTCCATTCAAGTCAGCTGGAGTGTTTCTTCAGAAAGAACAGGACAAGGTGATAGAGATATACAAATACATTCCAAGACCTTCCTAGAAAGTCTTGTTAACCCAGTCTGAATATAGAAGCACCCACCAGAATTAATTAATAGAATAAGTTAATCTAAAATGCTGTATTCACTGTGGGGTTCTTTCAAGAATGTATTAGATAAAACATGGAAATTCCAACTACCAGAACTTTTACCATTACAGGCAAAACATTTTGCTCATGTAAATACTCTAAAAATCCATACTCCCAACAAATTGAACTTTTCTTTGGCCTCTTGTCTCTCATGTCATATTTTCTTCTCTGACTTTCCTTTAAAGCTTCCTTTGTCTCCAGCCAAGCTGCATGTTTCTTACTGACCTTGATGTAGATATATGATGACACAATGACATGAGGAAAAACAATAAAGACAGCAAATGTGTTTTCAATATTTCTGTTCAGCTTTGATGTTGTAAAATAGCTGTTGGTGAAAAAGACACCATTATCTGTAGGATGAAAGGATGGTATTTTTAACAAAGTACAGATGTGGAGAACTGTCATCAACAGACTAGTATAGCAAGCTGGAACAGTATCGTGTAGAAGAATATACTATTACAATGGTGCTGCCAATATTAAGAAAATTAATATACTGTGCTTGCTTTTCATTGTGTAGTGTAAAGGGATCATTCATTTTCTTTTTCTTTTAAGCAAAGCAGAGATCCCTGAACTACCATTGTTGCACAAAGTAATCAGTCAGGACTGATGTAGTCATATATCCTGGAACAGTCATCTCACTTGAAGACACATAGTTCATCAATACACCCACCAGACCCAATTTCCTTTACATTCACAAGATGAAAGGCTGAAAAGGCATTGGGTTGGCAAAGAAGCTTTGCTTTCATTGGCCTTTATTAGGGTGCTAAATCCAGAGGTCTGGAAGCTAACTTCAGCAAAAGTAGGTGAAATAGTAATAGCACTGTCATTTGTCCCCACTGAACTAAACATCTTCTGAAGGCAGAGGTTCCTCATACCAACATTAATGAACTGAGCTTTAAAAGCACTCATACAGACAACAGTCTTTCCCAGCTGATTTATGTAAAGTATTCATGTAGCGTCCCTCTACTACTGAGTCAGGAGTCCATTTCTGTCTAATGCTTATAGGTAAAAATGTCCAATGAAATCTGTACAAAGAATGAAATAAATTGTAAAGATAGCTATAATATTCACAAGTCTATATGCACTCACCTGCTGTAGAATACTTGGCATTTGTGAAACTGTCACTGCCATGTCCAGAATTCTGCCATATAAATTGCAGGGCCTAATAAAATCTTCTTAATCAATTTCCAGTTAAAATTTAGGTTGATACTTCCGGCAAGCAAGATTGGGTCCGTGTAATAGGATAGGAATGAAATTCAGTACATAAATCACAATCAACATTAACATCACACATACACCCACCTAAAAATCACAGCCATATGAATGTATTTATTTGTTTATGTATTCATTTGGCCTTCTTTCAGGTTGACTTTTGGCAGCCACACTCTGTCACACTGGCAAGGCCAAAAATGCAGGTTGATTTCTGAGCTGAAGCTGATAAGTCTTTTGAGGTGGAAAATCTTTTGAAAGAAAGTGGAGCAGAGTATAGGTAAGTTTGTTCTCACTACTGTATTGTGAAAAGAAGAATAGCAGAATACTGCTGAACATCTGTTTGATCTTTTCATATTGGTCAACTGATCTTCCCGTCACAAACTTCATCCCTCCTGTGGGTGCCTGGGTTCAGGTTTCCTATGGCAGTTCAAATGGATGTAGCTGCTCTGCGTTAATGGGGTGAGGTGAAATGTTGATAGAGGTAAGAGACAGGAAGCAGACTTACTGCCAGGAATTTCCCCAAGGTAAAAGCTCATTGCAGTACACAAGGCTGGAGTATGGAGGGGACCAGAAAGATTTCCCACTAAAGACAAAATGCACCAAAGGTCTAGAAAGAGCCAGAAAATACACCAGATGTCTTTGACAGTATGACAAACGGCATGACAGTATCAGAGTACTGAAGCCAGAAAATGGTGAGCCCCAAGGGCTACCATGAAGGGCTCCCCACTGAGTTCTCTAAACTGTAGGAAAAGAGCTAGAGGGGCACAAAAACCCAGCTGGTGACAAAAAGATGACAGTTGCCAAGTGGAGGGCCAAAGGAGTGGGGAAAACAGATTCCCAGGGCAGCCTTGGGCTTACTCAAGTCACACAGCAGATCAATGGCAAGGATTTCTCCAAAGACAGAGCTCTTAATTGTCTTAAATATTTTGTAAGTATATTACCTGGAAGTAAAAGAGCCCTGAGTTTCCATGCCCGAATACAACTGCAGCATAACTGGTGGGAATAGACCACACTGCCACATTACACATCCCTGAGAAGGGAAGTATTGTAGTGAGTAGCACTAATGGAAGAGTAAGGAGAAAAGAGCAGGAACAGGCAACCGCTTATACTTCATATCTTCCAGTCACTATGCAAGCATTAACCAAGGATAAGAAGTCGACTTTGGGCTGGAGTGGAGAGGTGTTAGTTCTGTCTTCATTTCTCCTTTAGCTCCACCTCAGCATTGGCTCAGCCCAGCTTGATTTTCAAGCTTCTTCCATGTGTAATGGATATTCTGTCAACATCATGTACTCAGACACTGAAAGTCAGTATTACTTGAGCAAATTCTCACAACTTCTTTTGGCTGAGTGGAAAGTTTTTGTCTCTCAGCCCCACTGTGGTTGCCACCAGACCAAACTCCTTCGTTGGACACCACACAGTTCTCATGAAACATAACTTTTATGATCTGCAAAATCCAAGGATAATCCATCCCTAAACTTACTGGCTTTTTGTTAACCATGTCTGATTTGGATGCCGCTGGGGGAACAGAATCTAAAAACACTCTAGAAGAAATAATTTTCAATAATGCCACAGCCTACATACAGCAATTCAATCCAATTTCAGTGGAATTTCCTCTTTGGCAAAGGAGGAGATACTACATGTGTTAGTTTTTCCTATAATATTCATAAACTCCCTCAGGTCCATGCACAAATCTTTTGATTGCAATAAAGGCCATAATGTCTGGAAGGCGTCCCTGACAAACTTGAGTGGAGTGTCCTTGTGACAACCCAAGCTGTTACAATTCTTTTGAAGTGCAGCTGCAGTGCCATGACATCATGTCAATGTAGTCATTTGCACTGTTTGTTCTGAAGGCTGGTGGTGCCTCACAAACTGGCCTCCTGCTCTTCTATCCAAATCGCAAATGATCAAGGACATATCCTGGATGAGTAAGATTTGTAAGAATGTTAAGACAGGCACTGGAAAAACAAGAAGACTTCATTTTTTGATAGCCAAGGTTGAAATATAAGCAAAAGGTCCTCAAGAGTATACTCGATGATGAGCCGTGCCTTTGTATCAGCCCCACGGAAAGATGAACAGGAGAGATCCAACCAATCCAGACAGGATGCTGGAGTTTTCTTGCCATTGTGTGTTCTACTTTAATAGCCCACCTCACATGCAGTAAAGTAGCTTGTAGGATGGATAATGCCACCTGCAGTAGAGCTGCCAAACCACACTTAAACTTTGGGAGCTTGGTTTGACAGAGAATTTCATCACACAAAAATCTCTGGGTTGCTGCATGGAGGAGTTACGTTGTTGCAGTCTAACCCTCCTCCGGTGCCCTAAGTTCAAGAGAGAGACCTCTTCCTATTGAGGCAGAGGCAATCTGGCAACATAAGGTCAGCCCAGAGCTCATTTTCTACACACACTCTGTCAGCATTGCTAGTCTTCCTAAACCAAACTGTTGCCACCCTGGAGGTTTGTATGGAAGTAGGCAGGTGCTAATCAGGAGGAACCTGTCGCTCCCTGATCATTCTGGTGGCAAGGCTGAGGCAGGAAGTAGGTTGAAACTTGAACCTAATATATCTTATTTTCAAATGCATAAATCAGCCCCCAAATTCACTTCACAATCCATGCAGCCTTAATTCCAGGAAGACCCTGAAATATCTACCTTATACTTACCTTCCTGCTAGCAAGTTGTATGTTTCTCTTCACACTTTTCATGGTGCCTTATGCAGAGTTCTGACTGACAACCTGCAGGCTGCATTGGACGCCCAGTTTGGCAGCAAAGCTCATACTGCCAGACACAGCTATGAAAAGTACAACAGCTGGCAAATGGTAAAGTCTAGAAGATTTCCACTTTATCAGCTTGGTATCTTAGCCTCTGTAGTCAAAATGGTTTCTGATATGCTTCCAGCCTTCTCCTCCTTTCCTCTTCTATTCCATCCATTAATATGATAATTCCTCCAAACACTCCTTCCTCTTCTCCTTTATTGCTCATTACAGAGTTAATCTATATAACCCAACCCCTACAGCTATTTCCTCTACTTCTGCTTCCAGCGCTACAAAGAAACTCTGGCAGAAATCCAATGATCAGGTTGACATGCTTCACTACTAATTTCTCTTTCCTTTTCACTCCTCCTCCCATCTCCCTTCCCTGCCCCAATTCTAGCTCTTCATCTTCCACCCTAAGTTCTCCCCTCATGCCTCCTCTTTTCACAGCCATGCTTATTTTTCCTGACATGTAATCCTGACCATGTCACTCTTCACACCTTTGCAGTGGCTCCTTATCATCCATTGCATCATATTTCTTATATTTAAAAGTATGACAATCTCCCTTTCACATCTTTCCTTGCAAAAAATCTTTCAGTTTTGTGCCAATCATTGCCCACTAAGCACCTGTTACATTTTCAAACAAGAAAATTTGTGTTTCCTCTCCAGGTGGTATCTATAGAACATATACAGAACTAATAAATTTTCTCCCATTTGAACTCTCCTACAAAAAAAAAAAAAGTCTCCTTTTACAAGGCTGTTCAAAAATAAGAACAAAAGCTCCTCTGACTCTGCAAAGGTTATTGGCATGAAAAAACCACCAACATCCATAATGTCAACCATTATTTCTAGTATTTCCTTACCAGTTTGCCTAGATCTGTCTGCTGTTTCCTGACTTTTTTCTTAGTTCATAGATAGCTCTTTGCACATTAAATGCTTTTTTGTGTGGATGTGACAATGTTTTTGTGAGCTTCTGAAGGCACCTGTAACAAAGGGAATCTGCTCCAATATTAAGATGATAAAGGCTGTTATTACTCCCCTTAAATAATAGAAGAATGAAGGAGATATACTTTCTTTTGTATCTGGCATTGGTGGACTTTTCCTACAAATCCCCGTCCAGTACTTCTGTCATAATTCAAGAATGATGATGAATAAAAGAGACATGGAACTGCAAAACATTACAACATGTACAAGATTTACGGCATTCAGTCTACTTAGCTTAACAAGAAAAAAAGATTTTATATTATTAAAAGAGTTTAAGGGATGACAAGGTCATTACTATATAGGGTCAGCATTCAAAGGGTTTGGTAATCCACCAGCCATACTCCAGTGACAGGGTTAGATCAATTCATACTAGAAAATCTTAATTCAGACATAGAGCTGTAGAACAAGTAGGAATTAATTCTTGGAAATCTACAAATGGTATTAAATATTAGGTCAAGTTAGATGCTCAGGAGGACCGTTCTGGCTTGAAGTCTGTGAATTAATTAGTCTGGACCTGAGGAGATACATCAGTAAATTTAACCTCCTTATTAAACAGATAGCTGCTTGGACTGCTGATATTGCTGCTCAGAACCCAAACCTTGTCTTGCAGTGTATTAGGGGAAATGTGCGAAGGCTGGCCAATGTACCTTCTCAAACTGCTTTGATTCATTTGTGTCAGACTTTTTCTCTATTAACCTCCACAAGATTATGATGTCTATTGAAACACCAATAATGCTAAGATAGTTATATACATTTTGCAGAAAATCTAATATGTTTTATTCACTACTATGATTTTTTCAACTTTTAAGACTTTTTTTTTAAAAGAGACATAATGAATTATTGGAAGTTCAGACATATAAATTCAACCACACTCCTGAGAGCTATTTGAATGATCATCTACCTTTATGTTCTCTCCATCTGTTGTTTGTAAACCCATTTACTCTAAAAGGATCTATAAATGACAGTCTCTCTAACAATAGGCAAAAAACTTGTTCTTATCTTCATCATATATAATTTTGTAGTGGTTCTGGCTGGGATAGAGTTAATTTTCTTAATAGTAGCTAGTAGGGGGCTATGTTTTGGATTCATGCTGAAAACAGCATTGATAACACAGGAATATTTTCATTATTGCTGAGCAGTGCTCACACAGAGCTGAGGCCTTTTCTGCTTCTCCCCCCACCCCACCAGCGAGCAGGCTGGGGGGGGCACAAGGATTTGGGAGGGGACACAGCTGGGACAGCTGACCCTGACTGACCACAGGGATATTCCAGACCATAGGACGTCATGCTCAGCAATAAACTAGGGGGAACGTGGGCCGGGGGGCTGCTGCTTGGGCACTGGCTGGGCAATTGTTTTCATTTGCATCACTTGTCTTTCTAGGGTTTTATTTCTCTCTCTTTGTTATCTCCCTTTTCATTATAATTTATTATGATTAGGATTATTATCATTATTATTTAAATTACTAAACTGTTCTTGTCTCAACCCATGAGTTTTCTCATTTTTATCCTTCCTATTCTCTTCCCCCCATCCTGCTGGGGAGGGGAGGACTGAGCGATCAGCTGTGTGGTGCTTAGTTGCTGGCTGGAGGTAAACCACGACAATTTTTTTGGCATAATTCTTATGAATAAATAAGATATGATGACTTAAATAAATATGAAAGGATAACGATTACTTGCCCAAAATTGCATAAGCATTTACAATAATATGTCATTCAAGCAGACAAGATAACTCTTAGAGACGTTACAGGAAATAAATCAACAATGCAGAATAATCAAATAATTGGTGGGGAGAAGCTTATCTACATTAATAAAAATGAAATTATTAAGAGTCTATTGTTTTAGCTTGAATATCATGGTCAGCTACAGCTGAAAGCACTCCATAGATTTCCATTTAATCAAGGAATGCTATATTTGTATAAAGTTTGACTTTTTAGGTCAGTAAGCTGACTGACTTGTTCTATATGTATAGATATATATATTATACAAATTATTTTGTTCAAGACCTGGGTTTTTTGTTGGGTTTTTTTTCCTAGATGGGAAAAAGTGGTCCAAATAAGAAGGCCATCTTTATGGATTGTGGTTTCCATGCAAGAGAGTGGATCTCCCCTGCTTTCTGCCAGTGGTTTGTGAAAGAAGTCAATAAGCTTAATGATGAAAAAAATATTTTACAAAATGCAACTACGTTTAAGAAAATCTTAAGTGAGCAGGAAAAGCTGAGGCCACTGCAGATTGCCTTTTTACCTCTAAATACCTGTCTGCACATCCCTTCTCTCACCTCAGATGGTTAGGGTGTAACTACTTAGACCAGATCTTAATGGTTGGACCTGTAATCTTTCAGCAGCTTAAGACCACCTAAATGCATGTGTAAGAGGTACTGACAACTATGAAGGTTACTTACACAGTCTATAAATTCCTTTTTGTACCTGTAGTCAGAGAAAGCCGAGAGATAAGCAAACGGGTCTAGTAACACTATAAACATAGTCATGTTCTCTACATAGTCATAAGGAGTAGGGATAGTAAGGAAATTCAAGGGCGCATCAGAAGGCATCTGAATGCATGTCAGAACAGACATCTTCCTCCACCGTCAGGTGCTATGTTCCCTGCAACCAGCTTTACTCAGTAAGGCAACAGAGACTGTGGAAACCTACCCTCAGCTAAGCACACAGTGCAGAGGAAACATACCCAGGAGAGGAGGGAGGAAGACTATAGATGAAGCTCCCTAAACGCCACTCAGGAAGAGGGAAATGCATTTGCATCCCTTTCAGCTGCCACTTCAGGTTGTAGAGAATGGTCTCTAAAACATGAAACCATATTCAGGAAAGAGCTGCACAGGTGAAATTAGCTTCACTTCAGGCTGGGATATTTTAGGCCTTGAATTAAACAATTTTATCTCCTTTGTCTTTTCCTTCTCCTCACCACCACTATAAGGCAGGTGGGAGTTATCAAATGCTGCACAATCTTCTCTACAGAGAAGAGGTATATTCCTGCTCAGCAGAGGGAGATCAATCAACTTAGCAGAACAATTCACTGATTGAATCTCAAATTTTGTAAGAATTCCTGCTTGAAGATTAAGAAAAAAACAAATCCAAAAGCAGCAGCTGGGATCTAAAACCCAAGTAAAGGAAAGTCAAAGTATGTGAGTGAGCCACTGGCAGAGGCATTGGTGGCAAGTATAGTCTCAGTCTTATCAGACAGCCATGCGGTTTTGTGTAGGGTGCAGTGGAAATTGAATGTGACATCTCAGTGGAGTCAATGGGAATGTGATTTCATTATCTCCTAATAAGGCTGCAGACAGTATGTCCTACCATTTTTCTCTTAGCAATTCACGTCACTACAGCTGTCATTTTCACTGTCTGGTCACTTAATTCATGGGTATACCTGACACCAGCTGTGGCTCTGCTCAGTGGATCCAAGTGTGGATAGGCAGAAGTGCTTTAAAAGCGCAGTCCTCTGAGCGTCATCAGCGGTTCACTTGGGATTGCTTCTAGACATAAAAGTAAAAAAAAAACCTAGAGAAAAACATGATCAAGGTGGATTGTTATATGTATTTCCAAAAAATCCCAAGCATAAAAAAACAAAACAAAAAAAGTAAGCTCTAGTGATCTGAAACTGCTTTTCTAGATTCTACATCCAACCTTCCTACCTGCTAGTTACAGTACAAAAGATGCCCTTCTCCATTGCATTACTCCCTGTGTTGTCCTTTATGTCTGTGGCAAAGTAAAGGAAACATGAGTGTGACATACTTCTTAGAGCAAATTTCCAGGATCATTGCATGCTCCCTCAACACTGATATAAATCTGTGAACAAGCATACAAAGTGCCAGGCCATGAACAGTCAGGATATACAGGTTTATGGCAGGAGTTCTTACATCTGTTATTCAATGTATGTGTCTGGAAAAGTGCAGGTAAAAACATGCCTCCCTATGAAGATGTGCATCCACCGCATTATGACTGCAAATGGAAATATTTGGAAAAAAACTTTGGAAATATTCTCTAAAATTTTGGTTATTGAAAAAATTTGTCTTCACAACAGATATAAAAAAATGGGAATAATGATTCTTCCTTCTCATATAAATTAAACCCAAACCTTTAAGGTGACAGGATGTAGGGAGAATACATGGACAGGAACTTTGCTCTGCCTGTAAACAAGTAGCCAGTAGATGGAAATCTCTTTCCAGTGATTTATTATCCTGTTCAAGATCAACATAGCTTTACCATCTAATTTATCTATGAGAATGAGATGGCTTTCTAAGAGCAGTGTGGTTTGAGTCAGTGTAAAGCCTCTAAGTATATGTAATATCACAGAGCTGCCATCTCATGTGGTGCAGTAGCCTGGATGACTTTGACCACCACATTCATTAATTCCTGACCCAGACCCAGGCCTTTAAATACTCACAGAGGATACAGATCTATGAAAGCACCATCAGCTTTTTCTACTTTTCTGCAACTAAGTTGTTGAGACCTATGGAGAAGATACTGTCATGACCATACTTCTCAACAGCTAGGACTGAAAAAACCAGAAAGAAACTGCCAGCTATTGCACTCGTACAGATCCCAACAGGAATTTTAACACTGGCTGGTGCAGTAAGTGTCTCCTAACAATAGCTGCAAGCAATCATACAGAGGTGCAATAGCCAAGATGCTTAATTATGGATTTTCCCTACCTGATGGTTGGTCCAGCTCAAGCTTGAGTGAAGACCACAAGTATAGCATTGTGGAGTAGCTTGTGTTCAACTTCTGGAGCAGTTTGGGGCAAAAACCAGATTTGGTTACTAGCGTCATCACTATGGCTACTTCCATGAACATATGGCTACTTCCATGAACATATATATATACCCTTACACACATGTATACACACACATATACATATACACACACACACTTCTATGAGTTCAGAATAGAAACCAAAGGAGTTTTCTTTTGGTTGGTTCAGTTGGTGGAGAAAGGTCTCTTTTGAGTGGTTTCCACTTGGCTGTTTCCTGGAAGTGTCCTAGAAATGGAGGAGATATGCAAGGAGAGGACTGTTAAGTACTTAAGCAAATCAATATCCCAAATCACTTACATAATATAGAGTTTTACATCAATAGTCATGTTCTTCCAACTATGCACACAGGGCATATTTATTTAATGCTATGTCATGTTGCCCAATGTCTTAACAACACAATAAGATGTTCTCTCCTCTGATATAGCACGTGCGTCAGTAGGATCTCCACGGCTTATGTACAAAAGTGGTGTAACATGACTCTCCTAACAACCAGCTTTGGTCATTAAATACTCACTGAATTCACCTTTCTTCCCAGCTCTTGGGGCCTCAAAAAATCCCTGTGATTCCACTTACTGTGGCTCTGCACCTGAGTCTGGAAAGGAGACCAAGGCTTTGGCTGATTCAAGAACATCTTTCTACAGTCAAGGCATACTTGATGATTCACTCCTATTCCCAGCTGCTACTGTTTCCTTATTCATATACTTACAAATTACCATCAAATTAGCAGAAACTGGTAAGCCTCTTAGTCATTTTGACATAATGAAAAGAATAAGTAAAAATCATCACTTGCTACTTGGGTCCATTTAACTTCAAGCAGTTTCCTTAACATCTGGAAAGAATCTGCACTGCCAGTTTTTGAAAATACTTAGTCTTTCATAGCAAGAACAAGGGAAACCATGATGGCTTCAGGATAGTTCAAGCACAGGATAAACTTAAGAGCCTTATTTAATTTCCGCATACACAATGAATTTGCCACAAGGTCAGGTTTGTCATGCAGTTGTGC
>JANZLQ010000089.1:27662546-27672800 GCA_026212715.1 Elanus axillaris
TGCTGTGCAGCACTGCTTCTTCCTGACTCAAGAGGTTGCTGTGCATGTCGGTTTAATACATGACATAGAAACATTATGCCCTGTGTGTCAAGCTAAGAGCTTGATAGATTGTAGTCACTATGAAATGACTGAACTGGTATCATCAACAGCAGACAAGGATCTCTGTCTACCACTCACTACTGAACCTTAGTTCTCACTGAAGTAAAATGCTGAAACTCCTATTGATACAGGTGCAGGACAATGAGGTAGTTTTTGTCAAAAGTATAATTAAAAACAATTAGATACAAACCAGGTAAAAAGTTTCAGTTCTGAGGCCTTTTTAAACAGGCCTGGATTCAAACACACCTTTCATTTGGAAAAGGAGAGGATGACTGTGGTGTTTTAAAGGACAAGACCTCTTTTATTCATCCTAGAGAAAGGCCACTTCCTAATGCCGCTTAAGTGAGATAACAACAGTCTGGAATTTTTTTTTTTTTCTATCCTTAAAAAACACAGAGAGGGGTTAAAACTATTAAATGTGTATAAAAGTTGTAAACATTTTATAAGGCCAAAAATCAACAATCATGAATAATAAAATTACTTCAGTTCTCTGGCATATTAGCAATTAGAAGCTGCTGGCAGGGAAAACAACATAGCAAAACAAAACAAACATATCTTGATTCCCCCTCTTTCCTGGATTCTGCCAAAAGTCCAAGGCAACAACATTGTGTGTTGCTCTGCTGGGCAGGTTTGACAGATTTATGAGTGCTCCCAAATAGATGTCATCATTCTGAAGCACAAATACAAACTGGGGCCAACAGCAGTTTCCTGTTGCATTTTTTACAGCTTAAAAGAGAGGATGAAATTAAGATGAAGATTTTGTTTTCTTAATTTATATTCCAGAAATTTTCAGTTGTAATTATTCCAGGGAACTGCAGTAATTTCTGGTCTTCAGCTTTTACAAGAGCTTCATATTTCACACATTGCAGTTCAGTCTAAAGTAATAAAACAACATAAAACCCTTGAAGTTGCTTTGTTGTCAAGAACACAAAGTTCCCATGTGTTAAAAATCTGCATGACATTCTGCCCAGTTTTTTTGAATCAAGAGCAAATGTGATGAAACATAACTAACAGTACAGCATGTTTCTCACAGTATTAAATAGAAAAAGTTTACATTGACAGCTCATTATTAAAACAATCCTTAACAATAAGAACCTATGGGCTTTTATAGGTTTTCAAATTCTTTTATTAAATTAAAATTTTATATTAGCAATGTTCTATTTTAATACACAGTAAAATTTAATTAATCACCCATAATAAGGTTCTACAATTTTTATCAATAAAAACTCTTCTTTCCTGCCATAGAGGAAAATTCTGCTATTACCATTCCGCATAAAAAATAAATAGCTCAGGAATGTAGGCTATATATTTCTCTTCAACCATTTGACTTACTTTGTAAGTTAGTCTTTCCAACATCACTTTATCTTATATTTTAAATCAGGCACACTGATCCCAGGGGGAGTTCCATTATTTTCCACTACAAAGCAATCACAAATCTCACCACCATGACAAGGTGACCTTATGAGTGTTTTTAACATCTTAATTAAGGGAATATATTTCCTCTATTGGTGATCCCAACAAAAAGACAGCAGGATCCCAGAGGTGTTCAACTTGTGCAGTATCTGATTTTAACAAGGGAAGACTTCTTGCCAAAAATCCTTCTTTTGGAGAATGAGATCAGAGTATCACCCAATCAACACTGGCTGTAGTTGAGATAATTAAACAGAAAGGGCCTAATTCACTCCAATGTCAGTGAATTAAATAGAAAGACTGACTTCAACAGGCTCTGGGTCAGGTTCGAAAGTGCAGCTTTTCAGGTTACTTCAAATAACCAAAACATATTCATTTAAGCTGTGACTAAAGAAAATTTAAGAATTTCAATCAACAATTGCATGTGCTTGAAATGAGACAGCTACAGAAAGAGGTATTATTTTGTATGCCAATTGTGTTTCATGTCTAAAAGTTCTGTCTAGATTTAGAATTTAGAGAAATGCTGAAGAATGAGAATCTCAACTTTTAATAGAAATTGTTTGGGCAAATAAGAGGATCATAAATCATTTTGCAAATGAAGAAGCAAAATTTATAGTGCTATTATCTTATCTTAGATGTTATTTTTACTCTGACAGATCTAATAAATTAAAGGAAATATAGCGCCAACTTCTTATCTCTTTCAGTGAGCAACTGGACATGTGCTTAAACAAAACCTCATGTCTGCTTAACATTAACAACATTTTGTTCCATAGTATTTAAAGGTAGCATAATACCATGGGGCTTATGCTGCATTCCAGTGTCTGAGATATAAAAGGACATAAAAATTGACTAATTTGAGATTGAAGACACTAAGTCTGCAGAAGAGAAAGATTAAGAGAATGCTTGTACCTTCCTTTCCTGCAAGCATACTGAACAGTGTGTCCTTGGGGCTCAAAAGACTTCTTCTGTTCACAGCCTCAAGAAATCACCAGAAGTCATAAAACTGTTCTGGTTTTGGTTTCTCAGGTAGAACAGGGCACTCTGACAATCCCAGACATCCTTTTTGCTCACGGCATTGCGACAGCAAATCAGAACAACCTCAAAGTTATTGTAACTTACTTTAAGTCAGGGATTAGAACTATATCTCAACCACCCCCAGCCCTGGGGTGTAAAATATGATGAAAGTCACGTATGTCTCTTCCTTCTCACAACTTCCCACTCTTCTCCTTATATGCAAGAGGATCTCTGAGGATCTCAACCCCACAGCTCAAAAGGATTTTCCCCAAACTCTTCTCGCTTTATTCAGGGTTGTTGTTTTCTTTCCTCTCCCCCTCCTGGGGTGTCGCACAAAACTTTCACTGTTATCCAAACAATACTTGAACAACAAAAATAAAAACACCCAAGACAGGAAAATCTGGATCAAGAATTTCTCAGAAGTTACACAATATTCTTGTGCTGACACTGTGAAAGAAATGTGTACTCCTTTTGGTGAATCACATTTTGCCTGCTTCATAATCCTCTTGACTCATTCTTGACTATACCCTGGAGTGTTACCCTGCACACAGAATACACACTTGAATCCATCTCTGACAGAGAACAAAAGCATTAACTTTTCACAATTTAAAAATGTGCCTGGCAAGACCAGTATCTCTCCATACCCCCGAAAAGTTCTTTTATTCTTCATTTTACTACTCACACTTTGTCCTCTTGCAATAAAGAACTCTGTATTTAATCACACTTTTCATAAACAGTGCAGCCCATATCGTTTAATCTGTTCATATTTTGGCTTTAGCATCCTATTAGGTCACCCTATGCTTTCTTCATTTTCAGCAGACAAATCTGGCTTTATCAATTCTTGTTTGTATTTGAATGATTTGATAGAGCAGAAGAATGAGCATCATGCCCTTCCTTCCTTTCCAGGTTTAATTCCATCTCTCAGTTAAACAACAAATTCAGCACCAAATACATGTCTGCAGCCAGCTCATACTCACTGACAGATTAATGTATGTGTATTATTACATTTTGGCAGGCTGCAGAATATTATATTAATTTACAATCCAAGATAATTTTCTAGACATAGGATTTCAGTTTGTATTACTTGAATGCATACTGGCCACAGTGGTTATTGTTTCAGCTCACTGAAATTCACCTTCCATTTTGGGATGGTCTAGCACTTCATTTCCTTTTGAGTGCTTAAAATAGGATATAGTAGAAAGTGGAGATATGCCCAGAGTCTGTGCAGCCTGCAAGAAGAGTGAATTTCAAATACATTGCATGACTTTGTGAATATCGGTCCGATTATTTAACCTGATCCCTGGGAGCAAAGTCTTTTCACTGCTGACTTTATTCCTCAATGTGTTTAAGATATATAAAGACTTGTGGGTAAGAATTTTTGAACAGCAAAAGAGACTACATTTGAACATCTAAGAAACTTGGACATACCAACGAGGAGTTGCAAGGTATGCTGTTGTATCCATGCTGTTGCAAACTCCTGTGATTGTACTACTTGTTACAAGTAAATATTGCTAAAGTCAACTTGGAAGCACAACAAACAGGAAAGTGGGCAGAAAAGCAGTATTTGGAATTGGCTTCACAGCTCCTCCAGAGAATTTGCCACAACAGATGTCCCACAACAGAACTGCTATGTACTGGCAGTCTTACAATTGTGAAAAGGATGTTTTTAGTAGCAGCATCTTCCAGATGAAGCTCATGTGTGAATCTGGCTGAAAGACAGGAGTCTCCAAAAGGTGTAGGGAACATTCACCTTAATTCAGTCACTCTGGAAACCCTCTAACCAGGGATCAATTTCTTAAACTCTGTGAAACTGCCACAGAGAAACAGGCTTGCAAAGCAAAAAAGAAGCATCATACTAAAGTCCTCCACTTGGCTGGATTCCCCGGACTCTTGGGGGACATGCTTAACTATGAGCAACAACAGAATAGTGAGCTACATTACACATCAGTCTTGGACTCTTGAGGGGAGTCTGTTTTTATTGGCAAAATGAGAAGCCTCAGAAGTTTACCTTCACTTGGCTAAAGCTGACTTTGCAAATACACATTTTCAGACTTTCATTACAAAGGAAGTTGAGAGTTGCTTAAGTAGCACATGAGACCAAGACAAAGTGAAAATACAGCTTTCAGCCTCAGGCAAATCAGTTTGCAGTCCAGTGAGGGAAGAGAGCAAGAGGTCCAGTCAATCAGTGAAAAGGCTTCTCCAGATCACTGTCAGACTATGAGGGCAAAGGGAGTTGTCCACATGCAGCAGCTGCATAATCAACATCCCTGAAGTGTTTCTAAACAGCCTCAATTTGCTGGCAAGTCTAGGCTGATGATACAGGAGTAAAATGAGGGAGATGCTCCCCCAAAAATTACCTATTAACACACAGAAGGTGCTTAGCCTGACAACTTACCTTGTTAGGTCAAAACTCCAAATGAGGTGAGAAAGAAAGGCCAGTAACATAACTTTCATTAAAAGCCAATAGCTGAAAAAATAGGTTTAAAGGTTGTCAATTATGTAAGATAATGGCAACTGAGAACACAACTCTGCTGTCTCACTGGCCCATGCACTCTGTACACTAGATCAAGCAAAATATTAGTAATTGCTGTGTAAACACAGATGGGTGATGAGCGCAGGGAATACTACTTTCTGCTGAAGTGACCAGCTCTGTCAATTCAGCTGCAACTCAGAAATTGAAAAGCCATTCCTGCTCCCAGTTATAAGGTATTAATTTGGAGTTACTTCTAGGACTTCAGGGCGCCAGTTGTTTCTCTGCTACTGTAACTCTCAGCAGTATTTTCCTTGCAAGACAGGGATTCTTAACAGTAAAACAAATAAACAAACAAACTCCAAACAAACCACAACAATTCAGTTAAGCCAGTTGTGCAAAGAGACCTAGAAAATCATTCAACAGCAAAGAGTATCCTCAAACGTCAAAAAGATACCAATGTTTCTCCTTGCAGCAGTATTCCAGATAACATGCAAGCTTGAAAATCCAAACCACTTTTCAAAAGCTAAATATCACTTTCCCTTTTGGAAAATGTTGGGCATTATTTACATACCTCTGCATAAATTTCTACATTATTTCCTTTTTATGGATGGTTTTAAACATAATAAAAAACCCCACCATTTTCCTCATATTTTGTATTTATACTGACAAGTATTTACTTAATTTGTATTATTCCTGCTGTTTTACATTATATTATTATTATTAGGAGGTGACTTTAGTTCCTATAAGGTTAAATTTATTTTTTTTTTAGCTTCAGGTTTTGGACTACGAATCTATTAGGAAAACAAATGGTAGAGAATCAATTAAAGGAAAAAAAATCAGATATCAAAACTTCTGATAAAGTTTTATTTCATGATTAAGTCATAAATGCTCAGTCATGTTTTTCACTTAGAGAGGGTCATTTAAAATACCACCTAATCTCCAACCTGGAGACCTTGAAGAAGTTGTTTATTTATATTCCATGCTCTTAACAGCTGGAAATCTTGACTGCTCTTTCTACAAATCCCTCTTTTTACAATTTCCTGGCCAATAATACAAAATCCCTCAGGTAAAAAAATCTCCTGACATACTTTTTCTTGTATCTGTTGTGGTATGATTTTAAAGGCATCATTCGGCAGCTGAGTGAAAGGAATGCCCTATTCTTCTCAAAGAGCAGCTCTGCTGTTCTGTTGTCCCTATTATGCAGTTTAATAAAGAGAGAGCAAATACTAGTTACCAACAGGCCCATACATAGTATCACACTATATTTCCAAATCTAATTTCCACTTCATGTATAACTGAAAAGAGGAAGAATCAGATTAGATTTAAAAATTCATTCACTATTGAGAGAAGGTTTGACTCAACCTCAGCTGCTGATTAAATGTATATATTATAAACAAAAGATGACTGAAGAAAACCTGGTATCACTAGCACCTAGTAGTCTCCAACCTCCACAATTTGCTCAACATGTGTTAAAAATTATTATGGATTTTAGAAAAAATCAGCTTGTTTAGGGATTAAAAAAACCCAACTGAACAAAAAAACCCCTTCCTTACATTGGAGAGAGCTCAGCTACCCTAATCGCTCTGAATCCAAGACTGAAATGCAAGGCAACAACATTCTTCCTACAATTGCTTCTGTTTGGACAGTAGAGAGGCCAGAAACCAAACCCCACGTACAGCCAATGTTATAGGTGGAAGGACAAGCTTCAAATAATCCTTGGTCTATCTTGTTTGAGTATTCTTAATATGCTAAATGACCAAATTCCTACAGCAAACTCCCATAATTCTAGAATGTTCAAAGTCCAACATTTGGGAATGGGGAAGCACTTGCAATTCTGCAATAAAGTGGGCTGCCAATGCTAATGCAAACGGATTTGATGCTGTTTTGTAGAAGCTGAGAAAACTCCCTCACTTAACTAAGATTTTTGAGACACATTGTCTGATATGCCTTTTTGAGTAATTCACAGGAACACTTGAAGCACAGGGATGAACAGAGAATATTTTACAATATATCTTCCACTGGGAAGTAAGCCAGAGTATAACCTACAGAGAAAGAAGGGGCTTGAGGAAATTCCTGGAATAATAAGCCATTCAGCTGCAAGCTATAAAGAAAGATATGGCAACCCATTGCTTATTCTTATACTGAAAATCTGCTTTCAAAAATCATTCATATTTTTCATCTGTTAGTAATAGTTTTCATGTTTTATTACCAACATGCAGTATAATGAAGAACTGGAAAAGCCACACATTCCAAAGAAAAGTCTGTAATTTTCCTTAATGCAAAGACACAAAGCTTCATAGTACTATTGATGGGCCTGATCCAACCCTCACTGAAATCAGTGGGAGTTGAACGAGTCCCTCTGTGCACAGGAAATGAATTGAAATTAATGAAACTACATATGGTTCCAGGGTAATTTATGCCTTTTCTGGCTGTTATTATTTATAAGACCTTAATCTGCTTCCACTTGTATCACTGTTCAACTCCTCTGACTAAGCTGACTCTACTCTGAATTTATAGCTGTATGAATACGAGGAAAAGAAAGACTATTGTACATTCACAATTTACTGTACCACATTATTACTGTTTCCTAAGATTCTCTTATCTCTAAATAAGATTCCTTATTTGTTTTTATTCTTGTACAAGTTTCTTCTAAGTATAGAAAATCCTGTTACCTGTTGTCCACTTACCTATCCAAACTATACTGGACTATACAGTAGGCTATATATCAGTAGAGCAATACACAGACTGGGCTATACTCCATTAAAGCTTGGAGTTCTTTACTGATAAGCTCTTTTCACAACAGGACAAGCTGTGCCTTGTCAGCTACTGACATCTAGTCATTCTGAGAGGTGAACAATAGTTTTCGAACAAAAACTTCTCAAGCATGGCTTTTCAGTTTATTCAACAATGTATTTGCCTAGATTCACTCAGAAAGCTTCTGAAAATCTGCATTTATCATTCTTTTCATACAGTATTCCATTGCTCGTGCTGCATCCAAACAGCTGGCCAGTTTGTATATTACCAAATACACATGTGGCCCAGGAGCTAGAACAATCTGTAAGTACTGGCCTAAATATACTAGCCATCTATATTAATTGCTACTAAGACTGTCAAATGCAGTTTTCCAGTGATTCTTGTTCATCTTTCTAAGTAGGCCCTTTCTTTATTAAAAACATGCATATACTCAGAGGTATATATGGAAACTGTCATTTCTAAAATATGCAATGATATATACCTTAAGGATCCCAGGCAGCATGTGACCCCCTGGAAGGTAAAGTGATGTGGTAAAGCATTTAGGAGTTCACGCTACGTACATGAAATCACACACAGTTTAGATTTAAACATAAAAATCTCAACCTGAGATTTTCTGCATTTCCAGTATCTTTAAGTCAAACTGAAAAGATGATGTGAGAATGGCTTCAACCACTGTAGCAACACAAATAATTATTTCTTTTGCTTTACATTGCGGTCTGAGAAACGTACTAATTACAGTTTCATTCCTCTACCCTTCTTGGGAACTCAGCTGTCAGGATATGGCCTTGGCAGTGTCAAAAGCTGAGCCGAGGCTGCCAATCTAGATTTCTAGAACTTTAATATCTCCTATATTTAGGATCTCTTAATTTACTTAAATATGGAAACTAATCTCTTTTCCCTGTTTCTCTTTCCTTAAATAATTTTAAAAAAAACTTTAAAAAACCCACTTTGTCCCAATTTTTAGAATATTTATGGAGATTTTTCCTTTAAAAATGCTTTGGTGATGCTTAGCAATTCTGGAGGCTCCTTCCTTAGCAAAAGAGACTGCCTCCATTCTACCAAAATACAGGAAAGGTGGGGTACCATTTGTGCAGAAGAAAGAGATGGAGCTGATATCCCAGACCTGCAGTTCTTTCAGATCTGTATGAACCTCAAAAAGCTATCCAGTGAGAGGGTATTTGTTTCTGATACCAAATCTTTCTAAACAACTCCATGCAAGCATGACATTCTCCTGTTCCTTAGACATTCCTGCCATGGTCTCCCCACAGCATTGATGAGGAGGGAGCAGTTTAGCTTGTTTATGTTTGCCTGCATGCATCAGCTGGAACAAAGCTCACAAACAGCCTAAAATCACAGAAGCTTTTCCATGAGCAGGAGAAATCAATCAATTCACTGAATATTCCTTTTTATCTGTTCTTTCTGCATTTCTGGCTACGTGACTTGACTCCAAAGTATATCACATTTCAATGCGTAACCACACTTTTCCAGTTAAGCTTTATTTTATTTCTTAATCAACAGATCCTGCTGCAGGGGGCTCTGATGACTGGGCTTACGATCAAGGCTTGAAGTACTCTTTCACTTTTGAGCTCTGAGACACTGGTAGATATGGTTTTATTCTCACTGAAACTCAGATAAAGCCAACCTGTGAAGAGCCTTTACTTGCTGTTAAATATATTGCCAATTATGTCCTTGAACACTTGTATTAGAACAGAGTTCTAAAAACTATTAAAGAAGGCTTTATTCAAAGATGCCTTTCTTTTTATTCCTCCCTAACAATAGGTTTTTATTTCTCTTTACTTAATGTTCTTAGTCATATCCTTAGCCCATCATAGGTCAATAGAACTACGAGTTTGTCAAGAGAAATTATATCTTTTTTTAAGGCATATGATAGTCAGGCGTGTCTAAAAAGAAAGAGCACAAGAAGCTTAATCAACTTAAGGTAAAAGTTGCCTTAATGATTAAAGTTATATTTACATATAGCACACAGGCAGAACATTAGAACTCACACAGCCTAAATGCTAAGCAGAATGAAAACAGCTAGGTGATTCATAAAATGCACTTTCATCCAACCATTCATTGCCTTAACGGCAACAGTAACAAGGAAAAGTTCACATCACATACTTTTAAAATTTTATTAGCTGTGATATGCTCTTGTGAATTTTCTCAAAACCCACCCTGGATCTGCCCTGTCTCTGAAAACTAGCTTGGATCTGAGGTCACTGCTAGTCCAATCTGAGCTCAGTGCTGAAGCTTATAATGACTATTAGTTTTAAAGACCAAGACTTGATACAAATCATGCTATAAACTACCCTGCATGTAAGGTGCTCACTCACTACAGTAGCCTCTGTCAAAATATTCTCATAGAGTCCTGGTACTCCCTAGGGCCCCACATGTTCCTACTGTCATGAGCGGAAGAATCATAAACAGCCATGAAGACTGAGTCTGATGATAAATTATTAACTCTTTCATGAGAAGCTGTAAAGAATTATCCCGCCCTCCCCCCC
>JANZLQ010000089.1:27672900-27690159 GCA_026212715.1 Elanus axillaris
AGATCAATTTTCTGTACAGGTAATGTGGGTCTGGTTGGGTCAGAGTAAGTGAGAGTGATAAATAGCCATTCTGGGCAGCTTTCTCATGCAGCTGCAGAAAATGTGTTTGGCATTTATTAATGCTGTTTAGAGCTTGGCTAATATGGGACACACTCTGCAGAAAGATTGGGAAAAACCTTATGTCAACACAGAACCTGGCTGATCTCCCTGCCATTGCTGGAAGCTCTGAACAGAGACTTCTGCTGTCCGTTGATGCTCCTGGAATTAGCACTATGTCTGGCAGGTCCCTAGCTGATGCACTCAAACCATCATGAAATGCATCTTACAGAAAAAATGGTTCTCCCAAGAAAATCACCAAATTCGGACCTATCAAAAACTGTGTTCTCCTTTTTTGCCTCTTCTCCGTGGAGGGAAGCAGAAAAACAATGTCCAACTTAAAATGACACTTTCATTTGCATGTATAAGAAAAAGAAAGGAACACATCCACTAGCCCACTCCAGTTAGCCCAGCAGCACTCAGATTAAACTAGTCCTCACACACGACTGATCCATCTGGTTTTGATCACTGGTGAAACTGAACCCATGTGTGAAAGTAGCACATACCAGTAAAAAGACATGTCATTCTGTTTTGCAACAGAAGTGGGGGGAAGGATAATCAACATTATTAAAAATAGCACAGGATGCAAGCAGAACATACCAGCCAGAGCCAAACATGTCACAAAGGGCAGGAAAATAAATAACTCAGAATATAAAATATTTTGGCTAATTTTAACTAAGTATTAACAACCACCCAGGGACTATCCTGACTGTAACTGTATTATTTGGGAAGATATCTCAGGCCCTACACCAACTGCAAGGTGAATTGTTAATACTCAGGACTGTTCATTACTAGGAAGGCTCTTTGTAGGACTGCAGGCAATAAAACACACAGTTACGAATACAGTTGAGGGGTAGGTCACAGCACCTAGCAGCTCCAACAGTGCTAGGGTTATCCCCGTTAACTTAAAACTATGACTCCAGGGCAGAATATGGCACACATTTAGTAGCTCTGACATTAACAAAGTCAAATCACAGCAAGGCAGTGATATGTAGCTTTTCTGTGCATTCTCCACGGAAGACACTCACTAGCTCCTCTGGTCAAATTACAGATGCAGAGAAGAGCAATTAAATGTGATATATCATCCATGCAGCTTGGAACACACAACAAAGAATATATAGGAGAACTTTAAGCAGGAAAGAACATTCTGCTAGCAGGTAAGCTGTTAGGGCAGAGACACTGAAATAAAAAACAGAGAGGAAGCAAAGGTTCAGCAACAAGTCACAATGCTTCAAATTTCAGCATTGCTTTCAAAAACCAGAGAATCCACATGCAAAACTGATAATATATTTTCAAAGATGCCCTTGCAGTTATTTGGAACCAATTCCTCAGTTATGAAATCTTACAGAGAGAACCAGAAGAGACACAAGAAAAGACATAAAAACATATGGATGATGGAGGTACATCCTGACATTTGTAAAAGGTGGGGTTTTTCAAAAATTCTAAAGAAAAATTTTTTTCTTGCTTTCTAAAACCAAGTCGATCTGTAAAGGAACAGTAAATATTTTACCAATGTTAAAATATAAATAGAATCTACCTCTTAAACAATCTTGTGGTTTTGATTTTTCTTTAATTGCACAGTTTAACTTGAATCTTTTCTGTGAACACTGTAAGCCTCTAAAGCAGTTTTGTAGCATAGAATAATATTTTTAACCATCATATTTATGAAAAAAAGAAGGCATGAAAAAAACAGGGGAGTATCACTGCAGCCCGGACATACCTGCAAATTTTGTCAAGAATGGAAAACTATCAAAAAGAAATACCAGTAATGTGCACTCGCAGCAAGGAAGGCTGGCAGTGTCTTGGGCTGCATGAGGCAGAGTGGTGCCAGCAGGACAAGGGATGTGATCATTCCCCTCCACTCAGCTCTGGTGAGGCCAGATCTGGAGTGCTGGGTCCAGTGCTGGGCTTCCTGGTACAAGAGACAGGGACACAATTGAGCAAGTTCAGTGAAGGGCCATAAAGGTGATTGAGGGACTGGAGTATCTGTCATACAAGGAGAGGATGAGAGGCTGGGACTGTTCAACCTGGAGCAGTGAAGGCTCAGGGGGATCTTATCTATGTGTATAAAAATACCTGATGTGAGGGTGTAAAGAAGAGAGAGCCAGGCTCTTCTCAGTGGTGCTCAGTGACAGGTAAAGCGGTAACAAGCACAAATTAAAGCACACAAAACTCCATGTAAACGCAAGAAAAGACTTTTTTACTGTGTGGGTGCCCACACACTGGAACAAGTGGCCCAGGGATGTTGTGGAGTCTCCATCATTGGAGATGTTCAAAACTTGACTGGACGCAGCCCTGGGCAACCTGCTTTAGGTGACCCTGCTTTGAGCAGGAGGTTGAACCGGGTGGTCTTGAGTGGTGCCATCCAACCTCAACTGTTCTGTGATCCTGTGAAATTATTCTCTGCCTGATGCAGGTCAACCAAGGACTGAGATGAAAAATTTCAGCTTTTCCTGTTTGATTTATACTGCTCCTTTAATCAGACAAATGGAAAAGGAGCATTCTGTTTTCTTGGTTAAGAATCACATCAAAAAGCTGCCATCTTTCTCTTATTAAGCTATTGTTTAGCTAAATACATTCAAACAGTCAATTCATTTCAGTGTTCCAAAACTCAAAAGGGATTAAGAACTGATGAAGTGTTTTAAAGACAATGTACTGTCCATGTGCCAGGTCTCACAGGAGTGATACTGGAGATACCAGACCACTCACAGAGGAAATGTCCCTTCAGTACAGATTGCAGCTGCAAAGGCCCAACAAAGGCAGCACTTGGAAATTCTTGATTCTTTAACATATAAAGCAGGTAACTCACATACAAAAATGAATGAAGTACTGTACATCCTGACAGTTGTGTGACAGTTAAACACCTGCTTCTGGGGAAGATATTTCCAAGTTTGCTCAAAGTTCTCAAGTGGCTGCTGACACACAGTGGTAATTCAGAGAAGGAAGCTTTTGTTCTTAATGATCCAGACTCAACTGCCTCAAAACCCTATGCTTACAATGCAGCGTGTTCTGAACTCTGCTTTGCTGACATATGGCCTCAGCATGCTTCCTGTCACTTTGAATTTTTCCAAGGACAGATGGGGGCTGTGCATTGAAGCAGGTTGCCTCTGTGCTCCCCACTGCACTCAGAACAGCTGCATTACAGCTGCACCCAGTCTTTTACCACAAGAGGAGAGGAAACAGCCAAATGCCACTTTCGAGAATGAGATTGAACCCGTCCTTTACAGGAAGGATACTAGGCTACTTGCAGTAAACTTTGGAACCACAGAAAACAGGGAATTTGCTACCAATAAATGGATATGTACAGCTTAGCCAAGAAATAGGGAAATACTGCAAAACATGTAAAACTTTTTCTTCAAATCTTTTTAAACAAAGCAACCCAGTTTCTTGGCAAACACTGAAGTGTTTTCTTCCTGCATTTAACAGAAGACCTAAGATGCTTAACTCTGGAGCTCTTCAAGGAAAATATGAATCACACTGCTTTAATATCGAATCAACTCCCAATTTCCTGGCTTTATGGCAAAACTCCCAAATATTCATGTTTCTCTTTAATACATTGATACATTAGGCCATAAGAACCAGCATAAAGGCTGTAATGAAGAAAAAAGCAAAACAGTTCAGGAGTAATGGCTGTCATCCCTGCAGATCCCTGTGCTGCTGCTGACATGAGAGAGTGAAGCCACAGAGTACAGCTCAGCGTCCCAACGATCAACCAGTTCATGTCCAGAAGTGGTACAGCTCAGAGCACCTCTGTCCCTACCAGAATTAGTCCATAATCTAATCAGCCTGCTACAAAAATCAAAAGATAGTAGTAAATTTTTAAAATTACAAACAGAACTCAAGAGACAAATATGCTGTGACATCATTGTTGACATGTATGTTGCATCATCATCACTCACCAGTGTGGTCCCTTTTCTGCCATTGCAAAGATGCAACGTTCTCAGATTATGAAACTGTAAATGCAGTAGTAGGTGCAAAAAGCCCACTTTTCACCAATATTTTCATGATTTTCATGTCCCTGTTGATAGGATGTGTGTGCATAAAGATAATAACCTCACATACGTAAAGGTTTAGGCGTTCAAGAGTTCAGCACACTTAGCAGAAATATTCTAATGTCCAGGTTTATAGTACATTGAAAACCAGAAACTGAGATCCTTTTATCTTAAAAAAGGCACCCTTCGCATATGACAGTAGATACTCTGTTCACCCATTCTCTTCCTAGGTCTATGCACAGTAATGCCACCAAGGTCTGTGAATTCAGTCTTCATCCACCCTGGAGTAAATGAAAGGAAAAGCAGGTCCTCCTTGGGGTATATTCAATGAGTTCAGGACTATTGAAATCAATGGTTATTTCACTCAAAAACTAAACTGTGAATACTGTGAAAAACCCTGGAATTTCACTGAGGGTTTTTTATGTTATTTTTCACATAGCTTCTATTAATTCTTCAATGATTTTTTTAAATGTGCCCAGTAATTGAATGAATAAAGTGCTCAAAAAGGAATGTTCATTTTATACACACTTTCAGAAAACTATTCTTACATTTTTCTCCACAAATGGAAACTCTGTTCATAACCGGAAGGCTTTCTTTAAGGATCATAAATAGAACATTTCCTATTTGAATGGAACTAGAATTCCTAATGACACAATGATGTTTTATACTTTCCCTGTTTCAATATGTATCTTTGAATCACTTCTGAAAAGCAACAATATAATCCTTATAAATGTGGAATACCTTTCCTCTATTTAAAAGGAAGACTAAATAGAAAATTATGCTTTATTTCTAGCTTTTGACACCATTTTGCAGTTTCAGTCTCTCACATCTCTATTCTGTTATACTGTCACTGACAGCAGTTTTGGCAACAACACATTCAGCAATAAAAATGTTTAGAAGTACTGAATTATTTTAAAAGGCTCTTAACACAAAATGAATTTGTATTATACACTTTCTCATCTAGAGAATCCATTACACCTCAGAACTTAAAAAATAAAAGAAATTAAAACTTGCTTTTAAAAAGCCCTACTACACTATACTTACAACGGACTGTGATCATGTACCAGTGTATTTTGGAAATCATGAAGAAGCTAATTCCCTAGGATTGTAATGATATGCAGCTAAGAGAGAACTTCATTGTTAAATTACATAGCCCAGTATAAATGTCTGGCTAAAAGTGAAAAAGTGATTATTGAGAGGCAATTCTATATTTTATGTGCACTAAAATATCCACTTCAAATTTATAAAAACCCTAAAATGTCAAAAAATGAAATAAAGATTCCAGTACCCTCACATTAACTTCAACCCAGACTAAATTCTGTGTGGTTGTATCTGTATACACATAGAACATAGTAAATTGTGCTAGACTTAACAGCTGTAATGAAACTCTCTTCCTGAACAGAGTAAGCATCTGCCATAACCATTAGAAAAGGAAAATCATGAGCTTTGTTACAGTGCCAAGCATGCAGGGAAAAGCACCCTGACCCTCTACACAGAAGGCAGTACCAGTATGGCTGTATGTATGCTCTGAAGCCTTTACCAGATATAACACTGATCGTCCTTCAGTGGGTAGGACAGACATGTCCTTCTGCAAATATCCAGTGAAAACACAGTCTCCTCAGTGCTGCCCATCAAACTCTACAGTCTGAAAGTCCATCACAATCCTGAGCACCTTAAAGCTTTGGTACTTCAAGCATACAGCTTTGTATGATACGATTTCTCTCCGGACAGCTCAGGGCCTGGGAATAGTTAATTACCTTAAGATTTGTCTTAAGTTGCAGCCCTGGCTCATTCTTTCCTAGAAAGAGGTTAAAATTATTTAGTTCCCAGTTCTATTCACCTCCATATTGACAACAACGACTGTGTTGTGCCTGCTGAGGCGTGCACTGCTCACGGAGTACTCCAGCCTGTGAAGTACTCAGCTCAGCCCGGAAGACAATTCACAGAGCACAATGAGAAACAGCACCACTCGTTCACTTACATCAAAGTGAATTTGTTTTCTAATAGGGAATGAATCAATCATAACAAATTCAGTTTCATGCCAGTTTTAGTTCAATTAAATATCTTTAGGGGAAAAAACACGATCAAACACAGAATGAACACCGTATCCAGGGACTGTTGATGGACACCATGTATTTCTTCAGGCTACTGGGCCTCTTTTAATGTTTTCTTAGCTTTGCCTTGGTGACCATTTTGTGTCTAGAATCTGAATTACTGGATTAGCACAAGTCAGCTGGAATCTTCCCTCACTTTTCATATCCTGCCACCTTTCTGCACTCTTCTGAAGCAAGGTCATTCTCTATCAAACTCTGTAGACCGAGTAATATTTGTTGGTTCTCATGGCCTTAGATTCTGAGAAAACCACTGTCCTGTGACTGATTTTGGACAACTATCCTGAGGGATTTTGAATCTCTCCTACCAAAAAGCTGTGGTTATGTTTTGTGACGCTGTTTTGCTCAGCATCCCTGACTCAGTTTGAGATACAACTCAGGAGTCAATACTGCTCCCACAGGACCTTTCAAGAATTTTCCTGGCATGTTACACGTTTAGTTTATGGAGAAATAAGTTAGATAAATTTCATTAAAGCACATTCAGTACTTAGCACTATGCACACAGATCTCACTGAACTCAACGGGAAATAAAATTAAGTTTCTGACAGGACCGCACTCTATAAAACAATTCATCATAAAGTCCACTATGACTCAAAGGGGGTGTGTGTGTGTGAGATCTGAGTAACTTACAAATTCTCTGCTGAGTTTCCCTCTGGCAAGCTTAGACAATGCCAACCACCTTCTCCTTACAATTGTGCAGGATAGAACATTGCAAGGCTGCTGCTTGAAGGCTTTTTCAAGCTAATATGTAGATTTCAAAGAAGGAATTCAGCTGGGAATTGAAAAGCAGAAGCAAAAGCACTGATTTAATGGTAAAAAGTCCTTTCAGTTCCTGGAAACAGATTTCTCCTCTTACTGGAGTAAATTCAGAGAGGAAAAAAAAATCTTACAAAACCAAACCAGAAATCAGTCCTTTGCCAGCGTGCACAACTGTGGTTGCTACATACAGAACCTTTCAGTTCTACAGTGCTTAGTGTTACAAGGCATGCCACATCTCAGCAACCTTAAGGCACTTCTACATCTGCGGCTTTATGGTATGTTAGAAGATAGTTTAATCAGTCGCTAGGCACTTTTGTTTCAAGCAGAATCCTACTATGAAAGAGTTTCTTCAGGAAACTGAGACACTGCATTAGCTGTATGGTGAAATGAGATGCTTTCAGAACACATCATTCCAGAACAACTGCTCGATTGTGAGGACTTGCAGAGCACACTCATCTTGAGGCGAGACACGGCTTCTCATGACATCTTGTGGCAGCGTGACAAGCTGACAGGGGTTTTGTATTCACAAAAAGTAATTTAAGATGTTGCAAAACAGTGATATCACCAAAAACCAAACACACAACAAAAAGCACCAATTTATAATCAAATTAAGCCAAACAGACTAGCAACACTTTAAGTCAGAAAATTTCCCCATAAAAATAAAGACACAAAGTATAAAAAAATAAGACCGTTATTTTAAAGTAATAAAATAAAGTCAGAAAACCAAAACAAGTTCAGTTTGAAGAAATTTAAACTGCATGTAAGCTACAGTACTAAAGACAATTATGTATTACTAATAATATATTCTTACCTATTCTAACTAGAAAAATCAGAATCCCCTTTTCAAATTGTGGCTGGCAGGTAAAGATTGGTACAGAAGGGAAAAGCTTCATTGTCCAGAAACTTAATTACAAGCTGTCTCAATTAGGCTAATTTATGCTGATACTTATGTTGAATGGAACTGGAGAAGTATCAAAATAGCAAATTTTATTTCCCATTTGTTTTCAAATTGTGTTCTGAGAAAAAATGTCTTTTAATTATACCTGAAATAACACAAATTGTGGTTCAATATTGTCCTAACTGAAAAACATCAGTCCCAGAGGAATCAATAAATGGCCCACCTTGAAAAGGAAATCAGAGGTAGCTAATTAAGTAAAATTAAAACCAACAAAATTACTTAAGATATAGTCTTATTTTCAAAAACGTACTTGTTCTCAAGGCACTCAGGAAAGATATTTTCCCAGTCATTAACTGACTAATGCTTAATTCACACTATTTTTTTGATGGAAGATATTTCAGTTTCTCTCTATGTGACTTGGTGGCTGAAATCCTGACTCAGCCAGCCCCTCAACACAGCTTCTGGAATAGTAGTAGATTTTCCTGTCAGGACAAAACCAACTGGCTTTGTCCAGACTTTGTTGGAGGATAACAGAACAAAATACAAGCAGGTTTTGCATAGACAGAGATGAGCACTAGAGACTGAAGAGAAAGCTTCTGGGAGGAACATTCAAGTGGAACTGCTGCTCTTACTGAACAGTCAAGAAAGGGTTTTCAAAAGCAAACATCTGCTGTAGCACCTTCAAAGCAATAAAATCCTACGCCAGGAATAAATCATATTTGACCTTCAGATGTGAAGTGGGGGAGCGGCAGGGAGGGGGGAAGAATCTACATTTAATTCAGGTCATGCACTCTTAGATTACTGCTTTTGCCAAATTTAGCCACAGCACAAAGGTACAATGAACAACCAAGACCCTCCATTCTGCAGAGGGATTCATATGAAAAGCCATTCCATGCAGTCCTGTTCCCGCTGAGAAGCATGCTCTGGAAATCCAGGCGAAGGTGCTCCTGGGAAGCAAATGAAATAAGAAAGTTTTAAACATAGTCTTTACTCAGCTGTTCCCTAGTTGTAAAATGGTACAGCAGTACCATCAGGTTAGTGGAATACTTAAGCAAAGATGCCTGCAATTGCTTTGGAAGCTATTAATGTGAAGCAAATAACATCAGTCCTTCCTGAACGGAGAGGATTCATTCCACTAGATCCCTACTTTGTTCTTAAGATATTTATGATTATTTTGTAAAAGTGATTTAGAAGATCTGATCTATATCCTGCAAGTACTGCTCATCTTTCCAAACTATGTGTGAGAAGTGCACTTATGCATCTTCCTTACACTCACATGTTACTGTGTCATGAAATACATTACCACAGTTAGGAAAGACAGTCTTGCCAGAGCTAGGATTGAGGAAACAGAGAAGCTCAACTTTTCATCTACCACAGGCTTGTCACACACAGCATAAACCCCCTTATACCTCAGACCAAAAACCTGTAAGATAAAAAAAAGGGTAATTTCCCACAGAGATACTCTGAAGCAATACACATTAAAGTCTGCAAAGTGCCTGAAGGACTACTCTAAGTCCACAGAAACAAATTAGACATTTAGGACCCTGACTACTGTCTTGTCAAGCTGCACACATTTACTTTGTGTGTAATACAGAACTTTATTTCATACCCTGCTAGAGACTGGAAAACAGACTTTTGGCACAAGGGGATTTGCTGACACAAAATATAATTAACAGGAGGTTGTGAAGCATGCGTTTGGCATCTAAAAGTCAAGCCCTCCTTCAATACCACAGACACAGCATATCGGATATCCCAATATCCACTATAAAAGACAACTAAGCTGTTGCTAAACAGAGAAACAGCGATAGGCTACAAACCCACAAATCCTGATCTCTAATTGCCTGCACTCTGAAAAATGGTCTACAGATGAAAATTCTTTTTTTCGTACATCTTTACAACACATACCAAAGACAAACTTGAGAAAATACGACATGCAGCATGCTGCACAAAGCTTTCAGCAACCATCTTCGCTGTCAGAGTATAAAAGCATACTAATTTTGTAGTCACTAGAGGGAGCCAATCTGGCATTTTACTCGTGCTGCTCCTCAAGAGTTTAAAACTCAAATTTTATGGCTCTGCTAAAAGGAAAGATTATTTGAGTCAGATCTAAACATACAAACTAGTAAGTGTTGCAAAGAAGAGTCTGGCTACCTATTTATATCTTTTTTTTTTCTTTTTTTCTGTACATAACCCTAATAGACACTCAAATAACCTTCAGGTAGAAGCTCAAATGATCTTGGACAATATTACCTCATTGAAGTAAAGCACATATTTGTCTTTAGAACCAGGCTGAGAAGCAGAGTGGCAGGAAGTTAATCTTCATGAACCGTGGAACCCTGACAAAAGAATGGATTTTTCCTGCTTTCGGGAAGCAGTTTCTAAAGGTCAGCAAACTTTCTTCTCCATGTAACTGTGTCTTCAACTGACAGTGACATAATACACCCTTTCTACCTTTGTGGTGCAGACATTGGGCAAGGTTATGCGGTCTTAACACTCAAATACTTTATTTTTTATGGATTCTCCAGGCCTAGATCATTTGCCCAGAAATTAGAATGGAACACAGAAGACTGCTTAATCCTGATCTAACAATGTGCTTTTGAAAATCAAGTGTAACTGTGAAGCATTAAGAAAGTAGAACCTGTAGAAGACCTCTCTGGGCCAAGCTTAGAGTAAATATATATATAGGTGATAGTGAAAGACTTTTGTGATCTATTTTTCTCCTAAATTATGTTTTCTACAATAGATCGTGACTAGTTATGTCTATAATGGGACAGACCCTATACTGGGAACTTCAGATGCCTGAAGTGCACAATCGTAACTTTGTGTGTACGTATCCCTTATGGGCTGTACAAGGCTCTGGAATATGCAAGATCATGACCAATTTGCTTAACTTAAACTTCTGTGTTGTCTCCTTGTGCAGTGCTGATGGCTATGTCTGGAGGTGGAAGAAAGAAGCCTTCTTAATTTCCATAGTTCGATCAGTTTAAGGTCTGAAAATGAGCCTTGAAGGAGCTTTATGCTAGAAGCCTTTTACCTCAGCATACAAATCATAAATTAATTCTTGAAAATTGAGTAGATGACCTACCCAAAAGAAACTGTCCCTTTCCCTTACTATGGATTCTCATCCAGTCTGGAAACAGCACATTTTCAAGAAAGAACCAAGGCCTATTTTCAGTTTGCACCATTACTGAAACCTTAGGATACAAACACAGCCAACCTTGAATAACCTTTCTCTGTCTACATGGGACAGAAAAAGAGATGAAGCAGTCATGGAGATAACACCTGCCAGTCACAAGCTGGGACTCAACACTGGTCTTAGCCAGACAACAACAGGGAAGCCTCCTTGAAGCCATGAGAAACATTTACACCATCTAGTTATCCCAAAAGGGAAAGCAGAGGATTTGTGTGCATTACTACAGAGCAGCTCTGAGTGTATCCAATCCCTTGTGTGAAAGCTTACTTACATAAGAACAGGCAGGAAACATAAGAAAGGAGACAACTAATAAATTAGGCCACAACTTCCCAAACATGATAGACGTTTTAAACCAATTTTTTGATATTTCACCTGGGGTCTTATCAGGCCCTACACTTACCTGAAAGTACTAGGAGCTTTACTGCTAGGAGCAGAAATCCCAGAGACTGCAAGGAAAAACGTCCACTCTAATTCTTCTTTGCTTATATGCTGTAGCGCAAGGTACAATTTGTGCTTTATAAACACAAATGGACAAGATTATTAGATGTTCAGTCCCTGTGGACTGTTTTCCTTTGACTAGTATTGCCTTTGACTCTAGAGATGAAAGCCTTTGTACAAACCGTGTTGATTTTAGTTGAGTTCTTCATCAATTTTTACCTTCACAAGAAGCCTAATCTGACAAGACAGGGAAGATGAAGTGCTGGATATTAGCTTAAATACTTCAATCATTTTGTCTTTCAGAATTGCCTCTGTAGAAAGAACCATTACATTATCACCAATAGTGGTTGCACTAGCACCAATCTGAGCAGAAACTTTGCTGCTGCGTGAGGTACCTGACCAACGTAAAGATGCATCTTGAAACCAGCCTGCAAGGGTACATTGGTACCAGGGATTATTTTGTCAGGCATTGAAAATGAAGGCCCATAATGCTCCAATTTACTACTGATTTTACACTGTAATACAAAGACCCAAATGCTGTGAATACACATGCTATTTGCAGGTATTGGTGCCAAAGAGAAGCATGTAAATCAACCTACCATGAGCCTGCATGAGAGTCTGAGGGAGAGACTGAAGCCCTCGCTGCCTTAATTTGTAACAGCCCTCTCTTCCATCAAGGCTTATCTAAGCTTCCACTCATGTTCTTAGCTGCTGTATTTCTTTATGGATACAATTCCATACAAGTACCTAATTATGATGAACAAGTATTTAGAAAAGCTAATATAAAGTTCTATGGAAGTGTATATAATCATAATGAACTGGCATGTCAAAAAATCAGAGGAGATCCTGTACTTCCAAGAGAATCTAATTGCAATGAACTAGCATGTAAGAAAGCTAAAGACCCCCCCCAGTGAAGTTTTAAAGACTTAATTCAGTTACTTTTGTTAAGCACTAGCTAAGCAGACCCATGTCTGATTTCAATTAGGGAAGGCAAAAAATAAAGCCATGTTCAACTGATTTCCTCTATAGGTGCTTTTGAGATACTATCACTTCACATGATATGTCATGTGCTTTTAAATCCCATTTTGATTGAAAGGTCTCTCAAAATAGAAAAAACATACTTTAAAACAAAATCTTTCCATACACATTGCACATATGCAACAAAAGACAGTGATGGTTCTGAGGGCAAATCTTATCATCACCTCCATCTCATTTGAGAATGACTGTCCTGCAGCACTTACAATAAAAAATAATCTTAAACATCATCTTTATAAGGAAGTGCACCCTGAAAACTACTTGTTACACACCAAGGACTTTCACATCTACTTCAATATCATTAACTTATGTTCTGTAATCCAAAAAGTACCAGAATCAAGAGCATTAACCAAACATCTTTCAGCATCCAGTTAAGAACTGAACAAGACTGAAAATCCAGTCAAAGGGTAGGAATATTCACTCTCTCCATCTTCAAAGCCACTAGAAAAAAGGATATGGACAAGAGTCTGAATGTAGCTCCTTTCACTGATTCTGTTAAAAAAAGTAACAATCCATTTTAATGTTGCAGCTTTATTTGAAAGTTACTTAAGAGTTTCGGTAACACAATTTTTTTAATACAAAATTGATACAATGAAAAATAAAACTTCAGAGGTTTCCTAGAGCAGATTATAGGCTCTAAACTCATAATCAAATGTACTATATAGAAAAAGGTAACTTTGTTCAAAGTCTTGTTTGCAGACCAGCACCAAGCGATTCTGAAAATCTAGTCTTATTCTGTGTGCCAAAAAACCCCAAAGCCCACCCTTGCTTCCTAAGTAAGCAAAGTCTCATTGCAGTTGTTCTATCTCACTGTATTTCCAATTTACAGTAACAGTTGTGACCAACTGTGCACAAGAAACACATCAAGATCTCCAATATCTTCAGTGAGTAAAGATCAACTTTTACATACCTGGTATTTTAAAGGTTTTTGGTCATGGACAACAAGCTATTTGGTCAAAACTTTACGAATTGCCATTTCCAAAGAACTCAGAAGTCCATATAAAAAAAAAAAAAAAATCCAAAGCCCTGTAACAGTTCCTTTTAATTATCTCATTTCAGCAAGTCAGTTTCACAGATCTTAGCACCACTAAATATTTTTATTATGTCTGTGGTACATCAAAATCCCATCATATAAACTAGCAGTATTAATAGGATCCAGGGGTGGGGGTGGCGGTGTGGAAATCCATACAGTCCTACAGTTATTTTACCATTCTCATGGTGTCCTCAGTAGAAAGTAAGGCTCCTCCCCAAACTCTTTTTTTTTTTCTTTATTTTTACCTTTGTTTGAAATCAAGTTTCTCAAATAGACAATCTATTTTGAGAACAAACTTTCTTATTGCACGGTTCCTCAGACGTCCCATTTTTGGGAGTAACTGTACAACCTGGCTTCATGCCATCCTTGTAGGCACAAGAAAGATATTGTTCATCAAATATCAAGGCTGTAGAGAGCTACCAGACAGGACCAAAACACTACTACTCCAGCTGTGAAAATAATTGCTACTGTAATTCTTACACTTGCTATTCTCTGTATCCCACAAAGCACAATGGTTCTGAAACATGCGATGCCATGTAATCACATTATACTTTGTATAAGACTGCAAGGGTCTGTTTTCTGCTCTCTGCTAGGCTTGCTTCTCACTTGATGATGCCTGGGCTCATCAATCTGACTTGTTTTATAGTGGCTGTTTGTACAGGTTTGCTAGGAACAGCATGAATATAAAAGGATGCTTATCCAGTAACCCCAGAAAATGTGCAAATTTAAGTCTTCCCTAGAAACTGGAAAATTTCCCTAGAAATTCCTTTTCATGCTCTTGGCCTTTTCCTTTCATCTCTGAAACATATACCAATCCCCTATTGACGCTCTCCACCCTGTGATACCAATGTAAACAAAAGCCAGCAACAGAATAATCAAGTTTTGCCTGTGAAAAAAAGAACCATACTATTAAACCTTTCTTCCTTTCAGTAGTTACAGGAGCATTTAGAGACTCATGCATGCTATTGCTTAAAACTTTGCTCCCAGGTCCTCTGTATTAATGTAACCTGTAATGCTTTGGATCTTGGTATTAAAACAGAATAGATATTGAACATGCTATGTGATCACAGGAACACAGGTAGTAGTTTCTGTGAATTTCTAGCTACATAAATTTGCGTGCAACAGACCTACTTTGTGCCCGGTGACATTTACAATGCAGATTCAGTTCTCCTGTGAGGCTGAGTCATTCACTATTCACTGGCATTGAACAGTTTTGCCGTAGCCACCTCTTCCAGCATCATAGTCTTGGCGATACTCATCTCGGACCTTACGAAGAAGGAAAAAAGGGAAGTCCAGTAAAGACAAAGAAAAACAATTTCTTGAAAACTATTACATGATCAGAACATAGTCAAACTGAGTTCATGCACTGGTTTTGGCTGGGATAGAGTTAATTTTCTTCACAGTAGCTAGCGTGGGGCTATGCTTTGGATTTGTGTTGAAAACAGAGTTAATAACACAGGGATATTTTCATTATTGCTGAGCAGTGCTCACACAGAGCCGAGGCCTTTTCTGCTTCTCCCCCCACCCCACCAGCGAGCAGGCTGGGGGGGGGGGGAACACACGACACAAGGAGTTGGGAGGGGACACAGCTGCAACAGCTGACCCCAACTGACCAAAGGGGTATTCCAGACCATATGACATGATGCTCAGCATAAAAAGCTGGGGGAAGAAGGAAGGGGAGGGACATTCGGAATGATGCCGTTTGTCTTGCCAAGTAATCGTTGCACATGATGGAGCCCCATAAGCATAACAACATGTAAGTGGCCACAAGGAGCTGAGTGACAAAACAGAAGGCAAACTGCATCATGCAGAAGCCCAGAATACAGCATAAATAAACTTCCTTTTTAATAATGTCCAGGGGGACTCTTTAATCAAGACATCAAAGTGAGGACGGCTAGCTTCATGCCCCAGCAGTAAAAGCATGTGCTACCTGCTCAACTTAAGGTAAGCTAAGTGTCATCCTTTGTGCTCTTGATAGCCTTACATTTGCTGGGGTTATTTACAAGCGTTATCTCCCCAAGCAGCCAAGAAGTTTCTGAAAGTACTTTGAGTGAAATATATGAAACAGTTATTTATTCTCAGTGGATAACATCATTGTTGGCAAGATATCTTACAGACTAATGTAAAGTGCTATCTTAAACAATAATTCATAAGTTGCTATTTCTGAGTTGTTCTGTGTTCATTCAAAAAGCAGTAATTTGGCAAAGTCACCAGACCCTTAAAACCTAGACTGTACAACCACCTACCTGGCCCCCTGATCTTCCACGACCATACTGCCTACCCTCCTTAAATCCTGCATCCCAGTCTGTCCTTATGATCCTGTCATCAAGTCTGGTTCCATTGATGTATCGCATTGCATTTTCAGCATCTCCTCTTATATAGTACCTTAGAAATGGGTTAATGAAAAAAATGGGCTTCCATTTTCAACACATGGAAAAAAGAACAATATTGAGCAGGCTACAAAGCCAAGTATTTGCTTGAATCAGGTTCCTGCTTGGTTACTTTTGAAAGCAACTGCTTTTATGAAGCTATGTGGGCTGAGAAAAGTGCTAGTGAAATGGCGTGATGTGCAGGAATTCAAGCATATTAAAAATGCATGTACTGGATTCAAGTTCTTTAACCACGCTCACCCTTAAAAGCATAGAGCTCTGTTACTAGAAAAAAAACGAGAAGCTCCATGCATGCTCCATTCACGCCGCAATCTTTCACCATTTCGGTGAGTTCACTGGAACCAGTAACAGAATGATCTTCGCAGGGACTCAGGTGTAATGAAGTCAACACACGACAGGAACTCAAGATACCAACAGAAACTTGATGTGCATGCTTGTACGACAAGAAGCACCTCTTTACTTGGGCACTGAGAGTATGCCTTTACTGCAGAGGCCAACGATCTAACGAGCGTCCGGCTTAAAGCCTCGGAACGAAAGGAACACGACGACCCCCGCTCGACGTGCGATGCGTGTTAGAATCCTGAAGTCGTTTAGGTTGGAAAGGGCCTTCAAGATCACCGAGTCCCGCCGTCCACCTCGCACCGCCCTCTCTCGCCCAGGACTCCCACAGGCACCTTAGCGGCCGAACGATTACCCTCGGTAACTCTCCCGCGACTCAGAGCCCGCACTTCGGTTCACCCACGCCCCAACCGGCCGCCGCCCCAGCGCAGGGCCCGCTCCCCCCGCCCGGCGCCGGCGGCCGCGGGGCAGCAGGGCTGGGCCCGCGGAAGGATACTCCACGAAGCAGAAGCCGCAGGCGGTTTTCTTCACTTTGTCCAGCCCCATGACGACCTTCTTGATGTCGCCGCTCTTGCCGAACAGCTCGTGGATCTGCTCCTCCGTGGTGTAGAAGGAGAGGTTCCCCACGTACAGCGTGCAGCTCTTCCTCAGCAGCCGCTCCTGGTCGTACCGCGTCCCCTGAGTCGCAACGACAGCGTTACCCCGCGGCGGGACCGCAGGCCGACCGCGCGGCCCCCGCCCCCGGCGGCGGCGCCCCGCTCACCCGGAAGTGCTGGTCCCGGTACTGGCTGAGGTCAGCGTAGGAGTCGCTGCGCAGGATGCTCAGCGTTCTCCCCGAGCACATGGCGGAGGCGGCGCGGAGTGGAGTGGAGTGGAGCGGAGCGAGAGCCCGCCGCTCCTCAGCGGCCTCGCGCTGGCGACCCGCGGCCGCCGGGCGGGCAGCCAATGGCGAGGCGGGCGCCGGCCCCGAGAGCG
>JANZLQ010000089.1:27696105-27710300 GCA_026212715.1 Elanus axillaris
GCCCAGCCAGGGGGCGCGCGCCCGCCGGCCGAGGCGCCGCAGCGGGCGCCCGGCGCGCATGCGCAGCGATCTCCGCCCCGCCGGACGGCGCCAGTCGCCCCCGGGCAGCGCACCTTGGATTTTGGGTATTTCGGAATTGACCACAAATTGACCCAGAGATCCGCAAGAAGAGTAGTCACCGCGTCTGGGTGAGAAGTGGGCAGTAACTCCGGCTCTGCGGCCGCCGCACTGTGTCCCTGCTTGCTGGTGCCGACAAAGCACTCGCACCCAAAATGACAGGGCAGGCCGGGTCTTGTCCCCTTCCCTCTGAAGGGCAGGTTTCCTGGGAGCAAAACGGGTGGGCAGAGAACCGAGGGGCAAACGTTAACCTCCCAGAAAGGAGAGAAAAGGAGCAGCTTAGCTGTCACGCTGAAGGCCGGATAAACTGTAATTACTCGTCATGTTTATTTGTTATTTTCACTTTACACTGTTATTGTTACTGATTTCACCAGGTTTTTATTACGCTGAATGTCTTTTCATCCCAGGATCATGAGGTGGTAGCTCTAGTCAGGAGGACGCTGCCTGCCAGCAGCACAGCAACTTTGGTTGTTATTGCAGCTATGGATAAAAATAAAAACCGAATGCTACAAGCCAGTAGAAAGAGCAACGGTTAATCAGGACTGAACTACTTCGTTTCACTCACAGCAAATACAAGTCTAATGCACAAGATAAACTTCTGGCTGTCCTGGGGTTCTTGATGCAGAAATTAAAACTGCATAGAATTAAAGATCACAGGGCAGATGACAACTCCCTCAAGCAGTGAGAGTACTGGTTGTGGAAAGTCAACAAGCTCAGTGGATGCACACATTCAGCTTCATTCTTTTCTCTACTGACAGGTAGTCCCCTCCAAATCTCTCTGGCCTTCTTTTTTGTCCAGTGACTTTGGAGATTCCCCCTACTTTCTTCCATTGGAAGGTGAAGGACCTTGCCTGTGGCAGCAGCTGTATTCTGGACTGCAGTCATCTCTCTGTCCACAGTCTGTCCATCCTTTGTGCACTTACCTCCTCTGGCAGCAGAGCTCAAGAGAAACTGTTGCCCCCAGCAAGGGTAGGATGGGATAAGCAGGGATGTAGGAGTCTGAACGTAACGAGCCAGAAGGCCAGGAAGATTCACTAGACAAGGTTTTTGATACTGCCTTCCAAGATGCAGAAATTCTACAGGTCAGAAACGCAGTATCCATCTAACAGCACCTGGGAGTCCTCCAGCCCAGGGTGGTTCAACATCAGCAACGATGGCAAAGATGCTCCAGTTTTGGACTGATCTTGGAAACCATGCTGACACTGTATTGCTGGCTTCTGCCCCAAATTCCACCCATCCACATGGACAGGGGCAGCTTCCAGCCCCACCCACTCCCCTGACGGGCAGGTGCTGTTAGCACTTGCCCTGCAAAGAGGCAGGAAGGGGCATTCAAATGTTAGCACAACATGTTATCCAAACAGCAGCTTATCTGAAGAAAAGGTGGTAGAGCAGAGGGAAGGCCTGGAAGTTGCCATTTGGACCATGCTAGTTCAAGCCTTGTATCTGACATAAAGTAAGAAGGGGAAGGACAGTAATCGTCAGTAGGTATTGTCTTATCTTATTACCTGCCCCAGAGCACTGTGGTGTTTGCATCCCTTCAATGGACTCAATATATTCACTCCCTAGCCATTCTGCATATGTCCTCCTCTCTTCTACTGGCACGATCTCAACAGCAGAATCCTTAAAGATCAAATTTTTTCCGTGAAAAGTTGAAGAATCAAACATTTTGAATCCATTTCCATTGCTCCTATTTCCAAAGTAGACCTGAAAAAAAATGCAAAATTTTCAGTATTTTGCAAGATTAAGTGCCACATTCCTCTCGTACAACATGAAAGACGATAGGAACGGTTTTGTAGATGAAAAGTTCATACAAAATTGCAGAATCTCTCTTATGCATTTGCTTTTAGATTCTTAAATAGATTAAATACATAATTCTGCCATTGGCAATTACAAGAACAACATTTGTGATTTGGGTTTTTTAGTTATTATCTGGGAAGAGCTGTATTTTTAAAAATTATTCTGTCTAAATATTGTTCTGTAATACAGGGTTTGGCTGCATAGGAGTTACAGAAATGACTGAAGCCTAGCATGGAGATACTTGGTATAGCTTTTAAACTAGTTAACTTCAGTATTGACAGGAACCTAGCTGTGGCAGCCAGCTATGATCTGCCTAGGTGGTTTACCAGGTACATGGCCGCAGCATAAATACATCCAGCAACATTCTGTTGCATTCCTAGGAAAATTCCAGGATGGAAAAGTGTTAGCATGTACTCTATTTCTTGTAGACTTCAAAGTCATGCAGTTTGGGAAAACACCTTAAGCTCCAAGAAAAGTACTGCTGAAACCAGCGGCTGGGCAAAAAGTTGAAATCCCTTGTGCACCAATGTGGTCTTCCTAGAATTACACGCATTATATTTCACCTTCTCCATCCCACTCCAACAACAGGGCTCTGCACAGTGCACATGCTGCCAGTCTTATGATACAGGGGTCATAATATGGCAGTATGGTCCTGTTGTCTTTATCCTTGGTCTGTGTTAGACCGTATGTAACTCCCCCCTAGAGTAAATGGATTAATACCTGGGCTTTGTCCAGTAGTCCATATAGAGCAAAAATCCTGGTATCTGGGTGAACCATAATGGCCTGAGCTGGCACCTGAGCCAGGTGACACTCAGCAAACTGGGTGACTTCAGCACGGGCACCATTTGGACACAGTAACTGGAAATCACTGGACCTCAAGTTTTGGGCCCAACTATCGGTGTTTTTACCTGAAATAAGAAATTTGTCATTGTCACTCACTGAATGCCTTAGAGCAAAAAAGTTCAAGAAAGTTAACTGAATTATAATAAAGACATGTAAAACCAAGTACCATCTGTGTTCTCAAACACTGTCGAGTGCTTCACAAAGGCCACATCCCCAGAGTCCTGTGCCAGGCACCTTTGGGAAATGAGAGATAAAAATTCAATTCAAAGCATCTTTATGTGAACCACATTTTTTCTAGTAACTGGTAGGTCTAGAATTCAGTTTTTCTTACATATATTCCTGCAAACAAATGCACTGGACCGTAAGACAATAAGGAAAAGCAGAGAAATGAAGCATCTTGAAAGGAGAGAAAACCATCTTTGCAAGGTATTAAAAAATATTCTAAATCAAGAATTTTGAGAGGAATGCAGCAGGATTTTTTTTCATTAAAAACAGTGTGAGAAAGACAGAAAAAGGCCAATATTAGATGAGCAAAGAAACATAAAATTTGATGCTCAGTGAAGTATTTATTCCCCATCTACTAACAGCAGCTTTCACTCTTTTCCTTTTGAAACCATGTACAAAGTATGGCATTAAGACTTTTTTGAATAAAATCCATTCAGTGCATAGCCAAAGAGCTTATCAAATTCTGCATATGTGTGTCTGTGCACACTCATATATATATTTTTTTTTTCCTTTTTTGCAAGTTAGAGTGACCTTGGTGCTTGCACAGACACTGCTTTTACAGCCCTGCACACTGAAGACATCTAGTTCATCTAACTGCAGTTTCTAAGGGTACTGTTCCAGAACAAAGTTCAGTTTCCCCCAATTTTCTGAAGCAAAAGTAGCCTAGCATGCCAAGGGTACCCTAAAACCTCCTCCTCTTCTACAAGTGTGGTATCCCATTCCAGAAGGTTTCAGGGCAAACGTGTTGAACCTTGCATTTCCTGTGTTCTATCATGATGTTGTCTACCACACGATACAACAGGTATCACAGACTATTAGGAGATTTTTGCTAGGCCTGAAACACAAAGTCAGCAGGCAGAAGAAATGCATGGCATTTGCTTCAGACAGCAAGTAACACATAACTAAAATCAAGCTCAATTCAGTGAGCTGCGTGAGCTAGCAAAGAGATCTGACTTCCCAGGTATTTTGGGTAGAGGACTGAAGAGGATGCATGGGTAATACAGTTTAGTGGTGGCATCCTGTAGCTTATTCTACAAATGTTTTGAAGAAGCATTTCCTAAAACCAGAAGATGTAAAGCTGTAACTGAGCACGATTTATGTAGTACAAAATGCAAAAGTTATTATTGCTAACAGTTACCAAAAATACATATAATTCACGTGTACCTGATTTAACATGAGGAGTTATACTCAAAGGTCTTGTCATCGTGTGGCTGACACTGTCATGCAGAGAACTGAGGACTCAGTAGGTGCTGTTCGCTGCATTCCCCATCAGAAAAGGCTATTCCCAACAGATTTTTCACTAGTCTTCAGACTTTAATTTGCCCCAAGCAGTGAATTATACGCAAACTGAATGACCTCTCATACTTCTAGTCAGGTTAGTCTGAAGACATCCAGAGTTGATGGAATCTGGAAATCTGAGGCTGCATTTTAAGCTCACGTCAGTCACCTTCAACAACTCATTCTTCTTTCAGAGAGGATCACCTAAGCATCACAGCCAAACCCATCCCTACCTTGCAGAAGATTGTGACCCTCCATTTTTCACCAAATCCTAACCTTTTAAATACCTGAAACTTTCCACATCACTCAATGAATTAAACATCTTCTCTACTTTAAAAAAAAAAAAGTGATGTCCACATAAAGTTTGGGCTATATGGGCACTATTATGAAATGCATAACCTTAGAATATGAGCAAGGCTCATACTGGCTGTAATAGCATTTGTTGTTTATTCCTTGGGTGACTGGTAGCTAGTTCTGTTAATCTACCCAGTACAGCAGAAGACCTGGAGTTTGCCTGCAAGGCAAGTACCACAGCAGAGCAGCTGGACACAGACAGATTTGCAAAAAGTAGTTATCTAAGACTAGCACTTTAATATTTACCAGGCAGCTGGTGTTAAAGTCTCCTCCCCTGAAGGAAAAAGACTGCTCACTGCCAGCTCTGTTACATGCATCATTACCTTCAGAGGTGAAGGTCAGGAAAAGGAAGTGCGACTTCATATCTAAGAGTTTCATAGTCTTTGGGTATGGCCTCATATGTAGATGTCTACTGTTACACAAAGTGTTTGTTCAATTTTATGCTATTCCCCCCCTGTACATTTAACAAATCTTGGTTTTAAGACGATTTGATATTTGAACATTGACCATAGTTGTTTGTGCTGTTGAGAAACCTACCTTCACATAGAGCCACCAATGAGTAAGGACAGTGAAGACCCACTCCTGGCTCCCCTCACTAACCTGCCACACTCAGCATGGACTCACAGCAGCCAGATACTGGCTACTATTTGCCTGCTTCCCTGCTAAAGCTCTTTATGGATGACCCGACCATTCAGAGTGGCAGACTGTCTGTCACACTAGGTTAAAGCAAGACTAAAGATGGGTGACAATCCACTTGGTCCTCACTAGGTAGATGCCTATTGCTCTGTAAACAGAGAAATGGATTTGGCTGATGGTGATCTGGTTAGCTGTGGGCCAGGAAGCTGTCAAAAGGCTTTGATGTGATCTAATGGAATGCCTTATGACATACCTGGATTGTTGAAGACATCTGGGGACACATGTCCCGCTTCCTTTACGGCACATGCCATTTAGCTGTAGCAGCAATAACTGCTTTTTGCTGCCTGGGATGGAAAACAGTTCCTCCTTGCATTTTGACAAGCTGACAGCCTAAATAACAACCATATGTATTAAGTACCTGAAGGCTCCACTGTAGCTGTAATAACGTTCTTGGCTACCTGCGCTGCATTTATTGTTTCCACTATCATCTCCAATACAGAGTTGACAGAGTTTTGGTGGATAATTGTCCTGCTTAGCTGAAGGCACACAGCTGGCAGAGAAAAACTCACTCACAGCTGGGGAAAGAAAGACAAAACCAATATAATGAGTGAAAAGCATGAACTCTTCACAAGAAATGTAGTTGCACTGTCACTAAGTTATAACCAATGCAGGTTTCAGCAGAACAGTAGAAACATGAGTTACAGCTGCCTACTGGAATTCACAGACTACAACTTCTAAAATATTTTCAAAGCACCATTTAGCTGATTATGTAATGAAACCAAATAGCTTCCTGTGAGACAGGAAATAGACAACCAAAATTCAATTCTGGAGTCCTATAGTCATACATCCTTTGCTTGTGTTACATTGCTCCATTACTAAATATGGTTTGAAAATAAATGCAACAATATTCAGGACAGGGATACATTTACTGCAATGATATCCCAGAGCTGGAAGTACCACTTAGAGGGGAGTATGTCTGTATAGACAATGTGAGTTTCTGTGACTATTCTACTGTGGAATAGCCTCAAGCAAGAGCTGAGACAGGTGTGAAAGCAGGATTTTCAATACTGTATAAGCCTAAAGTTGATTAAATTCAAAAAGCAATGGACTCTTCAAATGCATTTCTGGAAAAGTTTATTCCAGTTTTCAGTTTGATACACTGGAGGCCAGGGCTGCCATTGAGATGGATATGGACAGGCTGGAGAAACAGGTGGACAGGAACTTCAAAACTCAGCAAAGGTGAATGCAGAATCCTGCTTTTAGGATGGAATAAGACCATGAAAGGCTGGGGACTGGCAGGCTGAAAAGCAGCTCTTTTTAAAAAAAAAAAAAAAAAAAAAAGGACCTGGGGATCCTGGTGGACAACAAGTTGACCAAGAGTCAGCAGCGTGCTTTTGTGCTTATGAAGGCTAATGGCATACTGGGTTGTGTTAGAGGAGCAGTCAGGGGAAGTGATTATTTTCCTCTGACATCTGTGCCAAGTTTCGAGCTCCCAGTGTTAGAAAGACATTGACATTCTAGAGCAAATACGGTGGAAGGAGATTAGGACTCTCAGAGGGCTGGAGCACATGACATACCAGGCTGAGAGCTGGGTTTGGTCAGCCCGGAGGAAAGACAACTACCAGTGTATTGCTGTCATCATTTACATGGTGGGTTTTTCAAAAAGACAGACCCAGATCCTTCTCAAGAGATGCAGAGCAAAAGGATGGGATGCAACAGACCAAAGTTGCAAGATGGAAAATTCTGCTTAAATAGAAGAAAAAAATTCTTTATACCAAGAACAGTCAAACACTAGGACAGGGGTCCAGCAACGTTGTGTGTAACCTCCATCCTAGGAGTCACTTAAAACCGGCCTGGACAGGGCCCTGGGCTATCTAATCTAACTGGACCTGCTTTGAGCAGTTGGTTGGAGTAGATGACCTCCAAAGGTCCCTTCCAACCTACATTAGCCAATAATTTTGTGATAAAGGAAAGAGGGAAAGGAATAGTTCTGTGTTAAATGTAGCATTCTCAATATGACCCTCCAGTCTACTCTGGCAGCAAACTTAAAATTTGTAATCGTTACACTGAAAACACAACACTCCTTCACAAACAGGTAAGCTTAATATAGAGCTATGAAATATAAAAATTACTTCCCTAATTAAAGTTTATAATTGGACAGTTACTGTATTTTTGATATGTAGTACTGTTGTCTTACCTTGAGGAATATTACAGTCTCTGGTCTTAATAATGCCCCTCTTAATTAGCATACCAATAGGGATATTCCATCCAGCGGCTCTGCCCAGTCCTGTGTGGCAGGACTTCTTCCCTTTCAGGTCACCAATGGTGAATGCATTGGACAGATTTCGTTTCACTAATGCCACAGCATAGTATGCATTGCTGTTGTCATCAGCTTGCACAAAAAAAACAAAATGCATTACAAATTCCCTTAAGTATTCCCACTGCTTAATGACCTTCTACAGATCCATTACACTTAGATGGTGCCAACTTCAGCTGCACCAACAATCAGCTAGTCAGGAATTATGAATGTACATGTAATCATTCTTCACTTCTACTACTTCACAACGTTGCATTCACTTATAGCCTGTTTACTGGTACTGCTATGCACTTGAACTGAATAACCTAGAGATGAACATGAAAGCGTTCTTGTTAACATCAGCTCTTATAAACACATCCCTTTGAAAAACAACATTTGGGTGATTAGTGCCTTAGCAAAACTGATTTCAGAAGTTATTTTTCTGGGAAAACTCAAACCTGTTTTAAAATTTCCATGAGTTCTGCAGCATATTGAAATTCTGCCTTAGTGACACAATGTCCACAAGTCCTCTTTTCATCAGTGACTCTGAAGCAGCCACACTGACAGGAAGGACTTGTTTCAAGCTAGAATATACTGTGTAATTTCTGTGGTTTTGCTTACATTAAAAATACTTTGATTTTGTGAATACTATTTTTTTTAAAATTGTAAATATTTTTCTTGGAATTGAAAAGACAAATAAAGATGTACAAGACAGATAAAAGTTGCCACAAACTCAGTGTAGGAACCCATCCCAAACTTATTTCCTCCTCCATCAATGACGTGAGGATAATAATTCTCATTTCCTTGGAAAACAGCTTTCCCAGCAGGGCTAGGGAACAGAGGCTGTGCTTTTAGAACTGTTTTCAAACAACCTGGAAAAAAAAGGTCTATATTTATGTTTCCTGACCTTCTTACCAGAGTAACTTTCTCCAGCAGCTGGTACAAGGCCATATGTCTTCCCAGCTGTGTAAATATCAGCTCCACCTAGAACTACAGCATCACTTTCCTTTTTCTGAAAAATAAAATAAAATTTAGGATTTATGTAAAAAAGCAGCAAATACCTTCCCTGCTACAATGATGACACCTCTAGCATCATACCTGTTGCCTCTCAAAGGGCAAGTCTGACAGCAAAAGAGCAATACACTGCTAAAGAAAACCCCCAAAACCACATAAACCATCATCAGTGAAATGGGGACAGGAGATTTCACACATACAGGCTTGAGTTAGATGGGCAACAATGCCCTCATCACAACTGAGTACCATCAGGGTTCAGGCTACAGATCACCTCCTTGAAATCCAGTATTCCTACAGGTCACCTAAATGCGCATCCCTCTGATCCGACCTCCCCAGCAAAGAGCACCTTGTGTCAATTTGTTTTATTGCACAAAGCTTGTAGCAGCCTACCTGGATCAGCTCCATGCACTCTTCCTTTGTCTTGGCTGAAATACACTGGATTGCTGGTTTCAAATTCTTTTTCTTAAAGGCAATGGCCATTTCACCACATTTCCAAATCTCCTCAGTAGATATAACACACCAGTTCAGGCTTTCTGGCAATGCTGCGCAAAATTGGAAAGCAAATACTGCAGTTTACTTTTTTTGTAATGCACAAGGAGGGATACGCATTGCCCACTGTCACATATGCTACCATCCATGTTATTAAAAATGCTTACTTCTGTGTTTCTCTCCATCTCTCTAGCTCAGATTTACACCTGATTAGGAACCACACAGCTCTCCAGATTAGTGGTATGTCCACACTGCAAATTGATTCATAGCAAAGGAACAAGAACTCCTGTGACTGCTGTCCATTAAGTGCAGCCATAATGTATTAGTTGAGTGCAGAAAAAAACCACCCTGAACAGAGGCTTCGTCATAGCTGGCAGTCACTGAGCAATGCCCAGAAGAGACCAGTCCAGGTGGTGGGGGGCTTTGCCACAGCACAGAGCACACCTAGGAGGCTCAGTTGCCATGATTATTAAGCTTAAGGCAGGGATTCTTACAACCTGGTTTTCTGACTTTGCAAGAATGCACATCAAGTCATTTCTGCATTCTTCTGATAGTTTAAAAGACTATTAACACATCAATAAAGAGCAATTAAGGGTTTCTTCTGTTTCCAGAAGAAATTCTTTGCTAGGAATCCATTCATTCATTCTTTATAGACTACCTGAGGATTTACACGACATCACATTACTATTTCCCCTTGTTAGCAGGTAAGAAATGGATTACCAGGTAGCAGTAGCAGCTTACCAGATTAATGTCTCACATACAGCAGAATGGGTAGAAAATGCCTGCATCTTGTAACACAAAGTGGGCCAATTTGCCCAGGAAAGTGTTCTGCAATGTGATACTGTTTCTAGGTCAAGTGACCTTTCTCCATGCTGAAAGATTAGACTGGCATCTTGCCATAACCCTCCAAGAGTCAAAGAAAATAAAGCAGAATAAAGATGGTCTTTGTTATCGGCTATTTTTGTTCATGGTTATGAATAGGAATCTAAAGACGACTTACTGCTGGGGTCGCAGCTCAGGGCTTCCATGGCATGAAGATACTCATCACCCAGCCATGCCTGGTAATTCTGAGCTGTGATTGTAACAAACTCTGTGGTCAAGTCTCTGAACAGAAGATTCTGGGCACCGTAGGCTGTGGAGTTAAACATCTGAAACTTGGTGCCTACCCCATTAAATCTTTGCTGTAATGTTAAAGAAAGAAAAAAAGCACCTGTCACACATCCCTCTACCTCGGATATGTGACATCCCATACCCCTTCAAACCTCACAAAGTTGAAGGTGCCCGGATATCCTGTCTTCAATTCAGCTAGATGGGTGGGAGAACCCCTCTAAAATGCAATGCACTGATGAAAAAATGGTGTCCTACTTGTCCCTGATTCAGGAGTTGGAAGACAACCATCCCATCTGTGTCAGGCCGCACAACCACAGCACGAGCTGGGATTCGGGCCAGGTGGCAGGTTCTCCACTCTGTCACATCAGCTGTGTTGCCATTGCGGCAGAGAAGCTGGAAGTCCTGGGAGCGAAGCCGCTGGGCCCACGAAGAAAGACTTCTCCCTGAAATCAGAAAGAACATGGTTATGGAACAGACATCAGGTAGGGCTGATGCCTCTAGCTCCATGTCTGCTCTAAGCATCACATGCACATGTGGAGTAGAACACACATCTCCTGAGCATCTTTGAACTATTCCCGACTACACACTATATGCCATGCATCCACATGACCCTGTAGTCTTGTACCTCTGGTAAGACAATAAACAGCTTAAGACTTGTGAGACTGCATTGATCTTTACTGCGGTCTGCTGCAGTACCAAGACCATCCCTAAGACTAGGATCACATGCAACACTTTTGGATTTTTTTTCCACTGTAAATGATGGTCAGATAGGCCCATGATACCAAAGTATTTTTATGCTTGAGGTAGATTTTACAAAGTGCCAGATAGGGCTGGCTGCATCTTGTTAACTTTTTGCTAGTCTCTGCTGAAATGCCTAGGTAGGCAGAGGCAATGTAACAGCCCAGGACTCTACAGAACTAAGGGTTTAGTGCTTTTTTAAGCTCTTTTTACAGAAGAAGTTTAAGATTCCACCTCTAACTTTTACTGAAACTACAAAGCATTTAAAAAAAAAAGGTTCACATGGACTTCTCTATCTCCTGGTACACACATCTGTGGGTACATCTGTTTTCGCCATTAAAGCAGTTTTGCCAATTCCTCAATTCAAAATAAATCAAACATTTGACATTTAACTGACATTAAAGACACCATACATCAGACCTTGCAACCACTATTCAACAAACTTCTGGATTACTCACCATCTGTATTTTCAGGCACTGTGCTGTGCTTCACAAAAGCGACTTCTCCAGCACCTTCAGCCAAACACCTAATAAATAAAAATCCAACCACAAAGATGCATTACAAAACACAGCTCCCATGCACTGGACACTGCCAGCTGACAGCCAGAGGCCTGTATGCTACATTTCATCAGCCACAGACCTATTTCCTTGTGCTGAGAGTTTTGCTCAAGGCAGAGACTACTGGCTGTTAGAACCTGAAGTAAACTACCACTGTCATTTGGTGAACATGGACAACATGTTCAGTGCTGCCCGGGACAAACACCATGACCTTCTTTGTCCAGGAGACTTCTCTAAGTCAGTCACACAACCTTTTGGGGAATACACAGAGAAAAGCAAGTGTTTCACATGAGCAAATTCTGCCCTTGCTCAGCCAATGCTATCACTCGGGGACTGGGATCTGCAACACAGCACATGGACAAGAAGAAGGAAAATAAAGGCAAGATTGGTGTGCAAAAATGGAGGGCAGAGCAACTTGGTAATTCAGTGCAACTGAGGTGGGATGACTGAAATAGCTGAGTAGGACGGCAGTTCAGCTCTCAGACTCCAAGGGTCATCACGTTTTACTAGGAAAGATACAGCCTGCAGAAACAAACACTCAGACTTGTGTCAACAGCTGCTGGACAAAGCAAAGAGCAATGGGATTTCCCTGCCCAGAATAAGTGCTAAATATCCATTTGGTTTTAATACTCAGGTATTAATACCTGAAATAGTGGGGTTAGAATTACTTTTGTTCAGTCTCTAGGTTTAAAGTGTGATTGTCCTAACACAATAGCAGATCTAACAAGATCAGCTGGAAGTTCTCTGGCTTCAATTTCCTGTCAGTAAGGCCTGGACATGATGCCTATAGATAAAGCATAGTGATAAAAAAATTGACAGAGCCATGATTTTTACCTGAAAGCCCCACTGTAGTCATAATATCGCTCTTGGGAATTTTGTTCACATTTGTTCTGCTCAGCCGAATCCCCTCTGCAGAGCTGACAGAGGGATTTGGGATAGTTTACACCATTTGCTCCAGGAACACAGCTTGCATTGAAATAGTCACTTACAGCTGTATGTGAAATTAGAATGAGAAATTTTTGGCAACGAATAAACAAGATCCTACAATCTTATTTTAACACATCTACACAGTACATCTCTAAAAACATTCAGAAGAGATAAGTCATTTTGTTCTTAAAAGACGGTTTCCAAGTTTAAAAAAAAACAAACCCTGCAGTCTTCATCAGACCTGTGTTAGATCTATTCCATCTTACAAGGAGCATCAAAGCCAAGGAACAAACCAGCGGCATCAAAGCCAAGGAACAAACCAGCGGCATCAAAGCCAAGGAACAAACCAGCAGCTAGAACCACACATTTCTGTCCGCACACAGGGTCCCAAGACTGTACGGAAAGGCACTGCTGAAGATCAGATCTTTGCCCTGTAACTCTTACCTTTTGGGAGGTCACATCCCATTGCTGCCAGGCGCCCACTGTCAATTAGATAACCCACTGGCACATCCCAGCCTGCAGTTCTGTTGATGCCTGTGTGACATGAACTGACACCCTTCAAGCTGTTGATGGTGATGTTGGAGCTCTTCTTTACCACAGCCACTGCATAATAGGAAGTTCCAATCTCTGCAGCATAGGAAGAAAGAGAAGCAAGTAAAGTAGCCTTGCAGCAGCATTACAGTCAGATACACTGATTTGTGCCCTCTTGTGGCTCCCCTACCCACAGGCAAGTCACATTGTTCACATCCTTGTTGAGGACCTGCTGACTGTGAGCGAATGTCTTCCATTATCTTTTCAGTGTGAAATGTCTTAGTTAAAGGCCACAGGCAATCTGCTCTAACTTTGAAGGTCACCCTACTATCAAAGGGAGGTGGGATGAAAGACATCCAGAGGTTCTTTCCAAGAAGAAATTTTCTGCAATTCTAAATGTATTTGGATTGAATTGAAACCAATAGAATTAATAGTAAAAAAAAAAATAAAGATAAAAAAAATTCCTCAGTTGGCTACTAATTTGATCTTAACTTTGACACAGCATAACAAGTTGACGTCACTGGAGCATCACAGCTGATTTCATTCTCTTTGTTTTACAGTTTGATATAACTCATAGAGTCAAGAGTTTAAGATCTGAAGTGACCATTTAGATCAGAAATCATTAAATTTTATTCACTTTTCTCTGATTTGAGTTCACAACCTGACTAGTGGAGATTGCCAGCCTCTGGATCATGAGGCCCATTTGGTTTTGAGAAACTGAAGTACAGCTCCCTCACCAGGGTCACGATGTGGTTAACAGTGGGGAGAGTGCTGCTGCAGGTGATCCAAGTACCTGTGGACTAAGGCCAACAGTGACTTCTGAGGATGGCTTGGCCAGATAACACTAAGACCCAGCTGCAAACCAAATCTAGCTCCATCTCACAATAGAATGGTGGAACACCACTGCCTGCAGACTGCTTACAGAGCTGCTGCTTCCCTTTGGTCTCTTAAAGTTATGGGGGACATCTTCCCGCTCTGAACTACAGAAACATACTGATACTGAGCCCTTAGTCAGGGTGACAAGTCACCACTGAATTATTGTCTCTGTCTTGAAAGGAACTCAAAGCTTAAGGACACCCACATAAGAAGCAGAATCTATCACTTCCTTTCTTCCAGCAGGTAATCATATACACTACTAAAAATAAAATCTAATTATTCTAATATATGGGATTGAGAGATCAACCTAGTAACAATTTGTGCTTTACAATTGTCCTGGTTTCAGCTGGGATAGAGTTAATTGTCTTCCTAGTAGCTGGTACAGTGCTGTGTTTTGAGTTCAGTAT
>JANZLQ010000089.1:27710400-27755961 GCA_026212715.1 Elanus axillaris
AGCCAGCAAGAAGGCTGGAGGGGCACAAGACATTGGGAGGGAACACAGCCAGGGCAGCTGACCCAATCTGGCCAACGAGGTATTCCATACCCATGGGATGTCACATTCAGGAAACAACTGGGTGGCGTTGGGGGTGGGGGATCACTGCTCCGGGACTAACTGGGTGTCGATCAGCAGGTGGCGAGCAATTACTCTGTGCACCATTTGTACATTCCAAACCTTTAACTATTACTGTTGTTATTTTATTAGTGTTGTTATCATCACAATTACTTTCTTCTTTTCTGTTCTATTAAACCTTTCTTATCTCAACCCATGGGTTTTAATTCTTTTTCCCGATTTTCTCCCCCATCCCACTGAGGGGGGGAGTGGGTGAGCAGCTGCATGGTGTTTAGTTGCTGGCTGGGGTTAAACCACGACAACAATTAATTAATTTATCTGCAAAGTATGGAACAGAGAAGACAGTAAGCAGTGAGACAGTAAAAAAAACAAAACCAAAACCCTAAAAACCAAACCAAAACCAAACCCAACACACCTTTTACAGGCATGGCTATTTTGACTTAACTGCTTCAGGACAGACTGCCACAGCCCTGCATCTCCTGTTTCTCCCACATTCTGTTATGGGCAGGAACATCCAAGAGGAAACCTGACCATTATCTACTGTTTAGAGTCTTCAAGAGGACAATCCCAAAATAAAATGGAAAGAGTAAAAATGCCTAAGAAAAAGCTCATATTAAGTAATCTAAACGTTATTTAGTCAGAATATACCTTGATCATATACTTCCCCCACCACAGGTTTCAGACCATGCTTCTTTCCAGCCTGGTAAATCAAACGGCCATCCAGTGTCACTGCATCTGCCAAATCATCCTGTGCAGACACAAGGGCAGAATACATGTTGAAGCTTAATTACCAGTATTTCTCAACAGCCAGAGGCAAAGTACCCATGAATTTAGGAGAAGAGGCCCTTTTATCTGCATTTGTGAGTCTTCTTTTCTCCAAAAAGTTCTTTTAAGGGCACTCAAATTTCTGAAGAACAATTACCAAGAGGGATTTTAGAACTTCGAAACTGCCTTCCTTCAAAAATAATGCAGAAAACAGCCCTGCACCGTGATGGCCTCACTAGTCTTCATAGTCCAAAGGAATCTTAGACATGGATCCTGCAGCTCTATGATGAATCTTAAGGGCCACCAATTTGGAGTTTCATTCATCTCTACAGATAGTGCCCCAAAGCTTGAAGACTTAAATAAAGTAAATATGTTTTTGAGGTCATACAGAGATAGTTTGAAGTAATGTCTTCTGGGACTGCAAAATCTGAACACCAAAGTGTACTCAAAAGCAAGCTTAAAGCATGCTGGCTTCCACCTCAGCAGACAAACAGCCACACATCTTGGGAGAGGGGGAGTAGATGGCAGTGCATTTTGGAGGAAAAGAAAAGCATCTTAAAAGACTGTCCGAAGTACGGGAATACAAATCTGGGGCATCCACTGCTGGGAAGGTGTCCCGCAATACCATATCTTTTCAGCTGACTATAACACCAAGCTGGCTGGAATCCTGCCACAGATGCAGGATTGCTCTGGATAGCATAGGATAGGACTTCCCACAGCAGCAAGGACTAGAGAATACACACCTCTGATCAGCTGAACTTGGTTCTCACTGTGTACTAAACCTAGTGGAAGCCAGGAGAGGGCATCTCGCACAGACACAAGATACTGCTGAGAAAATAATCAGCAGCTTGACATTTTGCATTTCCAAGCTGATTCCAAGTTTCTTATCAGTTTGCTTAACCTCTGGTTTGTTACTGGAGAGGATAATTTAGCTTACCCATCCCTCAGCAGTCTGCTGAGCATTAGTTAGGGTAGGGCTAGGACTATGCTGCCTAGTATACCACAGCAATCTCCCACAGGCTGAGCCACATAAAAAGCTTGAAAACATTTTAAGGCATCATGTGAGAGCGTAGGTAATACATTGATGTCGGTACCTAAATCAGATTTGAAGTTGCCATGTAATTTGAAATATTTTACTTATTTGGCTCAAGGGGAAAAAAAGGTGATATTCATTAATTAGCTGAAACAATAGATGTCTTGAGAGTTGCTTCTCATGAATGAGAGCTGAACAAAGCTCCAAGGGAACCTGGAGAGGAGTTGGTGTTAGGACGTATTTGCATTTTAAAGAACAGACACAATCTTTCTGGAATAACTAGATCTGATATTCCACCATTGAGAGGCAGAGCACAGTTTAGGAATCAAATATGGCCTGTTGTTTAGAAGGGATGCCTGACAGTGAGAGGAAGAAATGGAGGTGGGAGTTAGAAGGACCTTACCCTCAGGGAGAACAAAATGAGCCTCTAGAATTAGTGGTGGACAGGAAACAGAGCAGATAAAATGGGAAGGGCTGGCCAAAGAAGACAAGGACTATATTTTGTGGACATTATTTCCATGCAAGATAGCATTTTTCTGATTGGAAAGCTGAGGCTTTGAGCTCTGTTTAGCAGAAGATCCTCCTATCAATAGCTTGTGTATATGTAACAGAACAAGACAGAAAAAATGCCTATTGTTGTTGTATTTAATGTGAAGAAGTTTACAGGCTACAGACCTCTCCTTTAAATGCATATAGTCATTGCTGAGGTGGCATATCAACAACAGTGTGGGTGGTTTTGTGGGTTTTTTTGTAGCAAGCATTTGCCAATACATTTAGCCAAAGTATGGGATTACTCCATATACAATTTTTCATAAGTGTATGTGCAATGGTAATGTGGTAATAATGGTTAATTATTTTCAGAAATATTTTTCATTTCTGTATGTCACAACATTTTAGAATTACCGACAGAAGTGTTTAAAGACCTGAAGAATAGTTCTGCTCACATTAAATATTGTCAAGTTCCCTAGTTTAATGTTAATGTTTAGACATTTCTCAATTTTTAAACACCTTCAAAGAAAAAGTTTTTTTACCTTATCCATGTGCTAACACATTCACAGGACTAAGTCCAAGTTATGTAGTGTTATAAAACAGCATATCTCTGCCTCTTCACCCATTGCATCTCACTCCCTTTTTGGCCTCAAAGAGCAGAGTTCAGTGCGGATGCGGACTCAGGGGTTCCACACAGTCCTACACAGAGTAGGCCAGCTTAAACATTTAGTAGATCATTAGCACAAGAAAAAAGAGGTATCGAGGACTAAGCCTCATCTGAAGCCTTACAGTGAAGATTCATTTTATCAGAAAGCTACTTACTCATGCTATCCACCTGCAAGTTATTGAGTTCAGCTACTCAAGTTTTATAGGAATCCAAGGTTTTACATAGGTGCCTGCTGCTTGCAATGGCTTACAAATGCAATTGTGTGCACTGTATTCCAGAAACAGACACTCATCAGCCCTTTTAATAACTTGCTTTGCAGAGTCTAATAGGTCTCTCTATAGAATGCAGCAGTCATCCAAGCAGCTTTAAGAAAATCTGACATTAGAAAGTATTTCCTGTCTAATACCCAGGTAAGATCCACATATGTATCCATATCTGCTCCTAACATTCTTCAATACAGTCTTGATTCCCTCGCTCAAGAGCAGTATTTATCAAGAGGCAATGCGGTAGCTTTAGTAGCCAGACAAGCCTTCTGTTTCTGTTGACAAAAAAGATACCAATTTCTGAGATTTGTTCCTTTTTTCTGGCCACACAACCACCTGCCTCATCTCCCTTCAAAGTACTATGCCAGGCCTCATTTTCTGGGTCTGAACCTTTTGTCCTTGACAGGCTGCCTCTCCTCCACAAACCCCTGATTTTTGGGCATGTCTACACAGGATACACAAAGAATATTATTTATTAACACAGCGAGCCATCCTCCCCTTCCCCCACACTCTGCCAGTGAAGATGACCATGATTACCTGCCTCCACTTTTCCTCCAATATCCACTTGTTGCCTCCTGCCCCCTCCTAAGAGGGAATTATTTTCCATACTTCATTTTGCAAAGTGACACGTTTACAGTCTTTAAAACCTTCCCCAGAGCCATGCTCCTTTTGGAAACTGAGCATGCTCTGGGCAGCTGAATTAATACAGCTGAGTTTGCATGCCCTTTGCTCACCCTACTTGCTGCTTTGTCTCTCTCTTGTACTCTGGTATTGGGAGATTTGATTTGGCTTTACACTCATCTCATCTGTATATACAGCAATTTCCATGATGGGACCCTGAAATGGGAGTTTGATCCACAGTTTATTGAAATACAATCTACTTATAGGCTCAGCAGCACAGCTTTAACTACTGTCTACATCTTATAGCTCCATCCCTTCTTAAATATCTGCTAAATAAACCTGACAATTCCCAAATCAAAGATTAGCATTTGGGAGGAAATATTTAAGACCTGTGCTGTGTTCCTAATGACTGGCCATATGTGAGTGGCCAAACAGACAACACAGGGCCATTCTGACATTCAGGTTCATATGTAGACCTTGATGTGTTTTTTAAAAAATACATGCTTTGATTTTTCAGAGACAGGAAGCATATGGTCAACTGCCTGGATCATTGGACACTCACTGCAGAGCTGTGTACATTGCCACGGGATTAGTATTAGGCACATGGGAAAATTAAACCAATGACACTGCTTTCACTCACAACTCACCTTGATCATCTGGGTACAGTTAGCAGCTGACCCTCCCTTTGTACAGTCCAGAGGGGGAAAGATGCCAGCCCCACCAAAGGCCTTACTCATGTCATTACACTTGGCAAGTTCTTGATCAGAGACAGTGCACCACCGGATACGTTCCAGGCTGAGAGCTGCAAACACAACACCAAGAGAAAATATTATAAAACACATCTGTGCCTTTGCAACAGAGCTTACCATTTAAAGGTTCCCGAAGAGTCAACCTTTAATTCTGTTCCTTCTGCCAAAAAAGAAAGAAATGGGGGCTCTTTCAACAGTGAGTCTTTAGAGAATTTTCTCACTTTCATTCAGATTAACATGAATACTGATTTTTTTCTGGAGTGGAAATAGGATAGGCTCAGACTTAGGTACTGAAACCCGATGGCATTTGTTTCTGACATAAGAAATATGGGTACCACGGAATAGGTCAGGGCATCCAGACTATGCTTAAAACCTTGCAGGATACATCATCTTTTCTCAAGTCAGAACTGTTTAAGATGATTATTTAAAATTATATGCTACAAAACCAAAGAGACCATCCAAAGACAACTCTGTCTCAAGCACTCCTAGTTAGTACCTGGAGTTCTGCCCCAACCCTTTTTGGTCTGAATAAAAAAAAAAAAGCAATCTTAGGTGCTCAAGAGCCTTGCCACTAGGCTTATTACAAAAACTAGAAAAGTAAACTTGTCCCTTCAAAACATTCTTTCATAAAAGGCCACTTCCACAGTCACGAAAAGGGGAGGGTGGTTCCATGAATGAAAAGACTCAAGTTTAGTAGTGGAGATTCCATTAATCAGTGAAGAAAGGTGTCTTTTAGCAGACCCAAATGCTACCCTTCTAAGCACCAAAGCTACAAACATTTTGTTGCTTTTGTAAGGATATGTCATCATGTGCAAATGGTACGGCAATACATAAAATGCATACACAAGTATGGCTTATGCTGATAAACAGGCACAGATAATTTTTGTAAGTAGAGGGCACCATGTTCCATTGCTTTTCTACAATTTTAAGTTGGAGTCTGCTGCAAGTTATTTGTCACGTGGTTTTCTAAAAACTTTTAACTGGCCCTCTACTTCCCCACAACTGTCATGCAGTTGAGATACCACATCTAACTTGGCAAGTTAAAATTACTCCACTAGTGCTGAATAGTAGCCAGGCATATTTTCTGACTTTGTGGCTGCAGACTAAACAAGATCTTTGATGCCATAAAGCTTGTTTTGCACCTGATACTGAAACAGAGGGTTTGGCTTGCTGTTTCACTGCAACTCAAGAGTCAACTGCTGTCAAAAAAAATACTAATGTCAGACTTGGAAAACTTACAGGAAGTTTTCATGGTAGCATGTACTAGTAGAGGGAGCAACAACTGCCTGCCTGTGAGTTGCAGGAATTCTGAGAACCAAGATGGTTTGAAGAAAAGCACAACAGAGTCATGGTAAAAAGGCACTTCACAGAAACCTAATGTCTACCTCATCTACCTGGGCGAAAATTTCACCATTAATTTCTTGTGGCAGAAGGAAGAACTTAGGTTTTCTTTGGTAAAGGTGTTTGGGTTTTTCTTCTCCTAAACACAAGCAAATGGAAATTAAATGCGGGTCTCAGCATCTCAGTATGTATGGCTAAGTGCCATTCTTCAGCCTCAGCATCCTGGTTTTAGATATAAACACACAGGAAATAATGTATGAATTGTATGAAGAAATCATTAGCCAAATACACCTGAAACATGAAACAAAGCTCATTTGGCTTCATATTTCAGCCAAAATAGTGGAACAGCATGAATCTGTTGCTTTTTTCCTCACTCATCTAAAAGAGGTAATTAATTTGTCCCTTTCCAAACTGCTGAGCTTTGTTGTTACAGGAAAGCCAGATCCTGGCAATTTCCTGCTTCCTTCCTCACAAGATAACCCATCTGAAGTGGACTTATAAACAGACAAGGTCTATAGTTAGCCTCTCTTCCTATAGCCAACCAAGAACATCTTAAAACAGCAGGTCAGTCTCTGAACCAAAGTTTGTTCATAATTTTGGCTCTTCTGTATATCTGTAGATAGACATAAAGCATGAAATGGCAGGAGCTGGCAACTTCCATTTGAAATATGCTCAAGTTCCTAAACATACATATAACTTATCGCTGGCAAACATCCAATTAACTCCTTTGCTCAGTAACAGTACTACATTGTGTAACATCTTATCAAATAGCTATTAATACACTATCAAGGGCTTTCAAAAGAAACAATTAAAAAAAAAAAAGAATAAACTAGGATAATCTCTTTCTGATCTCTTTCTGAAGAACTGTGGAGTCCTTCAGAAACAGCATCCCTACCTCCGATGAAATTAAAAGCATTCACCATGAGAATTTGGGAGTGACAGGAGAAAGCCAACATGTCACACAGAGCGTAAGTGGAATAAGGAAATTATTTCTATTTTTACAAAATAAGTGTCATAGAACTGTTCACACATAGGAGAAACAGACACCATTGAACCAAAATAAGTAGATTCAGTGCTAAGGAAATAAAACATTTGACACCAATGAGTCAAGATACATATATGGTGTTCAATACAGCTTTTTCTACTGCTTTTCTATTTTTTCTATTCTTTCTTTCTATTTCTTTTCCTGGCCATATGAGATTGGTTCTGAAATGGTTCTAGTTTCCCTCTGCTTTCTCACATCACACTGAAGCCAACCCCAAAGACACCATGCCACAGCAAAAGTTTTTGGAGGGCACTTACCAGCATGAAAGAAAAGAACATAGAAGACATTTCTAGAGCTCTTCATGGTGAAGATTTTGGGATTTGTGCTTTTTTCCAGCCTTCAGAACCCCCAGAGATCAAGGCTTCTGCAAGTGTGCTCTCCCCAGCCTGCTCTTTGGTGAAAATCAGCAACATTCAATTGCAGGTGCACTTTGTTCAACAATTTATCTTGCTTACCTTGGCACACGTCACCTCGTAACAACTACAGGAAAAGCAGCCTACCTCTCCACACCACCTCTACACTTACAAAAAAGTTCAGACTAGGAAATTGCAAAATGTCTGAGGCACCAATGAGGTTGTTACTGCTTTAGCACCACCTATAGAGTTAGATAAACAGCTACACACCGACTCATAGGGTTAAGGCAGGGCCATGTAATGAAATCCTAGAGTTCTATGTATTCCCTATGTGTTGGGGGTCAGGAAGCAAAAGTAGATTCCAGCTAAGCACTTTATCTGACAGAGCTGATGGTCACTTATTCTGCCACATTCTCAGCACTGTCATGAATTTCATAAAGCTATAACAAGAAACCCAGGCTTTTACAATAGTGAAGCCTGTACACTCTACAGGTGGTACAGTGCGTGCTAAGTGCACATCTCCTGAAATTTAACAGCAAATGCTATGAAATAGCTGAGGTAGTTTGATTTTTTTTTTAAGGTTTTAGAGAAGGCCCAGGAGGGCTTCTTTCTCCCCAAAAGAATAAAAGCTTTGCTGAAAATAGCTGTGTTAAAACCTGCTGTGACTTTTTGAGTAGCTCTCGCAGAGCAACATTCATTTGTGCTGCCCTTTTCTTCATTTCTCATTAGTCAATGAACTGCAGTTGCCTGTAGCACTTTGTTCAAATAAAAGCTATTTAATGCTGCTTTGCTCTGCTGACTCCCATTTCTCAGCTCAGCACCCAGCTACCAGAAAAAGAACAGCTGTGTACTGCCATGAACATGTCTTCACCATCTTCTACCAAGAGCATTCACAAACAACACAACTGTAGGCATCATTGAGACGGTCTATACATCCAGTAATGTTGGCACAGATCTTTTCAGGAGTTAGTTACTTAGCTCTTTGACAGCAATTTGGCCAGGCTGCTGGCTTTAACACCTATTAGCACCTTTAAGACAACAGCTGAGTTTAAATCGATTAATTGCTATTTCAAATTTAGACCTTCAAAAAAAGTAGAAAATGACCCCTCCAGACCTTCTTAAACAGAACCTTATGTGAACTCTGATTCTTGGCCGCCTAGACCATGAGGAATTAGTCATTCCTTTGTTGTCTGAAGTCCTAAAGAACGACCTGGCACCACTGGGGTCCCTCCAAATTTATGTATTATTCGGATCCCTCCTATGCCCTTCCCACTGGCCAGATTAACCTCTCAAGCCCTCTGATGCTTGCAGTGAGGCTTACGTACATATATAGATAACAAAACTGATGCACAGTCCTAGCACCAGTTGCTTAAGACTGCAAGGGCAAAATTAATAGGAAATTAATTCGATACCAGGCCTCTCCTCTATGGGAAAGGTTCAGAAGGTAGAGGAGCAGCCTTTTTGTACAAGAGGCCTGTTCTGAATGCAACGGCCTCTAAACCATAACACAAGCACAGTTCATGATAATTTAGCTCATTTTCCTATTTTATTCATAATCCTATGAATATCTATGCTTTAAGGGGATATTAAATTCCTTAACCTAATTTTCAGCACAATTTAGCAAAAATACCCACAAAGGAAATGATTAATATAATTTATAATAATAACAGAGAGCAGCAAATAGTTCATCAAGCATGCTTCTGTATAGCAGTTACAAATAGTTGGGTTAGAAGGCAGGGAGTAAAACCCATGGTGCCTTCACTGGGCCAGCAAAAGTAGGGTGGTAATGCATCAGTGACACCATTTGGATTTCCTAATTACTCTAGTTGTTAAATTGGAAGCCTTAAGAAAAGTATATGTATTGTAAAATATATCTTTAAAATACAGAAAGTAAAGTATATGCAAGAATCAAAGATGTATCAGCACCTGATACTGAAAAAGTGAGATCCAGAAAAACACTACTTAATGAAAAATCCTAAAAATTACAAGATAAAACAAATATCAAGCCTGTCAGAATCAAATTTTCTGCCAGGGCTCAAGGGCAACATCCAAAACAAACAAAACCAATAATGAAAAGATGATACCCCAGAGTTCTTTGGGTTTTCTTGATCCAAGACTTGTTTTCACTCTAGCATGACAACCATGCAAGGCAAGTACTGTGGACTTCAGTCTGAGTGTAGTATCCAGTGACACCTGGCTAGTACATGACAAGTGCCTGGGAAAAATGTTCTGTGAAACCTATTCAGACACACAATATATGAAAGAGTAATTCCTCACATATCTACTCAGCTAACAGGACTCTTTTTGATGGGTTAAAAAAAGAGATCAGAAAAAAAAAAGTGCGTACAATATAGAAATCTCACATGTTACGGTTTTCAGATTTCATAGCTAAGATTTAGATCCTTTTTTTTTTTTAAAGTTGGTCTGGTTTAAGATGACTCACTATATACCTCAGATAATCAGTCACTTTCAAAGAGGCAGGCTATAGTACACTTTTATCTTCTTTAAAAATCTATGACATTATTTATGACATGTTGCATCAATATTATACACCTTGCACTTCCATAGACAGGAGTCTTAGAATGACAGCACACCTGCTTCACAAATCTAGAAAAACAAAAATTATTTTGGACCTTACACCAGCATCTTATGTTTACTGTAACTCTTACACATAACACCAGCAATTTTGTGTCCCACGTTTTAACCTGCTTTTAATGCAATAACTTCATTAGCCCTAACCTGGTCACCAGCATTCCTCTAACACATTATTTTCATTTACAGTCCGAGTAATTTATTTTAAAATGCTACAACACCTGTATTTCTTTTGATTAAAAACACACTTGACAAATATATTGTACAATAAAGTTTATTAGCTGTTCTCCTCTTTCTAACAAATGGAATGGATAGTGTTGATAATTCTTTACAAACCAAAGCTAATTTGGTTGTGACTGCCCCATGACTGCCATAAGTACATCCCTCTTATAAATAATCAGTTTCAAACAAGCAACGGCAGGTACCAAATAATACGGGAATAAGAGAATTTAATTACTGAAGGTAGTTCCATGTTTTGGTACAACGCATTTATAACATTCAGCACAAAAGTCTGTGCATTGCAAATGGAAGATCTTGTGCCTATGCAATCCAAGATGAACGTGTACAGAAAAATAAAATGTATTTTTGACTCTGAATTCTCCCTTTGGTTAAGACATGCATATTACAAGGCCGGGGGGGGGAGAGACAAACACCTGAAATTCTGTAGAAAAGAGGAGAACTCGCATGTATTTTTTTTTTTTCTTGTAACTAGTATTCCCTGGACTTTATGCCCAGCCACCATAGCCCATTTGATTTCTTGTGATTAAGGAAGGTAAATTCTAATTTGTATTTTTATTCAAAACAAAAAGCTAGGAGTAGGTGGTAAAAGAAAAATATATTTTATATATATATATTTATACGTGTGCGCAACTATGTAAAGAAAATAATTCCCATAGTTACAGAGTTTAGTTAAAGAAAGTTTAATATATATATATATATTTATTATAACAAAATAGGCAGTTATTGTGGGTAAAATATTCATTAAAATCTGACCCCTAAGGACACACACATTTTTAAGCTACGAATCATTCTCTCATTGCCCTAATGACCATCTCTGCAGCTGTTTTCTGTATTACTGCCAATGGAAATTTGGCATTCCTCTGAAAAATACAAGGTTTCCTAGCACCTAAACATATTTTAGGCTCAAAAAGTGTGATGACCATTATCTATAAACAATTTCTGTAAGACACTATAAATAGTGTTTCACGAGGAAGATTAAAAACATTACACATTGTTGTCCCTAGCAATTTTATTGGCAAAAAATGAAAAAATAGATTATAAGAATATCCATATGAAATTATGAAAATGAATATCCCTTGAGGAGTAGTAATGGGAGTTAATGAAAACGTTGACTCAAAATTTGAAAGTTTCTCTCTAACTGCCTGGAAAGAAAGAAAAAAAAAATACTGTGAGAATAGAATTTAACTCGGAAAATAAAATCTGCAATTGATTGCCCTGACCAAACCATGCTATTAAAGTTAAGCGTGCAAAGTTACTCATGATTTACAACTTCCTTGAATACAACTTTTCTTTCAATTGTTATGAAATTTTAAAAGAATGTCTATAAAGCTTCTTTGAAAAAATCTTTGAAAGTTACTTTCCCTTAAACATTAAGGAATTTAACCAAGCAATTCCCTCCCACCCCCACCCCAAACTAATAGCTGGTCAGGCCATTCCACTGTCATGTTTGAAAAATGGCAAACCAACAACACACAATAATACAAATTATTTAAACTAAGAGAGACACCAAATGTAAAGCATTGTGGAAACTGCAGAATGTGATGGTTAGGGTATGAACCACACTGGAAGGGACTAGAGGCAGGCTCCACTGGAAGGGCTTAAGAGTCGTCAGATGTAGTAGGTGATGTCAGTTAGAAAATGAAAAATAAAAATCTGTTTTCATAATTTTTCCTTTGCTGGAACCCAGATGTAAGGCCCAGACTGTTCTTCTATGATCTGTTTCACTTGGTTGTAGATTTCTTCCAGTGTGTCTCCCTGGACAATAGCTGCAAAACATAATATGGCAATCAGCGATCATCCTTCCTAGCTCTGTACAGAAACCAAAATGTTCCAAACCAAGCTGTCTTTTCTCTCAGAGTGACAAGAGGATTTTAGATTGCTGAAGGAATGGACACCCACTGAGATTTCTGGTTTCTGTGCTGGAGTGAAGCACATTGTTGGTGATACTGCAGGACACACAAAGCACCATGTCTCCCACTCAAGAGGCTTGGGTTTGGAAGTGGTTTTCACTTTACTACAAGTGTACGCATACAACTGAGGAGGTTTTTTTGCTTTTCCTAACCACATGTTAAGAGTTTGATGGAATCAATGTGCCTCCTCCAATATTCTTTTTGGTCCAGCTTTCATGTGTGTTTCCAACACAACAAGGCAAAAGAGAGTACAGGGCTGTGTCCTCATGCAGTCAATCTGAGTCAGGCTTGGTGTAATGCAGACTGGTGAACTCCTCAGCTGGATGCTGAAACTTCATAGCAAGGCTGGCTGACCTTGGGATTTCTACCTGCTAGCTTTTGGCCAAAAAGAGGAGGAACTCATGGAATTTGTTCCCCCACCAATAGATTCAAGTTTTATAGACAGCAGGCTTTATTATATAGTTAAAAGTGCAATTTAGATTCAGATGGTGTAAGTTAGATGTATTTTCTCCAAGGCTAGAAAATAATTAGAAATGAGCCAGTGTGCATGTGTTCTGGCATATTAGAGTAAAGTACGGTCTGGTGAAAATGAGGATGAAGTTTGAGCTGTTCTTACCACTCTTCAGTCTGAAAAAGCAATCAGCATAAGTGAGATAGCAACTTCTTTTTAATTAGGATTGCCACCTCAGTATTCATAATCCAAAAAAACAAAGTTTAGCATGAAAGATAGTTTTGGAGGCAGGCCAGACTCACTCTTTTGTGCATTAATATATTACTGCCGCTTCTGAGCTTTGCTTTCATGCAAATTACTTCCTTTTTATTCCAAATCGCCATTGCCATCTCTTAAAAACTCCCTCCCCATCTGCAGCCCATTGTGCCTGCGGGAGGAGGCCATTCAATTATTATAGGTCAAGTATAACGTTCACAGCACAACAGCGCATTAGAAAGATTTAGAAACATCTTTGCAATGCAAATAGCTGTAAGCTTCAGCATCTTACTTCTCTCCAGCTATGTTTAAGCACACCTCTTCCAAAGCTCAAAACCCTCAAAACAGAAGATGGATGTGCTCTTCATGTGCTTCACTGCAAAATTTAAGTCTGTTTAAACTTAACCTGCCAATGAAATTGATTTCAGTTACCCTATATGATGTGGTATTTTTTAACAGATTAGGGAATGCTTACACATTCTGTTTTACCATCTGACTCACATGTGTGGCAGCCTCCAAATTTCAAGTAGTAAGTGGGATTTGTAATGTCTTCAAGTATCTCAAACAGATTCAGAGGATTCTGGCCTGAACTGGATTATCAAGGACAGAAATCTGACCACTGCTGTCTTCCTCTGTCAATAAGACTTATACTTCTGAGAAGAATCATGGCCCTGAGCACTTAAAAAAGCTCCCAGAGGTTTTTTGAAACATCTTGAATTATGTCCCTTAATTTCCTGAAGAAGTGTCCTATATAATGAATGACCTGAGACAGCTTCAGAGAATTCCAGCTACTATTTAATTAGTATCTTTTATTATAAACTGATTCATTTCCTGAACAATCCTGACACATTTGCAAGTCATTTGGTAAGGCACTCTATAATAGGAATATATTTGCAATGTATGTTGAGAGTCCCATAACTTCCTGGGTACAGACAGACAGCTATGGGAAGAGTGGGAAAGCTAGATGCAGTATTGGGATAAACTGACAGCTGCGAGGCAGCAGAGAGGGAGGGAGACAAAAAGGGATGGACTCAAGTTGTTTGTTGTGTGGGTAGCACACAATGCAAAAAACAAGGCATCAGGAAGACTGGGACAGGGAGTCAACTGGATCTTCTATCTTCCTCCCATGTGAAGACACCACCCCTTCCTGTGTCTCTGCCCAGGTGGAGCAGACTTGTATTCACAGCTCTGCCCACTTAAGATGTGGAAAAAGGAATTGGGTAAAGGAGTTATGTCACAGAAAGGAGGTGAATGGGGCAGCAAACACGGGAACACTGCAAAAGAGAATGTAACAGGAAGGAAAGGAGTGAGTGTCCATCTAGGACAGGAAAAGGGAAGGCTCATTTCTGTTCTCCTGAAAATCTTGACTTGATCAATCTCCTCTTACTGCAAGCCACAATGCAAACAATTAGCACAGTTTGAGTGCTTGCAGCCCATCCCTTGCTGTTACAGTTAGGTCCACAGCATACAAAATTTGATTTGCTAAGTACCATAATGCTGTAGTGCCCAATTTCCAGAGGCTTAATTAATTACCATTATTCTTTACTTCCCGATTTAAAAAAAATGGAAAGTAACATTTTCTACAGGGAGCTTTGCTGGGCAATCTCAGGTCTGCAAATAAAAAGCTTTAAGTGTACAAGATATCAACAAAGCAAACATCTACACTACAATACTGAGGTAAGTGGTAGAAAGTCTCACAGTTTTTAAAACCTAAATTAAGCTCCCAGTAAATTTTTTTTATATATTGTAGTAATTGATCAAATTGAAATCAGTGTAGACATACTAAGATGGCTCTATGCCTCGAAACAATCACTGATCAGCTGGAAAACAAAGTTCAGCCTTATCTCAGCAGTAAGGCAATTACTATTTTACAGCAAGCAATAAAATGTCAGCTCTGGCAAGGGAACAGTTCCAAGCAGAACACACCTGTGAAGTGTTCAGTAAATTCTTGCTCCAGTTTCATGGCTCTCTCAAACGTCTTCCTGGCTTGCTCTTCTGTTAAGCGTTTATTCATTTCCCTGAAATTGAAAACATTATACATTTAAAACCTATCAAATACTTGAGTCTTTTGAAGCAGGGTTTTAAACTGCTGAGTATTAACCCTAATAAGAGGGAGTCTCCTAAATGACACACCTAAGCAAAGACTGTAGTGGGAATGAGCTGTTCTGACACTACGTTGCATGAAATTTAGCACAATGACATTCGTTCTCAAGCACTTTAATTTGGATTAGAAACCCCAACTAAAAGTCCCTAGAAATTACACTCAGGAAGTTAAATACCATTTGAAATGCAAATAATTACAATTGTCCTCACATAACTTGCAGTTGGTTTTTCAAATACAATGCCAGTCTCAAACAATTTAGCCTGAGGTAATTTACTTTTACTCACATGATATTTTCCACTGTTTTGGGTTTAATAAAAATGGAGATTGGGTACAGCTGGGCAATCTGCAACCTTTTGATCGCATTACCAGAAACATCAAGAATGCAATGTTTACCCTAAAAAGTGAGAGAGAAGGGAAAACGGCACTAAGCAAACTTTAAGTCACAGGTATGCATAGCATAATAATTTAGAAGAGAAAACACATCTCCACTGAAGTCAACAAAATTAGAGCATTTGCATCAATGATATTATGATTTCACATCTTTGGCACAAGGTCCCACAGTGCTCCTCTGTTGGGATCATGCATCATTTAAGATGTTCACGACCCTTCTTCCTTCCTTTCTCCACCAGAGGTTGCAGCCTAATCAACAATGCAGAATCATCCAGTGGAACAACTTCAACCACACCACCAAAATTATTTTTATTTTTTAATAATTTGAGGGTCCTTTAGGGAGGTGGCCATGTCACAAATGCATTTTAGAGAGGAGCCAGATGACTTAACTGGCATACCTGAAAGAGTAACCACCCCTGATGGCAGGGAAATACACCACCATCAGAATCGTTAGATGGAACTGAACGCAAGCACTCTCCTCCCCCTAGGCACCATACAGTAGAATGACATTTTTGAGATGGTGAGTGCAATTTATTTGGGCTGATTATCTTTTCTCTCTTGAGAAACAAATATAACTTAACCGTTCCTTGAGCAGTTGGAAGACAAAATTGTAGGGCTGCTTTTCTCCCCACCTCTATTCTCCCACTAGAAGCAATTTTCCAGCTCTTTGGGATATCTCATCTCAAAGGCTCTTCCTGTTCCTCAGCTCCTCTCATCTCTGATATGCTCATTTCCACCTCACACATTTTCATTTCTTTCCTTTCCGAGTAGCATATGAGTAATTTTCCATACCACCATTTTAGAAAGGGATGGGGGGAGTGGAAAACCGCTGTTGGGTGACTAAAAGAAGAAAAGCTTTTTCTTTAGCAGGAGACCAATGTGAATGGTAGAATTCTTTGAGCCAGGATACAAACCCACAAGCACCAGAAAACCAACAGTTACTCATATACAATGCACTTCCTGAACTCCTGGGAGATCATTCCTGGAGGGTATGTTGAAGAGCAAGGAATTGACTGCAGTCTGAAACGACTGACATGTTTCTGCTTCCTGGCAGGAGATATCACTAGGATCATTTACATTTGATCACTTGCACAACAAAACCACAGAATTTTATTTCAGGAATTCTTAAGGAGGATAGAAGTGTTCTTCCCACATGAACAATACATATCTTCCTGCTTTCAGCTGATGGCAGCTGTTTCCCAGAGCCAGTCCGTGGATCTGGATGCTGACAGGTATCATTTAAGAAAAGTGTGTGTATGTTCTAGCAGATCGTTTTACTACATGTGCTGACCATGTGCACATCTTTCAAACGGTTTCTCTTTAAATGTGGCAAATGCTCTTGGAATTGAGAACTAAGAGCATTATCTGGTCCATTTTCCTTTTTGGTATAAGACAGTATTTGCTGTGTTTGGCCCAACAACTTATGCCAGGTGCCAAAGGATTTTGAGCAAAGAGTGGAGGACTAGGTTGCTAGTGCAACAGCTGTGCTGGACCTTATGGAATATAACTGTGACAGTTTACTCCAAATAAATAATGAATATGCATTAACAACAGTGGCCTCAGACAGATATTTGCAAGCTGCTAGTGATTCCAAAGAGGATATGAAAATTCCTTTCAAGTGAAGATTTGGAAGACAAGGAAAAGAAATACAAGTACTTCATGATATAACTATCATGTTCTCATCCAGGGAAGCTATTAGCTCTTTGCACAGTGCATTTAAACAATATTTTACGTATTTTTTAGTTCCTTGCACTGCATCTGATTGAGAAAGACAGCACAGCACTCAGTGCCTTTTACAATAACTGAACAATGATATCAAAAAGCATCTTTAGCTGTGTCCATTATAGTTAAGGAAATGAGAGACGGGGATCAGCTGGAAGCACAGACAAATGAACATGATTTAAAGCTATTGCAAGAATACCATCTTTTGTACTTTTGGAGTAGTAGCAGTCACTTCTGTTGTCTCTGCCCTTAAATTCCTCACAGAAAACTTGGAAATCATCTTTTGTATCCCAGCTGAAGAGAATCATCTCTTAAGCCACATGGAGAGGACTACAAGGAAGGAGTAGTCCCAGATTGACCAGTCTGCAGCCCTGTCATGATTCTGAAGTCAAGTTCTGAAGGACAGGCTATTGTTTCCCAGAAGAATAATGTTAGGTGGAACTGAGAAATTACTGCATTTACCCAAAGTCCCACAGTACCTGTGCAAGAGATTTAATAGCACAGAAGACATCTGGTAGTACTTTGTTCTTCATGTCAGTTTATAAAAGATTCGCAATCATTTTGTACCTTACTAATCACACTAGATTAGCAAAAGAACACAGCCAATTTCAGGTCTAGTATGGAACCAAAGGATTGTATCTGTGCTACCAAGTGAAGCAACTGCCAACGGGTTTCTAATATTTAAGCTGTTCAATAAATACATTCATCACTTAACCACATATGATAGTTTCAGAACTTTGTTCAGCCTCCAAAACAAAATACTGTTAATTTACTTCAAAAATTTCATAATTAATTTTATTCCCTTTACTTTTCTTGCTGTATACCATGGAGCTAGGTTCTATTCCATAGGGCAAGAAAGACACATGAAGAAAACTTCATCACATGAACCATATGATCTCACCATGTTCTCCCTGGTTTTTATTCTAGTAAATTAAATTGCCAGAAATAACAATACTCAGCCATTTGGCCAGAATGGTCTCCACTGTTTTCCAGAGGACTAACTACAGTCCTGTGTCACCTAGATTAACCACACTTACCCTCTGCATGTCCAGACTGAAAGTGCTCATGCTTGTGAGTTCACACCTAGAAAAATAGCTCTTTCTTCTCTCATACAGATCAGACAACATTGTCTACTATAAATACACCATATTTGTAAGCAGTAGAACAACAATCATCAACCTAATGTGGAACATTTGCAAAGAATTTTCACCAAAAAAAGTTCTTTAAAAACAAGCATCTTACTCTAAGAAACATGCTTCCTTCTTCCCACTCTTTTTCAGAGAGCTCAAGTAAACTTCAGTTTGAATTTAGAAATATTCAGATTTTGCAAGAAATAGTTAATTAAAATCTATTCAGAATAAAATCAGTAAAGTCAGTCTTCAAAATGTAGTGGTAGTTATGTAAAATTCTTTCTAAAACTGAGTTTATTACATTCACTCTTTTCCCTTTGTCAGCTAAATCCATGAAGGGTACAAAGAATAACAATTTTATAAGTTTTCTTCCACATGGGTCTGTATCAAATGGATCATCATATTAATTGACTCCACCACCACTATTATTAACTAGTTATTGATCTATGTATGTGAGCTAGGCTAATTAGCCTGTAATTCCAATTATTTCTTCTCTATTCTCTTTTTATAAGAGGGCACAATCTATGGTTGCTCTTCTCCCATAATTTAATCACAATGCTTTCATTATTCCAAAGCTTCATTATTTCCCTAAAAGCATTTGTGACAATGGGCTTTGCTTCTACTTTTGCACAAATTCCTTTCAAAGTCAGAGGGTCCCTAATGGCTCCTTGCCATTCTTCTCTCTTCCCCTATCAGCACAGTCAGATAATCATCTCAGTAAATCAAAGTAACTGGCGCTGATTTACCTTTTCTGCGACTTCTCGCACTGATTGGACACTTGTTCCATAAAGATGATTATTGTACTGGCCAGCTTCAATGAATTTGTGATCCTGAATATCCTTCTCCATTTGCTCTCGAGAAGTGACAAAATGGTAATCACGTCCATCCACCTCATAATCTCGTTTTGGTCTAGTAGTGTCTTTAAATATAAACCAGTAATTTTTAAAGCAAAACAGAAAACAGTGACTTTTTTCCCTAAATATCTAAAAATAGTCTCCCATTTATATAGCAAATTTTTCACAAGCAAAGAGATGACTGACCATTATGACAGGTCTATAAAGTTTAAACAATATATTAACTTTTTTTAACTCAACATACAGAGGATGTCTATTAAGAAAACTAACAGAAAAAAATAATTTTGAATTGCTTTAGTATTTCCTGAGACTTACGTGGAACACATGAGCCAAATTTGTCTGGAAATTCTGAGATCAGATCATCATTTATTCTGTCTTTCATGGGTCCCAAAACAATCACAGGTCGAGTGTAACTGACTATTAAACATAAAGGAAAACATCAGTTACATTTCAATATGATTGCTAACTTTCACAGTTCAGCAAAATAAGCTTTATCACATGGTAATGATTTTAATACCTAAAAGAATATATACTCCTAAAGAGAATAAAATCCATGTTTAAGAATGTAAATCAATTCATATCGTAGGCACAGTAAGATGTTAGATCTTCAGTCTCAAATCACTACCCTGGGTGACTGAAGTCTTGGGAGAAAAAAAATAAAAATCTTTTCACAAAGTAACATCCTTCATTCTAATGAAAAAAGCAGAAGGGCGAAATTTGAAAATCTTTTCACTTCAGTGGTACCTAAGCAGAAGTACCGTTTGTGAAATTCTAGTTCTGCGTTGGGAAAAGCTTCTTATTTTATTTTCTTATTTTATATTCTTATATCTAAGACCACAATTAAATATTGATATATAAAGACTCATCTATATATACCTTCTGTAGCTATTAACACCCTTATAAAATGAAGTGTAGCATCTTTTAAAAGCAGCTTAATTTTTTATGAGGTTATAAAGGGCTTTTGGCTGGAAATTAAGCTTAAGCAGAAAATACCCAATTATACTCCAAGAACCATGAAGACAATAATGCCTAAGTATCTTGGCATTAGCAAATAATTTCAGCTGTATAAATTTTAGTTTTATGTTCAATCTGACTTTACTGCACAAATAAGCCCAAATTAAATAAAGTTTGACCTATAAAATATGTTTTGACTCTCACAGCTACTTTCTTTCCATGATACTAATATTTTCATAAAAGGAATGTCTTGGATCCAGTAACTGTCAACCTATTAATTTAATAATAAACATATTTGCTTAAAGACTAATGGTGGCCCACTACTGTCTCAAATCCAAGCACCTTTAAATCTATATTGGTCATTACAGTGCTTTATTCCTCTGGGCTTCTTAAACCAAACCAAACCAAACCCAACCCAGACTACTGTGGAAGTGAATTAGCGGACAAATGCAAATAACATATGCATGGAATGTATTACTGCTCCTACACAAAGAAAGAAGATGCTAGTTCTTTTACGGCCTAAACACTATGTTAGGCTCACAAAGAGAATTACAGTCCTGTATTTAAATGCCAAAGCATTTGGGTCTCTAAAATCTTTAGGTTTACAATACAACAGTTACCAAACCATTGGCTTGTGTGAAGTCTTATCCACCTTTTCTCTTCAACCTTGACATGAATTCACTTGATACTACTATTGTTCTCACTAAAGCATTAAGCTATCAGAATCTAGGATGCTAATGCCAGCTAAAAAATGTTTCTCATTTTGTGAGACCCTCTGGTTTGCATACACACACAGACCCAGCAGCTGCTCATTTGAGGGTAATAAACCTCCAGTTCCCTAGCTTAAGCGTAGCTTGCTTAGCACATCAAAGAGGGCCTACCATTTCCCCATGTCTAGCATGGTCTTAACTCATGCATTTCTCATCCATGATCTTATTTGGATCCTACCAAAATTACAAATTAGATGATATAAATAATGTAGTTTTTGTTAGTCTTATATAACCATTTTTATTACTTTTGGAAGCTTACTGATGAAATGGAGCCCATATGGCACTATTAACAAGTCACATGTGTTCCACAATGCTATTAAAAGCAACTGGGCTGTTCCACCCCCTGCATGAAACTAAAAATGAAATTTTGACACTCAAAATTCATGCAAATACTTGACATATATTTACTTCAACTGCCACCTTATTTGATAGGTAGTAGATATCAAACACTCCCAAAGGACATCCACTTTACCAATTAATTTACAAATATACGAGCTATGTATCAGAGAATGTAAATCAAGCGTTAGCACCTGTGGTAGGGAATGGGAACACTAAAAATTCTGTATCTATTATACACAGTGAAGCAAGATCAGGACCAAGGTGAAAAGGAAATGATAGTGTCCAATTAAAAATCAGTGAAAATAATTTTATTTTAAATGCAAGTGTGAGAAAGTATTTTCTCCTATCAATTTCCATTTAACTGAAAAATACCTTTTTTCCTGTGCGGGGAATCACTTGGCAATTGCTAACCAAATTAGCCACATAAGAAGCCCATACAGAAATGGAAGACTGCCATGTTTTAGAGGCATTTCAATTAAAGTTTACCTAAATAGACAAATGATCTATTACCACATTTTTTTCTGTGACAAAAAAAAAGGAACTGCACAATTGAGAACACTAAGCAATATGAAAAAGAAGGAAACTATAATTTCTGAGGTTCACACTGATGAAACTGTTAAACATACCATACTTTCCCTATGCAATGTAAACCACTCAGAGTACATTATTTTAAGCAGCACACCTTTGGATTTTGCACTAAATAATTTAGCATTTGCATTTAATAATTTATGCCTTTATGCTTTATTCATTTGAATAATGGTAACAAGTTCAAAACAGTAAAGAAGTTTAACGTGGTGCTCAATACATAAGAGCACATGAAGCATTCTGATAATTCAGATAGTATTTATTTTATCCTGACTGATATCTACAAACCTTCTTGTTGATTGACTGGTTCATATGATAAGACATATTCCTCTTGGCCACCTAAAATGTAAATGCAAAGACATATCTATGTATTTTTTTTCTAAACCAATATAATTTAAATGAGTCATTCAATGAACTATAATGATTCGGACATTCCTCAGTAATATGCATTACAGTGATACTGATGAAGGACATTTTTCAAGAGCGATGAATTATAAAAAACACAAAGATAAGCCGAACACAAAATTTTAAAGCATAAGACACATACAGAAAATAATTTCCTGGTTTATGTTAGCATGTCAAATTTACATCAAGCACAAGAAGAATTTTAAAGTATTATTGAAATGCTCTTATACACATTCCCCTGAAACACATGCATGCTATCATTCACTGCTAGAAGCAATGCCACCTTCATCATGAACATTCTCCATACTTTGAAGCCAGCGTTTACAATAACATTTTTCCGTATTTATACAGGGCTGACAACCATGTATGTCAAGGTGTCCATATCTTCCACTAGCTTTATCATGAAGTGGCATTATATAAACATCTTCACTCTAATTCTAAAAAAAAAGTTATGATTATATATACTAAGTAACTATTGTTCTATTAATGATTTTTTAAAGATTAAGTTGAAAACAAAGAAAGGCTTGTATTGTTCTCAGATCCAGAAAGCACATCAGCAGTGAATGAAACTAAAGTAACTGAATTTTGGCCTTTGACAGCTGCAGGCTTTTTAAATGTTAGCAAAAACATCTGAAATATACCTCAGTTGCCATCTCTCTGAAATATTATTTCTAGTCTAACAAGGCATCTCCGAGTAAGATTTCTTGCAATGAAATCACTAAAAGTTAACTCCATGACAGTAGAGAATTTAGAATTCTGAAGACAGAAGCTCAAATTATAGGACATTACTATGAACTTCAAATAAAATACAGTCCTTCAGTAACTCACTTATGTAATTTTTGGAACATTCTTTGGAGTTTATAAGCCATAGTTATATCAGGCAAAGGAACATACCAATGCTATACCACAGTTGTATAGAAACAGATGACGGATGAAGGCTTTTATAAATTCATATATTGCTTCTATATATTTATTCTTTATTTCATAGTAAATACCATTGATCTTTTAAATCTCAAATTCACAATTTCATTAAGAGAAATATTTCTCTTTTTTGTGATAAATTTGCACTGAAACTGTACTACAGCAATATATGAATGAACATTTTAATTTTCTAAGTTATTGCAAGTGAGGAATACCTTAAGACAGACACGAAAACATGCAACCTGTATATTTTAATATCTCAAAAAGTTACTCATGCAAATGGATTTTAGAAGGACAGTATATACTTTCAGAACCCCTTTTAGGCTAGGGAGAAGAATAGGGAATCACTGACTATCAACTCGGCTATGAAAGATCCAGCTCACATATATTTATATACTTTGGAGAAGTCACATTGCTATAAGGTCAAAAATTAAATGAGCTAGGCAAACTACTAAAGAAGACAATAACAAGTAAAAAGCATCCCCTGATTGAGGGCAAAAAGTATATATTGTCACTGCTTTTCAATACTTTGGAAAAATGAATATTAATAGAATGAACCTTTTGAACAACCGTACTCATCTGTAATCAAGATAACTTTCATATTAGACAGCAGTAAGAAGAAATTAAAAAAAATATTTTAATAAAAAATGCTTAGAAATACACATCCAGATAAGCAAATCCATGACATTCATAATAAAATCAGGGCTTCTCAAGTAACAAGAGTAAAAAACTAACTAGTAGTACCAATAACAAGCTTTAAATATAAATAAAGCAAGCTCTGAGAAAACCTTGGCAGGGTGGAGAACGGTAAGCAGCAAGTTTATAAAGAAATAGTCATGGTAAGGTAGGTTTAATGGTATGTCATTAAAAATGGTTAAAATGTATAAGTTTGTCAAAGGTGACTTCCACACATGCTCAATTTTGTGTTATTCTCAGGGAACATGAATGCCTCCCCCAACTGGTTTCTTTTCAATTACAGTCTACAGTACTGTTAGCATTTTATACGTGTATATATTCTCCCCTGCAGTGTAATCAACTGGAAGAAAAAATGTGGATCATATCCTCTGAGAAGACCTACAACTTCCAAACAAATATATGTTAATGAACCACCTGCCTTATCACCCTAACATAAATTATACCCGCTTGTGAAGTACCCACCATACAGTTAGCAGGCCACCAGCAGGCTGATCTGTGAGCCACTCAGTGTCACACTGTGTGACCTGTATTGTTCCCTTCTTTTCACATCCCTCTTTAAATCCTCAACTTTCTCACTTTCCTGCTCTATCTGGGGTTCCAGGTCTGAACCATAAACCTTATTGAGTTGGTCACTGGAAATGACCAGTGGGATTGAAGTTCTGGCTCTGGTTTAAGGCATTTTAAAGCATTGTAGAGCAGCATCATGCAGCATATTACCCACTGTTGAACGTGTAGTAGTACTGTAGCTTGGGTAATAGTAAATAGTACAGTAGCTTGGGCTAGTAAAAAAAGCTAACTCAGTCTAGTATTTAAAAGATACTACCTCTTGAGAGAGAGAGAACATGCATGCATGCCTAGCACACTAATTTATCTTAACTGACTCCAGCACTGAATGTGTGTCATACGCTTTGAAGACTATTCATATTAAGCACCCACACTTGACAAAATAGATAAATGAAAGCTGAAAGCAAGGGTAAACACGTTTGCTTATCTTTACTTTCATTAGAAGCATATGCACATTAAATCTGAGTATCAGTTGTGGAAAAATTGCAGATAGTTATGTACTATTTAACAGATTACACAGTTTAGTTACAGTTCCGGTATTAAGCTCAACTACATATAATTATATTTGTCAGCATTAAATTTACATTTAGGTTTTAATAGGTCTCACTAGCTCACGTAATTTTAAAAAAATAGGAACAGATTCAAATTAAGCTGAACCAAGATAACCATAGATCACAATAAAAATAACCATAAAGGAGGTTTGCAATGATTCTCTCCAGTCAGTTTTTTTAAAAACAAAGACACAGCACAATTTGCAGTACTCCACCAAACACATGAATATGGATTTCACCTGAAGGTTGACTAGGAAGTTCTACTTGACACACGAATAGCCAGAAAAGACAAGACAGACAAAACCAAAGAAAGAGCTACTAAACAAAGGTTCTAAATAAACAAAGAACTTAAAAACACTTACGGTAACTACTTTCACTATCGCTGGCGTTAGAAGTTACATGCTCTGAAATTGCAACACAATGGAAAAAAAATAAGGAACATACACTAACAGCATGAGTCCAAAAGAAAGCAAACTGACACAAAATAATCCAGATGAAAGACAATACTGATATCGAAATGCTGAAATCAATACATACTGCATAAAAAAGTTTTAAGGTACTTCTCATAGCTGTCAGGATCAAGCTTAATTTCATACAAAAGGAATTGATGTTAATAAAAACATTAAATAGCATATCAAAAGAAGATTACGAAAAGTATACTAATTCATAGTTCACGTGTAATCCTGCAATTTTTAGGTTTTCACTTTAAGATGAATTTTGTTGTGCAAAAAGTATGGGGTTATGCATTTCAACATCTATGCAGGCAATTTATTGATTACATTAGGAGTCTTGTAGCAGAAAATATTGGACTATATTGCAGGAAATGCAGAGTAGCATGTTCAATAATAAACACTTTCCTGTGGTATATTAAATAGTTTACTTGAAGTGCAATGCTGAATTAAGATTCCACACACACACACCCTTCCCAATGCTTTAGTTTTCAAAAGCTCCCAACTTTTAAATTTCATTCTGGACTATCTATATTAATTTTATACCTTTTGCATAGTGATCAAAATACTTCAGTAGCTACAAGGTGTTTATATTTATTTTAAGCTACGTAACTGCATTACATATCTTTATGATAAAAATAAATGCAACTGAAGATTTTCAGGCATCAATCTATACTGTTAGTTACCTGAAAATTCTACAAATCTGGTGAACAAATATGAACTTTGATATTGCTGAACTTTACAATAAAGAATCAATTTTCATGGCACCCAATCAGTGTGTCTATTTGTAATGAAAAACACTAACATTCACAGATTAAGACTGCATAAAAAAGCTTGTGTTTGACCTATACAAATTAAATACAATTAATGTGAAATTATGTACCTAACTGTGTGCCTACGATAATACATGTTTTTGTCATGAGGAGCCTTTATAATACATCAAATTCAATGTGGTTCCTCCCATTGAAGATTGAAGAGAAGGAAGCAAGGAGACTTTAGAAGTAATACGATTAATGAAGCAAGTATGTTTCTAGTGATAAATAAACATTTTTAGAAGTTAGTCATCATATGTAAACTAATTAATCTTTTGAAAGGCTTTTAGATAAAGTGAACTAATATCTTCAAACCACAAATCTCTGGCTAGACTGAACTCCCTCATTTCATTTCTGTGCAGGCAAAATAGACAAATTCTTCCTAATGTTTGTGAGTACCAGCAGTTTGGATTTATTTCCATTTCATTTTCTTGTCTTGGAAAAAGAATGTCCACATTGGCATGGAAGAGGCAAATAGTGATGTTTAAAAGCCTTGTGGTAGAATATGAAGGGGAGACTTTGTCAGTTAAGAATACAAGTGTTGTGATAGTCTGTTCATGGGCACAATTGGTGAAGAGTATAGCCTAAAATGCCAGCAAAACCAGCAGTCTGGAAGAGCCAAACTAACACAGCTTGCATTAAGCGTGGTAAGGAAGTTTAAAAAAGTTTGACTGTACTGAAAAACCGGCTAGAAGCCATTTGGTTTTATAACAGAATCACCTAGTGGCATTTCTGGACCATACTGAATAGTTTAAACTAGGTATGATCATAAGGCTATAAAGGCTGCTTGTAATCTTCTGCTCTAAACCGTAAGGCCATAAAAGTTGCTAAGGTCTTCTGCTCTAGACCAAGAATTTCCTTGAAAATAGCCATTTCAGAGATGGAAGATTAATGTTATAGCTACTAGAATTCTAATTTAATGATTGAGGCCAAGTATAGAAGTACACCGCTTATTACATGCCATTTCAGGAACACTATCCATAACAGTTATGCCCTGGGCAGAAATGTTATTTTTAATGACCTTCAGTCACATAACTTCAGTGACTAATTTTGCTATTCCATAAATGCATAACAATGTATGTGTTTAATAACTGATGAAAGCAAGGTCTTGACTTTTTGTTTGTCATTTTAGTACAGTGGCGGTGTCTGTGTAGACAAACAGATTTGTTAAGAGTACTCGGTGACTTTTTAATCTTACTGGATTCAAGTAGTTAACATTTCTGCAAGAACTACAACAAATGCTTATGTGTCTCCTCTATCAGCTACCCCTCTATCTGGTCTAAAAGCATCATAAGAGTTCAAGTAAGTCAGACAGAAAAACTTCCATGGCATTTGTTAAGCGAAGTTTTTTGTTGAAATAGCTGTAAACGTCAGTCACCTAGAGAGAGGATTGAAAACTAACTTAAGTATTACGGCAATGGTTGTACTATTACTGTAAAAAGCCATAGGTTATTTTTAAATAAACAAACCCACAAAGACAAGATAATAGTGACATAAAAAAAAAAAATCACCAAATTTAAAAACACAGTACTATTAAGGACAAACAAGTAAGTGCTGGCAAGCTTCTGAACAACAAAAAAACCCGTAATGTGATAGTCACATGAAAGTAACTTGTTCCTGAAAACAAAACCCCCCAGAACATTACAAAATAGAAAAAGCTTATGAAACATTCTTAGAGTCAACCTCCTTATGCCAGTAGACCACCAGTCTCAGAGAGATCTGTTAGAAAAAAAAAAAAGTAGTAATTTTTCAGATGGAGGTTAAAATAACTTGGGAGTATTTTGATCACTTACTCAGGCCTTTTGATCCCATGTCGTCAGGGACCTCCTGCAGAGTAGTCCCCAGAGGGCAAGCAATAAAAAGACAATCACAAAGAAAATAATTGTCAGTAATATATAAAATTGGCGCTACGACAGGAGACAGTTCCCAGAACATCACAGGGGAAGATTAGTGTATAGGATTTGACCTGACTGGCACATGAAATGTAATCAGTGATGCAAATGGCAGGGAACGCAGTTTGTAGCGGACCCGGTCTGAATTAGCAAACTTACGCAATTGATTTTTGAGAAGATACTTTTTTTTTTAGTGCTGGCAACAACGATGAAAATCAAAGTAACCTCTCTTCATTAGGAAATGCAAATTAGAATTAGTCATTTTGAAGAAACCAGTCTAAAGGGACTGATTTGAGAAACTGGTAAGCTCCATTATATTTTTTGCACTGCTGTGGCCTCTCCTCCACGTCAGAAACAAGGAACCACCACTAACAGCGCTGGAAGACTGTTATCTCCTCCAGTTATGTACATGCCATTACTCAACAGTATTACCCAGTCTATTCCAAACTGGGATACTCTTGGGTTAAATTCTACTTTAACAGCAAACAAATTGTTTTATTGATTTTGTAGATTGGTTTTGTCATTGGCACCTCAAGCTCGTTAGCCTGTTGCAGCTCATGAAACTGTCTCCATGGTAACACCCTACTGCAATCTAGCAGGCCCTTCTACGTGTGCTTTGCTCTCCATCGAATGCCACATACTTACGGTCAATATCACTGGTTTCCTGCTCACTCTGGTCCTTGTTCTTGTAGAAGGGAAATTTTCGGGAAAAGAGGTTCTTTTTACGCTTGTCATTGAATGACTGCTGAAGAAGAGAAGGAGGGGCAAAACAAAGGATGTCTAATGTCTGTGTGAACAAAGGCCCAGACCAGCAGCTTTGCGGAAGCTGACTCCTATAACCACATTATGCAGTGCATATTTCAGTTTAACACTTTCTTCTCAGCTCATTAAAAATAGAGATTGGGATCATGGCTTTGCTCACACCCTCCATGTTTCACATGCTTACTACTACTGAGAGAACTGGCAGGCTGGTTCATCCTATATGGCCTGACCTGTATTTCACAAATTTAGGCTTGCTGGGAGTGTAAAAAGATGGCTATAAGATGGCCAAACAATAAGGAACTGAAAGTCAGTTAAATCACTGATATTAACTAATACAGGGGTTACAGTATTTTTAAAAAACGTTGAGGCTTTATATATGCTTTTGCAAACAGCTGACATCAAAACAGCACAGCAGAAGTATTTGCCAGTATTACCCATTTGCAAAAGCAAAACTGTAAATACTTGGGTGATAACTATGAAATAACTTGTCATACAATAAAGAAAAATGGAAGTTAAAAGCTGTCATTGTATCAAATGCTCTTATGATAAAACTAAGTAACAGTGAAATAGGAAAAAAGGGAAAAAAAAGAAATGTTTCTAGCTAAAATATTCAAACAATAAAAAAACCCCACCAGTCTGTATTTGTTTCAGTCTTTCACAAATGCTATTCTTTGCAAGTTCACTGAAAGAAATTACTTTGCTCTATGCAAGTCTGCATCCCAATAACAAGATTAACTTTCAAAAGATACAAACTCATTTCATTTGTTTACTGTGCCAATTTTTTTTTTCAAAGGTGCATTTATAGAGAATTACCATGTGAAAAGCCCTGTTTGTCCAAGGATCAGGTTCAGCAACTTTTGACATTAATTGCTTGTGTTGCTGAAGAATTTCTGCATCTCAACTGCTATAAAAATTTCTAGAGTTACCTATACGGACATATACATGAACTATTATTGTGCTCTTTGTCTAAGCGATGGAGAGCATGAATGTATTTTCATTCATATATAGGTATGTCTACAGGTATAATTAAGACAGAATTTAATAATACCTGCCCTGTCTTCTGTTGAAGACATTATGTGACTATAGTACCTTTAATTTATTATTTTAAGTCAATAAAGAAACCCAATGTATCAGTAACATTTTTACTGCAATTATGCCCAGAGCTAGAACTAATACAGCTAACTTGAAGTCAGCTGAAATTTCTTTTCATTGTTAGGCATAAGTGAATCATCTGACCAGTTTTGCTAAGACATGAAATTTGCCATGGTTTTGTCATTTGGTTTGCAAAAACTCTATTACAGGAAGGATGGCAAAAGTTAAAAAAAACGCTCAACTTAGTTCTGAGACCCTGTGCTGCAGGGGGACTGTTTATTTCTAAGCCAAGCAGAGCTGATGTGCAGCAGGAAGTAATAAAACTTCCACAGATCCATTTTTTAAAAGCTACTTTAAAAAAAAAACCAAAATATTTTCATTTCACATATTAAAGACTCTACTAACAACTATTTCTAAAATTCAGAGTGTGTTAACTTTCACATAACTGTCTGTGTCTTTAGCCAGTATGAGCTCATCTTCTTCTATTATTTGCAAGACAGTTGCAAAATGATATATTATCTCTTCTACCAGCATTAAGTATGGAATGAAATACAGTAACAACTAGGGGTCAAATAGGACAGTTTTTTCAAATGGTGGGCCACCTTCTTTGGTACAATTACAAAACTAGTATTTGGCCTTCCTAAAGAGAATGCCTATACTGCAACACAAAAGCTGCATCCTGGTACAGTATTAACAATCCTTCTGGCCATCTGTTTTAATACAGACTTGCTTGGCAATATCAGATACTGAAACATCCAGCAATATTTTCACTACCATTGTTTAAAAAAAAAAATTACTTAAAATTACCAGGTGTTAAAGAGACACATGGTACCATGGGAGTACAGTCAGTGACACTAAGCTCTGGAAATAGTAATATTGTGTTAAGTAGGAAATCCATAAAAACTTTAATTGCCTGGCATCTGTGTTTGAGTAAAATGGTCGTTCCACTGTAAGAACTGATAAATAACCAACCTGACATATGGACAAAAGAACTGGTTTTGAACCAATCATATGCTTGCAGGAACCATACTTGGCATGGGCCAGGTTAGATGTTATGATCCTCCTGACCTTCTTCATCTGAAGTCAACAAGTCATTGCAACTGATTTCTCATGACCAGAGAGGTTAACGCAATCTACAGAACAAGGGCAACAAAGAAATATGCCCAGAGGAGATCTTTGCTGAGTATACCGAAAAGTACTGTAACATGAATTTCAAGAAGCAGAAGTCTCACATGTATATAATTTTTCTATTCAAACAAGTCCCTCAGTTTGGGCAAAAGAATAGGGGAAATAAATGTAACAAAGCTAAAAAAATGGTGCAGTTTAACTGAGGTGGTGAGACTCTGCAATTTGTAGTTAAAATAAAAGGAGTGGCTGGTTTATTGTACTTCATAAAACATAATTAAGTCCTTCATTGTAGTTTTGAAATATTTCTTACCAATAATTATTTTAGCTTTCTGTACAGTAAATCTTACTGAACTAATACTAATTTTTTATATACTGCATGTATAATGGTCAGAGTCAGTTCCATTGCCAAAAAAGGGGGGGGGGGTATAAAAGTAATATTATACCGATTTTGCATAAAAGATTAGCCAAAAGATTATTTTTAAAAGATACCATGATTATAAAAAGCTAGAGAGAATTGCTTATTAGTTGAAAATGCATAGTAATTGTATTAAATTTTTCATAAGCCCACTGCAAATCATAAACAGGCATCATAAGCAAGAATATATTAAAACAGAAGCAGCACAGACAGTGAGATAAATGTGTATATGAAAGGAACAAACAAGAAAAAATATTTAACCATTTCTGCTCCAGATTGCTTAACTTTCCTTATAATGAAAGGAACATGGATTTTAATGTTTCCCATCACTAGGGTTATTCTTTAAGGTTTTAATGTAGAAATTTTGAATTGTACAAAGTTGATATTTCATCCTGTCCATGGAATATTACAATATGCAGACACAGGAAGGCACAGTCCACAAGGACATGTATGGTGCAGACAAGTTACTGGGAAAAATATCATCGTGACACATACAGGAAGAATAATTTAAGGAGAAACCATAATGTTAAAACATTTACAGCTGAAGCAAAAGATTGTGAACAGTGTGAGCATGTTTGCAAAATGAAATGTTACTAAAGAAAAAGAACTGCAGTTCTATATCAATGGCAAGCGTAGTTGCTTTTCCACTCAGTATTCCATGCGTATCTTTGGTGCTATGCTAGTACACAGTGACTGTGCAATAACTCTGCTATTGACACAACGCTACTTCAAATACATGGTTAATTAAGTTAACTGTTTGCAGTTTATTGGTAGACAAACTACAAAACCATGCAATTATCTTTCAAAGAACATGGTAAGATTTGAAAAATTACTTAATCTAATTAAAATAATCTAAAGTATTTAAGCAATTTCTTTATGTGACTTCTAAAAAGTGAACATATAAAAATGATCAGGTTAAAAATTAAGACATCAGTTGATACTATTTTATTCCAATACCAAACAGAAAAAAACCTTCAAATAATCCAATGAATCCTCAAGATTGTACTATAATTGTTCATCAGAAAATAGCTAGAGATATTGATTTCCTTTTAAACAAACACTTATAGAAAAAAATTGTAACATTTTCTTCATTAATAAACTAAACTGAAACCTTTGCCATGCAGCAGAGGAATGTACATGTGGATTTGACAGTCTTTAAAGTCCTACACTATCAGGATAAAGTATTAAAGCTTTAATATTTTATATGCGATTTTTGAAGTTATGAACACATTGTAACTGAAATAAATGACTAAAAGAAATCTGAGTTTTACAATAATGATTGACTAATGCTACAACACTAGTGTTATTAAAAAAAATAATCACTCTTTAAGGAGTAGCTTCCTCAGGAGCGTAAGCATGTTTCAGATTTTTAAAAATGACAATGTATTACTACTTTAGAAGGCTCCTACATCTAAAATGCATATACCCAAGTCCTGAAATTACTAGTTATATACCATCAGTAGAAACTGTAAGGTTGTGAAATTTTCTCAAATTTCAAAATGACCAAAACATCACAAAAAAGCCTCACCCTCAACCCCCCCTCCCCCAAATTTAGCTGCTGTACCATTATGAAATTGCTATAATTTTGTCTCTAAACATTCCTATTACTACTTAAGTAGCTACCACTGCTTTCTCACCACTCATTCCCATCATGTGTACTGGGACAAGGATTGCATATCATGCAGTGAACTGCACCAATGGGCTGCCTAAAATTAAAGCCAAGGTGGGTTTTGGACTGGGTTATTTTTCACCTACATTTGCTATTTTATGGGATTTGAGCACAGGCACATCAGTATTTGCACCAGCAGAGAATTGCAGCGAGAAAAAAAAAAAAAACCAGCTGTGAGATGGAGACTGATTCTGGTCAGCAATGGTGCTAGCCTTGACTTTTTGTTGGCCTATGCCCTTGCATCAAATTCTTTAAAGCTCCTACATCCATAATTGTAACAAAGAAGTTACTTTATGCTGTCTGCGTAACTGTGTACGTTGTAAAACCTCATTTCATCATAGGGACCCTGTTGAGCTTTACTTCCTTGTTTTATAGATGCATTAAAAAATACTTAAAGAAATATTTTCCTTTTTCTGAAAATCGGTACTAAGCTCCTTCCCCAAAAAAGGGAGTCCAGGAGTACAATCCATACTAAAGGATTAAACTGCTTTATAAACAGCAGTTTCAGAGCTGTTAGAATTGGCACTATTCAATACTTGATTAGTATCTACAACTCCTATTAATTACAGTATTAATGATAATATATATTTCTAAGCTAATTACTTAAACAATTTGCAGTGTTTTGGCATTTAAAGTTTGGTTTGGTGCTTGGAATTATTTTATTTCTATTTGACAGAATTTAATCTTTTCACTAAAAACTGAAACTGAGTCTGCACACATAAATGACTGAAAAATATTACCATCCACAATGCCAGGTGCAATTAGCACTTCATTAACTCACCCCTTTATCTCCTCTTGTTTTGGAATTGAATTTCACTGTCTTTAAGCGGGCTCGTTCTTTTTTCTCAACTCTACCACAAAAACATACACAAAAATGGTAAATCATCACAATTCCAGAACTTCAAGTTACTACTTGCTACAATGTAAGCATATAGGTGTACCTTTTGTAGTATAGATTTTTACTTCTGATGACAGCTTCAAATAATGAAAGCCTACTAATGCCAAACTGTATTGGAAAAGCAGGGTATTATTTCTCAAGTGATGAGCTATGATGGGTATTGGAGTATTTTGTGATTATATAGATTCAATAAATCCGAGGGTACAAACAGAAAACAAGACATATTAAGTGAGCAGCCTCAATTATGAGTCAACAGTGGATATTAAGATTCAGAGCACCTGATCTCTTATTTGGGTCTCTAGTATGCCAGCAAACACCTTGTCCCCATTTACTCTAGCCGCCAAAGAAAGATTTTTCCAATTTTCCACATTTTGGGTAGAAAGAAATCATGATAGTGTCATGATTCGAATAAAATTCACTTTGCACCTTTTCATACATAAATGGTGTAATGTTATTTAAACCACATGTAATTTTGTTAAACCCGTAACTTGCTTACAGTGAGAACAGAGAAATGGACTTGGACTACCTTTATCAACTTCAGCACACAACTCCTAAGGCTAAACAGGATTTTAAACGAACTTCTCATTCAGTTAGTCAGAATCCCACTACAGATGACTTTTTTTTAAAAAGCCAAACAAGTGGCTCAGTGGTACAGAATTAACAACAAATAGCAAAGCACATGCAATGTATATATTAATCATATCAGATGTTTAATAGCAGACATCTCAAAGTCAATAAAATAAGACTTACCTGCGTTTGCTTGGGATAACTCCAATTTCATCACTTTCTCCATCTGGAGTTACCTGCCGTGCTTGCCACCATTCATCATCAGAAGCATTAATGACATGAAGAATATCGCCAAACTTGAAGTTCAGTCCTTGACTTGGAAGGCCACTATCTTTAGTCTTGTCATAATCAAAGAGAGCTCTATATTGAAAAGAAAAAAAATTAAACATAGAAAAGGCAAGAAAAAACCAGGGGAGTATTAATAGCAGAAAATATGAAGCAAGCTGCCTGTGTTGTTCATAAGTGATTGCATCATTCTGACAGTTGCTTAAAACAAGAACACTGAATACACTCTCTCTCATATACACACACAGAGAATATGTACTGTAGTATCCACACACATTTGTAAGTTTTAATGAAGGAGAACAAACGTCATCCAGAGCAAAACCAGTGCTTTATAAAAGGTCCACAGAAGATCCTGCAATTCAGTAAGTACTTTGCACAGACCAAGTTACATATCAGCTTAGGACAAAAAGAGCAAGCAAGTATTTGAAGCATACAGCACTGTCAAAAGATCTGTAATGTACATTGTTTTATACCAAGTTATAAATTGGTATTATTTTAGTAAATAAAAATTACTGTCTGTCTTCTAAATAAAAGTTAGTATCCTGCTCACAGGGTTGCAGGGGAAAAAAAGAAAAAAGAAAACCAAAAAAACCAAACTACTTAGAAATATGATCTGAACACAACTTTGCTACTGTAGTACCCAAAGGCAAAGAACATTATGTGCATTCTTTTGGAAAATTCCCAACCATTTCAAGAGAATCTCATCCTTTTTTCTAAGGCAAGCCTGTTTTAAAATAATAGACACTAAGCAATACCTGAACACCAGCTGCATGGCTACAGTTTTATTAACATTCCCTTTGCCAGCAGGGTTGGTTTATGCAAGTCCCCTATTATCCATACCCACATTCATGACTGCTTTGTACGGGCTCCTCTCTCCTTCCTTGCTTACAAAAGCACAATTGTCTGGAAAGGCACTTGGTGCAACATACTGCGGAACTGATCCAGGTTAAAATTAATTTCTTTTCTCCCTGTTGGATGATTTTATACCTGGATCGGTTCCCTGAGGAACTGAAGAGACCTGCAGTATGTTTCTCCCAGAACAACTGATGGTTTAGTGAGTATGTGGAAATGAATGATGATGGGAGCCTCTTACCAAACCATAAGAGATACTCCTAAGATTATGCCCTATAAAGAACTCTCATTTTATATTTGAAAAAGGTGTATGAACCTCACCTATGTAAAGTGAGAAATGCCTGTATGACAAAGATAAAAAAATCCTCAACTTTATTTCATCTGCAAGCTCATATATTTGTCAGTAATGCACTTTCTAAACAATACCTTATTTCAATTTTGAGACTTGATACCAAGTCCATCATGAAGTAGCATCAATAGATTACAATGTGATGTGTTAAAATGGTATCCTTGTCCAAAATCAGTTCGTTTCTTCACCCCAAACACTAGCCTTATATACCCTTTTCTGCTAGATTTTCAATGTCTCAGAATTTTTAACCCATATAAGTCATAAATGTTTGCCCCAAAATGTATTTTAGCTTTGTGAATTTTGCCCTTCTAAAGTTCGAGTATATTTCTTTGGGTTTGAACTGTATTTTTTCATAACCAAGGACAAATTGCTTACAGGGAAAAAACTAAAAATCTTCTGGCAGATCAATTCATCTTTAGCACAAGGTCTACTGCAAAATCAGCGCTGTTTGAGTCACCATGCCTTTCTTGGGCCATAAAAAGTATCAAAAACTTTTCAGAAAGGGGTAAAGTTTTTAATGAATATTTTCTAAAATGTCTAAAACTGGTACAGAAATTTCAAAACAGCTTAGAAATATTTACTCTCATGATACACAAAGCCCTATATTTAAATATGCAACACTTTTAATTTGTTAAATTGATAATAAAATTTAGGATTCCAATTTTGAAAGAGCTTGGAGGTTGAAATACCACCTTCCTTCAGTAGTGCAACCCCCACTGTAAGATCTTTCAGTTTAATTCTTTAACATACTTGAGATATCCTGATTCTTTTCAAAAAATCAGAACGCTTCTTTTCTTTGAAATAGCCCAAATACTGCAGGCATGAAAGTTACACACTTAGTAGTTATTCCTCCAGATTTATTTTGTACATTTGTTCGAGAAGCACTCTGGACAAATATAATTCCCTATCTCCAACTAAATTGCACATAATCCATTATGTACTTTTAATGTGGATTCAAGTTGTATACATTTTCACTGAATTAATTAAATGCATTATGAAATTTATTTCCTGAGAATTCTTGTTAGCATTCAAGCAATGATTTCTACCAGCACTACTTTTAACTTCTAAGTTTTAGCTTGAATATAAACTTATATGAACAGTGAGCTGGGCCTAACAGCATTGACACATGTTGACTGCATGAGGAAAAAAATACACAAGAGTGAAATGGAACCACAAATGGATAAAAACTTATATTACCAACATGTGCTCTTCAAACTAGACAAATGGTTACACAGAACAGTTTTTGCACCATGAAAGGCAGTTTCATCAAATACTTTTCCTCTAGTGAGGTCATTTCAGAAAAAACAATTTTATTGGGGAAAAAAGTCAAAGCTAATAAAGATCATTTTATAATAAGACGAATTAGAGTGTCACACAGTAGTGACAAAACTATGCAGCTAAAATTTACAGGAACACCAAGAACTGGTAATGATCAAATAAATGAGCCAAAAAGCAAAGAGAATTAACAAAAACCTCTTTTGATTCCAACTGATTAACATGGCTTTTCCTGCATGCCTGGCAAGTCATCAAATGAGGACTCATTTCACAGCCAAGATGATGTATTTATCTACAGACTGGTATATAAAAAATACCTCTTTTTATTAACTCCCTGTATGTAGACTTTTATTACAGACTAACAATACCATGTATACATTTATTTAGTTGAAGTTATAAACACAAACTTACTTAAAAATAAATTTGATATTCCTGATCAACTACTGCTTTGAAAGCAGTCCCATGATATTTACTCTAAAGTTCTAATTAAATTTAAATGAGAAGTCCTAAAAATTACTTTACAGGGAAAGTACCAAGTCCTCCCTTTTATTTCACCTTGTATTACTCAAAAACTAAACAGCACTATAAAAAGTAATTTGGTTCCTTCATTTACAAGTCTACAGAAACTGAAGTTAAGTTGCATGTTTCATGAGTGTTTATACTTCAAAGCCAAAAATGTAATGGCTGTGTTAACAGTGCCAAATTTTCCAGAATGTCTTTTTACCTGGCCACACTCACTACTTTCAATATCATAGGCTGTTGATCAAGTTTTACTGAAGCATTTCTTCTTTTAGGGTATTGTTGAACAAAGCAATCAGGAATTCCTGCAGCAAAAGCATCGCCACGTCTTATTTCATGAAACATGAATTAATCTTACCACTTCAGAATGAATTACGGCCAGCTTATAAAAGAGGTTCTCTTTTTCTCCCTGAGTCTTTGATAAAGCTGTTTGAAACAAGATGTTTGAACTATCAGAACAGCATAGGGATGCCCAATTAAACTTCTCCTGCAGGCAAGTACACTTTTCAGGCCTGGTACTAATGCCAGATCTTATTTTTCAATGGATTTAGTTAAAATTTCCTACTGTTTTCAAAACTATAAAGTTTCTTCCACTTGGAGATGTAACCATTTTCTGTTCTGATTCAAGCAGAAAATCAGCACCATTGTTTGAATTTGAAATGTATCATGCTGGTCAGAAAAATGCAGATGTAAAAGTAATTTTCAATTTTTAATTCTATGCACACTTCAGACTAAGATTTAGCATACAAGATGAGAAAAAACATGGAAAAAATTTACTCCCTATCAACATATTATCATACAAACTTGATATCACAAAGGTTTCTCACCTTTCCACATGTACTTTTTGAATCTGCAGATGAAGGAGGAGAGCATATAGATATAGTTCAGATGCAAAACCAGAAACATTGTATGAGAGAATCTCTCTCCTCTTAGAATAAAGATCAAAAGAAATATAAAGCAAAAATAAGGCCATTAAATCAGTACATCTTAATTAGTCAGGGGAAGAGAGAATCAGATGTGCAAATGACGAGTTAGCTGCTGCTGAATTGCTATATTTGTATTGCCCTCCAAGGACTGTTTGTTATATTGCTATTCATCATATATTGATATACATACAATTAAGAAGAAAAATCTGCCATTTTGCTTCAAACTGTATTTTCAGGCAAACACAATTGTCTTGTCCTTAATATTACATAACACCCCCAAAATGCTGTTTACAGGCAGACTATTCATAAAGATATCAAGTTTCTGTTACAGGAATACAATGATGTATCTGATTTTATTTTCAATTTTGTTACCATGATTTTGAGAAATCACCAGAGATTATTTTTAGAGTATTTTTATTTGGTAGGTTTACTACAATTGTGGTTGAATGCCTACAAACATTTTACTGTTGGATTTACCATTGAATTTAGCATTATGTTACATAACAAATCCTTTAAGGCATACCCAAAACCAAATATTACAGGAAAAAAGATTGCTTCAGTTACTAAAACTGGCTTTGAATTGGTACAATTAGAAGTACAGAATGATCATAGCAGAGTGACTTATAATAAGGAATAAGCTGAATAACTAACATGTTCTGTCACTATCTAGCAGTATGTGAAAAGACTCCCAAAACTTACTTCAGCAAGGTCAAAATTACATCAGAAACCAGACAGAACAGATGTGAACCCATCCTGTGTATACCAAGCTGCCTACCAGTCTTTGGCTTCTTTTGGTGTGATGACAAGAGTAGATCTCAAAAGCCCTAGCAGCACCCTCTGTTAAGAGATGTGGGTGGAAAAGTTTCCTTTTCCTGAGAAATTTTTGCATTTTAGATTTTTGGTCCTACTTATCACAAAGCTGATTACCAAGTCTCAAAAACCTTTCTTGGAAAGGGAATCATCAGTCTCCACGAGGCTTCTGCCAACAACCTCGAGAAGGCTGCATTTTTTGCAGCAGCTGACAAAGTCAAAAGCTCAACCTCAGTCATTTAGCGATAACAACTTCCATCAGTGGAGTAAAAGCTACATAAACACAAAATGCTTGTCAGTGGCTTAAAATACCAGACCAATGTGTGAACATGAGCATAAGCGGTTTAGAACTTAATCAGGCTACAGCTAACCAAGCAAAATAAAAGCATTTAGAATTGTTTAGGCTTAGTTATATGATGAGGGCTAAAGCGATAAATCTTGGGATTACGGAAGGGAAGATCTCACCACAATATCCATATGTACACCTACCTGTGGAAATTCTAAGACATAGATAACTGTAGTATCAAGCACTTATCCTTAGCATTTAAGGCATTTATCCATAGAGATTTAAATTTTGATCCCCCAAAATATTTAAGGCAAAGTACAAAAAAAAGAACAATATCAGCTCTCCAAAAACAGAACCCAGATGAAGCTACTAAAATAATAGGTCAAAACATAAGGGCTAGGTGTTATAGTCAATCTAAACAGAAGCCCTATCTGAGTAATTTGCTACATTTGTTTCAAAGTCTTCAGAAGTAGGCTGCAAAGGACTGAGACTTTCCTGAGCAGGGATGCACTTACTCAGATAACTGCCTTGTGTAAGACCTGCTGCCTTTCCCATAGCTCAACAGATACAGCACCATGAACAAAACGGGACCTGCTTTGGATGGGAAAAGACAATAGCACCCGAGCCTAGGATTTTAGCAGGTAAGCCAGTGAGGTCCTACAATATTTTAAACCATGTTTAACCCAAGCACCGGCACTACTGAAGTCTTACCCGCTCTACTAAAATGTTCTGGCCCCTGCCAAGAGGCTACTGCTGGCCCTTATTCAACCCAGAAATGAGCTGGTTCATGGAACTCAAAAAATCGATTTCTTTTTAAAAATGCAATCCTCCTCTTACCCACACTCCGTACATGAAACATCATGCTTTATCAGTATATGATAACTGATGTAGGACTTAGCTGACATATTAAAGAGCTGCACCTTGCCACAATTTTGCAGTGAAACAACCTATTTTCTTAACTGCTTCATGCTCTTTTATATTTCCACTTCCTTTTACCCTACTTTATGTTTAATTCTATATGAATAAATTAATGAAGACTATTCAGTTCATTTGCTTTGATGCATTTTCTCTCTCGGTCACCATGGAAAATATTCTATAACAAAATGTTACTGGATATAAAAGTAAGATTCCTTAATACAAGCTGAGAATATGACTAAAGCAAGCTGAAGGAAGTAAGATGGAAATCTGTCAAAGCTTAAGTAAAGGGAGATTATAAATTTGAACTCAAGAACTGAACAAGGTAGAATATGAAGACTAGTGTCACAAAAACACAAACTGAATGAAGTTGTTAAGACTTCATGTACACTGACTTAAAGAATAAATATATGTTTTTGCTGAAAGATTATCATCACTCTGAGAGGCCAAAAAGCAAGTAATAGCACCTCTCCAAAGTTCATACAGGTTTCTCTGTGCTATTACTTCTTTTTCAGCTATATTACATTAATCAATCTAAATTAAGCTTTATTTTTAATATATTTTGCCTATAAATATCAAATTGTTAAATTCAATAATGAGTAAATAATTGTATAAAAATACAAATACAGAAATACTAAGGCTACAAAAAAGCAGAAAAACACACTATCAATACCATGAAAAATATGATTACCTGACATATAGGGATCTCTTCTGGCTGGTTCGCAAAGATCCTGATCCTGAACTAATGCTACTGTTCATCATCTGTTCCCGTAAATCATGTATTTTGGCTTCAAAACGACTGTATTCTGTAAGAAAGGAAGGCCTTGCAATTAATTTCCCCTGAACTTCAGCAATTAAGTTACTCACAAAACCACTGAAAATCTCCAAGAATAAGCATTTGTTGCAGCTTTTTCAATATAAGAAAAACAACCCCAACATTTTTAATAAGCACTGTGTTTTGTAATTAAAAGCTATAAGTTTTGCATTTATCAACATTCACATAAATAATATGTGAAATAATTGTGATTAGACAAAGCAAACAAGCAAACTGTACTTTACAATTTCGTGTTTTTAATCTATAGTTCACAGTAACTATTTTTATCTAATTATGACCAACATTTCTACTAATAATTATCATTTTTATAGTAATTAAAAAAATGATACAGGTAAATTTTAATCCATGGTAAGAAGAAAACTTCAGCGCATACATGTGAAATACACAAGTTTATAATCAAGAACCATATGTTTTAAATTTAAAATGTTAAGAAAGGGAAATGCAAAGTGTCTGTACTTCAAAATTACTGAACTTGAATTAGATAAAGAATTTAGCACTAGAAGGTGGGAAATAGGCAAAACATCCTCTGAGTAAGACAATTTTCCCATGGGAGCTCAGGAAGGAAAAAAAAAATCCAGAATTCTGGCATGAATCTCCATCCACTTGTAAACGGCATTAGAGATTCAAACTCCTTCTATAGAATTATGTTCAATGTTAATCCTGGAAAAACGGATTGTGTTCTTAAGCAGCACCGTGTACTAATAAAACTAAGCTAAATGCATTTGGTTTTAGCTACAAAGGCAGGCAGTAAAATAGTAATAGCTTCTTCAGGACAAACATTTCCAGAAGAGAGGTACTTACATGCTGTCAGCATAAAATATGAACTCAAAACAAGTAAGTTTTTCCTTCAGTTGAATACTTTGGACTTCAGCATCAACAGATCCACTTGTAAAACCTTCCTAGTTAAAGGAAACGTTCTGCAGCCACCACCTTCGTCACGAGACCACGTGATGCCAGCTAATAACAAGTCAACACTGGGAGAGCCAGGGTGTTTGCAGCAAGCAGCTGCTGAACCGGGTAATGTGTTGCTCTTCCTAGCTGCACCCTTAATCCCTGCAGGCATCAAATTTACTCAGGAAATGCAAGATTGATAGTGGGGGCTCTAAAATGCAAAAATCTTGAGAAAATGTCTAAACTAAGGCTCCTTCAACACTCATCTAAATACTATGAATGATTTATCATACTACATTCTATAGCACTCTCTCCCCATATGTTCAAACATTGAGCAGCAAGGCTTACAGACTAGCTGGAGAAGAAAAAAATACTAAATTACAGAATAATATTCTGTGAACCAGCTTCTGGTGTATCACTTCATTCATCAAGGTTACTATAAATCTGATGCATCCAGATTATAACAATATGAACAGTCTCTTAAGTAACCCTGACTTTTGTCCTTTAAAACCAACAGCCAGCTGTTTTTAAGACAGCATCAAGTGCCTTTTTACAAATAAAGCCCAGATCAAATAATTGACCAACACTAAATCAGACTAGTAAGGTTGTTTGACAAAAGAAACAAAAACATTACTTCCACCACTACCAATGCAATCACTAATAGCAAAAGAATTTAAGATGACAGGATGGTAACTGAAGAGCAATGTGAGAAAATGACATTTTTTAGAAAGCAATATCCCTCAAGGGGAGGACCCAGATGCAGAGAGAGAATAGTCTACTCTTGCTGTGCTACTGCTGCACTGCATGACCTTAGGTGTCATCTCACTTTACTCACTTATACCTGAAAAATTATCTTTTAAGCCTCTCACATATTTCTTGGGTGTTTTGGAAGATTAAAGCTCTAAACTTCAAACATACAAGAATGGTAGCTGAGATTTCTGACCTAGAAGATTTTTTTTATGCCCCCTGTGTGAAAAGAAAGCAAGCATGGAAAAGACCAGATAATCTAAGCATTTTCTTGTGCTACAGCCTGTTCAGTACTGAAAATACCTGCAGTTCTTTGCAATAGCTACTGGAAAAGAGTACATATTTCTGTTAAGAACGTATCATGTGTCATCTGTTGGAAGAATGAGATTTCCTCCTATGTAGCACCTAGTATGCAAGGGAGTTAACAGGGAAGGCTATTCATTACCATTGCATAACTCTACTTTATCCTATATATCACCTTCAGGTTGCTGGTCTTGCAGTTTCCTGGAGTAATTTAATTTTTCTCATCAGAACTCCTGGGAAGTGCTGAATGAGTGACAGGGACATCTGTAGTAAGAAGCAGAATAATTTCTACATAGAGATTCCTGCCATACCACTAAAGCAAAAAAGGAAACTAATAGGCTGGGACTGAGAAGGCTCTGTGTTCAAAAAGAAGGGGTGCCAAGAGATGTGATATTTAGGAATAGCTTAAACACTCTCTGCAGATGGAATCTGGTGAGCTCCTTTCATGTACAGCAAGCTAAAAATTTGAGTTGTATTCCTCTTGCAGAAGGTTTTGGAAAGAAGAAGATATATAGAAATCTCAAAATCATTGGCTTTGGAGCTGAAAAGTAGACAGGATTTTGTTTTTTTTAAAAAGAAAGCTTGGTATTAGATACAGTGGTACTGAAATTAATGCTAGAGACACAAAATAAGACAACAGCAGGACTCTTAATAGCATCAGAAAAGCAGTTACCAGTTTGGTACACAAAGGATCAGCACCCATCCCCTGTTGACTAATTAGTCTTGGTTGAACTTTGGCATTATGAAGCAAAGTGTGAGCTCTGCTAATCTGTTTAAGAGAAGGTATATTTCCATGATTAAGAAGAGTTAGATATCAACTGTCTTTAGCACCTTCAATCTCTCTTAAATTGAAGAGCACTGATACTAATCTGCTAGTTTATGAAATGTGGAAAGTAGTCACAGGATGGGATTCAGAAGACTGTCCACAGCTGCTCCATCTTATGAGCTCTACAAGAGGGGAACATCAATAGCCAACAGCTGGTAGCAAGACTGGAAATTTGTATCCAACATATGTGTGTACCAAATGCAATTCACAGAAAATGCAATTTCATTTAATTACAGAAGCACCAGAAAACTACCGACGCACCTCTGTTTTTAATCAATCCCTGCAATAACACCTCCCTATTTATTAAATGCCAAACCCCTCCCCCATCAAACAAATTAGACAGGTAGCATCAAATTTACACTAATGAAAGATTTCATATAACGGGTGTACCAGACATAGATGACTTTGTAAGAAACCCCTTAACTAAAATAACACAAAAGCAGATGGATAAAATGAAAGCATGATCTTAGCTTAACACCTGTTTCTCACACTGACAAGAAAGCAAGTATTTAGGGATGAAAAAACTAGGAAAACACAGTGATACCTTCCCTTCAAGTACTGTCCCATCCTCCAGTATTTTCAATGTTTACAGAATTTCATTGTATATTTAAATTACATATTCCATTCAGATTATCATCACTAGATTCTCCCAAGTGCTAGAGAATCTTTTTCTTCACAATTCCATTCTTTCTTATGGGCTATGCATAATACCACATATATAGTGTATGACAAAATTGATCATAGTTTTTCCCCTAAATCACAGTGAATAGCACAATAAACTTCCACATGGCTAAGTGTGACAAAGCCATACAATGGACATATAAATATAAACAGTTTTTTTATTTTGCTACTTCAACATTCCAGAAATTTGGAGCTGGAACAGGCACAGTGAACAAGATAAAAAAGACACTCTGCTTTCTTGGTTAAGAGGAGATGAAGAGCTTGGCTGGGAAAGCATATGATTTGTCTTTGGTCTAATGTGATTGGGGTAACCAAAGAGAAAGGACATAAGCTATTTAAATGGAAGAGCAAAACTGACTTTAACCCAAATGGCGCAGGCTGGTCATAGGAACTCTATCTACAAATATGCTTCCTGCTTCCACAGCCATCAAAACACTGAGATTGTGAAATAGTATTTTAATAAGAACTATGGTGGAAGAAGAAACCCCACCCAACCCCACC
>JANZLQ010000089.1:27755971-27786471 GCA_026212715.1 Elanus axillaris
AAATGAAATTAAAAAACAAACTAAAGCCAAACCACACAATCCAAACCCTCAGTCTTTTCAGGTAAGAATTTGACCAGGATCTGAAACCTGATGCATATGCAACAGAAGTGAATGGGACTTAACTCAGGATCTCTTCTAATGTTCTGAATTTTAGGAAAGCTGCTGATCCTCTACATCAAATAAAGGGTAATAGATAGCAAGACTAACATGAAATGCAATAAAATAAGAACATAAGAATAATGGTATCTCTTCTTGACTAGAATTTTCTCAAAGTTTCCAATAAGTTTAGGGACAGGGAGGAGTAGTACCTGCTATCATAACACAGAACTTGAGGAAGCACAAGCATCTGCTACTTCAATTCCCGGCATTTATCCAACAATACCCCACCATCACCAAAGAAAAAAAAAAATCCCAAAGCCTACTCAGGTTTACACATAATCAGTCGTTAAGAACATTGAATGGATACATCTGGGCTCAAGTTTAAACTTTAAAATTATAGTGGATAAGCAGATGGTGCAAAACTAGAATAAATCTGCTCTATTTCATGTCTGCATGTATTTGCACAGCAGCAAACAAAAAGGGGGTGGGGAGAGATTAGGAAATCCTGGAAGGTTCCTCTGCTCCTGAGCTTCTGAAGTGATTTTACCTAGAAAACTGTAATATTTTCAATATCAATGTTTACTTTTATGGAATTCAGAACTTCAGAGAAAGGGCCTGAGCAGTGAAACTCTCCTGGACTACCTATCTGGTAGGCAACAAGACAACAGTGATACACACAGATATGTGGTGAACAGCCTTTACAGGCAGGAGAAAAGAAAAAAAAAAAGAGGTCACAAGAAAATTAATTTGGTCTGGAACACCCATTCCAGTAAATGGGGCAAAAGAACAGAAGACTATAACAAGGGATGGAAAATTCAGCAAACAGCGCAGAAGGAAAAGCAACTCATGGAAGCATGGATGTGTGTACAGGGAACAGATGGCAGCACAGCACTGAGAAGCACAGATTCTTACATATACCCAAACCATGAAGAGCTGAAAAAGTTCACTTTAATTAAAAAAGTATGCTCCTTTCCCTCTTCCCATCTGTCTGTGGAAAGACCTCCTTTAGCAGGACCCATTGGATCTGTCAGAGCAGGATTCTTGTGCTGACAATTTTATACAACTACCAATTTATATGCTTTTCTCCACTGTCAGAATACCCACCTTTCCTTTTCATGGTGCTCAAACAAACTTGAGAACCAGTGCCTGGTAGTAAATTACGATGACCACCATCACACTGATCCTGTACTGACCTCCCATTTGTTTTCAATTCTAAGTTTCTGAGGCAAGACTGCCACAGCATGTAGATGACTGCAGTTGTATTTATGGGTTCTAGTAATGTAGTACTACCATCCCTTCATTATCCATACTGATATTTGATAAATTCATAGCTACCATTCATGTTTTGCACATCTTGTCTTGTTACAGACTGTAGTAAACATTTGAGTTGGTAGAGGAGGTTGTGGAGTATAGCATGTCTAGTACAACCACTCAAAAACACTAGCAAAGAGGTTACCTATTAAAAGGTATGGACCACAATAAAAACATCATAAATAATTTCTATGAGATATTACTCTGCTTCAATGCTTGTCATTTTATATTAACATGACCTGAAAGACCATTTAGCATGCTATTGGTGTCTTTCATGCACTCTAATGTGTAATGAGATTGTACCTCATTAACCACTTGAAAGACTAGGACACTGAATTTCAAAACAGATTAGAAAAATTGCATTTGTATTTAGTTAAGAATACCTCCCACAGAGCCTGCAAAACTCAGGAAGAGACTAGGTCTAGTCACTGCTGAAGTGAATTCACCAAAAATGTTGTTGAAGGTTTACTCACAACTTGTGAAAGGTTGAACTGCTCTTAAAGAAAGACAAACAATTTTATTTATTATAGTAAAGAGCAGCAGTGAGGTTTTAAAGGATTAAAACACGTGTAAGCTACCTTACAGCATCTATCAGGACTATATATAGCACAACCCTTCTTCTAATCTTCACGGGCCCAGTTTTAAAGGTACTTTAACTGACTAATCTGGATTACTTGCAAATTAGTAGAATCAGGTACAAAAGAAGCAGGAACAAAAGTTTGACCATGTAGAGACCACGTACCCCAAAACAGGGTAATTTTTTTTTTTTAATTATTTTCTTAAAAAATTTTCATTTTGTGAAATTGAGATGTACTGATCTTCTAAACCACCTTTGGTTAAGACAATCCATGTTCTTAGCTAGAAAGCAAGCGAAGCTTATCCTCTTGATACAAAACAAATACTGAAAACTAAGTTTTGCAAAAGCATTATTGGCTTTCTGCTCCAGCTGGGCTTCTACAAACAGACGATTTACCATATATTTCAAGACAAATGCTTAGAAAATAATCTTATCTTATACAAATGAAAGTGCTACCATTTCCCAGAGCTTAGTTAGTCTGTTTTAAATTCCACTAGAAAACAGTGCACAGATGGAGTGTCGCAAACAGAAGAATTGGCCAAATACTGGCCATTGAAAGGTAAGCTTTAACAAAGCTCCACCCCCACTCTTTTTCTTTTTTCTTTAAAACAAATGAGTCAAAGACAAGAGAGAATGAAAAATACAAAGTCGTCATACTTGGATCTTATTTTAAGTAGATGCATACACTCCTTCAAAACAAACAAAAAAAAACCCACATGAAAATACACCTGAAAATCTGGCTAACAAAGTATAAGGAGTTTTGATTGAACTATGAATCTTCAACACATTTTGCAATGGAGAATCACTTATTTCCTTTAATAAAGTTGACAGAAAAATGTGTATTTACTACCTATATGAACAATGTAAGTTCAGAAGAAGACGTTTTACAAAAAACACCTTAAAATCTTCTCTGGCAGTTTTGGCTCCACCGTCTCCTAATCTTACACTGATCCACCCAATCACCTAAGAATATGGAGCTAATCTGATCACCTAACCATTTTACTAGTCTTTCAGGATCAGATGAATTACAAAGAGAAGACCAATGTAAATTCTAAATAACAGGCAGCTGACAACTCACATGAAAAAAGGACTGCTGTACTAATTAAAATGATAATTTTATTTTTTGTATGTCAAGTGGATCCTTTGGAAACAAAGTGCTGCTAACCCTGTCATGACAGGAAAGGGTATCTGAACTTTGTTCCTGTTTTGGGGGAAGGGTCAGGTGACCAACGAATGACTGCTGACGCCAATACATTTTGCTGTCTTTTTCAAGGCCCTCCAAGAGAAGGCTTTACAGTTAATGTGTATGTAATTCAGTTGAAGTCATACATATACTTAATTGCCCAGTTCTGATCTAGCAGAATATACCTACCAAAAATTGTTTAATCCACAAAATTATTTTCTATCTAATTTCATCCAAATAGATTTTCATACTTTTAATGTACTACTTTGGCTATTTTTCTTATTTTTAAACACTTAAATGTACTCAAGCTTTAATACAGTTATGGTAGCCTACTGGCACCTTGTACCTTTCAGAATGGCAAAATCTAACCTTCCAGAAATTCTGAATTTTGAGGTAACACTACTATGTCAACCTCAAAACACACATGAATGTTTCAGATGACCTTTTACTTTGAATGGACATAACAATGGAAATGTCAATGTGAAATGAGAGGAGAGCCCTCCAAGGGCAGTACACCTCCAGACAGTCCTATACTTCCCCCTTGCTGCTCCTCTCCTCACTACACTTTCTTCAAGCACTGAGGCTCTCATGTTCCTGTATCCCAGCTATGTAGCATGATCGCAATTCTGACCATCTCTGAATCCACGCTCATAGGAGATAGACATATATATGCAGATTGCCTACAGCTTTCTCTCATTCTTCCACACCAATATCACAATATTTCCTTGCCACCCTAAATCTGTAGAAGACCCAAAGAAGGGAGATGGCAGTGTGGCACAGGTGTCTCTGCAGAACCAGGGAGCAACAGGAAAATGAAATGGCTTATCAAAATGCTTTTGTGTACTGGAGCAACCACTTTCTTTGAAACTGCTGCGAGCCATGGTACTTCATTTCCAGTGGAACTCATGGTAAAGCAAAATCCCTTTTTATTCATGAATGATGTCTTGAAAGGAGATGGAAATTTGTATCAGAAGTGGGAGAATAAGGAAAAGCTTCCAAACAGAGGAAGAGGAAAACTAGAACAACACCCTGACTTCCCCACCGCACTTCTACAGGATAATTCCCATGTCCTAAACCTCTGCTCTTCTCCTACCATGGACCCCTCCTCTGCAGCATCCTGCCCCAGCAGGTTCAAGCCCACTGATCTCTGCAACTAGGGAGACTTTGTGTACACACATACCACCGAAGTATGTACAAGTACAACCCAATAGGTGACTCAACAGTTTACAAAAGTAGCTCCTAGGTAAGCTGCAAGATAAAGCATGGTATCTACAAGGAGAAAGCCTAAGTCAACTGACTACAGCTGTGGTACTACAGAAGTGGTACCTGATGCGCAAGTCACTTCTGCAAACAGCAGAACACTTCACATTCCCCATTTGGCTTTTAACTATCCCAAAGAGAGCTGGTAAGTTGCTGAAATTTGACTCCATATAGTAGGAAAATTTTGTAAGGTTTCTCTCAAATTTATTGAACACTGCCGGAAACTAAATTAATGCCCAGAAGGATATTTTTAGGAATGAGATTACATCTGTTTTCACCCAATTCTACAACCAATGAACATTTTGGAGATTTAAGGGGGAAAAAGTGAACAGTTATGTAATTTGTGCCTGGATATAATAAAAGCAGTAGCATTCAGCCATATCAACCTACCCCAAGTCCAGTAACTAGTGTTTGATAAACCATGGATTTTCCATGATAGGCATTTTCCAAAGATTCATTTTTCTACAGACTACTTGAGATTTCCTATGAAAGAACTGCTTGCAAAAATCCTCTTTTCCCAAAAATTTGAGGAGAAATACAAATGGTGAATTTCTAGTAGAGCTAATGTGGTAGGATGTAAAAACACGAATTACCATTCCCCACCACATCTATGAACATACAAACTGTCATATAGAATTACAGGGAGTGCAGTGAGTTGGTCCCAAGTGTCTTCCAAATGCTCCTATCATATTGAATCTATTTACCCAGTTATAATGAACCCTGATGGATGTCTAGAATCTCCTTGATCTGTCCTAGCTGTCAACATCTTTTACAAAATCCTGCTGGATTGATAAATATAAATAAAATACGTAAGCAATACAAGCAGTTATAACTGATGCTCTTCATCTTCTTGAAGACATTTGAGAAACACCAATGACTAACATTATGAACTCTTCATTTTGATACTTGTTAACCTTTTTTTGAATGGCATAAACAAAAAGTGGAGATAATTATATATATATATATGTACATATATATAAAATTTCCCAACTTAAATGAATCAAGGGAGGGGAAAAGATGACCATCCACAGCTATAATTTAGGAAATACAAAGATGATCAAAGAACATACACATTGTTATCTAGTACACTCAGTCACATGGATGGTAGTTTCTATTTGGAAAGTCAAACCTCAGACTGATAAACAAATGGTAATCTTTAACAAAATACTCTCTTTACTAATCTCTAAGATAGGAACAGTGAGTATCTAATCCAATTTACCTCCCACACCAGACCTGAAAGAAGCTGACAGCTGGAGTTCCATTCAACCTCTTTTTACGAGGACTAAGAAAAAGGCAAGCAGAGATACCAAAGTCAGACATTGGTTAACCAGAGCTCTCTGAGGTAGGTTGGCTGTGTGTCAATTCATACTTTGCCTCCAAGCTACAATGGATCTCAATCTCCTAGTTACACTTTTGCTTCACAGCATACTTCAAAAGGGTAGAGTAAGCACTAACATACTTGCAACATCTTCACTATGAATGGAGATATTAAGCACTGTTTTGGAGAGACAGACAGACATGCAGACCAAACGTCTTTAAAAAAAAATTCCTTTCTTTGATTAATGTGTCGGATGTCTGCCCATAATCCTTAATAATTCAACATCTCCCACATGCATCCTCTCAAATGGGCCCTATAATTCTTTGAGAAGGGCATTCTCAATACAGCTCAACCGCATACAGTCTTGTTCTGAATGCTTCAGTAATCATGAAGGAATGAGTACAGCTCTGGGTTTGAAGTCTACAAGTGACAGTCGTTGAGAAATTTCTAAGAGGCAATGTATGTTGCTCTGGGCAAATCTCTGTGCAACAACTCAAAATCCCATCAATCAGTCAAGTACCTCACTACGTGTTTCAGGGAAATAAAAATTATCTACTAGGACAAGTGGTAATGAAAAAAGCTGTTATTTCCAATGCAGAAAAAGCAGGAATCACCCAAAATCTTTAGTCCTCTTACTCTAAAAGGAGAAGAGAGTTCTGACTTTCAGAATATAAAGGGATTCTTTTCTTTTTATAACCTGAATCCCAGGAAGAGAGGGCTCAAAAAACTGCTGCTTTTCCATGAAGTCTGGATATATTTTTTGGCAAGGAAAAAAAAAGTGCTTGAGTCCTGGGATATATTTTACCAGACAAACATTTCTTCTGCTACTAGGAGCCACATCTCAACAGGTGTCTCTGGCAGAAGAAACAGTGACCAAGAATGCCTTCTTTGAACAAAAAAAGAGGCCAGATCCTCAAAAGGACAACTCATGGGCAAATAAAAGCACAAGTTTTATTTTTCACTAAGTGAGGGATCCTTATGCAATGAGCAAGAAGGTGTAACAATTTGAGCCACCTGTTACAATACTGAAGAGCTAAGCAGAGGATAGGCCAAACAAGTATCAACAGAAGTATTTGACAGTTCTGACACAAAGCCAAAACAAATATTCCAGAACCAATACTGACCTAACTATTCTTTCTAAAAGTCTTAGAGCGAGCACTCCTAGAAAACAAATCCTGGAACAGAGCAACCTACAGATTCAACATGCAAACAGGATGCACACCCTCTCAAGACAATACAGGCATTAACAACATGGCCTAGCTACAGGGATTTGACCATGAACCAGACACAAACAAATCAGCTGGCCTTACTACTGCCAGAGTTCCTGGATCAGTGGAGATAAATGATGTTGATGTGCGGGGAGGGGGAGGGGAATGTGAAAGCTATGTTTCAAAATCCTGGGGAGGACAGGATAAAAGAAACATGACAAAAAAAAATAAATAAAGAATGAAGTGTGCTGCAATCAGCTACCTAACAATTTCAGATGAAGGCAGCAGTCCTGCTCAACGTCCAGTCCTGGTAAATGGTTACACTTGCCAGTACTGTTGAAAGAAAGGTTTAGGCAGACAAGTCAATGCAAGGAAGACCTAGTGATGGGCCATCCAATTTAGCAAAATTGGAGAAAGCTGTTGATCATCACAGTTCATAATAAGACATCAAAAATGTCTTATTATATATATAAACAATAGTATATGGGTTTACAGACTCAAGGTAAACATATAAATTTAGACTATAGAATTTTTTAAAGTCTCAAATAGACAAAGGCATTTGAAATGTGCTGCAGAAATACAAGAGGACAAATATGTGTATTGTGATGACGTAGTATGATTTGGCTTCTGCAGAACACACAAGGATGATTAATCATCATCAGCTGCAGTCTAATCTGGGCCAGAAGAAATTGCTGGATAAACAGAAATACCAGATCAGTATGAAACAGAGGAATGAAAACCTGATGGTCTCCTTAGGTCATCTGAATCAACACAACAGAGAAGGAATTAGTCTTTTATCCTCCTACCGCTAAGGAAACCAAAACCACCATATTAATGGATGAAGACAGTTGTGGAATACAGAAGTAACAACATGGTATTTCTACTAAGTTCTGGATTTACTGGCTTAATTTTCATGTTATGACAGTGTTAATATTTACTGAAGAAATCAAAATTCTGAAGATGATCAGAGTCAGAAACATATCAAGGCCTGGCACCAATACTTGCATATATTCCTATCTGGTCACTTGCAATTATGCTAACAGGAATGTGTCAATATCTTTTGCATTATTTGCTTCTCCTCTCCACAGAAGAGGGGTTAGGTGGGGTGGGGTCAGAGGACATCATAGATTATCTTTCTCCGAGTTTCAAATTGTAGAAGTGCAGCTGAACGTATGACACAACCCTTACCTTCTGGACGGTACTGAGCTACAATCGTTACTGCTTGGCCTGCGTTCTTCAGGGCTGCTGCTGCCTGTTCATGGGTTGCTGCTTTTAGATCTACTCCATTTACCTTCAAGTAATACAAAAAAGCAGTTTATCAAAATAAATGTTTGTGTTTATCATCACAGCACATAGACTCATGAAAAAAAAAAATTAGCTGGACACAAACTAGTTTCCATGCCATGTGAGTTTTCCCTGTTTCCAATATTACAAGCTAGTTAATACAAAGATTACTGATCCTTACCAAAATCCAAAGTCAATAAATCCTCTCTCACATATACCCCTCTGTTAATAAATAGTGTAATTGTCACAATATATCACTTAACAAATTTGTATTTGCTAGGTCAATTTACTTATTGTTTAAGACGTTTTTCTTTCTTTTTAAGGAGACACAGAGAATGTTATTTTCTGTGATGGTTCACCTCGCCTTTCTTCAACAGTGCTTCAGGGATCTTCTTAGCCAAAGCCTGCCTACAGACCACTATGTTTAACATGCAGTGACAGAGCCCACCCTCCATGGGTCTAGCCTTGTTTTCAATGCAGCAGATTTAAAAATAGTGTCAGAAAAAAACTGAAGCAGGAATGTGTGTCACATTTTAGACCAAAAGCATTTTTCATCATTTAAACTAAAAAAAAAAAAATGTACTTTAGTATCATCATTTTAATAACAGCAGGGCCAAAATTTAAGAGGAAAAAACTCCTCTTAAGTAACTACCAAATTACAATGCAATTGTCCACAGACATGATTTTCCATAAATTAAGTCATTTCACAAAGAAACACACAAAATCTTTATGACCTTCGGTACTAATACAGAAGAAATCCTTAGGTATGAGATGTATCTATTTAACACTAACAAGAACTTTAGCAGTTATTCCAGGAATTAAAGCACCCAATTTTAGATACTACTGCCAAGTCTCTCCATCTCATTAGAAGGCTTATTTCTAAAGCCTGCATTCTTTCAATTTAGATACACAACCCTCTCTGCTACCAAACTAAGATTAATGTTTTCACTTAATATTGTCACTGAACAGCTGTGAGATAGAAAAGTGCTATTTTAATCAGGTTACAGATGAGAAACTGAGGCAGACTAAAGTCCTCAAAGATACTTTGGAAGTATCTTGGCATCTGTTCCATTGTCCCAAATTTAGCTCAGTTAATTATATTCTTTGCATACAAATCATTAACTAGCATTAATATAAAGGGAGGGGAAAACTTTTATTGTTTAAGTAAAAGAAGCAAGGAATCCTACAGATATTATACGATCTCCTTTCCTAAGCTCTCCACTTAGGTCAGCTGGCCCTCCTGCAAGGATGAAAGAGATGAAAATTCCTTCTCCATCTTCTCCTCCAACAATGTTGAAACCAAGACCTGTTGATCCTCGATGTAGGACAACCTTCCTAGGCTCCCTGAACAAAAGAAAGGAATACAAAATCTTGGTCACTAGACATGAGTAAAAGCAAAATAAACAATTAGAAAAGCTAAGTTTTCTGAGAGAAGTAGTGTTGAAAATTCAGGTATTAAAAGTTACACATTTCTTAAGGCAACAGTGTTGTGTGTCCCACCCACACCTCCCCTGTCAAAAGCTCAGACTTTCAAATAATAGCTTCCATCATTTGTATGCTTTCAATTCTGCTTGTAGGTGCAACACAAAATCCCCTTCCTGTTGTTAGGTGAACTGAACAATCCATAAGTATGTATGTATTCTAAATTCCTATTATGCTACAATCCTATTCAGTGCTAAGTGTCATCACTTAACGCTTTCCAGACTGTTCGAAGAGCCTCAATATAGCTCAGTCTTATTCTAATGGCAATAGCAAGCAACAAAATACTATTTTCCCTTTCTGAAACTTAAAGAACAAATTCTAATGGAAACACCAACAATGAAAAGTGTGCCCTTACTGCTTTAATTTAACTCCTGTTGGTCAAGCAATAAATAAAGCAAAGAACAACTCAAGAAGTACACATATAAGCCCTTTTAAAAAAAAAAGAAATCAGAATTTATGGCATTCTCAGATACACTTGCAATTTATTTGCAGCAACTGCAACTGAAAAAGTTAAATCTAAACCAAGTTGTTGCATTCTTTTTATAGAATCCCCTCCTGACTTGGATGGAGAGAGGAAAGAAGAAATACTTATCAAGATGAGATAAGGCCAGTCAACTTCTAACGCAGAAACACTCCTTCCAAAAATCTACTAATCTGCTACTTGACCCAACACAAGAAAAGCATAAATGATTTCAGAAACAGATATTTCTAATAAAGCTGAGCAACTGTGCACTGCATTTGAAAAATCACTAGAGAGCACTAAAGAACAATTAATGGACATTAAGTATTTGGAGGCATTAATTATTAATTTATATGATAACCTAAGAAGTCACATTTTTCCAAAACAAGAAATGTCACTTAGTCTGATCTTTAAAAATCACTCCATTTTTGCACTACCTCTTAAATCAACTTAGTGTCAAGTTCTTAAATTTCAACCCTTGACAGCTATTATATTAATTTATTCTGAGCACTATTTTATTACAAATAAATGACATTGTGAAAACCGATGTATATTGCTCTGGATCACACTAATACATTAACAAAAATGCTGCAGTTAGAGAATATAACTATGCAGTAACTTTTAAAGTATTACTCAAAATTACTAAACCTCTTTTTGGGATGGAAGGAATGGAAGATAGGAAGGTAATTTAAAGAAAATCACCTAAAGCCTTCTCTGAATAGCCTTTGCATGTCAGATGAAATCTAAAAATTTCCTTTTACAGTAATTTTAAAGGAAAGCTATAAAACTTTAAGTTCAGCAATGCTATCAGCAGGACAGAATCACTTTGGCTTATACATCCACCTAACCCCAAGTTAAAAATAACTACAAAGACATATCCTACCTTCCAAAACACTAAAATTAATTCTCTAACTTATTATATACTTAGGTTTCAATCCTGGGTAGACCCGGCCTCAGAAACTGAGACACATTATCCATATCAGATGATGTTGTGACACAGAATTCAGCAACAACACATTGAAAATGCAGTATAATAGCCCTACATTTGCAGAACAGAAGGGTAACAAAATTAGAAGAGCTTCCCTTTATCAGTGATGATGAACAAAAGATTAACGCAATCTACTGAATCAGTGAAGGAATGAATGTTCTGTTAATGTGAAAGGATTAAGAGCTCTCTAGCCTTTCTGGATTTAGGAATCCATCAAATCAAACCCTTGTCAGGGGGGTGGGGAGGAATAGAAAAACAAACAAATGAAAACAAAGAAAAACAAAAACAACAACAAAAAAACATTGCTGGCCTTAAAATAAGAAATAACCTCTAGTCTGCTCATACTACCATCGTAAAAAACCTCAGTCAAGTCACGGAGCACTTTGGAGGGGCACTCTGATTTTAATGCCATTCCAGGACTGATAAATTATGTGTGTGTGCATATAAATATATCTAGTTTTCTCCTTACAACAATGTTTACAAGTGTTAAGAAACTAACATTTATTTCTTGAAATAAAATATAGCATTTGCTAGTATTTTCCCCACAAACAGATCTTACAAGCTTCCCTGGTTAACTAATTTGACATGTAGCTTTGGTTATTCATTACCTGGTAATCTCATCATCTCCAAGCATTCCCTTGGGAATTGGTGAATATCGCCCTGGTGATGCTGGGGGCAGGGACTGTCCCAAGTAGGCAGATGGAGTGATATGGTTATCTACTGGCTGAGAATAAGCTTCAAAGAGGAAAAAAAAAAAAAAAGTAAAATAAGCATTAAGGAAAAAGAGCTGGAGGAACTGAAACAGGAGTGTCCTCTTCTAAAAACAAAATATAATAGTTCAAATGATACATTATAAATATCGTAGTTCTAAAATACTGTGTTGCATCTACACATCCCCCAGCCTCCTCACGCTTTAAGTCAGTAAGCAAATTTTTCAGTTTGATTGTCTCAAAAACCCCTTTTTTAGAAACAGACACTGTGGATTGCTGAAGCCCATGAGGACAACCTGGAGATTTATCTGTTTTTAAAGTTGTCTTTAACTTGACTTAAGTCAATAACAATTCCCATTTCTTAAAATCACTACGTTGGAGCACCAGTGAAAAATAGAATATTTTAATGTTACACTTCTGCCAAACTGTCAAGCCGCCTACCTCTTTCTTTTCAATGCTTTGATGCAGAGCATCCTACCATCCTACCATCTCCAGGATACTCCATGCCATTCTGGTTGGTCTCAACAGGGAGGAATGTTACATTTCTTAGACACTAAACAAAACCACCTTTAATAGCAAAGGTGCTGGCACTTATGCTAGTACGCGCTCAGCCAACAGCACACATCAAGAAACAAAGGTAGGATCATTCCACATCCTACTCTTCAGGGTAAGAGGCATCAATTTACTGAGAGGAATAAACAAGCTAGGGCAAAAAATTTCAACTGTACTGCAAGGGTCAGTTGCCTTATTCATAGGTTTGTTGATTAAAACTAGAAAGGAGTATTAAAAGGATTTAGTCTAACCTCTTGCATAACAGGCCATGAATCCTGTGCATGAAATGCACATGTTTTACCCAAACCACAACACACATACTAGAAAAATTTAGCATCTTAATGATTTCAACTGATAGAAAATATTCTACAATTCCAGGAAAGTTGTTCCAATAAATCGTCTAGAGGATACATTATATTTTCAAGTTAGGCACACCAATTTTAACTGTCCATTCACCAGGCATAGTCATACCCACTCTCTCCTATTACAAAGCATATTCTACACTTGAAAATCTTTTTCCTGGTGTACGTGCTTCAAGCTTTGAGGCTGAAACATAGAGGGTGGGGACACTTGACAGATGCAACATTATTAAAGTTGCCAGACTTCTCTGGTCTTACTCATTTCCTGTATCTGGAGTGGTGCTTGACCTTTTAGGATTTACACTAAGCTTTTTAACTGAATAGAGATGACATAGATTGCAGAAGCAACCTGTATATTCTCCTTTTTTGTTTTTCTTTTTAAACCACTGGCAGAATGTTCGGATCATATACGAACTTCATCAAGAGTATTTTTATATGACAGATTTGCTAAATAGCCAGCTTTCAAACCACCCAATTTGCGCTTGATTGATTCTGTATTATTCTACATGCCTAGTAAACCTGTGTGCAGCAAATTCCATACTTGGGAGTATGTATCACATCAACATGGTCTTACCCCAGTCAGTGGTTTAATAAAAGAGGTACCAAGCCAGATAGGAAACCACTTATAGTACCTTAATGCCTGGCATGTAGCATCTGGTATCATATCTGATTAGCCAGACTGCTTCTTATACTTTAAAGCTTTGTCACAGTACTAGAGCTCTTTCAGTTTTCTAGACTGTATTTCAGCAAGCATTAAAATCCACTATTAACAGCTTAGGTAGTTTAAAAGCAGTAGCTGATAAAGTAATTAGGTTATGTTATTCAGACACACCAGCCCTTGGTGAGTTGCATGCTCTACTCTGGGACTGTGCAGAACTTTTGGAAATTGTAACTCTGGATTCTCACGTGGTTTCAGCAAAATTCAAAAACTGAGTGCAAGAGGTAGCTTGTCCCCTTCTACAACGCAGACAAAATAAAGCTTCCTCAAGTCAGCTTCATGAAGTCTACAGCAGAGAATACTGCTTTTGCTACAACCAAACGATCAACAAAAGCATTCATATTTGAGAATTCCGTAATAATTAGGAGTTGTTCAAGACACAACTCCTAAAACCATTTTTTAGAACATTGTAACATATGTACATTGCACTTTCTTCCTTCTGCTCCCTGCAAGGATTCAAAGACTATAGGTCCCCTTACTTAATTCTTTCTGTCTGCCTTAGCACAATATTTAGCTTCTATGCACTGGTTACAGACTTGGACAGTTTACTGCCAATTTCAAAACTTGTTTTTTAGCCACACTGGAATTCTGGCAACAGATTTTCACAATGATTACCAAGCCATACGGCAATATCTACTTTTCAATGGGGAAAAAAAAGTATATTTTAATACAATATTTCCATGTCACCGTATATACTTTTTGTTTAAAGCAAATGATACTTTAAAAAATGACTAGTGTACATAAATATAGTTATTTTGGGTTTTCTCTGAAAATTTTACAGCTAAAGCACCAAAAAAATGGAATGCAGACTTTCTGAGCGCTTTTCCAATTAGTGGAAAACAGGTTTTGATTAAAAAAAAAAAACTAAAGAACTGTAGCACAGTATAGCAGTGCTGTACATTCTGTTCATGCACTAAATTTTCTCATTTCACAAAATAAATTTACAAGTGCTTTTAACAAGTCAGTCGCAGCTATAAATGATGCATATTTTATAGGAAGCAATGAGGTTTTTCGTAACAAATTCTATGGTTGCTGACTTAGAGTACTTTTCATTTGATTGTTTCTAGGGTTCCTAAGGCTTTTAACTGAATCATGTTCAGAAACATACATACCATCTACACTATAACATATTCTTATTTTTTTAATTTTGTATTCTTTCACCATATAACTCAGCTATTGAGCAACATAAGTTTTATTTCAGAGCCGTGGACTGTTCCACATCAGCACTGGCTACATCATTTATAAAGTTCTACACACACCACTTGCTAAGAAAAGTCAGGTCCTTTCTCAAGGCTGGTATTCTCAGCTCTACGGAATCAAACCTACAAGGCATAAAAAAGGCTCTCTATGGAGTTCCTGCAAAAAAAACATGCCTGTACCTTTCCTAAAATTGTTTTAGCTGGAGATGATACCCGAAGAATATTCATGAGGAACATGATAGAAATAAAAGGCAAGCCATCACTTTCTGAATCCTAAATCAGGTCTAAACTTCTGTTTCCAGGTAAATATTATTACTGATGTAAATGATAAAGGAACTGTGTTTTGGATGAACAGAAAATTACATGCATAAAATGAACTTGCTTTGACAGGAAAAGTCAAAGACTCTTAAGGAGACATTCCATTTCCAAATCCACCCCCGCCTTGACATAACACAGTTCTACACAAAAAGAAACTGGAAGATTTCCTATTATTTCATATTATCTGCAAACTGAGGATGCCAATCACAAGTACAATCTCTAAAGTAGGATATAAAATTAAAACGTTATTGTCATTTAGTGATATTACCTATTCTTCTCTTCCCATATTTATGCCATTTAAAGAATTATAAGACATTTATGTCTCTAGTGAGGAAACTGATTATTCCCCACTTTGCAGTATTTTATTTCTCAATGCAGCATGGAAATACCGTACCAATGCACACACATACACAAAGGAAAAATCTTTAAAATTGACTAGGAGTCAAAAATGCATCATTAGTAATGTCTTCAAAGGAGGCCTGTATAGGAAGCCCCGTGTCTCTCAAAAACTGTGTAGACACTTTTCTGACTCTGATATTCTACAATACGCACTGTACAGTTAATGTCAGTGTTTTTAAATAGCAAGCTCTAGACCTTCTTAGTAGTATTTCAACTAAGTAACTTTAAAAGCATTAATAACAACAAGTTACTGGACATTTGTTCCAGGAACCATTTAGTGACCAACATTTATATATAGATTACTGAGGCAGTTTACATTCCCTACTGACATATGACCTACTACAGAAGTCTAATAGCTATGATTATCAAACACACAAATCAGTTTAGTTGCCAATGGTGCTAGTCAGCTGGGTGGCATTAGTCCACAGGACCATCCCACCTACAGTGCTGTTGTTCCTCTGCATACAATGAATGCAGTTATTTTTGTTGAATTTCCATGTTTCCCATACTGGAAGTTCTCATCTTTCAGTGTCTCTGAGACTGGATGCCACACAAGAGAACATTATTCAAATAGCAATGTGCTCAGACAGAACAATCTTACATAATTGCATTCTTCTTGAGTCAGAAAACAGAGATCACTGTAACATAACTGTTGAAACTAGCAATCCACACCTCAAGGGTTATAAGAAAAGTCTCACAGAAGCAATAGAAACAAGCATAGCAATCAACTATCCTGGACTGTCAAAGGCTGTGGTCAAGCTTTCATTGCCCATACACATACCAGTCTCTAGAGCTATAGCACACAGCCATGAGCTATTTTTTCCACATTCATTCCCTGTTAAATGCTCAGACAGCCCCAACTTCTTTTCAAGATTTTCAACATCAATGTCCCCCACAAGCCACTGGAAGCCATTCATACATTCTGATAAATATCAAAAGGTAAAAGGTCAATTTTCAGTCCAGTTTATTCAAATGCGTGCAGCTCATGAAAAAGCACAAAAACAGAAAAAAAACCAAAGTCAGAACCATTACTAACCTCTACCTCAAACAGTACTGTCTGTTGCTTAGTTCACAGGATACTGAACATCTGCACAGTGCATTGTTTGTTACTCTTCACAGACTCCAGGAGAATGAGCCACATGTTCCATGTTCCTCCTTGTACTCATGACCAAGTGATCAGAAACATCGAGTCACTACAACCAGGCCACATCAGTCACAGAAACACACCAAGAGCCCCACTGCTGCTGTCTTTTCAGTACACAAGCTTTAGGATGTTATTCTTTTCAGCATAAAATTTTCCTGATTAATCAACTTTCTTATATCAGATTTTCACACTGTGTAATTTGTAAAAGCTTGAAACGTAAAATACTAGAAGTGGGGTATATTAAAGCCTTAAAGGAAAAAATAATTAACTCACAAAGATAAGCTGAACTTACAGTTTGTGATGTCAGGAGGGGCATAGCTGTCGTTCATGAACATGCTGGTGGGTTTTGCAACTTTCAGATAAACAAAGTCAGATGTGTTTTTTAAGGCAGTCACTGCTTCTTCATGAGTAACTTCTTCTAAGCAAACACTGTTCACCTAAGGAGAAAAAAAATAAACTCTCAACACAGAAGTATGTACCTTTTCATAGGACATTCACTGAAAGCTCTTGGAGCACTTTGGCATGAGAGTCTTTATTAGGATTCATCTGCCACAGACAAAATCAGTTACATAAGTTACATAAGAGATGCTTTGTAGTGCTGTGAAATAGAAGACAAGTCTTTCCTCAGAAGATTATGATAAACTGTATTAACCGTAACATTGTAAAGAATGCACACATGACTTGGGAAAACTAACAGGACAAATATGACACTCAAAATGCCATAACCATGCACAATCACAGTACTGACACAGTGTGTTACTGCAAGCATTAAATAGAGGAAAGTTTCTTCTAGTAAGAATAAATCCTACATGACCTTGTCATGACATAAACGTTCTAGGCATTATAGTGGGACAACATATTCTTGCAAGTGGTCAAAAGTAGGTGTCAAAACTGGAGAAGATCCTAAAGTGACTGATTTACATGCCAAGTAATAAGAAGTAGTTTAACTTTACAGGCAACAGATTTTTTTAAACTGTTGCTATTAGGGTGAAACACTAGCACTTCAGTTTAACAAAAAAAAAAAATCCTTTAACAATTAGTATCTCATATAAAGCCATAGTAAATTGAGTTGCTGACCCTCTCTTCCATATTTTGATGAAGGAAGTAACTTCTGCAGATAATTCCAGGCAACGTGGGAAATAAGGCTTGTACTGCACTGAACCTAAGGGACCAAAGACACTTTCCTTTGATTACTTAACTTTATATCCTGTGTAAAAACAACTGGGCTTTGTCAATTGTTATTTGTGGGGGAAAAAACTCTACTGCTTAAATATATTTCTTCCCTCAGTATTTTCTAAAACTTTCCTACAAGTTTTCCAAAAGCCTCTACTGAATTATATATTTTTTTAAACAGATTCAAATTCCTACCACTCTGATGACTGAAAAAGTTATTTTGCAGTAATTGCAGTACAACCTAAACATGCAGAAAGTTACATTCTGCAAAATATGGGAGCTTATCTCTACATTAGTGACTAAACCTTTGAGTAAGTGAAGTTCAGCTAATCAGAAAATATTATAGATGACATTTTACTCACCTCTTTCATAACTTAATGAACTGAGGGAATGTTTACAGCTACAATAAATTAGAACATTATATTCACTATATCCAATAGCATAATGTATATGCTCCTTGCATCCCTGAAACAGTATCTGATATTAATGCAAAGCTACTTAATTTAATTTTGTCAGGCAATTTTTTTTAATGGATAAAATGGATAATGGGCAAAGTAATCTGTCATGAAAGTTTGTTACTTCTAACAAAAATTCATTAAAACTTGCCATATATTTTACAATATAAGCAAGTTAGCATGAAATTTTCTTCTACAGGTGACAAATTATAAGACTGGAAAGCAGTTCACCATTAAAAGGAAGCTTTCCAGTGTCCTCGCATTGTGGGGAAGTCCTATAATCAAAACACTTCCATGATGCAGATTTTAAAACTTAAAAACATCAAATACATTTATTGTGTAGCTAATAGTAAAAATAATATATTCTCTCTTTTTTCCTCACAATTCTCAAGTAAGGATTTGCTCATGTCTTGAGCTGATTTCACAGAACTACCCATTGTAACATCAAGATCTCATTCCTAATATTTCAAAAAGCAAGATTCTTTAGATAAAGGTATAATACCAGGATTCTTTAAGTAGCTTCAGTTTTCCCAGCTCTGTATTTGTGACAAACTTATCCAAAAAAGTCTTTTTACAGATGGGAAACTCTGCACTAAAAATTTGGAGTCAGTTTCTTACTGTTCGAAGAGCAACAGAGCACACACACTCTGCCATCATGTACTCTGAGTACAGATGTACTCAGAGCTCTTACAGAAGCAGGTATTGCCTGGTAGACATAGGACGGTGGAGCCGTCAACCAGAGTCAAGTTTACAATTCAGAAATTCATTCTGAACTTCCTGGCTCTGGCTCTCATTTTTCTAGGTGGACAACTGGATTTGTGGATGGAATTTAAGAGAGTTGAAAGTTACTTCTACTTTGTGCATAGAAAATTCAACTTTGAGGTATTTTAAGATTAAAAAAAAAAAAGCCATTCAAAGCATCCCCACTGAAATCCAATATAAGCAGCAGTTTCACTACAAGCAGGCCAGCCACCAGTACATGGAGTTCCTTTCCATTGTTCTTTTTTTGAGAAGAGAAACAATCCCATTGTATGCTGGTTTACAATCCTGTCACTCAGATCCCACAAAAATAATAGCAGGCATCAGAAATAAACATCCAGATTAATACAGGTTTTGCATGAAAATGTTGGGCCAGGAATACATTTCAGATTTCCTGATGAGATGGTGTTGAACACTGCAGATTTAATTTTTATCTTTGATTTCCTGGCAATATAAATTTTTTTACTGATTTCTACGAAGTAACACTCCACTAGCAGGCAGCTTAACTACAAAGTAAACCAAGCCCTTACTGGGCCTAAAATTTAACGACCATTAAAAAAACGCAGCTCTTACTTACAGCTAAAAGTTTGTCTCCAATCTGAAGTTTGCCATCTTTATGTGCTGCCCCACCTTCAATGATTTTGGTTACATAGATGCTGTTGTCTCCAGGTATATGCTGATTTCCTACACCACCGGCAATACTGAAACCAAGACCTGCTTGAAGATAAAACCATTACTGAAGAAACCTTTCATCATTCATTAGATTCAAATTATATAAATAAAAATGCTATTTGTATCACACAAACACATACATAAAAATATTAGGCTCTGGCTAAAGCAATAATGGATGCCTTTCCAAGTGAACTCCATAATTTTCCAGAAGTTCTGAAAATCAAAAACTAAACCATTTGCTCCATGCCTTGTGAAAGACACACACAGCAGAGCTATAGCACCGCCACTAATATTTAAAGAACCATTGTCCAACATTTACCCATACAGAAACAAAATAGTACTTTGTCTAAATGGTTTTTAATCTCTCAAAGATCCTTTCTAGGTAATTCAATTAACTATTTTACTCCCATTTGTAATGTATTTCAAAAAATTACTAAATACTAACAGAAACACATTTTTATCATTTGAAAGAAAAATATGCATTCTACAAGAAGTTTCAAGACACATGGATGAAAATTCAGAAGCATTTGAGATGCAACTATCTTATTTTTCATTATTCTGCATTTCCTAGAACTTCATATGCAAATTACTATTTTGTTTCAAAAAATAAATCCAGAAATTATCGTCAACACTATCCTTCATGTGAAACAGAAGCTGTATACTTCCTACATACCTTTAGGGCCTTTTACAAGTTTGATTTCCACTATTTTTTCTGTGACTGGTTTTCTTCTTTTGACATACAATCGTACAATTGATCCCGCTTCTTTCAATGCTTCAACTGCTTTGCTGTGTGTCACATCACGAACATCCACCTCATTTACTCGTAGAATACAATCGTTAACCCTAGAGACAGCAACATCCATATTCAGCTGTTGTGTTATAGCAGAGCAGGCACATTAGGAGCCCAATATTTTATCTACAATACACCAACATATGTTAACACAATAAGATACATAGATTTTGCTTCAAAATTATACTGATTCAAGACAATGTTCTAAAATTAATTATTAGTGCTTTAAAAAAAAATCAACCCAAGGATTACTAGAAAACATTTAAAGGGAATATTTTGTTCACAGCCAAGGAGAATACCGTCTTATATGTGTTTCATTTAAAACAGTATTTTGAACACAGCTTCGTACAAACTACCTTTAGGGCCACAAGAAAGAATTTTAAAAATTCAGAAACTAGCAGGCATGCAATGAGAATACACTAGTTTTAAGCCATGACATGAACAAGCCAACCTCCATTACTGCCTTTCACAAGCTGTTTAAGGGCTGGCCTTCCACTCCATTTAACATGTTGCTGTAGTAACACTGAGCTCTCATTACACTAAGTACAATGCCTGACCCACCTGTCATGGTGTTCTGCCAGATGTACCTCTGACAACAGCCAACAAGCTAAAATGAAGCCTTGAAATAAGCTTATTAGGACTAAAAACCTTAACGCATCAGGCAGTTGCACGAAAAATGATTTGACAACACAAGAGAAAAAAAGCTGGTCCTACTATTGGATGTGGGTTTTTTTCCACACAGTGATACAGGAGTATATTTAAAGACTGTTCTGGATTAGAAAAATAATTTGTTAGCGCAATTTGTTATTAACTTCTAACAGTACTCTTCTCAAATAAAGTTGCAAATATCACTTGCTACCCTCTAGTAATATGCCAGTATCTCCTCACTAGGAGTTAAGTAATAGCATGAGTCCACAGTTAAATAAGAAAATGAGGTATACCAGAGAAGGAGTATGTCATTAATTTGAAAAAAAAAAAAAATATTGATATAGAAAATGTGTAGTACCTTTGAAAATTTAAGACACAGAATTATACCAAGCATAAAAGAGGGTTGTTACTAAGCTCAACTATCTTACAGATCAGGAAATCTGCACATGGCTAACCAAGAGTTAGTTACCTATCCTACCTGTCTAAGCTTTTCCATTGTATACTGAATTAACGACTACAGAACATATGGCATAATCAATTTATACCATTGAACAGAAAAGATAAAGTTCACATAATTTCACTTAAATGAAGATTTTACTGGTGGGGAATTGGTCCACTCAAATATTTTTAAGTATTTACAAAATACTTCTGTAAATAAAACTTACTTAAAATGTAATGAAGCATGTAAAACTACTAAAAGTAACATACAATGTTCTATCCACTGTTTGAAGATACAACAACAAGCATTTAGCAACCCAACATAGAAAGTCATCGTACCGTAATCTTCCATCCTGTGCAGCTGCACCCCCGGCTATAATTTTTGTAATGAAAATACTTGAATCATCCCCAATATGTGGGTTGTCTGTACCACCTGCAATGCTAAAGCCAAGTCCTGAATTTCCCTAAAGGTAAAGGGAAAAAGATTTATACATTTCTTTTTGGGGGAAAAGATATTCAAGTGTATCTACGTGATTCAATATAGAACCAAATCTATGTAATTTACACCAATAAAAAATACTAAAAGACACTCCAAGCAGTATATATACTACATATAACCATATGTAAGATGTAATTATACTTATTTTCATAGAAGGAAAACATAAGTCATTGTGTAACTGCAGGAGATGCAGTTGCAACCCCACAGCTTTCTCACTGAAGTAAACTTGATAAACTAGATAAAAACTTCCCTCTCTAGTGAGCTAGATCTTTGAGATTATTCATACGAATATTTGCTCCTCAATGTTATTGGTGACAAATTATTTTTCCCAGAGAAGCCCCCACATAATTTGTGCCATGTATGTAATATATCCTCACAGATGCAGAGATTCAGAGTGATACTTTCTCTTCAAAGGTTGCCTGCCCTTACTGTCCACTGCAAAACCTCTTCACCCTCTCAGTAACCACCAGAACTGCACAGGTATGAAATACAACCATTTCTTTCCTTCTTTTTTTAACAGTGCAGCTCAAGAAAAGAGAACTGAGATAGATCTCAACGTTGTAAACCTAATGAAGCAATGCATATGACAAGGCGTCACTTGTAATCACAACTGGAAGCCTGAATCTCAATATAAAGCTAAACAGTATAAATAAAAGCCTATCATAAATGGCAATATAGGAAATGAAATCACAATTTGTGTTATTAGTCTCTACAAGCCTAGATAAGAACATAAGATGCAGTATGTCTCAGGGAGATTCTTCCCCTATTTTACTCTTAATGGTCAAGGATATTAATAAAAACTTCTATTCCTGCTATAGCAACTGAGTGTATGTTTTTCTTTAGGTTAAATAATCTACTTAAAGGGGAAAAAAATACAAAACAGTAAGGTTTGTTTTGGATTTACATTCAGCAGTATCAAGAGGTTAATTTTTTGTATTAAAGTATCATAGATCCCATCTAAAAGAGTATAGAAGACATCTAGCATGTTACCCTTTCAAGAGTAATTTCTTCATACTCATAATCTGCATCCGTGCCATTGACCTATAAAGAAAGAAAAGTGAGACTTAGAGAATTTTACACTTTACATGACAGTTTTCTCAGCGGGTGGTTCACTCCCATCAAATCTCAGCTGATTCACAGTGCCCACTGAGCTCAGAAGGGACACATGATTTCTCACTGCTCCGTACATGAAGCAGACATTCTTTTTGTACGAGTTTAGAAGTTAAGATTTCAGAAAGCAGACTGTTCTATACACATATTGTAGAGCAGAGGCCCTCTGCTTCTGATTGCCAGGGGCAAAAAAAAAAAAAAAAAAAAGGCTCTGGAGATCCCCAAATGTTCCTCAGGCCATATAGCAAGTTGAAACTGAGAAAAAAGGAAGGTGTCATGGGGTAGAGAAGAAACTGTACAGAAGAACTGAGCAGCATTTTCAAACTGTTGTTCCGCACAGAGCAGAGAAAAATCAGACTGATGCTTTATACCATTTCTCACTAGAAGTGGATGAGACGTTTCTAAAGCAACATTTAATACCTCTTTATACTACTATTTATCATGTTATACATACATACTAAAGATCAACAAATTAAAACAGGACAAAACCAGAAGAGTTTAGAAGAATATTTTATAAAGCTAGATGAAAAACCCCAAATACTAGAAGTCCTCGTTAGAAATGATACCTATATTCTTTGCTGCCTACAGAACTAGGACAGAATCAAATAACATAAGTAACAAAAATTCAGATTAGGTGAAAAAAAAATGTCAAATTCTTAACCATATTTACATTAACATTAAGATTTATTTTTTCCAATTACTAAGATATCTTGGAACTCAAATCCTTCCCTCCATAGATACCTACAGTAGCATATAAAATATGCAGCCATGGGGAATTCCCTATTTCAAGATTCTTAGGATGAAATATTTAATAAGGTAAGAAATAACATTTATACTATTATTTTACAAAGCTTCTTGTCTATTCTTAAGATATTTTATGTCTGACAGTCTTCTGTACTCTTAACATACTATTCAAGATTTTATAAAGATACAAAATATATGTATAAAACAAAGCATTTTAAAATCTGTAGTTTTCTAGCAAAGAATTAAAAAAGGGACTGTAATTCACCCCAAACAAAATTAAGATCACATCTACTTCATTCCTCATATGCTTTTTTAACATATTTAAAAGCTCCAAAAGTTGGAGATGCCACAAATTTCACAGGCTAATATCAAGCTCATTTAATCTTCACTACAGTTTTTCTTCAATCTCTAATTATATCTCCCCTTAATACAATGAAGGCCATGTCCACTCCAGACATAACAGATTATCATCATCATCTTTGTGCAGTACCTCAAAAATGATTATGTTATTAGTATTTTGTTCAGTGGAAAAGATACTGTGGTTTTAACACATGATATTTCTCCATTAAAAAGGGAAGAGGTCTTGACCTTCTGTATACATGAAACTGTATCTATCACTACACCAACACAAAAGAAGCTGCTGTGATCAAGAAGGTTTTGTTAGCTTAGTCCTTGAGCTATTATCTACAAAAATGACAGCATGTGCTAACTGAACCAGTCATCCAGCATTACAGTACCTGGAAAATGGTTCACGATGACTGAACAGTATGTGGCCTTTTTTTTTTTTTTTACATAAATAACAAGGATAATTACTCTTTTCCCTATTCATTACCATCAGGCAAAACAAAGCCAGTCCTAATATATTTAAGCAGTGTCTTGTTTATTTCCATGTATAAAACTGTAATCCAATTATAAAATATCATCTAGATAAACAAGAGCAAACAAGAACCTCCACAATTTTTATCTTTCGCTTTAGCTTAGTTCTAGAGTCTGTCCCCCCCTTTTTTTTATTTACCTTTGAATTGATTTTATCTAACAAACCAAACATTAGCAGAAATAAGAACAAGGGTACATCAAATGATAAAAATCACTGTCCTGTTCTACCTTTTGCAAATTTGGAAGTGATCTCGGATCCATTAAGCCAAGTTTTATTTGCAGGGACTTCCCCTGGATGAAGGAAGTTCTGTACAAATGCTGTAATTATGCCACAGCAGTCTTCTTTGAATCTGAAAACCTATTAGTTAAGCAGAATTTAGTTGGAGCCTTCTGGCTGTACTGAAGTTCATTTCTCTGGTATGGTTAATCTTTTCCATGTGCCATCAACTTGAGTTTTGTTTGTATTTCCTTGGGCTTTTACAAAGAATAAAAAAAAGAAATTGCTGCTTGGTGTCTTTTTGTAACTAGTTTGAGTTCCAAGAGTGAATACTTCCTCAGCAGCTTTAAGATTCAGATAACAAGAGCTGTGTTCTTGACCATTTATTCCTTGATGACTTTCTTGATTTATATTTTGCTTTTTTCTCCTTTCAGTAGAAAAAATTTAATAGCTACGGTTTTTGTAGATTCATGATGTAGTTACCTCACAAGTATGATTTTATGTTACTTACCACTTAACAACTGGGGAACCGAGAAGGATATTCCTTTACTCAACTTCCTATGCTTACAGAGTAGGTTAGATTACAGATAGTTATGGGCTTGTTTGTTTTACATTCACTGCAAACTGGTAATTTAGATAGCTTAAAATTTTGAGTGCCAGTTTGTTCTGTTAACGCTATTTTCTCTTCCTATTTCTACCATCTACTGTCCTCCACTCACTATGTTCTTGCCTCTATCAAATGGGGCCTTCTGAAATGTGAATACATATTTATTAATCACCTTTCTTCCTGGTTTAGTTTGTGTGGTCAGGAGACACCTCACCTTCAATATGCTTTTCCAAACAATATCTGCATCACATCAATAAAGGGGCCACACACTGCAGGCTACTGCTGTGATCTTTTAGTCAGAGGCATCATTATTACACTAGGGACTCATTTATAAGCCAATTACGTCACTGTACTAATCTTTTGTCTTCTGCTTAAACTGTTAATTTACGCTTTTGTCTGTCTTGAGTTATTACAGTCCCCTTCTAGCAACATTTCTAAGTTAAGAATGCTTTCGACAAGGACAAGATTTAGTCTTTACTTGCTAACACCAGTACTTCGAAGAAACACAGTATAAAGCAACTAGTACAGTCATTAACACTGTTCAGGAAAACGACAAGCAAGTGGGACATACGTAACTGTAGGAGGAAGGTAAAGGAGGAAAATTCAGACCTGAAACTTATGCCAGACTTGCATACATTCCAAAGCCTCTGAAGTCTCTATCTGCCAGTGGTATTCCTATCACAAAACACACACTGCGAAACACAAATTTTAGCCTCCACGTAACTACACTTACCACCTTAATGTTTCAAACAGAACCAATACATCTTTATGAACATTTAGAGCTCTAAAATCTTAAGTATAGCCACTGCATGCATAAGTGGTTTTATGAAAAGTGCAACAGAAATGGCACATTAAATATTAAAGCATCTACCCGCACAGCTAAAGAAACAGATTGTTCTCTGAACACTGAACCTCTGGAACCTCAAACAACTGTGTTTTGCACTGTCACACACTGGTACTCACACAGAACCTTCTACCTGAAATGTACAACTTTTTTTCTTCTTTTTTTTTCATGAAACAGCTGTTTAAGGACTTCAAGAAACTATCAGGACAGCTGATGAAATCAAGCACCATCAAAGTAGTAAAATAGGTTTTATCAAACAGTAACAACAGACCTACACAACTACATGTATAAAACATTATCTAAAGTTATAATTGAAAGCAAATGCAGGCTTACATATGTTGGAGTCTCCAAAGAATCTGTATTCACCAGCACTGGAGGGGGATTTGCCTTTAACAGAAGAATAAAAAAAAAATTATACAGCATAAAAGAAAGCAATACTAATGATAATTACACAACATTTAATTTGCTGTGTTTCTCAAAGTTCTGTTAAAAGGTAGCCTCAGCCTGAGAACCTCAAAAATTCACCTTCTGAAACACTTGTTTCTACCCTGAACAAATTGCTTTCATGTCACAAAACCATACTCATCCAAAACTCTGAGCTCATATTTTATATACAAGTTCTGTCATTTATTATCCTGTTTTTCAAAAGAAAAACTGGGTCATACTACCATTTGACATGATGCCAGCTACCATAGTACCTATGGTATGACATTCAGAAGTTGCTTTACCAGCCAGTATCTTAAAACCAAATTTTGGTGGATTTGATTCCTTACTTCCTACCAGGAAGAGTACCCCTCTACCCCACCTTCAGCCTGCAAAATGGAAACTTACAGAAATACAAACTTAGGGAAGAGAGGATCTACAAAACCGACTTGTGAAAGCAAATCCACAGCAGACATTAATTGATCTACCACAAATCAGCATGTGTTTCCATCAGAAAACTGTTATGGATTCACAAGCCACAAGAGATCATAGATTAGTACTACAGAAATATGAAACAATATAGCATTCTTCCTAGCCAGGAACTAGCAGAAAAAGCTAACACTTTTACTCTCTGATGTTACTGAGAATTTTTCTGTGAAAAATGCAGTTTCAACTGAAAGAAAATCCATACAGACTGGTGGCATTTATCTGAAATACTTCCAGATAAACAGATTTCTTATTTTTGCATCAATTACCTGCCTTTAAGATAGGCACCTTCTAAGCCTGTTCTAAGAAAGAAAAAAAAAAAAAGGGTGCAGATATACTCCAGACTCCAAATACTGTTGGAGTATTAAGTTCAACGGGACCTACAAACTCAATAGCACAAAACAAAGTTAATCTCCTTACTGTTTTAATAAAGCTGAGATTTTTTTTGCATGTATAAAAATCCATTATCTTTAAAATGAAGATATTCTGTTTTTTTTTCTTAAATCTCTTACGTGTGTGTGTGAAAATAAGTTCAGGGACAGTTTAACAGGCTGCAATAGAAGCTAGTATTAAACTCATTCAAAGATAAACTCAAGACCTACAAAAACATACAATTACATTAACCTATTCATACTCTGCATTTTAGTTTCATTACCATGACAACAACATACTTCTAAAGAATTTATCAACTTTAAGAGCTCCCAAAAGCTAGAAAGTAAGGGATGACTCAGAAGTTCCTTACAAAAAAAACCAAGATTAATACTCTACCATCACTAGACAGGAGTCATCAATCTACTATCAGGTTGCTGTGTCAGAAATTAGGCCTGTATCATTTAATAAGTACTAAAATCAGGCAGTATCTATGCAAGTTAACAGAGTAGACCATTAAAAAAAAGTAAACAAAAAGGATTGCACTTATGACTGTCAAGATGCCATCAAACACCGTTCTCGCCCAGCAATTCTTTCAGTAGAGGCATGGGCACACTTTATGCAGTACAGAAATCAAGTACTAGTTACACGATAAAAATCTACATCGAAACAATCCTATACCTCACAACCATTTTCTGGCATTAAGTTATATCTCAATTTTGGCTTCTTATTCAAGTGCATGTTCTGTTAAAATAGAATTAAAGTAAAAATAAGATCCTGTACTAAAAATACCAATCAATTAAAATATGTATCACCATCCCTGCAAGAGCTTTACAATTAACACAATTCTAAGAAAAACAAAACAACACACTGTATTAATGAGAACACAACTGAATATGAGGCATTAGGAGTCTAATCTCCACTGGATCTACCCGAGACCAGCATACATACATTTGTTTTATATTGGTGTATCAACTATGAAAACATTTGTAATTTGTAAATAGAAAACAAAACAAGGATTAATTTTGAAAGTTCAGTCATGTTCTTTACATTTCACTCAATTTTGGAATTTATTTTAATATTAGGATTCTGTAATATTCAAGTATATGCAAGAAAAGCAGTGCTAGTTAATGCTGGTTTCCCACGGATCCTTATCTTAAGGCTGACAAGTGTTCTTGTTTTAACGTCTTTAAAAAAAAAAAATGAAGACTCACTAAAAGCAAATTGCTATTAGTAGGTGAGATTTCTATGTAAACAGTATGTTTGAGACACAAACTAGTCAACCACTCCAGAATAGCTTCTGTAAGTTAAGTGATTGTTCTTAACACACCTTCTGCATTTATGTGAATTCTCCATCAAGAAGCAATAACTTACTATCATTTCCAAGCAGGAAGAAGAAAAGCTTTGTGCCAGGCATTCAAAAGGTATTCCTGGACATCTAACTCAAAACATCAAATGTTTTTGGAAGGAAGATTGGGTATTTCAGTCTGTTTTGCAAGAGTTCTCCAAATTACCTAACACTTTCAAGCTTCTGTGCCAGGGCTTGTTCAAATACTTAAAAGCCATTTGATAAGTTTATTTACAAGCAGACTGAGGGCTTGCCTAAGGGGTAAAGTGATGAGCAAAATAGAGACGTATCTATTGCACAAAAATGCATCTGCCAAATCCAAAGCTGATTATAACTTTCTATGGTATTTTCTAATTGCTTAGAATCACAAATGACGCAGAATTGTACAGCTAACTCCTGCAGACATTTATATAAACTCAGAAGAGAGAGGGACAGACCACTCAATTCTTGCTCTTCTGCTTGTAATCCAGTATCATCAATGGACAGTAATACTGTCACAGCAATGTCAGTCAAAGACAATACAGCACTAATTATTTTAAATTAAGTTTAGCCTACTGGTAATTCCCTGAAAGTAAATGCTACTGGAGACTTGTTATCTTTATCAATCAAGGCTGACAACAGAAGTCCACTGGTTGCACTAGTCTGTCTTCCTCAAATCCTGATGTGAGCAGAATCCATCAATAAGAAGGAAATATTTCTGAAACTAATCAAATCTCTGGTCTGCCTCTTGGGAAAAGTACAGGTGACAGATTCATGTAAACACACATCCACTAGAAATTGCACTACAAAACAGCCAACTGTAAAAACTTTGATAATTATTGAATTATGTAAAATTTAACAATGTAGCAGAGATAAAAAAACATTACTATGTGTTGCAAGTTTAGCCACATAGCTTGAAAGCAGAACTTAAGAAAAAAAAATACTGATGTATATCCCACAAAAATATCCCAGTAATATTCTGGAGAGCTTAATTCCCTTTTAAAGTCAAAAAAATATCTGTCACCAAACAATTCTAAAAAGTGACTCGTCTTTTCAGAAGGCGTGCACTCATTGTTTGAGATTTTTGCACTGAAATAAAAGCAGAATGCTATTCTATATGCAAAAATATAACTGCTACCTATCCTTATCCTTAATTATTCCATAGCTTTCTGTGCTGTGGCCATATGTTCCAAGTTATATGCAAGATATTAATGTTAATTAACATTTACTGCTTTCACTTGTCTTGACAGGGTTGAGGGGTTTTTGTGTGTTGACATGGCATGACCTGAAGAACGAAGGTCCAGAAGGGAAGCACATTTTATGAGTCAAATATATTTGGCATAAAGGGGTAACAAAAACCCCAAACACCCTTTTGTATTCTAAATCTCCCCAAGGACACTGTATGGATTGTCTGGCGCATAGTTCACAAACAAGTTTCACCATGTGTAGTGCACACAGGTGACTCATGGGGGGTTACAAAAGTGACCCAGCCTG
>JANZLQ010000089.1:27786571-27807579 GCA_026212715.1 Elanus axillaris
GACTGACTCATGGGGGGTTATAAAAACGACCCAGCCTTGGATTGCCTTGAGGCCGTCTCTCTGCAGAGACAACTCATGGGGAGCTGTGTAGACAGCTTAGCCCTGGGTTGTCTGATAAACCCTAAACTGATCAGGGTGGTGGCTACACCATTTGAAGAACCAAAACCTGAACTGAGCCTCAAAATGCCTTAACAAATAGTATGCCTTGACTCTCAATCCAACCACTATTCAGTTGCCTGAGAAAAGCTAGAGGGTTTCTGCTTCAGTTGCGGATGACAACCTTGTGTACCAGCAACAGAAAGAAAGGTAAGGGGAAACTCCACTCGGATATACATAATCCACTCAGGTATATATAATAATCCACTCAGGTATAGCAATACACACCGTTCCACAAGTCAGAGGATAAAAACCCTAAGATTCAGGTTGCAAATCGGGGAGTCACTTCTCCAACTATACAGTTGGCTTGTGAAGGAGACCCTTCCCCCCTGCATCAGGACGCCAGTCAAGGTAGCTTCCCAGAGATTAAGAGCCCTTACCTGGAGGGGTAAGTGAATATTGTTTATGCTTTAAGTTTGTAAACACGTGTGTGCTTGTGGTCATCTGTGAATCACTTGTGGTTGTAATAGCGTACTACTCTTGCTTTTAAAATTGTAGTAGTGCATTTCTCCATTGTATCTGTAAAACCTGCAATAGTGGCGCGTTAAGTCTGTAAGTGAAGGTCAAATAAATCACTTGCTTGAACCTTGCAGTTAAATCTGTAAGTGAAGTTCACATCGTTTGCTTGAACCTTGCAGTTAAGTCTCTTTCTGCCAGACACTAATACCAACAAATGGCTGGGGAATATTAGAAACGCCATGCAAGTGTAATCAATGAGACATACATTAAGTAGTTGTATATGAGATGAGACAACAATTCTCTATAAATAAAGCAAGCAATAACACTTTAGTAACAGTGAAATGGCTCTAAAATTGTGTGAACACAAAATATCCTATTGCTTCTTTCCATTCTTATGGGGTTTTTTCTTTAGTTATTTCACAACTTTCTAATATACTTCCATATGAATATACAGATATTTTAAATGGACTAAAAGCTCTTATAAAACCAAAAATTAGGATGAAACTCTAGTGCATTACTAATTAAGCAATTTTGCAGTTCATTTCAAACCTGTGTGTGAGAGTACCAAAAGGTAATTTTAAACAAAGCAATGAAATAAACTGAATAGAGAAAATTTGAACAAATGTAACAAAACAAAAAAAAAAAATAGAAACCTGTGGTATGGTGGATGGGATGACAGTGGTCTCAGCAGGGACTGGTGGGACAGGAATCACAGGGACAATGGGAGAAGAGGAAGGTACAGCTTCTGTGGGCTAAAAATCACCAACAAAATGTCAAAATAACAAAAACTAGGAAAACATTTTAAAACAAGAAGATCAAATTTAACAGCTTAAAAAAATCTGAAATATCATATGGATTTGGAGACTAACTACAACTGAAGACAAATAACCACCTTTATGCTGTATATGGCATTGCATCCTCTGCAATGTGCTAATGTCAAAGAACCCAAAGTAGTACGGCATATCCAGATTGCTTATTCATACCAAGTTACTCACCTTGCAGTACAGAGTAATGAGATTTTGGGGTCCCAACAGAAAACCTCGTCATGTCAATGGACAGACTCGGGCTTTTGGTGGGCTGGTTTCACAACAGAAGCCCTTCACCAATATTTAACAGAGTGCAAAAGCAGGGTAACAGTGACTAAAGTTGATAGCACTGAACAAAGTTAATATTCCCCTTTGATGGGGGGGGGGGGAAATCAGAAGACATTAAGGTTTCTAAACTAGGCAAAAATCAAAGAAAATATTTTAGTTGAATACGTGGAAGATCCTAAAACAGATTCATTCTACCTCTCATAAATCCTCATACAGGTTCACTATAAACCTTCCAACTAGTATAATTTTAGTCTTAGGAATTTTCATTAAAATAATAACCAGGAAAGCTACTGACACTTAGGCTGCAAGGGAACAAAATTACAAACAGCATTTTGAGCAAAACAATGACTCAGATCATTTTGAGGTGTTAACATACTGGTTGTCAACAAGCTGTCAGCAACATAAACTACTGGCAACTACCATCAAAATTACAAGCTGAACAGCACATCAAAGCTCTCACAACTTAGTTGTTCCAAGACACTCTTGTGATCTTTAAATATAATGAAGCATAATGACAAAAGAAAAAACTAAATTCTGAAAATGAACCAAAACCCCAGAACATAACAGTATTAAAATATCTCAAACTTTTAAAATATGTTTAAAAGACAAACCAAAATACACCAATAGCATACACCAAATAAAAAAACAAATATTAAAAAAACCTGAAACAGTCCAAGAGCAACAACCCTTATTAAATGTACATATAGTATTTCTACTTTTTTTTAACTCAAAGTCAATCTATCCAAAATGAACAGCTGTTGAAAAATGTTGCAGTTATTGAAAGATGTAAGATCAAGATATATTTGATATCTTGAGAGATAACTACTAATGTCATTTAAACATCCTTACGTCTATGGACAACAGCACAATCTTTCAAGTGTTAAAAAAAGGATGGTTGAGAATCTAAATTGGTCTAGAAAAATGATAATACACATTTTGCAAAGGATGTGGGAAATGCTCAGTGCAACAAACCTACAGTTATTGGAAGAACAACGTAACCTTTAGAGAACAGATCAAATTAAACAGCTTGAGCAATCACTAAGCCCTGCATGTGCAAAAAACAAGCCACCCCTTCAAGCCTGCCTTGTTCCAAAGTAAGCAGTTTCCCACGTATGTACACAGTAAATATCCTGTTAGCCAAAATTTCAGATACACACATATTACATATCAAAATATAACACAACATTAAGGCTAAAAGGCTAAGCATTAATAGGTCACAGAAATTCCAGCTTTACAGTTACAACTCGTGCAGTAAGAGAAAGTTAAATTGAAGTTATACTTAGATACTGGCCATATACTTCCCTGCCCTTTGACTTAGCAAACTGAGCAAGTTGCAGCTGATTTCCTTATGGGCCAGTCTGCACCCCTGTCTTTGCACCAAATGGCAGCTTTATTTTCCTGCTTCCTTTTTTCAGTTCTTAACTCCCACATCTCTCTGGGATTCTCATTCCCAAATGCTTCAAAAACCCTCCCAACCAGTTCCAATTTTTAGCCTTATAATTTTAAAACTGACATTGTTCAAAGTCCTTTAATTCTTTCAGGTTCTGGTCCCATCAGCTGTTAATACTGTCACTGTATTTTCCCTTTGTGCTGTTCGTTTAGTATGCACTGACTCTTAAAAGCCGCTCCCTGCTCCTCCAATTGTCCTGGCAATGTTCCTTTTGTGTCTCCTCCACTTCCATACGGGTGGAAAGAGGTGGCAACACTGGCAACCACTTTCCAAGGATGTGCAAATCCAACTGAAGGTAAGACTGTCTTCACTTAACCATTTCACTGAATACAGTTAACTGATGTAGGCACTATGGCTACCACAAGGAAAGACAATGCAAGAAATGAAAAGATTCTTAATTATCAGAGAAAGAAGACCTGGAACTTCCTTACAACAGAAGAATGCTAATTTTATTTTAGTATGGCACATTATCAGTCTGAAAATGATTATATGATACAGGTATCTGTGAGAGCAGTAAATAAGATCAAATAACCCACAGTATTGCTTTCAATGCTCTGCTTCCCAGGAATTTTCAGGAATCACTTGTAGTTTTTAGGAATTCTCCAAAAATACACTAAAGTATTCTGAAAAACAAAAGCTTCTCCTCAAAATAAGTTTAAATAAAGATGTCTCACTAAAACATTTAATGATCCTGGTTTAAATGGACACAAACCGATCTAAGCTACGAAGAAAGTAGTGGGACAATTAGAAACCTTGTGTTGAATATACAGGAACTGCAGCACACAAGTATGATAGACTATTATATATAGGAATGTATGACTTGAGCAGTAACTCACTTTAACAGTCTGTCAGCCTAAATAAATGTGCTACCACCTACAGCAAAAAGCCATTCCGTTACAACGGTAAAATAAATCAAGTAATTTTTTTTTAAGTGTAAGGATGGACTTTAATATTTATATAAAAAAAAAAATTTCAGTGATATGTTCAAAAAAAGATAAGATAATGCCTTTAAGTGATCAATTAAAATGAATGTCTCCAAATCTAACACTAAATCCAGATGTTGGGAAAAGGAAGAACACCTATTTTCTCATTTTTAACCAACACACACAGTAACTCCTTCTGTGAGGAAATACCAATTAACGTGAAATTAAATCAGAGCACCATACACATCCTGAAGCATATCAACTAAACCAACAAATTCTATAATGCTGTTCTTTGTGAAGTACTAAAAGATACATTTTGGAGAACAAAAATCAAGCAAACCAGACTTTCCTCACTTTCAAGAAATGACTGTAAAAAACCTCACATTGTAGAGAGTGCAACAACCTTAATGGGAAAACACTGAGTAGAAGTATTTCTTTGCCAGCCCAGTCTCAATTATTGCTACTTTGATTTCTAGTGATAAAATACAAAGAAAATTAAGTAACAAAGTCTCTAGAAACAGCAGGGATAAAACTACAGAAAGAAAAAGGTGTGACATACTTTCTATCGTTTGCATCAAAAATGCTCATCTATAAATACCTAGTGCAATACATACCTTTTCTAAAGAACAATTAGAACATGAGCCATCAGACACCCAACCACTAGCAGCTTTTACTTTTGCTGTGCTTTTTGTAGGACTCTTTTTTACACTATCGCGTAGGTTTATGAATTTTCCTCTGTGTTTGGAAGACACTGGCAGCGTGGATGAGCTAAGAGATGTACAAATGTTCAGTGCCTGCTGCTGATGTTGGAAATGCTGCTTTGGCTGCATACGAAGATTTTGACGTATTTCCATTCTTGGGCTCCTTGTTAAATCGGTGAGCTTGAGCATTCCCATTTCACGGTCATCTGTAGCACCACAGTATTTGTAGTGATGACAGTGAGTAGTCATGAAATTAGCAACACAAATAGTCCTTTTTGGAAAAAAAAAATATGGGGGGGGAAATAAACCAAAATATTGCTTCCTAAGAAAGTTAAAAATATGATTGTCTTCTAGATTATGGTCATAGGAAGGAACATTAAATGCTGTTTCAGCTAGTACTGCATGTTGTATACTCTCTCACTCTATTTAAAGAGCACCATTGAACCACCACACAACAGTCAATTTGCTGGGCATAAGTAATCAATACAATGCACAAATTATTGAATAGATGGCAAAAGTCATCTGACTTTATTTATTAAAAAAAAAGCTATGAAAGGTTACAGTTATTTCCTTTCCCCCATAAGCTTACACTATTCCTAAACTATGTTGTATTTTTACCACCTCAAAACTTGTCCAAGGTTTACAACTAGAAAATTTTAAAATATACCAATTCCTCTACTTTTTTGAACACTTTATGGGGGATGAAAGCTAAGGAATTTAAAGGAACTTATGATAAAAAGTATATGAATTTTGAATGGGCAGATATGTTGTACAAGATTTCAACATTAAACTTCCATCATAGAAAACAAATCTGTTCAGACCATAACACTAACAAGGATTTCTTTGTTAGTAATTTTAAGAGTTGCATTTCCATGAAATACAGCAGCACAGAGACCACAATTTTAAGGTGCATGTTGTTTAAATTAAAAGATAAAAAAAATTAAGAAATTTAAATGAACCTGAGTTATTAATTTTTTCATTGTTTTTAATGCCAAAGATGCATGATCTCTGTATTACATTTTTACCCCAATTTTCAGAACAAAAGAGCTTCAAAATGACTCTCACCCCCTCAAAGCACACAATAAGGAGCTAGCTTGATTTAATCATGTTGTTGAACATTTAACTTTACCAGCCAATTTTAAATTAATCATTTTAAAAAGAGGTAAGGATCAAAAGTTAATTTCCCAGAGTCTACATGAAAATTGACAGCTAAATAGAGACACCTATGTTCCTAGCCTTACAGAAGTAAGGAGCAGGTTCAAGTCAGTGGTCATGCAGTCTTCTCAACAGTGGACACACAGCTCTGGGCCAGCCACAGCACCCACCATCTGCCTCTTGCCCCATGGCTCTGTTCTAGGAATATGCTGTGAATGTGAGTATCTGGCACTAGATACGAGAAGAATAAAGGACACCAGCCCATAGGAAACAAAGCTTGTTTAGATCAGCTGTACTGTATTTAATAAAAGGGAAAAAGTTCATCAGTCCATAGCACTAAAACATGGTTATCCTCCCTTTCCTTGTACACTTTCCTACACAAATCTGAATATTTAAATAATATGGGTTAGCATAATTTTTACACACAGAATAAAAAACTAGAACTACAGACCTAAGTACAAACATTTCCAGTTATTTATAACATGGATATTAAGAGATAAATAGGAACTGACAGATGCTCCTCTAATCACCAAGAGCTGCCAGGTCTTATTTTCTACCCAGAATGGATGCAATCAAGAGCTGCATAACATATCATTAATGCAATATTCATAAATGCAGAGACAGAAAGGTTTCTGCCCAGTGACAGGAAGCTAGAAATGTGCTGGTCATACAAACAGTTGCAAACTTGCACATGCGTATAGTAGGTATGTCTTTTGCCTTTGAAGTATCAGTGAGGACTCTGTCCCACTAATACATCTGGGCAGATGCACCCTGGTTGTCCTATTCTAGACAGCCCAAGAATCTAGATTTTGCTATTGAAGGGCAAAGGCAGAGAGGAAGATAAAAATGTTCTTAATGAGCATATAGGTAAACAGTTCAAAACCAGCACATCACAACTAACTTTTTCTTCTTTGAAAAATTTCCACAGATGCATTAATACTGAGCAATTCTCAAGCACATTCCCCAGCCTGTAGGGATTATTTGGACAGAGGCTGTGTCTTGTGTCAGAGCCTCTGTATCAGTATCCTCTTTGGCAACAGTGTGCCAAATGCTGCTTTTGTAGACCACAAACATTTTTTTTCCAGAGATGTCATCAAAATTGCTTGAGGTTTAGCAAGCTGCATTCATACCACCCATTTTACTTGCATATCAGTACTTGCCATTTTCTACCCAGCATGACAGTGTCTAATTACTAAAATGTAGAAAGGAAGAAGCAGGTGGTTTTGAGTATAAGGCATTTCTCTTGTGTACATAATAAATCCCCAAATAAGTGATGTTCCAGATTCAACAGGAACATCTTATTCCTGGAGGCATCAACTTCATTGAAAACACATAGACCAAGTAGCCTCTTGATTAAAAAGAAAATCAGCTTTGAAGTGTGCTAAGTAAGAAAGTGAGGGCAAGGGGAGTAGACACTGGATACCATATTCTTGGAAACCCAGTTGTCTGGCTTCCTATATTCTCCTCCAAATAAGAAAAGGGAAGACACAAGGCAAAAGAGGAGACGAAGGAATTCACATCTCTCCAGTTTTCTTTCAGACATGCTGAGCTCTGTGGCAAAAGTATGAAGATGATGTAGCAGATAACTGGTAACAGCACAAGGTTTTTTTTCTGCAAGTCCTCCTGCCTTTGGTCCCCGAGATGGTATTAATAAGATATCGACAATCAAAAGAAAACAAAAACTTGAAGGCCCTTGTAGTTCCAAGAGCAACAGTACAAGCACCAAAACACAGACAAGGAACAGGAGGTACAGGCAGAATACCTAACTCATCCAGGGCTGGATGGTGTGCCAGGGCAACCTCCAGTGAAAAAGCTTAGGCTGCATTGAAATTCAGTGTTATGCAACTATGGAAAGTGAATACAGCATCTTGGTCAAATAAAATTGGGAAGAAGAGGAAAGGAATATATAATAAAAGCATAGTAAGGTTTATCTATAACAATCACAGTGTAAAGAAATTGAAAACAGACAACAGCAAAAAAAGCAAGGAAAAAAAAGTAGAGAAGGCAAGAAGAATGATATCAAGAGATTAATCAGATATTTGAGAGTCACAGGGATCGTTCTGCCCAACTACACTCACACGTGTGAGGTAAGGCAGAGCCTGCCTTGCAGTCACACCAGTAGGGGGAAGGAAGAAAAAAAGAAGAAAGAAAAAAAAAAAAAAAAGGAAAAAAAAATATATCTCTGGCAAAGCAGTGGGACATATGCATAATTCAAAGCAAGAAAAAGCAGTTATGTAACTAAAGCTGCACCGATTTGGCAGATCATCTTTTGACTGCAGAAAGCCTGAACCTGTGTTCTCTGCAGATGGTATTAATTACTAGCATGAACTGCTCAACTCTAATATGAAGTGCTAAGTGATTTTTCATAACCAGAGGGGGTTCAGGATCAGGTTGTGCTTTCGTATTACGCACCAACTCTGAACAATTTGTTGCCAACACAAAGCCAAATTATCAATATTTCATTCTTTGAAATTACTACATCAAATGTACAGTGCACACTTATTTGCAGCAAACTGCTAAAGTGCCAGTAATCTTTTACAGGTAGTATTTCTTCAAGAATCATTTTCTTTCCACATTCTGTAACACCCACTCAACAACTGCATAGCAACAATACCCATGGAAAGGGAAAATAGTACTAAGATTTGACCATTAATGTTTACCGCAAAGGTATTTTTTAAAGCTTCAGTAACCAACTTCCATTACTTCAAGACATTCTAATAGCTGGGAGAATCCTCCAAAAATAATTTGTACTTCAGCCCTTCCACTGCCTTCAAGCAGATACCACAAAATCAGCACTTCTGTTAATGTGACATGACTGATAAAATAAGCCCATATTCATTACCTCTTCTTGAAAGTAGGAAATAAAATATCTTCCAAAGTGAACAAAACTTTAAAAGTGGTAGGAAGAAACAATTTTGATTCAATACCCAGTGAGAAAGTTGAATATAAAAGGCGTATTTTTCCTTCTAGAGACACATAATTTAAGGTCTGGCAGTGTAGTTTTATATCTTTTCTCTAAACTACATCCTAGAACACCACAGGACATTTCACTAGTGAAGCCTGCTATTTTAAGAACTTTGCATCCATCTTCCTCAAAATCACAAAAGTCAATACTAATCTGAACATACCTTCATGGATTTATAGGCTGTTTGGTTGGGTCCAGTGGTGGTAAGAATAAAGCACAACTGCCATCCATCCTCATTCATAATCCACGTTAGCTGTATGCTGCCCAGAGCATCTATATCTGAGCACACAGCTAGCATTAACATTGATGCACTGTCTCTGCCATATTCCTCCCTAAGTCAGTGCCATCCTGTGGCATGGGTAGGTCCTTAGTACTACAATGTCAGTGACTTGAGTTGTTAAGCAATAAAATTAAGACATGCATATTTTTCCTGAGTGTATTTCTCCAGAACTCTAAACAAAATGTAGCATCAAGGGCATTCGGAAATAACACATACCACAAGTATTCCCCTACTGCCAAAGCAAAGTTACACAAAAGTCAAATTTAAAATTACCAAGTTTCACAAGAGCTAAAACTGTGTTGAACTATTTGAACATAAGCAATCATTTAAATATTGCCTTGAAATTCTAAAGTGTTCATATATCAAAACAGCATATAACACAGACAGACATGCTAATACACTGCATGTATCTGAATTTTGAGAACTGCAAAGACACAAGACCCAATTCTACCCAGGCACGAGTATTGCCAGTGCTGATAGGCTAGCCTAGAGGGTAAAATATGCCAAATACAGAGGATGAGAAGCAGAACCACCAAAAAAAAGAGAATACCATTAATACAAGTATGACTCAAGATTTTCCCTCTCTACAGGTTTGTTGTTTCTTTCATGTGAGGAAGGTTTTCTCTTATCAACAGACCATTACTTTGCTTTAAAAATGCGCTTCTCACCCAATGAACTCAAACTCACCTGTCCGCTCAGCTTTGGTTAGTACCGTAGCTCTCCAGTTTTTATACGGACACCATAGCAGACTATTGCATACACAGTGGCTAAAACCCAAATTATTTAAAATACATGCACTTTTTCAACTTTCTCACCACTCATGCTTACAAATGCTGTCACAAATTTATTTCATGTGTACTTCATGGGGGTGGGGTGTTGTTCAGATTCTCCTATTCAAGTCTGCACAGTCCATAGTGTTTTTCAACAGTAAATTGATTTACCACAAACAAAACCTTAAGAGAGACTGGCTAGGGTAAATGATAAGCTTAATTATGATGGCCTCACAACCCATGGGTGGTTACAATTAAGTCTGCCTATCATTCTGCACTGATACAAGGACAAAGAACTTTTGGCTTCAGAAACTTGGGTTTCTGACTCTTCTACCCCTTCAAGCGCTCTCCCTGTTCCCTGCCATGATGGAGCAAAGGCCAATTTCCACGGTCTCCCAAAGACGAAGGAATAAAAATACCTATATCTCCACCTGGAGACTATCCAGGACTCTCCAAGGAGAGTTTGGACAGAAAGCACAGGAACGAAGAAGCTGAGCCTGACGCTGTCGAGGTATGTCTACATGAAGATGAGTAGGTTAGTACATAATGGCTTTCCTAAAAGATTTTGAGGACAGACAAGCCATGTTGGAGCTGTAACATCAGCTCAGGTAAGTACTGTAATAAAGATATTAAAGTTTTTCTGTATCCCAGAAAGGAAAAGGTTTACCCACCCAGCCCCTGTAAATTAAAAGGACTAGTCTGAATACCTGTGACTTCACTTTAGATCTCACTTTTTTTCAGAGTAAACAATGGCTCTTGAAAACAGTATCTATGTGAGCACTCTATTTTAAAGACACACAGCTAGCATGCTCGATATGTCTAAACTGTAAGGGTTATCTGGTTGTTTGTGGTTGGTTTGGTTTTGTTTTTTTTTTAAACTCAGTCAACAAATTGATTCTCTAACCTAGTTTCCTCCTCAAACCCCACAGCATTTTACAATGAACTGAAATGAACTTAAAACTCAACTTAAAACATAAATAAATAGCTCTGAAGGGGAAAAACAGTGACAGCAGAATATCAGTAAAATCACACATATGACTTGAACTGGTTTAAAGACAAATAAGCAATTTATCTACTGTCAATTCTTTACTGCAATCTTCACCTACAAAAACAACCCAGTTAGGAACAATTTGCACCATGATTACCCAAGAAGAAGTAAAGCAGCAAAGGCAGTGAAAGGCAGACTTACTTGATGAGGCCCAATAAGCAATATTTTAGTGCATAAACTTAAAAAAAAAAGCTATAACCATAAGTGATAATATACAGTAAGACACACGGTCCAGCAGTTTGTGAGATTAAGTTCTACTCTGTAGCAAAATTAGAGCTTTACATATGAGATAAATGGACACCCCCCCAAAGCAGAATTGGGGAACCTGGAACTACAAAATTATCACCAGCACTCTCACACAGTATCCAGTGCTTGTTTGATGAGTAAAACTTTGAGGTGCTAAGAATCTCATGCAAGTATGAACTGTAGTCTCAACAGAACAACAGTTTCAGCAGCCAAGCTCTCCTCTCTCTGTCAAGATCTAAAAATAAACCCTTATAGACTTGACTTAACTTCACAGACAACATTTCATAAAAAGGACACCACAGCTGTCCACTTTTTATGTCTGGTATTCAGACAGATTTACTTCACTCAAACTAATTTGTCCTGCCATCTCTCTCAGGGACTGCTTAAATAGTTGAATCTCAGTCATATTCAAAATCTATAATATATAAAAATGTACACAATGTTAATATTAGTCTTAATAAAAGTAATTTGTGACTTTTGTTTTTCAAATACTAAACAAATGTCTAGCACTTAACCCTATGAAGCAGGTATTCACCAAGCAACCCAGCACTCTAAGCTCAAAACAGAATTAAAAGGCTCCTCATTTAGGTTCGTAGGTCCTATTGAGAATGAATTTAATGCAGTTAATCTGCAACTTAAAGCAAGGCCTAGGAAGCTGCATTTAAATAACATCAGCTTTAAGAATAGTGGCTTTCACTGTAATGCTGAAGAGTCCACAAAGAAACCCAAACCTGTTTCAGCATCAGGAAGAGAGCAGGCAAAGAGAAAGTGTTCTAAGACTTTATTACAGAAAAATAATGGCAGCTCTAGGTTATCAACATTATCAGTTTTGAAATTCACAGTAGAAAGGGTATGCTGTGGTAGGAAACTGAGCTGCGATAGACTCTGTTCACTCCCAAGAACACTATTAAATCAAAATACAATATTAAAGGTTAGGTACTGTTTACATGCTTTAATAGATACAACACTTATAAGCTCTCAGAACACAATTTCCAGCCATTCTTAAATTGTTCAAGAAATAATTAAACCATGCTAGACAGCATGCTTATTTTTTTCTTTGTAATTTATTCAAGTAGCAAAGATGTCCTATATCTATCTATCTATCTCTGATACTATGAAGCAATCTCTCTCAATACTAGAAATGCGCCAGTTAACTCAAAACTATCCCACTACTCTTCTCCAAGTTTTTTTGTTGGGGCTTTTTTTTTTTTAAATGGAATAAATCTATAAGAAGCATTTTTCATAAAATATTGAAGTGATGCATATGAACCTTATCTTATCTAAAGCACAATCTGTTTTTTCTTTAGGATCAGAAATATACAGGTTCACCCACTTACAGGACCCCAGTGCCCTCAAAGTAGTTAAGGGTACAGTCTCAAAACAAGGAGTAATGAAGTGTTCTGAAGAAAGACAGTGAATCTAAGCTAGAGGTTTCCATTTTAAGACAAGTATTTATTGTTTTATTGACAATGGTATTATTCTGTGAGCAATATATTATTATCTGTCAAAAAATCTCTTTATAAACATTTTTGCCTTAAAACCCTGAGCATGAGCAGAAAGTCATTTACCTCACATTAGTGAACAGCAAACAGAAAACCACACAAGAAAAGCCATCTATAACAACCCCTTAATTAAAATCCATTAGCTTTTTCAGGACATAAATGTCAGAAAATTTTGGACAATAAATTATTTGATTTACAGATAGAGTGGCTTTATACTAAAACCACTCCTTACTTCATTTACAAAAGGCTTCATACATCTAAGAGGCATTAGAATTTTATCATTACAAATGCTGAATTCTGCCCAAACATACACTATTACTTTCACTACAGTTCTGATAGCTTTATATAGCTATCCAGATGCTTTGCCTTTTCACTGCTCAGAGCTAAGGCTAAAATCTTACCATGCAATTAGTAGCTGAAGTACCTTATCAGATTTTATTCGTTCTTATACCATGGAAACACTGGAAGCTCCTCAGACTCGCTTCCATGACAACATGCAGTTATAACACAGTCTCAAAATAAAGCACTGTTATACAACACAGGCTCTAGAATGAGTCATAGGAGCCCTGCAACATTTCAGCAAAATAGGCATCTTTTATGTAGTGTCAAACACTCATCATCTTCAGCAAATTAAAATACTCTAAAAGTTTTAACAGGTTTAATGCCTAACATTACTTGAGCAAACTTTGACAAATAAAGACTGATTATTATTTTTTTACAATGCTGTTTGCTAAATATTTCTAAAAGATTCTTGCATTTTTCAGTATAACTTAGGAAAGAATACAGCCTTATGCAACATTGCAATGGAACAGCAAACATCTATTTATAATTACAAGTTTACAATGTTCACTAAAACCAATGTATTTTTAGAAACAAGGCTTACAAACAAACTGACTTTTGGTCCCTAATTATCCATAGGCATTTTATCTGCATTTCAGGTTAAGTGCACCATAGAAACACATTTGATCATAAACTGATCAAATCTGGACAAAACACAGCTATGGTGCACCCATACCTAGCTAGCACAGGATCTGCTTAACCTCTCAAGCAGAGCAGGGAACCTGGGCCATTCTGGGTTCCATACAAAACCAGCCTGTCTGAAGAACTGGAACTAGGCCAAGTCAGCTAAAACTGGAAGTAAAAGGGAGCTAACTAAGCCCTCATGTATCCAAACTGAGCACAGAAGTCACTTAAACAGTTCCTTGCAGTTTCCACGAGGACTCACCTGTTCAGGACAAAGACATAGGAGCCAGAGGACAAGGTTCAGCCCTGAGATCAGATGGTAAACCTCGTCTGGGAAAAAGACACTGCAGTGATGACCATGTGGCTCTGCAGAAGTCAGATCTAACATGCAAGACTTGCCATTCTGTGTCAGTACCAGGGAAGACCCAGGATCACATAAAGCCAGCATTTTGTGTTGGTATCACACTGACCAAAATGTCTACCAGCCACATTTTGTGTGGCACATCCTTGCCTCATTTACCCTGGATAAAAGAAACATTAACTATACTGACCTGAATAAAGTGGGTAGCAATAAATACTACAAGTAGCTTAAGTTTCTCAGAATGCTTTAAAATACATGAAACAATGTAAGCTTTTCTTGAGTTATGACTTTAATCCTATTTATTTTTTTGGTCTAATCTTGACAGGATACTAGTTTACACAATCATTTTTGCCAATTTCCATTTAGTTCAGGTAATTAAAATGCCTAATCTACAATAAAATGTTTGAAGACTTTAGGTTACAAATATCTGAAATTCTTCATTACAAAAAAATATGTAGAAAGGGCTACGACAAGGGTTCTGACTTCTGAATTTATGATTCAGGAAAAGCAAAACTGGATTCAGCAGACCCTCATGACTACAAACTATTTAAAGAAAAATTTGCAGTTTCATTGTATAAAATCCCTATTTAATTCCTACAGCACTACACAACCCAATTCTAATGATTCAAGCCCTTAAGCATTGAGAAACTAATAGACATCAGTAAAAATCTTTGGATACTAAACAATTTAAAGGAAAAAAGAAGCGAGGTTACAGCCTGCATTTATCTACCTCCCTACCACAGTTACTCAAAAAACCCACTTTCTCCATTCTTACATCCTCAGAACAACAAAATACTAAGCTAAATGTACCTTTAGCCACACTTTCAAAATAGTGGTCAGGCCACGGGTGAAGTTCTGGGTTTCAGGCCGACTTTGACATATGAGGTTCAAAAGTTTCCACTTCTCAGTCCAGTGCCCAAGCTGCTGCTTGCACAGACTGCTCCAACAGCCCTGGCCTAATCCCTATCTGCCTTTATGAAGAAATGAACTAAAACCAAATAGGGCTAACGACTGAACAGAAAATATGAATCTGACTCTTCAGTTCAAGGGAAGGGTATTTCCTTAAAAACAACCTGAATTTTGTTTCCAACACTGTTTTGCATTAAAAATCTTTGAACAAAATGCACAAGAACAGGTCCCATAACCCCGACTCTCCTCCCCTCAATTAGGCTACAAGCAAGCAGAAGCTGTTCTTTCATTGTTGAATCCTTGCCACTACAAGAAGGCTGGCCAAGTCCATGAAAACTCATGGACTCGGGGTTATTAAACACACAGCTCATCTCCAGCTCTTGGAATCCCTATACTGGAACAGGCTGAAAGCTCCGAGAGCCCTCAGAGGAAGCATCATAACTATTTGTCCTGGGTTCATACTCTTCCCTAACCCTCCACTCTGGCTGCTGCTGGAAGCAGGGCACCAGCTTGACAGATATCCCAGTATTTTTCTTTTGCAGTTTTTCTTTTCCAGCAAGCAAAAAAGTAAATACAACATTATTTTTTACAGTATATTCTACTTCATCTGATTACGATTGCTGAAGTTGAAGGACAAAAATTGATAAAACTTGAGCAGTGCAACATAGGCAAAAATGAGCAGGTAAAGAAATGGGTGACACAAATGAAAAATTAACACTGAAAATTATGAAAGAAGAAAGCAGATTAATGGATATGTAAAAACAAATTATTATGTGGTAATGCTATAAATAGATAACTACTTAATTGCTTTGAATTTGAAGAAACAAGAAACAAAATGCATCTTTTATGCTGGTTACTGAGGCTCAAATCCAAATTAGCAGCTGGCAAATAGATTTTCCAAGTCCTGCATTACAAGAAATCAGGTGAATGTAATAGTGTATGGTATAGAAATTAACACCACACAAAAAGCAACATGCCAGCACTCCTGTCATTTCCCAATTACATTAGAACACAGGAAGATTCTATGATTCTACAAGATGCACACCAATATATCTACTGTACTTGGAAGAAAGCATAGCAAGACATGAGAATGTTTCTAATTTAGACATGCCCAAGGACAACCCTAGGGAATCACCTGTTACTTGTTTCCTTAATCACATTCTCTGAAACTATTACTTTAACCACTAGTCCTTCCCAGATACATTTCAAGATTCATTCCTGCCACTCTGATCATCTCATAACTGATACATCACTCGGGATGAATCTATCAGACGGCATTTTCAGATGTTTCTAGGTCAGATGATCATGATTGTCGAGTGACACACAACGGCAAGAAACTGAGATTCATTTCCCTGCATTTAATTCACATTATTGCCAAGCTTCAGAACATCCTCTAGATTCATCCAGGGTTTTTTTTCTTAGTGTAATTTATTCAGAAACATCAACTAATGCAATGCACTACAGACACAGATAAATTATTCTAATAGTTTATATTCCTCTCCATTTAAAAAATGCACTCCACACAAACAGTAAAAACTGCCATACTTGATGAGGGCAAAGGCCCAACTGGTAAAGAATCTTACTAACAGCAGAAACTGATAAATTGGCAAGTATAAGTTAGATATATGCCCAGTAATTTTCCCAGAAAACCATCTCAGAACCTGACAGTCAACGTCTTCCTGAACCACCACATGTAATAGCTAACCATCACCTGCCCTTTGCAAATACATCTTACCTCCATTTTGAAATCACTCACTTTTTGAACTTTCTCTTCTCCACAGCATTTTGTGGCAGTGATGTTCACAATTTTAGCAGAAGTTTTACAGGACAACTGTGACAGATTTAGAATTAGGGAACTATTAAATAATTTCTAACTGAGAACGTTCTTATTTTTTTAATTTATAAGTCTTCATCATATTCTCCCTCGGGTTCTTTGGTTTATTTCTAAATTACCTGTCCCTATAGATAACTAGATTATTCCTCTTAATGCTTTACTAAGCTTTCCTTTTTACTTACACGATATCCTTTTTAAGACAATGCAAACAGAACCCCGCACAAAATTCAAAATACAGATACACAAGAAATATATTCAGCGTCATGTTCTGTGTTATTCTCTTCTGCTTCTTTAATAATACCTGACATTTCATTTATCCTTTTCGCTACTGCAGAGTATTAAGGTGACTTTTCAGAGAACCATCAGTTACACCTCGAAAGTCTCTTTCTGGAATAGAAATACTTCATTTGTAGCCTATAACTATAAGCACACAAGCAGGATTATCCTAACTGTTCCTCATTCATTACTGTACAATGAATGTCACCAGTTATTTTTGTGCCCATTCACTTCTGTCTGCTATTCTCTGCAGCTAGTTTAGTTAACCTGAATATAAAAATAATTTATAAAAAAAATAAAAATCAATCACATGCCTCCGCCTCACATCTTCTCACCCCTGCCCTGACCATTCACAAGTATGACCTTCTGGGAATCCAGTCCCAGTTGAAGGGACTTATTTTAATCAGTTGAAAAAAAATCTGCAAAACATCCTTCTTTTTCTCATGGCACCATTACTTTTAACAGCCTTTGATCCAAGAACTATTATTTCCAAAGACTTCTGTAATTACTACAACCTTCTGATAACCACATGTGCATTTTTATCTACATGTTCCCTGTTTTCAAAGAACTCTGGAAGACCCATGAGTCCTTATTTTGCCTTTGCAAAGACAAGCTGACTTCTCTTCAAAATATCTGTTTATCCACCTACCTGTTAATTCTTTTTTAATAATAAAGAATTTCTGAAAGTTTGTACAATAAGGAAATCAGACCTGCTCAGCTGTAGTCTCAAAGAGTACAACTTAGCTCCTTTCAAAAAAGGTATCATATTTGCCTTTTTAAAAAAAAAAAAAAAAAAAATCATCTAGGAATACCCAGGCAGTTTCAACAAAAAGGTCACACACAACATAACGGGCAGTTCAGCCACATTAGACACAAGTTCCTTACAAAATCCTGAATAAATGTCATCATCTATTGATCACCTGTGCCTCTTAACACATTAAATTCTTTTCTGTTGGCACATGAATCTTATTATTTTTAATACTGTAAAATGAGTCATAGGAAATACTCTGAGCTCAAAGGTGGGACAGCCCTAGCTGGGTTTTTGCTTGGAGATAGGCATCTACTTTGGCATTCCACACTGATCAGGGAATATAGTCTTACGTCTGTACTATCACCATCTTGGTCAGCAGTGTTTTACAGGCAATTTGCATACCACTTTATTTAGCATCAAACTACTGAAGTGCCCATCTGTAATGAGGCTTAATGTGCTCAAATTCTAAAAAGCTGTACACAGAATCCCCCCCCATGGTGTTCATCTTTTAAAAAGAGTAACAAAAAATTATAGAGTTAAAATAAAAATTAAAAGCAGTAGTAAAGGGATGTAATAAAAGAGGTTTTTTAAAATATAAACTGCTTTCCAGCAGTTTACAGCTTCCAAGTAGCAGTTTAAAGTCTTTATATTACATGTTGAATCAAAGATTCTGTGATGTATTTTGACATTTTTAAGTACAAAATTTGTCATTATGCTTTTTACATAGAAAATAATTTATTACCCCGACTTGGCAATTACATCATGTTGCACTAAGCTTTTAAAATGCTTATTAATATCATTTTTTAAAATTAAGTTTTCTATCTAAATTTGCCTAGCTTCAGTTCCATGACTTGGAATACAGATGCCTTTTTCTACTACATAAACAAGTTCTTTAGTTTTCAAAATCTATCCCTCTGTATTCATAGTCTATGACCAAATCATCTCTTAACTTTCCTTTGGATGAACTAAGCACAGTTCTTAAGTTTCTCATTTTAAAGCAGGTCTTCCTGAACACAATCTACAGTTAAAATCCCTTTTCTGAACACTCCCCATTTATCAGGATCCCTTTTCAGGCCAGGATTTCAGACTGGAGATTGTACACGCTACAGACAGAATCTGGAGTTCCCTCTCTGTCCTTCTCTAAAGGGAAAGCTGACTCCCTTCTCACCTACTACATCACACTGTGTAGTCAGATACAGTTTAGTTATCCAAGGAAAAAACCCTACAATTTACTTACTAAATTAAATTTGCTTTGCACAGCCAATCTTTAGTCTACTCCCTACTCTGTTATGAAAACCAAATGCTATTACCTGGAAGGCACACAATACAGGTTGCTCAACTAATTTCTATGGGCATCAGTCTTAGAGAAACAATTGTAAATAAGCAAACATACACACTGTGAGGCAGCACTGATAAACAGAATAATGGAGGAGAGGCTACAAGACTCGTCCAAAACATTTCCACTGTATGGCAGTTTCCAGTAAATACTACACAAAGCAGTGGGAAGAAATTTAAGATTCCATGGTTAAAGAAAAATCCTGTATTATACCTGCATCCCTGAAGGTATATATATATGTTTAAAGTCGTATTAGAAGACTGACACAACTACATAGAAACTAGACTCCAATAACAATAATACTAATTTCCACACAGTTTAAAAACCAATGGTGACTTAAAAAAAAGTATACTCTTAAGCTGACTACAAGTACATGGGAAAAAAAAAGTTAATCATTTCTGATTTACCAGTGTCCTGGTAAAATTTAGACTATTGTGTCATGACTCTTTCTTCTTTACTATGAAAAATAAGGATAAGGTGATCTGCTTTTATTTAAATCCTTGCTTAGACATACCATTTCACAAGACAGACCGTTGCAAGGGACTAGAATATGCATTGGAAACAGTTTAATGGAGCAAAAGACTTAAAAATTCATAAAACCCACGATCAGCTTACAAGAGAGACAAAAATGAGTCATAAATGTCTATTATCTGTCTGAAGAATGTCAGCTCAACTACATCCTGATGTGCAGCTAAACACAAAAAAAAAAAAAAAAAAAGAATGAGCAGCAAATGAACAGCGGAAACAAGCTGTAAAGCAAGCCTGATATATTAGAGAAGTGGGTTACAGGCAGTAAGATGCAATTCAATACTGACAACTAAAGTCACATGGAATAGCAATAAAACAGCACAGACACACCCTAAGGAATACCAAACTGGAAAACAAGTCCAGAAGTGCTTTGGTTGGTGGCAAAAATTTTTTAGTATTATAAAAGATAGACACAGAAGGGAATCCTTGCTCAACATTGAGTGCACTCCTTCAGAGTGCTGTTTTGCTATTGAGCTTTGTGTGTGCACACAAAAACCTGGTATATGGAAGGAAGAATTTAATCTTTGATAAAGCAAGTGACAGAACTGCAAAAGTTTGGGGATCCCTGACAGTTTTTTAGGGGATAAAACCACCATATGGTCATGATATGCGAGAGGAACTTAAAAAAAGGCAAGAGAAGATGATGACAGTCCACTGAAACAAGTGTCTCCTCCTACCCCACCTCCCCAAAGAAAAATGTGTAACAGTTTTTCTTAAATGCATGTCAGTGTGGAACAGGTAGCTTCCATCCACTAGAAGATAAGGATTGGCCACATTGGTCAAGTTGACATTAGACCATACCTTTAACAACTTGAGCATCTACTCTAGCAATAGCTTCCAATAGGTAACATTTGTAAAACATGAATGAGGTATGGAGAACGTACATGGCTCAGGAGAGTCAGGAAGCACTATTGGGCTTATTACCTTGAAGTCCAAGCAGTTCTTGGAAGAAACTCCAGCCAGTAGCAAGAGGTGATCACTTAAGTAGCCAGTGATGATCCCAAATAAACAAAGGTATAGTTTAAAAGATGATGCAGCTTTCTGAGTATATCAGAGAGTAGGGGTTTTGAGGGGGTTTTTTGGTGTGTGTGTCATAACAGACTACTTTCAGAGAGAATATTGACCTAATTAATTTTGACTGTGTATTGGGTTTCTGTGGCAAGGTTTTGGTAGCAAGGGGGGTTACGGGGCAGCTTCTGTGAGAAGTTGCTGGAAGCTTCCCCATTGTCCGATAGAGCCAATACCAGCCGGTTCTAAGATGGACCCGCCGCCAGCCAAGGCTGAGCCAATCAGCGATAGTG
>JANZLQ010000089.1:27814651-27830570 GCA_026212715.1 Elanus axillaris
CCCCCCCCTTATTTTACACCAGCTTTTTTTGGTACTTAGTTTACATGACATTTTTACTAAAGCTGAATTTGGCTTTACAGTAAGCAAAACAAATCTAAGCTCACATTTTTAAATAACGCTGACATCTCAGCGTTGTTCCATAGATCCTTCTTTGTCATATTATCCAGAGACATACTCATTTGCTAACGCCAGTAAGTTTAAACTTCTCTCAGTATAAACCTTAAGAACTCACCCCAAATGCACACATTGAAAATTTGGCTTGCCTCCTTTTACCTGACTTTCAGTTATGATTAATAAAAACATCACTTCGAGCAGATTGACAGTGAAGTTGAAAAATGTCGTGTTTTTCTTACAGCCTCCACTATTAAATGTACATTCTGCATGTAAGGAAGGCATTCCTTAACCCTATTTATGGATTAGCAGCCAGAAAAACCCATAAAAGATACAGACTAGAACTTGTTGTGCTACATATAATTAAAACTTTAAATTATTTAATCCTGTAAATACAATTCCTTAACCAGAAAATATGTAGTCTTCATTTGACTTATCTTACCACAGCTATGGAATTGATATTTCTTCACTACATTATTCCCCTCCAGAGCTAGGCAGTAGAATGCAAACTACATTTTTCAGTATTTCACTATTCCATTAAAATATATCCTATTTAAACTAGTTGAAGGCTCATCGCTTGCTGAACATCTTAAATAAAAATCAGACCTCATTTAGCGTTTCCATTTTCATGCTTTAATGCTAAATATTATACAGAGCTCTATAAAATATGAAAACGAAAGCAAACAGAAAACACCATTCATGAATCAGAGATTATATGAAAGCATGCACAAATAAATAATTGCTGTTTCTGACTAGCAAGTAACCAGAAAACATGCAGACACAATAATTTCAACAAGTGGCATTATTACCTGGGTGGAGCTGGCAGCAACAGAAATGCAGTCAATGAAACCATGTCTCCGAGTGAAAAATGCAACTATCTGCTGCCAACGGGAAGGCTCATTCCGTAACTCATCTGTTGAGCCTTTCTTTGCCCACTGCTTGTGCTTTGGGCCTACAGAACTGTGGCTTGAGCTAGTGTTGCCTCGACTGGCGCGAGAATAGAGGAGTGTGTTATTTCCGAAAATGTAATTCATCTCTGCAGCTCTGCAGGTGGTTGCCAGGCAGTCTTACTTCCCTACCAGCTGCTGAGTGGTGAATGGGCAGAAGAAAAAAAAAAAAATGCGGATAGAATTACAGCAGCATCGTTTACAAACCAGGAAAACAAGATTCTTGATAGCTGGTGCTATTTTTCTTTCTACCTCCTATATCCCTTCTCTACCTGTGATTACAGTGATAAGCTTAATCTTGAGCAATTAAAAAAAAATAAATAAAAAGGCAAGCAAATGTTTTTCCTATTTTTCCTCTTTCAAAACCCACAGGATGGAAAGCTTGTTTTCTCTTCCTAGCTGACAACGCATATTTAAGAGAAACTGGGTAGCCTGTACAGTACAATGTTACAAATTCACAGCTATGAGATGGTGGTGGATGATAACAGCTACTGGGTGGAGAAAGCATGGATCAAAAATAACCAAGTTTCAATCACTGCCTGTAGGAAGATCCAATAGAATCATTTCACTTCCTTGCTTGCATAAATTATAAATCTGAACTGAACAAAAAAGGGAGCATGCAGCATAACTACACTTGTTCACTTATTCTGTCTTTCTGAACATGTTTCCACAAAAAGACCTTAACACCATGTTCAGCAAAAATATTCAAGAAAGAATTGTTTGATGATTTCTCCACCCCCTCCTCCTTAGCGCATAAAACAACTATAGAGGGAAGAAGTAGTGCTACAAAACAGCCATTGTGTTGCATATCAGTGGAGGTCTAGGGGGTTGTTTGCTGTATTTCTTTTTAATCAGCAGAAAGATTAGAGATATTAAGCTAAAACACTGAAAGTCAACACTGTTGTTCTTATTCTATGACTGTGTCACGATCCTAACACCCATTTCCAAAATTCTATGACTATTGCAAGCATACAAAACCAGAAAGTGTATATATTTGTGACCCAACATTATTTCTCAAAAGTACAAGAATTGGCAAATAATGAAAAATTCTTATTATGGGCTAATGAATTTTCAGTTACATTACTTTGATTTCCAATGCAAATCACAAGGTTATTACTGCTATATGTGTGCATTTTCTCTGCTCTCTTCACAGTAAAAAAGAATCCACGCAGTAATTATCTGAAAGATTATATGGAATTCAACTTACCTTACAGAACTCACCACTGAAATTTTTATAGCTAACTATTTAAAAAAAAAAATCCTCCAGCTCACATCAAAGAGATTACTTAGGAAATCAGTTAAGTGTCAAGGGTTTCAGTACAAGCTTGCCTCCAGAAAACCAACACAAAGTTATCAAAACTGTTTGTGGTGTATTTCTATACAAAATGCTCTAATGATCATAAACATAGTATCAGGGCAAACATTTTCAAAAAGAAGAAAACTCTCCATATGATGAACAGAGGCAGAAAAGTTCCTTAGAACACTGCCACAACTTAAAACACCACCACTGACTCACGACTCACATTTTAATGTGGATTACTAAATTCCCCCATGTACTTTTTTTTGGTGCAATATACTCTTCTGCTTAACAAATTCTTACTGACAGCTATCCTATTCTGTGTAACAAATTTTTTCTGACAGCTTACGTCACAAGCAGAAATAAGTAGTACATTAATTTAAAGCTGCGGTAATAAGATCAATGCACCATTTACTTCTAGTCACTTGTACAGCTCAATAACATAACACATACAAATATTCTGAATACATCTTTCAGACAGACTTTATTAATATTCATAAAATACAATAGCTTATCAGTGTAAATCATATAAAACTCAGACTGACTTGTGCAGTGCCCTCAAAGCTATGTTCATAAGATAGATAACAGAGGTAAAGAAATAGTTGATGCAATGATCCTTTCAAATGGGCAAGCTTTTCATAATGTAAATTCTTTTCATGGGAGGATTGCAGCCCTACCTTTTTCCAGACTCAAAGAAAATACCTAGTCTGAAAAATGCCTATGAATTTATTACTGGAGAAGTTTCTTAATCCCTGGCTATGATTGAAGATGTTTGGAATAAACTACAAACTACATACTTTGAATTCTGAGTATTTTTATAAAGAGTCAAAGTGAAAATATTTTTAATGTTTTTCTTTACATGGCCTGAATGTTGACACTACTCTATAATTTTATAATTTTAGAATCTGAGAGCACAAGAATATTAGTATAACTTTCAAAAAATCTTTAAGAATTTATATAATTTTTTTATTTTTATATATATATATATGAGCCTCCATAGGCTCCAAAGCAAGAGTCACATGGGAGAGTATTGTTTAAAATTCTGAAAGGAAACACAACAATACATGGATAAGCAATGTACCAAAAACTTATTTTTCTTGCTGTTATATCAATCTGTCTGAAGATGAGATGGGCTTGCTGTGTTTTAAGACAGTTTCTTTCAAAGATGATTCCCACCCAGGCAATGATGAACTGTGGCATTACTGACAAAGAGACTTCAGAAATCAGCACTTCAGGAAAGGCTTGTAGGGACAAAAAAAAAAAAAAATCCTTAAAGTGAAGCTACGATGATTTAATTTCAATGGAGACAGAAATCCAGAAAAGTACTTCAGGAAGATGTTATGCAATCATGCTGGTGATACATGACAGCAATCTGTGTCACCTACACTCCATATGGATGTTAACAATATTGAGCAAGATCTGCTGATGCCTAAGAAGATACAGTTGCAGTTATTTGTAGAAGGAGCCTGTACTATGGGGATAAATCCCGAGTTTTACAAGTTACAAAGCAACCTGAAGATAAAGGCATGGCATAACTCTATAGAGATGGTACAACATCAGGATAATGCAAAGCAGTCCAGACTAGAAGAATGGTCACTTGTAGAGCTGAAAAAACAATGGGTGGGAGTAAAAAGAAGGGCTTGTTTTGGTCAAAGAACATTTCAACAGAAGATCAAACACCTATAAGGAGAAATCAGAGCAAGTGTTGTTTGGACAGAAAAAGAAGTATCCAGAGAAAGGAGACAAATCTAAGTATCATTAGCACAGAGGTGGCAGCTGAAGTTGCATCTGTGAATGACTGCCTCTGGTGTCAGGAGGTAGAATGGGGAGGCTCACCAGGGAATCTCAGAAAGTCCTAAAGGGAGCTGAGAACCTCCATCATCCCTTTTTCATATTCTGGACATTGAATTGATGGAGATAAAGTTAAATCTAAACAAACAAACAAAAACCCAACAACAAAAAAAACAAACCCCCCAAAACAACAACAAAAAAAAAAACCACCAAAACCAAACACCCCAGCAAAACAAAAAAAATCCCCTATTTACTGTGAAGCAAAACCTGCAAATTTGCAGATTTTTAAAAAAAAAAAAAAAACACACACAAAAAACCAAAACAGCACATAATCAAGATTTCTGCATCAGTACACATACCCTTCTACAGCTTACTAAATTTACTGCAGGATATATCTGCATTTATAGTGGATGCACAGTAACATTATTTGTTCTGCAGCCAATTAACACAATATAGTAAACACAGTGGTTACTGAATTTAAAAATTAACATCAAATACTTGGAATAAAGTTCCTCTGACTTTATACCTGAGCCAATTCCTATTGTCAGCTTGCTGGGACAAGTTAAAACACAACATAATGCTGTCTTTTAATCTCAAATATAAAGTCTTCCTGGACATACATTGACAAACAGCATGCATTCGTTGAAATTATAAATGCACAGCAGCAAAAGCTGTTTGTATGTGCAAAATACAGTTATATCTCGATCACCCTTTTTAAGCAGTAACAACAAAACCCCTGATGCATTTGAAAAGTGTCATATAAATTTTATTACCATCCTGCTAAACAGAAGATTGGCTAAAAGAAGCACAGACCCAGAAGAAATAAACTGATATACTTAAGAGAAAATTCAAGAGCCACCTAAAACAATGGCAAGGACTTATTTTCAATATCACTTAGGCTTAAAAAACCAAACAGAGACAAAAGAAATGTGCAGACCTCAATTTAAATAGTCAAATATAGACTATTCAACTTTAACTCTCCAGGCAGGGGAACAAAAAACACCACCAAAAATGCAGATATAAATTCATGTTTACTTTTTATACTTTTCAGAATTCTATGCTGAAGAAATTTTTACTGACGTAACAAATGGAAGTCTCATTAACAAGCATATGCAATATTCTAAGCCAAAGCCCAGGAGCACACTACTCAGACTGGATACCGTGGAAAAAGAAAATGTTAACCCTTTCTGCTAAGATACATTAGAAAGCATATCTTAGCTTTTAGTAGAGAGACAGCACTGAAAGGATAGCCCTTGATCAAGTGTGATTTACTTAGTCATTGAAACATAAGTATATTACTGCTGAAACTACCTTCTAAGTAAACACTCCAGCACAATTATTCTATGATACACAGTAGTATAAATATTGAATATGAAAGATTATTACATTATTAGTCATACTACACCTCAGACAACCTACCAGTCTGTGCAGATTAAACTGCCTAGTCTTCCATACCCTGTTCATGAATCTCCTGCCCATCTTTTTGGCACGCCAGACTGATAAAAACATCCTATGTTTAATACAAGTTTCTTTAGGCTTTCTTCAGTCATCAAAATGAACCCACTGCACTGAGAGCTCAGGGGAAACCTCAGGCAAAAAGAGTATAACCAGTTATTAAGAAGACTTGATGTTGATTACTGTGTCTTAGGTTATTTTAATGTTTGGATTAATCCATGGTCCATCTGTTACAGTTTTTCTTTCTTGTCTCTGTTGACAAGAATTTGTGGAGCTGATTTCATCAACTGCTTCTATATAAGACACAAACTGACACCTTTGCACATATACTATTCTTCAACTACAGGAAGTTTAAAAGTAGTAACCTATCAACAACTTGGGCAAGGTATTTTAATTAAAGACTGTAGATCACCTCCTCTCAAGAGTGACCACTGAAGTATGATGCTAGTCTAAAAATTAGTATTTCTGAGGGTATGTTCAAGTTTTTCTCTGTAATTTCCATTATTCTAGGTATGCTCCTAACTCCAGAAGTACTGTCTTCCTGCTGAAGATATAAAAAGCTTTAGAAAAAGGTAACAGATTGCAACTTTCTCACTCTCATAACCAATCTTGCAACCAATCTTTAATTTGTAAATGGAAACATCATTTTCATCTTCAGGGTAATCTCACCTACCTGCTCAGACAGTGGCAAGATTCAGGAAACAGAAGCAAGAAAATGTGGTATGTCAAGTAGGAAGTTACAATTACTTTGACTAACTAACCTTGAATGTGCCTGCATAGTTCCACAAATCATGAAGATGGTCAGTTTGTTCCACGAGCAGAAAAACTCTCCTAATGAACAGAGAAGTCTATTTTAACAGAAGCTCCACAAGCTCTAAAAGACTTCTGGGCAAGCACTTGAGGAAACAGTGGGGGTTAGAGGGAAGATGCACCAGGAGATAAAGAGAAGGGAATCTATTAAGCTTATCAGCACAGGATTTGGGTTCACAAGGAAACGAGGTTGTCTTGCATTAAAGGAAATGTGTGTATAGGCACATTTATATAAGCAGTTATTTCCTATACAGATTAGTGGGAAGGAGTTAAAGGTGCTTGCTTCCAGTTGAAGAAAAAGGGCAGAAGAGACAAGCATATATACTGTAATACCTTATTGGTGTAGCCAGAAATCAGAAGACTATTAGCAGGTGAAAGATTATTCTAAAGTCTGAGGCTGACTATAGATCACTGTGTTTAGAGGCTGTAAAAAAATTGTCACCTGGTAATTTATATTTCCAGATATAAATTTGTATTTCTGAAATAACCATTCACTAGTAATTTTCATAATTTTAGTGACTCGACCTTACTGACTATAGTTTTATCGACATCTCCTGACTCAGCTCTTTCCCAAACTGAGGGGTCAAACTGGTTCATCTTTCATTGTACAGTATTTGCCCTCTGCCTACTCTTATTTCTCTTCTATGAACCATTTCTAGATTGATACGCCTTCATCAAGATCAGGAACAGTACAGATTTCTAGAGTGATAAAATAATGCCAGTTTATTCCCATTTACTTCTCCAGATATTCCTTGTATTTCATTTGCCTTTTTGATTACAACTTAAGTACTAAGATAATTATTCCATTTATTTGTTATAACCTTGCACTCTCATTCCTCTGAGATGATGCAATGAGAACACAAGTTCTTCCAAGATCCTTCTGATAAACTCCATCCATCACAATCACTCTTCTTCTTTCTTACCCTTCAGTTTCTGTTTGTTGTTTGGGATTTTTTTAAACAGTTAAATCCCAAGATTAATTTTTTCTTATTCCATGACAGCTTAAATTTCTCTGTAAGCTTTTTTGAGAAATTCCATTGTGTGCATCTAAGAAAAACTAGAAACCTACATCAACAAGATCATCTTTATGCACATGCGGCAAGAGATTTGTGCAGTAGAGCTTCTCTTTACAGTGCTTTCATCTGTAATTTCTCTGCATACTCCTTGATTCTGCTCTTTAGAATAGTTTCACCATGTTTTGCCAGTACAGAAATGAGTGAGTTCTCATTTCTCCTCTCCCTTCTGGATGCTATTTTGAGAATGACTACCACTGTGCTACATTTCATTCCTGTGATACCACAGTCAGTTTAAGTAGATTGTTATACTGCATTGCAGTACGAATAGATAAGCAGTTTCATATCAGAGTTAATTTAAAACCATTAAGCTTGAATGCCATTAGGTCCTGGAAACACTTTTCCAAAGATACCTGAATGTGAAAAAAAGCAGGCACACACCAAGTGGGCACAAAGACATTTACTTCACAGAATAAAACTACAGTGCATGTAGTCAAGTGGACTGCTGTACTAGGATTACAAAGCACATCATGTAGAAGGTTTGGATACCACTAATATATACTATTAGAAACTTTTTTGAAATTATGTGTATGCTACACTAATTATGGGTATCGGGCACAAAAACAGCAGCTGTGACTTCTAAGTCAGAGGAAAGGTAAAGCTAAAGAGCATACTTCTTAGCCAACAGGCACACAATCACAGCACTAGGTCAAATAAAACACCCAACTAACCTACTGCCTGTCTCAGCAGCTAATAGTGTAAGCATAGTGTAATCCTCCCTCCTCACTATACCATCCCAAGCGCCAACAGTTCAGAGATTCATAGAGCCAAAGAAGGTAAACTCTGTTTCACTGCTTTTATTCTAATAAAGGTCTACTTTCACTCTAATGCAAACTGAGCCTGAGTAAGTTTAATTTCTTCCTGATCTGACACTGCTAGGTAAACACAGATAAATCAGAGGTGCATTGACATGGGGCAAATTTACTGGTTCAAAGGTATTCAACACATTATGAGATTAGTTTTGGACCCAGTACCAGATGCTTCACTTGAGCAAAAAGATTCTTGTAGTTAAAATTTGGGGGTAAAACTTTCATCTTTTTCAATGGAGAAGAGTATTTCACTTCAGTTTGAAATACTTCACTGTTCAAAGATAGGAAAACAGTAACTCATTTGTATGTAATGTCTAACATTATGAAGTCATAATTTTCTTCACTGAAATACGTTTATATAACCACAAAAGAATCCACCATGGTGCTTTAAATTGGCAAGCAGCATTAATCCATGTGCCTAAAATGTTTTTTAAAAAGATCTTCGGTATAGGGAAGTAGGGATTTTTACTGCATTATCTGAAGTTCAAGTACTCTAGCAGAATCTAAACAGCACTCAACCAGAATGACAAGTCTTTGCATGAGATCAAACCAGCCAGTAATGAAAAAGGCCAATCACTGTGCTGCCTGATCTGCTCTGTATTGTCTCTTCCCAGCATCACTTGTACAGAGATGATCACTTCTGTGAACACAGGAGAACAGTAAAGTAGCCAACTGTGTTGCATGTAATATACACAAAAGCCCATTGATTATGTAACCATAAATTAATGATTAACATACTTCCCTCCCCCCAAAGTATTTCTCACAATTCCTGGATTGTTCTGCTACTTCATTGATGATTGCAGAAACCTATTATAAAGATGCCAAATATTCAACAAGTAGAATACTTTCAGTTCCTTATGGCTGTGCTATTCAGTCAGCAATTAAAATTTTACTGTATAGCACAAATAAGCAGTTTTAGATACCTTACTAGACTAACAAAACTACTACAATGTTTCAACTAAAACATTTATGTTTAGGTTGCTTCAGTGTCTGCTATGTGTGTAAGGAACAAACCAAGTGCAAGCACTCTGCTCACACCCTTTGAAAATTGGTGTTATGGTAAAAACCTCCAGAGATAGATCAGCAAAGAAGGTTTGGTTAAAGAAAAAAAGAACTTAAGAGACTTTGCTGAATCGGTAAGTCTAGCTTCCTGTTACTGCAGGCAGCCACACCATATCATTTATGAACTTTGATCAAAGACATGGAAAACTCTCTAAGAACAGCCTTGTGCAAATTTTGAGTCAGAATTGTGGATATAATGGCACTGCAATGAATACTGTAATATTAAGAATTTATTACAGAGCAGGATAAAGATTAACATTTATCACACTAGTCATGGTGTATCTTTCCAGTACAATATATATTTAGTAGTTTACAAATTTTTGCATGTTTTCTTTGAACCTTCTGTATTACCAGTGGAATAATAGCCCCAAATACCAACATACAATACAGAAACATAATATAGAAATATATACAAGCTCCAGTCAGGGTCTACACTTAAATATTGAATTGTCATGTTACATCATAAATGTAGAGCTATAAATAAAACATTTTCCTTTTCATGCACAGGTTGCTCGAAATGAAGAATACTGCAATTTAAGATGGGGGGTGGGGTGGGGTGTTGGTCTTATTACATCATGACCCATTCATTTAAACCCTTGTAATAATCTATTACTCAAAGCTTTTTTTCATTGACAGAAAACTAGACTTCCACTCCACAGTTTAAAAACTTGATTAGTATCATACCTATGACAGAATTCACTTGGTTGGAGATATTTAATAATAACAAATGTTAAGTTCAAAAATGTAAATCTGAAGGTATGACAGAGAAGCCAAATTCAGTTTTACAATTGAAATAAATCCTTTTGTAGCATCTCCCTCTAGTGGTCCATCTTGGTAACAATATTTCTTCAGTTACAAAGTCAATCAACTTGATCGCATTTTATTTCCTAACTCAAGGAACCTCGCATTGTAATCACACATTTCTGTAAGGAATCTGGAAACCTCATACTGAAGAAATTCTGGCACTAGCTGCCTACCTACCTGAAAATTTGGGACAGAATATTTGTGAAGGATTTGAAGTTCAAGCATTTTCACTATGTCTTCACAATTCTCTACCATTAACATTAAAAAAAACCAAACAAACAAAAACAAACAAAAAACCCCAGCTCTTTTACAGAATTAAGAGTTTCACTTCACACAGTATTAAATGGGGAACAGAGCACATGAAATCTCCTAGGTCAAGTTTACTTCTTTGATGCTCAAGACGTATGAAGTATACATTTCTTCGTAAACTGACAAAGCTCCACTCTAACAAGACAAAACCTGTAAGCCCTGTCTCACATTCAAACTTTAAATCAGTACAGCTAGTATCAGTTGTTTCATGCTAACTGCAAACATGCAGTATCTTAACCCAACCTGAATCTGAGGTAGCCCACTCCTCTGTCAAGAAGGTAAGCTATCTTGAGTTACTACCGTACTTAATGTGGAACATTTGATAAGTAGTAGTCACACACTCATCCTCTAAAAATCTGGGATACACATTTGTCTTGTAGGTCATTGAAAGCTGCTCTTTGAAAACCACCCAGCTGTCCAAGGAAGCTATAAAAGCTGCTTTAAGCCCTAGAAAATTTGAAAGCTTCTCAAGAACAAAATGTAAACTAGTTAAAACCAGGCATCTTTGTTCTTCACTATCTTCTATTCATGTTCTGTGTTCAATACCAACATATACATTTTTAAAACCTTAGAAAAGCTGGAACACAATTACTAAACACACTCTCCCACTCCTGTTGGTTCTTCTATAGAATCCTTACAAGTCAATCATAAAGACCTGATACATTCAGCAAGATTTTTCTTCATAACAACAAAAATCTGGAAATGTAGCTAAGTTCAAAACAACTTTTTTCTTCAAATACAGCAGCACTTCTTAGAGTACACTGCCAATTTCAGTCACAAAGGATACTACCACACACCAACAATTCATGCTAAAAATACCAAGCTATAGGACCTACCACAATGTAAGCCCATCTCATCATTCTAAAGCCCAAATACTCACCAGCATCAAATAATATCTCCACTTTTTCCTCCAAACAAGCCATAAAGACTCAGAGATGTTATAGAAAAGAGCATTTAGTCTGGCACACTAAAATATTATGCTATTCAGAAAATGATTTAGCTACATCTCCCTACTAACCCAATATATAAAACTGCCTGCTACAACCCTCTCCAAAACCTCACACTCGGCTTGTCCTCTTATTTTTCCATCTGTCTTGAAGTTACTGGAGCTGTCTTGAGAATAATGGTGCTGTATGCTGAAAAACTGCACAGACATGTATTACACTTGGCTTATTACGTTTTCCACATAGGTCCTCAATTAAAATATTTACCAGAAACAAAATCAGAATTTATTTTGCAGTATCCTGATAGAAAACCCAAAACATACCTAACAGTAGGAATTATAGTGCCCCTCAGAACTATACCTGAGACCTTAAGTTATCTACATTTTTTTTTATCTGGGCAATTTACTGTCATGCATGTTTAGTCAAAATGTATGGAACTAGAGTCAATGCCTTAACATCTACGAAGTTAATTTTACAAATGAGCAGTTCCATTAAAAAAAAAAAAAAAAAACAAACAGAAGCAGGTATATCTCATGCACCTTTTTCCCCACAAAATTATACCCCCGGAGAGTATATCGAAACAGTTCACTCCTACTATAACTTTAAAAATGCCTACCTTTACTGGTGAAATATGAGAATGGGAAACAAATCCATGGACATTCTCAATCTGTGACAGATTCTTCTCTGATACATGAACCAGCTCTGGACCTGTGACCTCATTGGTAATGTGTGGAGAGCTGTGCTCCTGTGGAGGTGTATCTTCATCCTGGTAGCGGTATTTCTGAAGAAAAAAATTACAGAAAAAATATCAGTCCACCACAGAAATGTAAAGAGATTATCCAGAGAGCCTAGATCAGACAGAAATGGTTATTTTCCTGACCCTGCTGACTTCAAGGCAATAAAATCTAGAAATAAAAGTTTTAATTAGTATTTTCAGTTTAAAGACATTCTGTCTAAAAATGTTCCAGCCTTTTTTGTCTCACTTAGAACTACTATAAAGCTACCTAATTTTCTTCTGCCTATCTGCATAGAGTAACATATCCCCAAACCTTTTTCCAAGTAACTTTTCCCTTTACTAGTTTTTTTCCTTACACTTTAACACTACGCTATTCACTAATAGCAGAAACTCTCAGTACCTCAAAAGTTTTCTTCCATACTTCCAATTTAACACATCTGCCAAAAGCATTCTTTGTCAGCTACAGTTTCAGCTTATATACTGGGGTGTCAATACAGCAATCCACTACTGCTAACTTCATTAAGAAACAAGAAAATGTGGTTTTGCTACTGAACAGATTAAGCTTCCCCAGCAAGCAAGACTTCAAAGAGCAACACAAGACATTATTCAGTTTCTGTATTATTAATTTGCACTCAGTTTAAAAAAACAGAACCTATTACTTAGCCAGCTGGGATGTGTTCTAGCAAGACTGTACTGTATCCATACTTACAGATCCCTACTAAAAGGTATGAATGAAATCGCGAGCATACATAATATCCACCTGTTCCCTGGACTGCAGAGTTAACCGCTCGCCCAGCGCCTCCAAACTCCCCAGCTAACATGGGCTTGCATTACAAACAAATATAAGCTTCATCCCAGTTTCACCTTTGTAGTCTCAGCCAATTCTGAGGCACTTTAGGTAGTCCATGCATTTTATTGCTAGTTAAAACTAAAGCTGAAAGCTGAAGGCATGTAACTTCTTTTCAGCAGGGTTTACTGTGTCCATAAGATGCATCCCAACATTTTATAGCCACACTCACTTTCACACACTACTACTATACTCTGGAGTACATACATAGTTGTTACTAGTTTACAGGGAAAGCATGTCATGTCATGTCACTAAAGGCACAGAGAAACATTCTAAACACATAATTGTTTTAAACTTAGAAAAAGCTGTTCTTGTTAGTGAAGTATATTTAGAATAGAAAACATTTCCTTAGTTTTTTTTCTAAACAGAATTCTAAGATCTACATACTACAGCTTAAGTCAAAAGTAGTCATCTTCTTGGCAAGTCATTTATAGATCGTAATCCAGTAGATCACTTGCAAGTAACCCATTTTTCTATAAGCATGTGAACACTACACCAAGGCAGTACCTGATAAAAGGGTTGGTTATCATACAGTAACAGTTACATGCAAGTATGATTTCAGGCTACCACAAAAATCCATGCCCTTCGCAGAAAAGTCCTGCAATATTACAAAGTTATGAAGTCTACAGGATAAACTACAAAGAAACTGCTTGAAATAATCCATCAGTTAACAGGTCCTATAATGCTTAATCCATTCATTGCCTGCCCACCCAATTCTTGTGTGCTTGTCTTGCTTAATTTTTTGTCTATCCAGAAAAAAAACCAGTCTCTAAGCATGGTCAAATAGGACCGCATAACATCTAACAAAAGGAATATCTTACTCTTCCCTGTCTCCCAAACCCTGGGAAAGGCACCATATCCCCTTCCTTCCTTTGGTTCTGGCACTCATATTAGAAGATTGCCCACTTTTTTTTCCTCCTTTGCAGAGTTAGACTTGTACTGGATTACTGACCCGGATTCAGGCAGGGCCTCAAAAAACACCAGAGACAGTGGAAAAGGAGGGAGGAAATCAGGACAGAATCTCTCTCTTTTGGAATTGAGCTATACATCACTATACTCTGTCTTCTGTACACTCATTGTATAGCAATACAGCAGAGTTTTGCCAGTAAATAAGTGGTTCAATGGGGGAGCTGAACTCACATAACTGACTTGTGCTGAGAGGAAGGATTTGTTTGCTCTTCTCTTCCCTGTGCCAAGTTGTTCTGCCAACACCAAGATTCCTCAGAAGACAAGCTAAGTTCCCTTACTAACTTAGAAGCAACCACTTGCAGCTTTACATTTCCATCACCCATTGCACTTTACCCAGTCACAGCCTGCCCTACAACACACCGTCCCCACCTCTGCCTCCAAACCCCAGAACAGCAACAAACCTACATTGAACCACACACACAGAGGCAGACACTAAAGAAGCAGTTTCTTTTAGTCAGTAACTGATGAGATGTCAGAGATCTTTGAAGTTACAACCCTGATTTATTTTTGTACTTAAAAAAATAAAATTAAAAAATCTTTATCCACTCAATTCAACCCTTCATTGTTGAGAACACACAATATCAAATTCTACTATATAAGAGAAAATATGCTTTTGAAGTATTAGAAATTACAAAGTAGAAGCAATACAAGTGTGTTTTCTAAAGATACCAATGATTAGCAAAGAAGCACAAGGCAGAAGAAATAATTCCAAAGAGGAAAACAAGGGCATTAGACTTCCATTATTATTATCAACCGACCTCCAAACACTTCTATACCTTCTCCTTAACTGAATGGCAAAGGAGATAGTGAATGCTGATAGTTGTGGAAAAATTAGAGTGGTTACTCAAAAAACCCTAATTTTTCAAATCCTTAACAGAGGGCTTTCATGAGATGACCAAACCAGCTTAATAGCTCACTACTAGCAGAAGATAAAAGTTGTTTTTCTTTCCTTCCCTGCAGCAGTGAGATGCTACACTGCTCAGCCTCAGACTCCTGCCATTCATCTATTTTCTGAGATTGACTTGTTTTTAACTTATCAAAACAAAACCCTGGAAGGAGTTGACAAACTCTCTAGAGCAGCCATGTTAAACATCAGAAACAGGGAATAATCATCATTTAGAGTACAGCATTGGCCAAAAAAACCAAGTGAACATTATCAGAGCATAAATAAGATCACACTGGAAATTAGAAAAAATAAACAGTAGAGCTTCAAGTAGTACACCAAATGTCTTGCAACATCAGAGAAAGCAGGAATACTGCTAGCTTACAGGAACCTTCTCTGCTGGTGAAGGCAGTATTTGGCTGGACTTGCAATCCAAAATGTCCCTGCCAGATGTCAAGATTTGATTTGATTGTGAAATGTCAATGGGATATCAGGAAAATGGGACTTGAAAGTGGATTAAGTTCCCAGATCATGTCAGACAAGACCCTGTGAAAAGCTAGAATTGGATCATTCCAGTTGGGTGAGGGGAATTAACAGTCATTGGTGAATCAAAATTAACTTCCTTTACAGAACAGTCAATACCTTTAGGCAAAGCACAGAATTACCTTGATTTTTTTCTTGAAACCAGACACACTTATTAGAAAGAGGTATTTGGACATGCCTGAATGTAAACAGGCTCTAGATTTCACTAAGAAACATATGTTTACATTATACAATGTATTAGTGTTTATAACAACATAGCAACCTATGAAGTTTCAATAGATCAGTATGTCATTATTTATATTAAAAATGAAACAGTGTTGAGCTAAAGGATTCTCACCCACACAGGAGGCACTGACAAGGGCTATAAGCTTCTCAAAAAAAAAACATCTTAGATGTCAACTGTTGATTGGATTTTGATGCAATATTCAAGATTGACTTTACTATCATTTGTAAAATGTTTCCCAACTTGAAACTACAAAAAACCAAACAAAAAACCAAACAAAAAACCAAACAAAAAACAACCCACCCC
>JANZLQ010000089.1:27832337-27879169 GCA_026212715.1 Elanus axillaris
TCCAACTGAGGAGGGGGAGTGATAGAGTGGCTTTGGTGGGCACCTGGCGTCCAGCCAGGGTCAACCCATCACAAGGACAAACAAGGATTCTGTGGACATTTTATAGCACCATTTTTCAGAATACAGATCACCTGTTCAGAAAAGCCTTAGGAAACTAATTCTAAAAAAGGTTTGCTTTAGTCTGTTTATATTTTTAAAAGAACATATTTCAAAGAGATTCATACATAATCCGCCCCCTGGAGATAATTAAGTTGTAAAGTTTTTTGTTTTTTTTTTAAAGATCCTCTAATGAGAACTCTTACTGAAACAGAAATTAAATTATTTAAAGAACACTTAAACAATCCCATGCCCTAAACTGGTGACCCATATCCACAACAGCATGCAATGCTATTATTCCAGAGATTCAAGCCATACCGAATGTCATGTTCATGGACAGAAAATTAATTATGCAAGAACATCCTTAACTACCATATAATTTAATGACAAAATGCAAGGCAGCAGTAACTACAGTTGTCTTCAAAATGGAATGTATATCAAAATCCAATTCATATTAGACATACATGTAAATCCACTGTCTTATGTGAAAAGAAATTTGAAAGCACAGTAATGTATCTACAAAGAAAAAAAATCAGTGCTAAAACAGCTTTAATATAAGAGTTCAAGGGTGCTTAAAACAATTTAAAAGTTTGTAAAGTTGACCTTCTTATACTCATTCCCTTTTCCTCCAGATTTTAACCCTCCCCACCCACACAGCAATATGACTCCCAAGTTACTGCACACTTCAAGCAACAAAAACTACAAAAAAAACCCAGGAAAACATGCAGCCTGACATACACAGTCTGTCTCTCAGTAAGTTTCAATGTTCACTGTAAAAGTCTAACTGATGTTTTGAAAGAGGTTAAGAATAAGTGAGGACTTTAGTAAGTAAATCTAATCATTTGAATCCAATAAATATGTAGAAGCTCACAGTGTTAGACCCTCTCTGATGCAGTGTGAAGAGGCAGCATGATAAAACAAAGTGGCTATATAGAACATTTGCAGCTGACTCCCCAAGTTTAAATACTTGTCCTTGCTCAGTCACTGCTCCACTTTAGAAGTTAAACTAAATCTGAAAGGAGTCTTCAGAAGATGTTCCAGCAACTGAAGTTGGGAAACTGACATGCAGTATCTCCACTCCTGGACAAAGGGACTAGGATACAATATGTGAAAAGCAGTGAGTAGAAAAATCTAAACTCCCACAGTTCTTCTCACATCTCCCCAAAACCCAACCTTCACAACTCTGATATGCAGATACCATTCAGCAGAAAATAAGCTCCAACAACTCTGACAACAAAAGAAACAGTACAGCTAAATTTTGCATAATCTTGTTAAAACAAAACTAATCCAAAATGAATAGTATATTAAGATGTTAATGCATTTTGTACAAGTCTTCTCTGTAGTCTAGTGGAAGCGCTAAACCAGATACTAGTGCTCAGGAAAATAACAGTGCCTGCCTCATGGAAGAAAAAGACACAAAACAAAAGGTATGCTCCACTACTGCAGAACTGAAGTTAACTTGAAAACCTTTCATTTGTAAAACCTGGATAGATTATGAAAGCCAAATGAAGCCTCTCTGGAGGTGAACAGCAATTCACATGGAAAAGCTGTAAGTCTGTGGATAAGTAAAGAACAGCAATTCACATGGAAAAGCTGTAAGTCTGTGGATAAGTAAAGAAACTTCAGTAAGCAGTTCAAGGTTCAAAGTTCAAGTTCAAAGTAAGTAACTTACTTTCAGTAAGTTTTCTTTCAGTAAGAAAAGAGGATATGTATTTGTGTATTTTCCAAACTTCTTCACTGATCATAGAATAGGACATTCAGTATTATTTTCAATTTAGGCCTCAACATACGATAAACTAAATGACTTGAAATATTAGAACAGATTTTTTGATCTTTAGGGTTTTTTTAAACACAAGTTCAGTACTTTGAGTAACTAACTGCTTCATTAAAATAAAAGCACTTAGTTTTCTTTCAGCAGCAACAGCTAAGACAAAAACATAAGGCATTTTGTCCCCCTTGGACAGTTTCAGTTTGACACTGTATCTTGAATAAAACTGCTTATAACATGTTTATTTAGGCCCACAGTGCTCCATCATATGTCAAAATGCACAGCTAGTGTTAAATGTAAGTATTTATGGAACGCTTCGTGTCATGGATATCCAGAAACCATACAACAGTAAGACATGTATATACATTTACAAAAAAACCAGAAATATTTGTAGCGAAGAAGTTCACCTGTTCCAGAATGCCAAGAAAAAGAGACCAAAGAAGGAACAGTCAGATTGTGAATGTTCTTTTTATATATGGTCAAAAAGGAGTAAAGGAAAATGGAAAACAGTGTTTCATAGGTTTACTTGTATGAGATAATGAACTGTTTCTTTATGTAAAGGACTGAACAGGTAATCCTGTACTACTGTTTCACACTGTCATTTAAATATTGACTCTTTCAATATTCAAAGGCTATCTTCTCAGAAGACAGGAGTATTGTATTTTTAGTCCAATACAGGCCTGCAACTTTTCTTCAAAAATCGACAAGCGCCTAGTGCAAAATCTCTGCACTACTGGCAGGTCACAGCTATTTAAACCTAAATCCTTCAGTTCAATTGGGACATAGATAGCACAGAGTACCCACTCTGTATTAACAGCAATACATGTTTATTTGAAGGTAATTTAAAGCCTGTGCATAAAACACAGCACTGCTAAACCAACTGTGCCCAAGAAACTATCGCTCTGCAAGATACACTTCTTACCAGCGCACAGCCAATCGGCATTAAGGCAGACCTTCCTAAAGAACTCTGCCCACTGCGGTTTGCACGAGGCGTCCCTCCGCCTGCGAGGCAGGGACCCGCGGCCGGGCGCGGCCGGGCTCCCCCGGGCCGGTGGGGACGGACGGGCGCTGTCCCCGGGAGCCCGGGCTGCGCCGGGTTCGCTACAGCAAGGTAAGCAGCCCGTAAAGCACTCGGACAGACAAAAAGAGCCGCTGATGGGCGAGTAGGGTAGAAAATGCCACCATCGCTCAGATCCGGCGCAAAACGCCTGAAGTGGATTCTGGATGTTGGCTGGATATTTTTAGTTCGGCCTTAAAGGGAACACCATCTCTCCTCTGCAGTTCAACCAGCAAAATTAAAATTAAGACACTATTTTCATTCCATGGCTTCCTTCCCTAGTTTGTTATTTAAACATGAGGCTACCTTATCAATAAAGAAAGGGACGTGCAGTTCCAGGAAAAGAAGGAAAGAGATCTTAATTTTAAAGTAAATTGTTTCCAAATTGCATCAATGAATATCTACATATCTTCAACTGAAAAGTGCTCTGGACACAGGAAAGACGAGTAGATTCAAAACAAGCCAAACTCTTCCCTCCTGGAAATAAAGCATTCAGCTTTAAGTTTCATAACAAATTATTCAGACTATCTAAAAAATCCATAAAAATTTAGATGCCTCCCAACCTAGGTGACATTTATTCAACATAAACATTTTGTGATATCTATCTAAAAATGCATCACACATGCATATATCTATGTATATGTGTACACACACACACCTGTTCCCCATTTATAAAATAAAATCTAGTTCAATTATTTTTTGTTTAAAATAACAAACACTGACTTGGAAACATCAAATATGCAGAATAAGTTTTGCAGATAAAGATTTTTGAATCTGTCTCAAAAGTAACTTCACGCACATATCCCTTTAATTTTAAAGGGGCTTTCCAGTACTTAGCAGTCTCATCATATCCTTCACATTGTGTATTAATTTTACTGAAAAAAGCACTTTTGACAAGACACTGAATACATTCTGTTCACTATTCTGAGTATTACCAAATTATATATGTTTTATTACTCTGTAACCTAAACAGTTGATGTAGTCCAAAAATGACTGAATGCCTGAGGGCACTGTTAAACCCAAACCTGCCACTAACAATTGCTTCCATCAATATGATGTCAGGAGGCATTTCCAGCCCTGCATCTCAGTGCAAGTCTCCTGTGTATTTAATTCTCTACAGCTGAAGAAAATGAAAGCCAAATGCAAAAAACTGATTACATGATGATTAATGCTGATTAATGGAGAATGACGACATTTTACATGCGGCATTCAGTAAATTCAAAATGTTGTTCAAAGGGATCTTTAAACAGTAGGCATGATAATTCATTACTTCTGTCACAATCACCAAGAGCTCTGATAATTGAGTAAGGCATGGAACAAAATACAGACTGTTTAATCAGAAATTTAAGGTACAGTTACATTAGACATAATGGCAATCATTCATTAAATGCAGCTTACATTTCAGGAAAGTCCTTTTATAGACCCACCTTACATCCAAACATTAAAGATATTGTGTTGTTGGTACACGCTACTTTACAGTGGCATAGCATCGGAGAAAAACAATCCAAGTTTTTTATGCTAGGAGACATTTTTTCAGACCCTGTGCACTTCAATCGATCCGTGACTGAGATTCCAGAAAAATGCCTCTGTAAGCGCTGCTTGCTGCCTGTCTTTGACATTTAATCTAGGTCCATAGTGTTCAAAAATAAGCCTTCATATAAATAGGTTGAATCCTTCAGGAAAAAATTTGCTTCATGTTAGAAACCAGACCTTAAAAAAAAGGCAAAGAAAAAATCCTGTGTCCATTTTTTAAATTTTCAAGTCAGCTTTGTCTTTAATTATGCTAGCATCAGCTTGAAGTAACAACTGTCTCGCAGCCCAAAGTAATACTCGGATCCTCTCAGCCAGAACCCAGGGTTAGATCCACCAAGGCAGCTCCACCTGCTGCAGTGCAAGGTCTGCTATCTCCTCCATGAAACAGAAGCAACTCTAGCAGAGCCACTACGCTCAGTGTATGCTGGTTGCTGAGGGGAGGGGCAAGATGTTGCAGCAAGGGACTCATTACACGGCCCGATAGAGATAAACCCAACACTTCCTGCAAGGTGCTTTCGCACTGCACCAATGAGCATGTGAAAACCCATTTTAAAATCAGCTGTGCATAATTATAAAACCAGGGAAGTTGTAAGCTTAACAGCAGGGAATTTGCTGATCTGCAGTTTGCACTAGCTTTTTCAAGGAAGTGTCAGTAGACCACAGAATGAATGGCTATGGGATACTTAATCCTCATTTTCAAACATTAAAAATTCAGGTTATTTGACACATTTAAAAAATGTTCTTTAACCGCTGGTAAAACTCCTAATGGCCTACCAAAAGCAATAAAGAAACAGCTACAGAAATCATGAATATTCTCCAACACAATGAAATCGAAAGCTGCTATTTTTACCCCAGTTACCTCTACAAAATCATGAATAATCTGCACTATCCATCAATTTGAGGAGCTCTCAAAGCGTTTCAAACAACTGTACATATGAACACTTAAACAAAACAGTCTGAAGAAAAAAAAAAAAAACTTTTTTCCTTGGAACCGAAATAAATACAGTCATGGTCTCCTTAAGATTTGTTCTCCTTTGTTGTGTGCTAACAAGTCTAAGACACACAATTCTTTTTAAAATAGTTTGTTTGGTGTTCTTTTGTTTTGTTTTAATCAAGCCCTATAAGGGTTCAAACTTATTTCCTTTTTAAAAGTACAGGGGTCCTTGCAGGATTTTATTGTATTTATATATTTTAACAAACTGCATTACAGAATTTAATCAAAACCACATTCTCTGTGATTTCTTTGCTCTTGTACGAGAAGCTAACAAAAGCTTCAATGAAATAATGTTAGACATCACATCTATTTTTAATTGTACTGAACAGTATTGTAAAAAAAGCCTTTAAGACATCCAGAGAAGTCTTGCTAGATGCCCCTCTTTAGAACATGACTGTTCACCTAAGTTTACACTTGTAGCAGCCTTCTATCATCTCCCTTGTACTTCATTTGGTTTACCTGACAAGCATCCATTGCAGTAGAAAGTTTAACGTAGTGTAAAATTGGCATGCACACTTACAGCTCAGAAATGAGTAACTTCATGAATTATACTGAGATAGTCATCTTCTATGTAAATGCGCAGACAGATGAAACCAAAGCTAAGGCAAGATGTCTGTAGAAAAGTGTGTAACAGCCCACAGTAAAACTCAAAATAAATTTCATTTACATGAGGACCTCTTTCTTGGTAGAATATCCAGGGACTACAGATGACAGCATGTCCATACTAACAAGCATAGTTTTCTTTCCACCATGTGCCATGACCTACAATTTTTTACCAAATGGCCTTAGACATCATTTCCCACAGTATATCACCTTCTGCATGTAAGTACAGCAATATGGGCAGGACCAAAGAAAGATCTCCAACACTCTGGTTAATCATCATGGAAAAAGAAACAAAGACTATAAAAAACATCATCAACAACAACAAAAGAATACGCCTTCTTTGTTTAGCTAAGTTAGGTTAAGTTTTCCTTGCAAGAGCATTCAAATCCAAGGAGAGCCCCAAGTATGACAGAATGATGGAAGAACCTAAAAAACCCTTTATTTTCCTTTAGCTAGCTGGGGATCACAGAACAGTCTCTTGTCTGAAGAAACAGGGCAGAGCACAACTGAATGTACTCAAAACACCATACACAAAAAAGGAAAATATGCACAACGGGAAAGAAAATAGTCACAGAGTACTGTCTCCTGCCAAACACAGGAATGTTGTATCCCACAAGACAGCCTTTTCTATGCACCACAGATCAACAATCCATCTTATTTCCATACCTCTAATATATTGTAATAACATAATATCTCACTAAATTAACACACAGTCAAATGCATGCCAATTTCATGACAACAAATAAAGTCAAAGAGCCAAAAGCAGTTCTTTAATGTTGCAGAAATAGCTTTTTGCAATGCAGAAAATATAAGGTCTAATGTGCCATGGGCATAGAAGAATCAATAAGAGGAAGATATAGTCTACACTTCTACAAAGGATTCCATCAGTAAGACACAATAAAGAAGAGAAAGCTTAAGTAACTTCAGGCAATTACATCTACATTGTTGATGAAGACGACATAAAACATCCGAATCTTTCAGCCATACATTCGCAGCTGTAAACAAATAAATTCATTACACTGCAAAACTGTCTTGGTCTTTATACAAAGATGGAACTTTTTACACGTCTTGCTGCCCACATGCTCAAAAATACAGTATTTAAACTTGTAAAATTAAAATATATTCTTACATATTTTGCTGACTCCAGAGATTTAACTGTAACAAAGGTTTCACTTGTTCAAAACAATTATTTGTATTCAAAGGCTTTTTAAATACACAGTTGTGAACATAGAAAGCTTTCTGAAATATGAACATATAGGATGTTATCACATAGAGAAACATATGGAACAGAGCATATTTGGAAATCTACTTTTGAGCTCTAAAGGAACACATCCCCACTTATTTCACTGTTGCTCTGATTAAACTTGAAGGTTGAATTAACATTTCAAAACACAAATTATTAACACAGTGACAAAACCATCGATAAGGAGCTCTGGCCATATTCTTCTTAACTATCTGTCAATAGTCCCTCCCAATTTATCAGTCTGTATTTTGTGTTCTCACACACAAGTTTAAGCTCCTGCAGTCAGAGACCACAATTTCCATGTTGATTATACAAAGCAACAATTTTGAAACTGGGAGATTGCAAGGTACGTACAGTGCCAGGACTTCATTCAATGCTGCCACATAGATAGTCAAGAATATACCAGCATTCACAGAATACAGAAAAACAAAAACCTAAATTTTCTTCTTGCACAGGATGCTTCCAGCTGACATTATACAAATGTTAAAATGACAGTTTTAACTAGAACTATCTAAAGAAACCAATTCAAAACTTCTAAAAATTCACGTTTACTCAGAAGCATTACCAGTAAAAGCAACTGGTTTCATCCTTATGAAAACACAACATAAGATGTATTGCCTTTATTTCAAGTTTTGTTTGAATGCTTACCTGGCAATAACCCATCTTTATGCATGGCTCCCATGTGCACAGTAATATCAACATCATTAAGATCTTTAATTTGTGAGCAAGACTAATTTTCTTATTATCATAAGAAAGCTCCTACTTCCAAGTCTCCCTGAGCAGTATGAATATGAGATAGAGAGAAGCAAGAGTTACGCAGCATCAAAAAAAATACACTACAACACTTTCAGAAACTTAATGCTTCTGTTCAGCTCTTGCCAACTAATCTTGATTGAACAGACATAGTACCCATTTCATCAATCCATGTGTTCCACCTCTGTCAGTATAACACAGGTTAGGCAACAACAACCTCGTGAACAGTAAGACCTAGAGCTTTTAATGAAATAAGCAGGGGAAGGTCTAGCTTGACACATGTACCAACTGTTCAGACTGCCAAACCAAAGGCGAAAAGGCTATACTAACCTTTGTATTTCTTCAGAGAGAACGTGTCCCTCAAGTATCACTGCAGGTGCTTCTCAAGCTGGTGGGACTCTAGTCTAGGTCCCTCTTCCCCAGAAGCCTGAACTGATATACATCCAAGATACTTAATACAACCCAATCAAAAAAAAAAAAAGAGAGAGAAAGATGCTTTTCAGCATGTGAATTATCTAAATCCAATAAACTCATTTTAACCTCTGCTCTGCATAACTTAGTCTGTATGGTCTTGAAAGAATACACAGAATTCCAAAATTAGTCTCTGCAAAGAAGCTTGGATACTGGTTTAAGATTATCTCATACTAACAGTTCCAACGTAATGGCTGTAACAATTCCTTACTCAAGAAGTAGTAATTTTATGAGCTTTTTCTATAAGATAAATGAAATTTGAACACTAGTTTCATAACAACCAATGTCTGGTGCAAACTGCATCCATCAATGGCATGAAGCTCTCTTTGTCTTTGCAGTTCTTGCTCCCTGAAGTATCAGATGACCATCCAAGCCAATTTTGAGAAAGCAGCCAAAAAATGTACTGCTTGTTCCTGCAAGCTCCTAAATTGCCAGAAAAATCATTTGCACATTACTTTCAGGCAAACAGGTTTATTTACTGAAAACTCTATGAGCTGAAAGTTCCCCTTCGAGTATCTTTAACAGGAATCCATACCTTAGAAGCACCTTTTTATGAGCTTGGCAGGTAAACATGTTTGCAAGAGTTAAACTGGCAGCCACTGTTGCACCTTCAGTTCCCAACTGAACCAATGTGCATCTGCCCTTCTGAAGAAACTTAATACTCTAATATATAAAATTTGCAATGCCCACTCAATCTGACCCATATATGCTGAAAATAATCATCACCAAACTCTCAAAAATTGAGAGAATCCTTTCTATTGTTTTAACACTAACAACAGAAAAATATTTTCTGGGACAATTAGCATATTGTAAATACAGCTGTCTGTGTCTTAAGTTTCCAAAATCTTGAAGAATACCACAGCCCGATTCACTTCAGAAGGAAAGGGAAATATTACTTTGGAAAGAGGAATTTGATTAATAGTTGCATTTTTTAAAACTTGCCCTGCAATGGCATTTAAGCCCGGAACAGGTCCTATGAATAGAAACTTTTTAGTGGGTGTTTGTGATTTTTCTCCCAGTTTATTCCAAGTCTTAAATTGTTAAGTATAAGACAGATCTGGGACATCACTCCAATGAGGTCCTTCATAAGCCTTGATAAGCCAAGCCAAAAACCAGACGAGAATACTTTCCTTCCCAACTGAGTGACCATCATTATGGGCATTTTTATATACTTGCTTTTTGGAGTTCTCTTCAGTCCAAAACAGAGGAGAAAAATACAATGCCATATCAAAGAAAGAACCCAAAGCTATCTGTGTTATGACATCCTCTATATGCAAAAATAATCAGGCTTCAAAATACAAGCTGCAAAGTAACAACAGACAAAAAAGCATTCAGAAGCAAAAACTTCACAAAAAAAAGACCTTCCTGACAATTACCACTGGATAGAGGTCCTATGTATTCAAAGTATGATTTCAAAGATATTTAATCATATCATTCATGTGTCTTATCCCCTGCCTCTTAGTAATTCTAACACTACAGGTTAATTTCAGCCAAATTTACTGGAGGGATAGAGGTCTCTGAGGATATCAGTCATTTGCAGGCTTCTTAGAAGTAGGTAGCAGGCAAGGGAATAAAAAAGTCCCCACCAAAGAAAGGCGGAGTGGGGAAGAGGTAAGGCTGCCCAAACAACAACAGGTAGAATTTATATAATGAGAAAGATATTAAGAATATCAAAGGGGGGAAAAGTATAGTAAAATGCTATATAGTAGCTTATATCAAAATAGTAGCACACCTTGACAAAAAGTTATAGGAAGTCATGCTTTGTAAGGCAAGTATAAGGCCATTTCATGTTTTGGAATTAAAAAGGCCCAGAGCAGAATCTCTTCCCCTTCTTCTGATGTTTTGAAAGTATTTTAGCACTACCAGAGGATGCCTTTATATTTTTAGTTTCCACACAAGAAGTTCCTGAGAATTAGAGAGGTTATAGAATTGGCTACTATGACTACCATGAAACCCAAAATTCAACGTTACTTTCTCCTAGCTGGAAACCACCAAAATGGGGAGAACATCCTAAAAACTGACCAGGAAAGGACTGAAAATAAATGATTCCTTTCGCAAAACTTCAGGTTTGATCCAATAAAGAGGATGTAAATGCAGCAGATAGACTGAAGCCTACCTGACCTCCTCTGTTAAATTCACTGCAGAAAATTAACTTTGTTGTATTGGTAACATCTCTGTGAGGAAAAAAAAAAAAAAAAAAGGGTGACTATTCTGAATAGACTGTGCTGTGATTAGAATACACTTTAACTAGGAAATCTCTAAAAATCAGAAAGTACTACATTACTTCAAACATACTTAACATGTCTAGAAACAGTCTGTGGTAGGTTGACCCTGGATGGCAGGTAAGCACCCACCCAGCCACTCATTTGCTCCCCTCCAGAGGGATGAGGGAGAGAATCAGAAAGGCAAAAGCAAGGGGAGAAACCTCATAGGTCAACATAAATAAGTGAAGGGGAGAAAAACAACCACATATACAAGTGATGCAAGCCAAATCACTAATGACCTCCCACCAGCAGACTGATGACCAACCTGAGCAACAGCTGCTTTAGAAAGACTTTCCCCCAGTTTTATTGCCAAGCATGATAAAAAATATGGAGTATCTTTCCGGTCAGTTTGGGTCAGTGTGTCCCCTCACAACCTCATACCCACACCCAGCCTACTTGCTAAGGCAGTAGAGTGAGAAACAGAGGAGGCCTTGACACTGTGTGAGCATTATGCAGCAACAGCTAAAACACTGGTGTGTTAATCAACAGTTTGTCACAATCTAAAACACAGCACCATATGGGCTGCTGTGAAGAAAATTAACTCCATCCCAGCCAAACAGTACCAGTCTGACCTGAAAAGTCCTTTAAAATTAAGAACTGTGAGATCTTTGCATTCAAAAAACATTGCTGAAATCACTCTTAGAATAAAAGTATGTGATTATTCTAATGTTGCCTTTGATGTGTTGCTCCCATCTGTCCACAGAGGAGAAAAAAGTATACATATTTAGCCCCAGATAGTTCCATCCAACCCTCAAAAAGATTTCTAGTGAACTACAGGCACTGAATCCCAAAGACAAAACTGATAAACTATAAAAGCCCAATAAGCAACAGACCTTCTGAAAGACCCAAAACTTTTACACCCTTGTCTCATCCCTTCCCCACACCCTCAATGAAGCTTCCACCCAGTTTGTATTTTACATGGATAGACTCTAGTGATAAAGATTATTAGCCAAAAGAGGTTATATTTTCAAGGCTATACTCAGCAGGAAAGATTCAGTCCAGCAAGGTGTGATTAGCTGGGACTGCTCTCCCCAGTTTAAAGACCAGTCTGGAGCAAGGATCTAATTTATCACTCTGGGTTATTTCCTGTAGCATATCCTCCAAAACATCATTTTCCTTAAGAATCTACTGGGCTGAAACAGAAGGCTAGCTTGATTCAGACTGTCATGCAGGAACTATTGGGGGCAGGGGGGCAGTGATGGGAGGAAAGACAATGTTTTCAAGGTTTATTCCAGAATCAATAACATATGAAGATCCTTCAGCTACTGAAGGATTGCTCAATGTCAGTCATCCCATCCTATCTTTTTGAAAGACCTCCTTTTGGAGCAGCAGTTTTCCGTAGTGCAATACCTTTTAAATGGTCCAAGCAATATAGCCAAGAAAAGTAGCTCTGCTGCTGAGAGTAACTCTCAAAGTATTAATCAAGCATCTGCACCTCCACTGGAAAAATAACGGCACACAGGTAAAAAACAAGTGAAAATGAGGGAGAGGAAATATACTCATAACACATGCCTTTTATCTGGTGAAGCCTCATACTACTCCAGATTCAATAGCCATTCATGCTTCCTTAACACAATGTGAAGAAAAGACTGCAATTTGACACATTTCTGCTCTCCTGCTTTGATGTAGCACCAAGGGAGTAAAAGCTAAGAGCCTCTCATAGCCAGTGGAGATGAAGTCCTTGCACAATAGTAGTAACTGTTTCTTTTTTCCTCTACTGCAGACAGTGAGAAGGTTGATCCCAGAAACAACACAAATCAGTCCTCCAGTCCCACTGCTTTAAAACAGTGAGAACAGAGTTTACCTCAATTATTAAGTAGTTTACTGAGAGCAGGACAGAATCCAGGCAGCAATACTATTCTGTTGATACTCAAGTATCTGCCATACATTTGAGTACACAGAGGTCACTAGGTTCTATGAGAAACAATTGTTTTCAAAAAGACTTCCATACAACAAAGTTGGTACAATGCTTAAAGGGGAAATTCCTATAGTATATTTCTTCTGTCATTGTAACAGATTTGAATGTTTCAAAACCAGGGATGACTCCTTCCTCTAAAAGGGAAAAGATCCACAATGCTATTATTCAACTCCAATGGATAAAAGAATTTGCTAGCCCACAGTTTCAATTAATCGCAACTCCATCACTTCCTCCATCTTAAAATACAAATCCTTTTACAGGAAAGAACTAAAATTGCCATTTGGACCCAGATGGGAAGGATACTGGTGATTTACACTTTGTTATTAACAGAGAACAGATAAGGAAGAATGTTATTGCCTGCAGGCCACTGACCCTCCTGCCATTTTCTGGGAAACTAAAAGGTAAAGGGGAGAGTTGCAAGAAGGCACAGAACAGACAGGCGGAGACCAAGGCCTTGAAAAGCTTCTGACAGAGCCTCTTGAAGCTTTCTCATCTAGAAGTTAAGTACTCACAGGCAGTACAAACAGACTGTTACATGGGTTGAAAATTTGCTGGACCACCAGGCTCAAAAGGTGACTGATTGCATGATTGCATGATACCTGGCTAGTAGCTGTAACAAGTAGAACACCCCGAGAACAGATACTGGGGCCCATATTGCTCAACATTTTCATTAGCTGCTGGCATGATGAGACACAGCACACCCCAAGGAAACTGACAGGTGACACTCTGCTAACTAAAGAGGCTAACACAAGAAACTGCAGGACCTTAACACAGACATCTGACCTGAAGGACTGGGTCAGAAGGCAGTTCATGAAGCTCAACAAGGAGATGTGCCAAGTTCTGCAGCAAGCATAGAACAAACCCATGCACTGGTACTGGGAATAACAGCTGTACCAAGAAGCATCTAATAGTTATGGGGGACAGCAGGCTGCGTAAGAGACAGTGCAAGGTATAAGCAGTTTAGGGTAGAGCCACTACTGCTAAAAAGTGAGTATCAATTTTTTGCAGGTTTTTTTGCAGTTTTTTAAAAAGTATTTTTCCAAGTATTTCTGCTGCTGTTAGCAGACTCATTCTCTTATGCAGTGCTCATTAATATGGTAGCCAGTGCAGTAACACACTCAGAGCTTGCAAATAAGGAGGAAATAAGGAATTAACAAGCTGGAAAAAAAAAAAAAAGATGGGGGGGGCGCCACAGGCTGGTGTTAAAAACTGAAAACACAACTTACAACTTAATCACCATGACAGAACAGTTTAAGTGAGAAGTGTGGGGACTGTTACTTGAACTAAACTTGAGCTCCACAAAGGAATCTCAAACTACATTTTCTTACAGCAGGTTGAATTATCTTAATGCTAGCTAACAGAAATTATAACACTTATTCTCACAGTAAAAACCACTGTCACTTTAAAGCCAAACTTTGCCAAGAATTTGAACAGTGATGCTTTACATACTCTATTATTACCAAGTGCCATTACCCTGACCACAGGCTTATTCCAGTATACCCTGGTTGTATTTTAGTTACTAACACTTTCAAATCCTGTTTCTCCCCTCCCCCCAAACTTCATCATTTGAGAGAAGGCACAAAGAACACCCCTTACTATAGCAAAAACATAACAGTAGGTACTTTGACTGGCAATGAGGTCTGAACCTGCTGAAAGCAATCTTAAGAAACAGGTAACTAATATTTGTTTACTATTAACTCACAACTACTAAAGCACGTGAAAATTAAATCATAGTTTTTAAGCTTACTAAAACATTTGCAACATTAGCAGCTTAAATCAAACTTAACTTTGGTTTAGATTTGTATCCACAGTTTATGAAGCAAACATTCAAAATCTTGATCCTAGATTCAATCCTGCTTATCAACCCTAGAGCCTCTGCATATTAAAACATGTTTCTAAACCACAGTACTTCAGCAGGAATCTAGGGCAACACATGCACCAGTCCTTAAGAAACACAAGCAGCTGTTGGCAAACTAACTGCACAACTCTTCAAAACTGAGTATATCTTCTTAGTATGTTTTAGCAAGATGCAATACCTTGCTACAGAAAAGAGTGCCCTACTTCAGCTTTGAAATTACTTCAGTTAGGACCCAAATACCTGAGTCACTGCGACAGCATGTTATAGCAAATGTAGGTCATTCTCCCCTTCCCTCTCCCCTCTGTTGCCTTTAAAACACCTAGAAAATAGTACCTTAACTAAAAAGGTAGAGGAGTTTTTAAGCCACAAAGTGGAAGAACGCTATTAGCCTAGAACAGAGTTCCAATTTAAAAAAAAAAAAAAAACAAACTTGAAGAAAACCAGAAAGTATTACTTCTCTGTATAATTTTGAAGTGTTCACAAATCCTGCCTATTGAAAAATATTTCTGATCATCACCATCTGAGAAAAGTAGCAACACAAACTGAAAAAGTACAGAGAATAACAATAAGGATAAAGACACTCACTGGCTTCCATTTGAGAAAAATTGAACTGACAAAGCTCTTCACCTTATAAAGCAAGCAGCTGAGCATGGGAACATGATATGAAAACTTTAAAGACGAATGGCATAGAAAAGGCATCTAAAAAGCAATTCCTATTTAAGACAACACAAGCAACAGCAGACAATTAAATTATCCAGCAGATGTTTTAAAGCAAACAAAAGGAACTACTGCAGAACTCATTACCAAGAACATCAAATGTTCAAAAAGGAGCTACAAAATAGTAAATCAAATGTAGACCACAGCATAATAACAATGTACAAGTGTAATCACTATCTCAGGAAATCTTTATGATGCTGCCTGCTGGAGTGGGACAGCAAGTGAAGTGGGCACTTGTCCTTCACTTACCATGTTTTTCTTAAGATGAATTAACAGTCACACTCAGAAACGGAGTCCTAGGCTACATGAAGTTTTTTGTCTCATCCTATACATGTTTTTCCATACATTACACTCTCATCAGTTTCTGAGCCAACCATTTAGAAGAAATGAAGAATTTTGCATTATTATTTTGTTGGAAGAATTCATTTTTAGTCATTAACTGGAGGTTGTATGTATCTGAAGGTGACTTCAGGTAGTACATAGCAATCATGTCTCTTACTAACCTAACAAGGTTATTTTTGACAGGAGTACAGGCACTTTAAACTACTTAGGAAGCAGAAGAGCACTTATCTTGCTCTTTCCCCACAGCATCACAATCTGATCCATCAATAAAGCAGTCAGGTCACAACAAAGCAAACCTCAGTTCCTTTCACTTCAGTTTTTACGCAACTTCCACCACTGAAAAGAGGCTATGTGAGGCAACCAAGGAACTCAGAGATACTACCCTTATTTCAGGTAAGAGATTAAAAACAAACAAACAAACAAACAAAAATCTTTCAAGAGCAACTTTGAACCTGGAAAAGTCATATCCAGTAGAGTCCTGTAATTTTCTTTTCAAACTCTATTTCAGCTCCAAAGTGGTCTTTAATGCTTGGCACTCAAGCAATAGCATGAAAGCCAGGATGCGAAAAGGACTTCTGTCAACTAAACCAGTGCAAAGAGTAGTAACTCTAAGAAAGAAATAGTAGTTTGTTTGAAGCATATTTTAAACTTGTACAAGCTGTCTGTTGCAAAATCAGCGAAGACTTCATTTCTGCTAATTTTGTTATGCATTATTCAAAACTAACACAAGGTACAACTGAACTAAATTAACAGGAAGCAGTAAAGAAGAGAAAGAGTGTGGCTGCACATGACAGAAATGGGATATAACAGTGGTTTCTGGAGAACACACCAGCACAAAGCAAGCAGAAAGGGTTAACCAAAGCATAATTATTGCTACATACATTATGGGCATCAACACACTCAGCTCTTTTAGCAACACCAAATCAGCTGGAGAGTAGGAAGTTCAAGATGGGAGAAACCCTTGCCAACTGAACTCTCACTTGGTTTGTGGTATTTGACAGAGCTTCATTTTTAAAGAGTATTTGTACTCTGAAGGATTCAATTTGCATCACCTGCTACTGGCAGAGCATCACAGACTCAGATCAACTCAAGCATTCCACTGCATGTCTTGAGTATTGGTTAAAGAGATGCTAAACCAATGACAAACAGGAACAGCAAAAAGGGAAAGGGAAAGAAAATTACAAAAAGTTTAACACACTTGTGCACTGTAGTGTCTACATAAGCCATACAATACAAAAAGCAGGTCAGAAAGCTTTCACATTTCTGTTATCGTTACTTGGTGATGTAAGGGAAGTAGTTGTGCAGAGTTGAGGACACTTCCATAGCACTTGGTTGCTAAGGACACACAAGTTTAAATTCAGAAAGGAAAAGGATACAAACAGTACTTGTGAAAGTTTGCAAAAGCCCTTTAAAACATGTCATGGTTTAGTGTCACCAGTTCTCATATTACAGGAAATCATTACCTAAGCTAATTAGGGTTGGGATAATCCAATTTTAACAAAAATTATTACACGCATATTTTTGTAGTGTATAACTGTATAAAGGAATTCCCAAAATAATCTAGGAATAAAAAACCCCAAACAATAATATCAACCAAGATTTTACAGCTTTGTGATCAGAAAACCAACAACTTAATTCTAAATGTGTAACCTGTAAGCTAATACTAGAATTCTGTGATCTTGTCTACCTTTCAAAAGGACCTCCTCGCACATTTCAAATCTCGGAGGGCTGAGAAAGCCTTGCCTAGTTCTCGGAAGTGTGGATACCCCGCATTGTCCCGCTTTTGTTTAATGTGAGAAAAACACTTTATAGACAGTAGAGGGCAGCATTTCTCCACATCTACTCGAAAGCGTTTCTCTGCTTGTTAACAGCAGCATTCAAAGGTAAGGATATAAAACCCAAGAGTCTATAGAAAGTTATATTCCTTTTTCCAAACTCTTCATTTTACAGAAATATACTTCACAGCCTACAAAGACAAACCAAAAAAACTACTATGATATCCAAGTATCAGAATTGAAGCAAAGACAAAACTAGAGAAAATACAAGTTGATTCTCCAGAAAGATTTTTATTTCCTTCATGATAGTCACAATCTGCTACCAAAGTTGTTCCAACATGCTGTTTATAAGTTGTGGTGCACTGGTGAACTGATACACAAAAACTCATTTTGATTTTATTCTCTGAATACATAACAAAAGATTTTAATTAATAGGAGGAAAAAGTAAAGGTTTTTAGACTGCCAGCGAGTACTTCAGAAGTTGAAGCAATCCTAAAGTACCTTACCTGTTTTAACATTATCAGATATGTACTTTTATGATCCTTTTGACAGGAGACTTAGATTAGAATAAACTACAAACAGTGCTTACACAATTTTAGATGACTAACAAACCTCATTTTTGGATCCAACCCAATCTGATGCTTTTGCTTCAAAATTATGCAAAGTGAGACAGATCTTTCTGCTAGGCCTCCCAAACAACTTAAAACCCTTAATAAACAACTTTTTATGATCTTTAAAATCATCCAGCTACACCATAATGACCTTGTGTTATCTACATTATTGTTGTAAAAGGCTTTTATTGAACCAATTACTTTAGCAGCAAGGAACCTTTTTATTTCCAGCTTGAATTTATTTTGGCTTAACTCTTATTTTTCTCATTTCAACATCTTCTCATTTGAAAAGCCATTGCTATCTTTCGATTGTGGAAACATATGCCCTACCTCGAAGACAAGCTCTTCCAGCCTTCCCCCCCCCCTTCCTCCCCACACAGCATTTCCCTCACCACTAATAGTACTTCCAGCTGTTTATGTACAATTTGGAGTGGCACTATATAACACTGTATAAAACAGTGTTAACATTGCCACAATCAATCAGAACAAGATCGGGAATAGAGTTACAAAGACCATGCTGCTTCTAGCCCAGCCTCAAACTTCTCTCCAGTCACCTGAATTGCAGTTACTTGCATAAAACCAGCTGTGTACATCCAATTCTGTAAACAGCCTATTAGGAAGTGAGAAAAAAATTGATTAATTTCTCAGCATACAAGACATGATGCTTATTTTCAGAATATTTTCTAGCAGTAGCTTTTAAGATGTATTTATTAATAATGGGTCACTAACTTAACCGCTCCTCCTCATCTTAACTGGAATTTTTATAGCATATAAAGTGTCAAACTTCAATTAAAAAAAAAAACATTGGCTAACTAAAGTATCCCTAGCCACTTTCGCAGAGTGAAAGAAGATGAAGGCAGCAGGTAAAAAAGTTTCATGTAATATAATAGTCCTACTTTTGCCTTCTTGAGTTAGAGTTATTACTGATCTTAATTACAAATAGCAGCAAAAAGATGGTTTGGTTTTGTAGGGGGGGGTGGTGTTTCTTTTTTTTGTTTGTTTGTTTTGTGGTTTGTTTTTTGGGTTTGGGTTTTTTTTTTTTTTTTTTTTTTTTTTTTTTTAAGAACTGCAACAGCATCACCACTCTAGACTGCAGGATTGTAACAGTCTTTACCTGTTTTAACTACTAGTGCACTTTTCTAAACTAAAGCTAAAGCAATCAAAGTAGATTTTCAGACTCAGTCATGTAATAAATAGTTGCATTTTACCACATGTGAAAAATGTTTTTCTTTTCCCCAAATAGAAAAATTGCAAATTGAAGAAAGAAGCCTCCTTCTCGGTAAAACATTTACAAAAAGATACAGGAATATACTACGAGTCAAACATGCATAATTTTGAATTACTATATATTTTCAAAGAAATAATGAGTGTACAAAAGTGAAAGGCCATCTTTTAATTATGAAAGAAAAATGGACCAAGTTCATCATTATAATGCTCCAAAGACTTCAACAGAGTTATTACAAAGATAAATAAAAACACAAGTGCAAGAATGCAAGAAGCATGACTGTCCAGTTCCAGATTCACTGCTACCACATTTGGCCAACTCACCACCCCAGTAGTTGTGAGAGCCCAAGTCAGAAGAGCCATTGTAGTCTGCTTGAGAGAAAAAGGTCTGGAGTTTGAGCTACACCACTTGCACGTCACCTATCACATATGTATCTATCACAACATGCAAGCAAAGCATTCCTCAGTGGTGGTGTCTTCACAAGGTAATAAAGGCACCCTAAATGCAGGTGGCTAAATGCAAGTCACACTGACTATTTTTCCAATAAGAAAGAAAGATTAGGCCACAGAGATGTGGGCACAAGTAAACCCACTGTTAAACTACACACAAAGACCAAAAGAAGTAAATAATTACTGTTTTCATGTTTTCACACAATGGAGGGGAGGGAGGGAATCATTCTTCCAGGCAATATGAGTTTGTCACTAAAACACCCTAAGGACTGTTCATTCTCTGTTGGGCATTTAGATGAGTTCAGAAAATGCTGATGATTCCTGCCCACATTGACCTTTAAGACAGCAGCCCTCAGTTACACTTTTAGTATGTGTTAGAATTTCATTAAAACATGTCCTTCCCTCCTCCAAACCCAAGATGTTGCAGTTTATGGTCTTCAAAGAACCACCTATTAAAAAAAAAAAAACACCACAAGCAAACCACCACAAAACCCACCAAAACCCCCCACAAAAATTAACAAGGCTGAGTATCACTTAAACAATGATAGTCTTCACCTGAAGATGTCTTCAATGTTTTACTTTTTTTGGTCTGGTAAATAACAGTCCTAGGAATAAGATTCAAGTAATGTTATTACCACTTATGAAAGTATGAGTAATACCCACTGATAATAAATCAGGCTATGATTAAGCCTCAAATAAAGCGTAAAAGCACACTTCATGTTAACAAAGCCCTGGTGCAACTTACCGCATTCACAAAAGAGAAGTGAGCAAGCACAGTGGCAGCTAGTAAAACAAAACTGACTAGTGGCATACCAGATAATCAGCCAGTGAGCTCAGCCATCCTGAAATGTCCTTAGAATTAAGAGAAGCCTTCTGGGGGTTTTGCGATGGAGAAATCCAAATACCTCTGCCTACTGAAGGAATCGTGTTGGAGACCATATGTCCAACTACGAACAACCCTATATTTATTCACCCACTGGTTTCTCCCACTGTTTTCATTACAACAGGAAACTATGCCAAGGCTGTTCACTGAGGGTCCAGTTCCATGAGAGCAGCCTAACAGAGCAAACATTTTTACTTTGCTGAAGAGAGAATCACTGCTCTCCTTCCCTTCTCCTTCCAAAAGTGTTGAGCTGTTAAGTCTTACCATTTTACCTGGCTTTTCACAGGCAGCTGAGTCAATTTAACTGCTCAATACTTTCCAACTCTCTATCCCAGCAGCTACCTTTTCCATGAGCTGCTTTCACTCACCAGCCAGCAGAAAAGCACATCAGGTTCTACTAGGTTCCTAGTAGGTGAGCAGTGAAGAAGAGGAGGTAGAAGCATCGTCAGTAGCAGCAGCCTGATAGATCAGTTCACTGTCATACATGAAGCCAGAGATTGAATTCTCCTCCCATAGGAAATAAGGACAGTAAAGCAAAACTGTTCAGGAATTAATGTTCCAATGCTCTTCTCCCATTAATCCTACCCGGAAAATTAATCGGGTTATGATCATCAGCTCCTCTGAAATAAACCCACACTTCCAGGCAGTCAAATGGAGTTAGGAAAATGCTTTGAAGGAGTTTTATTTATAGGATTGATTTCAGAGAGTTATTCTCCTTTTTCACTGCTGTATTCAGCATCTCCAATCTAAACATACTCTACACAGTGTTCTCAGCATCAGTCCACAAGTCGTACAAGTCAACTCAAATACAAGCTTCACTGATGTCTCTGCCTGAAAAACCACACAATTCTAATAACTTCTGGTTTATTAATGAAATGACCCTGCATACTTGCAGTCATTTAGAAAGAACAAGCAAACACGTGTAAACAAAGATTATCTCTCGAGATGCTCTGTATTTGAAGTACATCACAGATTTTTACCTTTGTTTTGTCTTCAATGTGCATTTTTCTGAGACTAGGCAAACCACACAAGAGAGCTAAAGATTACTATACAGCAATTGCTTCTGGCCCAGGAAGTCCTTGAGTCCTAAACTGTTGGTGGTTGGGAGAATACCAAATAGCATGTTAAGAGAATGGTAACTCTGAATTTAAGAGAACCCCTTTAAAAAGAAGTCAAATGCAGAAAGCTTGTAGTTGATACACAGTAGGAATGTAAACTTTTACTAATTATTTGCCTTAAGTTAGTCTTATTTTCTCATGCCTTCTTAGCTTTTCAGTCTTACAGCTTTTCAGATTTTGCATATCAGGTCCCTTTATCATTTCCACCACTGTCACTCTCTGCCACCTTCAACTTCTTTTTCACTATTGGTGTCCTCATTCATCATCTTCAAACTCATTCATCTTCAAAACTTAGACAAGCCACCTTCTGCTCCACCCACGGAATCCAAAATACAGTATTTCTTACGTTCTTTAGCTATGACCTCTGGATTTAACCAACTTCATGCTACCTTGTGTTGCACTGGGCTTCTTTATTGGCCACATAGAGGTTAGAAGCGTGACGCCCTGCCCAAGTCCATTCTGTGTACTGAAACTTCAAACTTTTTAAAGGCTTGTTCATGACCACAAATACACACAGCTGGGACATCATTTCTCCTGGCATGACCACAAAAATCAGTGTTCTCTGCTTGTATTCCTCATTGTTTTTGTCAAATACCCTCTAAACCCACCTATGGCATGCATTACCCACACATATGGTCTCCTATTCCAAATGAAAGTTAGTCAATCCTTTAGACTCCAGACAACCATCCTTGATTTTGACACTTACCATCTAGTAGGCAGCTGTTTCCTTGGCACTGCATTGTACTTCAATATTACACGCAAGAGCAATTTCATACCATCTGCTGACACTGCCAACATCAGTGATGCACCATTTTTTTCATTTCCCAAAGTTTTTATGATGACTGATTCTGCACACATTTCTTCAACACTAAAACCAGATGGCATATCAAAGCCAAGTGGTGTATTATTAGCACTACTCAATTGGCTCACCAGATAACTATGATTTACATACAGTCCAATAAAATATGTTTGGAAAGCAATTTGCTTTTTAGTGAGGACATGAATGTTGGCAAAATGGAGTTCCCTGCCAAAACTCATCATGACACATCATTCACATGTGCCAACTTGGAAGGGCTGTTGTGGACTATTTAGCACTCATGGTATTTCTTAAGCTTTTAGTCTAATAATTTCCCACATAACTGAATTTCCATCTCTTCTACAATTTTAAGTTCACCAAATTCTGTATTTTGTTCCTTCACTTTAAGAAAGCATCCTGCTTTGGGTCCCCCAAGTAATTTCTGCATCAAGTTTACACATAAAAGCTTAGATTTTAATTGCTTCCCTTTTCACACAATTGCCTTTATCACATTTTATTTCCTACCAACATCGAAGTTTTTAGTTTTTTATGCACACAGTACCTCCAGAAGGTTAAAACTTGCATTGTAACCTCTCCTTAGGCTTTTTCAAACACTTGTTAGATCATATCTGGAATACAGGAACAAGTACAGTGGAGAGCCACCAAGATGGTCAAGTGGCTGAAACACAATGAAGAAAGGTTCATGGAACTGCGCTTGTTCAACCTCAAGAAAAGGCAGCTTTGCAGGAGCTTGTAGCAGCCTTCTAACGTTTAAGAGGATGTTACCAGCAAAGCTTGGCCCTTACTGTGCACAGCAGGAGGAAAGACAACCTTAAACTGAGACAAGGCAAGGGGGTTTACAAGACCTAGTCAAAGCTTCAAGTAACCTGGTCTGATGTTGATGCTGACCCTGCTTTAAGCAGGTAGTTGGACTAGATCACTTCCAAAGCAAGAGATTCCATCATTCCCTTTTGGACTTGCAACTGGTAGGTGAGGAGGCACAATTCACTTAAGTTGAGGGAAATTCTGAAAACTGACAATAACAATGAGACTCTCTGAACTACTGTACACTGCACAATCAAGTGAGGAAATCTGCAGGAATTACACAAGCTCAGTGTCATCTTTCCAACTTCAGCCACACTGGCTGTGCTCCTGTGTTCAGGTACCTTGCAGCCTCCCACCTTGTGCAGCCACATCACTGTGCTCACCCAGAACAGAAGTGACCAAGAATTTATGAGGACTCATGACTGTTAAGTTTAACAGCTCGAGAAAAAGCCGCCATCTTCCTCCCTTGGTAACAGGGTGATGCATCGTACAAGCTTCCCCTCTCCCAAGGTATCGGGTTTTGGCTACTGTCAGAAACAAGGTACTGGACTAGACCAATACTGCTCTGGTATAGTCCAAGTAGCATGCTGCTTGGTATTTTGAAATAAAAGTGGTATAAAACAATCATTCTTTTGCACTAGTCTTACTAGAAATATTATTTGAAGAAATCTTACATCACTTTAAATTCAACTGTTTTGCTGAAAGTATACTACTAAACAAGCAAACTAAGAATGCTCAAAAATTGCTTTTCTGGAAAATTTAATGATTTTTCATACTCTGTATTTTTAAGTGCCATGAACTTATTTAAAACTGTTACTTAAATAAAAATCATTACTGTAAGCTCAGCCCACGTGCCTGCTCTTAATAGTATCCATGGTTGCAGTGATGCAAATTTGCCTACCTACATCAAACCAAATGTGCCCACATAAGGAGAAAAAAAAATACTGTATTAATCAGTACTCTTTGCATTAGATTATGGCAAATTAAACCAGTCAGACCTTAGAAGACAGGACAGAAAGTAGTTTAAGGACCTGTTCACCCATTGTGACTAGATCTTAATCTTGAATGAAGTAAAACAGAATTATTAAAGATGAAATGATGAAAGATTTCTCAAATTTGTTGGAAAATTAATTTCACTGAGCAAAAGTTCTTTCATACGCCCCACTTTAAATAAACAGCTTCAGTTGAAGCTACAAGGTACTACAGCAGCATTGAGTTAAATAAGGCCAAAACTTCACATGAAACAGGCAGGAAGGATTAAGTGCTCATAACTCCAGGTGGAAATGCATGATCAGTCTAAGCTCATCTAAGACTATGTTGTGCAGCGAGGAGGATCTCTTCCTCTCCTGTGCAGCATGTCTGTGAGCAGTCTTACTTGCTTAGCACTCAAAGCTAGGCTAATCATACTGAAAACCAATATTTTTTTCCTAGAATACGTTTTCTATAGACTTAAATTTCCATAGAAGTTGTCTTTCTGCTCTTAGACAAGTAGATAGGGGAAGCTAAGAAAATGCACCAAGTAAAACTAAAGTTGAGCAGTTCAGTTATAAAAATGACCACACTGCCCCTCCCTCTTTTAAAATAAGCACAACAAAAGTAAGGTACATATCAATATGACCAAAGTCAAGGAATTAATACCTGATCCTAATCTCACTCTACAAAAGAGAATATTCTAAAAGAAATAAGCAGAAATGCCACAAATGAATGTTATTAATCAAACATGCTTTAAAAGGGTGTGTTTCACTTCCAGAAAAACCCAACAGTTCAGACACTACAAAGACTCCTTTGCTGGTGAGAGGCAAGGTAACTTCACCCATTCCAATCAGCCTATGCTTCCTTGTGTCAAACAGAGCAATAGGCATCTTGACCTCTTCATTTATAAAAGCTATCACTAAACCCACATAATATTCTCAAAGATGTTCAGTTTTATTACACTCCTTGAGAATGACATTTGTATGAACAAGTTCTATGGCTTCAATTATCCACAAGAATGCTAGAAGTCAAAGTAGCTTGTTAAAAAGAATTAAACCTGCAACTATTTGAACATCCAGGGAAAAGGGAGCAATACAGAACAACAGTTTACCACTTACAGGAAAATAAAAAGCTTCCAAAAAACCAAACTCACCAAGTCAGTATTTCACAAGTGCACTACTAATTCATTCTGTTTATGCATCAGATTTTCTCTTCTGCAGTTGCAAGTGGACTGTATAAAAAATAATCATACATAAAACTTCATCCTAGCACAGAAGTAATGACACTAAGCTATCTGGGTGTCTTCATCTCAAAGCAGCAAAAAGTCAAAATAACAAAGCATCTTGAAACATATCCATCCCTAACAGGATTTCCCAGATTCATCATCTTCTCTTTGATGATTATTTTAAACATGTCCTGATAAAAGTTATGTAGAACATCATTTGGAATTTCTCATCCTGGAATAAAAAGCAAACTAATATTTTAGCACATTTAAATAGAAGAGAGTCTTACTGCAGAATGACAAAAAAAATCATCATTCTACTACACTTAAGTTTTCAATATGCACATAATTAGCTCTTAGAAGAATTAACATCTATGATTGTTCTTAGCAACAGCTACAGAGTTTTTGTCAATCTCTGCAGTTAACATTAAAAAAAAATCTACATTAGAAAACCGTCAAGACATTTTCATTACAGGTAGGCAAAAACTGGAAGAAAGATTCAACAAGAACCTCCTAGACTGTAGGCATTAATCAAAAGCTTTATCATCTTACCTTTGTTGTTACAATGCATAAGCAATCCATCGTTTCAGCATAGCAGGTATCTTTCCAAACATTTAAAAGCTTTATTTTCGATCACAGCTACACACCATCTCAACAGAATGAGAAAGGGCACACTTATTTAATAGTCAAAACAGTAGAATGCATGCCAGGTTTCCCTTTGGATTCAGAGGTAGAAACACCATGGAGAAAAAAAAAAAGGCAGGCTAAAATACAAATGCTTTAAGTTTCCTGAGAGCTTCTTAACCTATTTTGATTATCTATGTCTGAAAAAATTAAATTTATCCTTGAAAATATCCTACAAAAGATGTCAAAACCTATTCCATACCAGTTAAGTACCTCCTCGTATTCTATTTCATATAGTCCTCTTTCAGGATTACCTAACACATGAGCATCACAGGGACTCATTTGATGAAATGCAATACAAAATTATTTTCCAGCAAAAAATCTCAGTTCAGCTTTTCTTAGCTGGTTACAATTTCTGAAATGAAGCGTTTGTTCAAAAATAGTTTTGGTTGCAAGCATTTCTCCTCTAACGTCATTTCAGCATTTGCAGACTGCAAAATAACTGATTTCTTAGGCAGTAATGAATGGAATATTCCATGTAGAACAGGGAGAGAAGAAAGTGGCAAGGAAAGAGTAATGCATATTGCAAGAGAAACGCTATTTTGAGCCCCGAATTAACCTAGAATTTCATTTCTTTTTGTAAGGCTGTAATGCAGTGACAAGGCAAAGTTTGTATGCACAGGCATTGTCTTCTCAGCCAAATTAGCACAGCTGCAAAAAGCCAAACACTTGGGCACAAAAAAAAGCCTTGAATGTACTATGAAATACTAAACTGACAGTTTCATACATTGGTATGAACCTTATTACATTAATTTCCCACAAGAGGCATTGAAATCAACTAGTTAACTCCGTTTCTGCTATCTTGTCTTATTAGGTCTCCTACTGACACCTTTGCTACAAACACAATGAAGTATATTGAAAAAATGCAATAAATAATTTCAAACTATTAAATCCCATCTGCATCATTTTGCTTTTAGCCCAAGGTGTACAACTAGCCAAACTGATTATATTTCACATCAGCCAACATCTCTAGAATATACTAAGTATGTATCTAGAGCATTCTCACTATTCCCTTTATGTTTTCTGCAACTTTACTCCACTTGATTCCCTGGCTCTGCCATATATATGGAGGGAAGGCAGGGGGATGACTGAAAAGAAGTTAAGAAATAAAGAAACTATTCTTCCTAAAATTACAGATTTTGTTTTGCAGGCAGGTGGTATCTTCACAGGACAAAGACGAAAAGGAAGACATTACAAAACCCTTCTCTGATTTAAAAACAAACAAGCAAACAAAAAACAAACAAACAATCACACACCCAAAAAGCCCAAACCATTAAAGAAAAGTTCGACTGCCAGTAAAAACAACTCCATTCAGCTTGAATGAAATTTCAAGTAAATCTTATACCATTCAGCCACCAAGATCAGGATTTTTACCTTGTGTGTTCAAGTCAAGCCAGAGATACTTATAATTTTTATATTATCTGTAAAGTCTGTGAAGAATCTCTACTATGAACACCTAAGTGAAGTTTTTGTTGCCACAAAGCATCAGATATGCATCAGATTAGTAAGGCTCAACCCAGAAAGAAGTCTAAAAGTTCTGACTTCAGAAAGCAGAAAAGCAAAGCACCAGTTAAGCTTATGGAACTGTCAGAAAAGGAGAAAAAGAAAATTACTCTCACAGCTGAATGCACACATGGTACCCCACATACAAATTATCCTTGAATTTCCTAAGTCTTCTATTGGGAAGACTGTTAATTTCTCTGAACTTTACAAAGTGCAAGCATCCAAAAAGGTAAGGGGAACTGAGGAAATGCATTTTTAGGTGACTTGGCACATGTCCAGTGTCTTGCCCAGCAACTTTTTCAATGACTAGTCCAAGATATACAGTTAGCTCACATCTATGTTCCTTGCACTAACTTTGCTTTAGAAGCCCAAATAGCACACACAAGCTCTGCTTATCCATTATGCTCTATGAAGGGCAAAGATGAATGATACTTTTTCAGCACTCAAATTTCTCTCAGCCACCATGGTTCAAGATTAAGCTTCTGAAGACTAATCCTGGCTACAGACAGCTTACGTTCAGGGTCAATCACTTTCTTCTTTTCCCTCAACTGTTTATTCTCTTGCCTTCTTTAGACTCTCCGAGAGCTAAGGATCATCATCATGCCTTTTTTTTCTTCCCCTCCCACTCACTATCATCCTTTTAACAAGACCTGAGGCCCATTAGTCTTGTCACACAAAGCACATAACTTCTTCCAGGCTGCCGATGCAGATCATGAGATGTGGAAAAAGAGACCTATCCAGATAGGTGGGGAAAAGGCATTTCTTTGCTGAGGATTTGTGGATCAGACTGCTCATCATGAACGGGCACAGTAAACACTTCAGAGCAGAGAGCATAAAGAGAACGTCAGCTCATCACAAGCATGCTTGAAAAGTAGTAACACATCCATGCACAAATCAGAATAGCACGTACAATCAAGCTACATTAGGGCCCTTGACCAATCACTGCACCACTACGATAGATTAAAAGCCCTTCTGGTAATTGTTTGCACAGTTCTCTCAAGACCCATCTTCAGCTAAGCATAAACAACAATGTCCACAGCGGGGGGGGGGTGGGGTGGGGGGTGAAAGACACCAATCACACATATACTGGTAGAGCAAAAAATTTTGTAGCAAACACCAATATACATTTTCATAAATATAATACACAGATGGATAAGCACACAAAGAAGAGAGCAAAATACCTAATAAAAGTATTTTCTAGCCCAAAAGCAGTTTCTGCAGACCATTCATTGGAAACAGTGCACATAGAAGTAAGTATTCAAAAAAGATTGACCAAGACTTAAACATTCATGAGGCTTATCATTGTCTTAAGAAGTAATAATATAGCTTCTTGAAGACAAATTTTTAAACTCCTTGAATGAGCAAGCATGTGTTAAATTTTGGAGCTCAGAAGAAACAGGTTTTTTTCAGAACAAGAACTAGGTAAGGAAACCAGAACTAAAACTACTGGAATTAAACAACTTGGTAAAATAACTTAGAACCTTCTTTCCTTTAAATCATATTGTGAGGAGCAACAGAAAGATATTAAAGGACACCCCAAACTGGAATCAAAATCATGAAATGCATGAAAAGTCTCATTTTTAAATGCACTGAAGAGTAAGACATTTCTAGTACTGTTAGCCATTAAAATCACTATTATTCTACTAAATTTGTGAGAAGCATTGCAGTATGTTCATGTCACTCATACTTCTTGAAATTAAACCCTTCTGTCCTGTCAGCTCCAAGTGATCTCAGTAACAATCAGCAACTACTATGCTATACAGTTTGGCCAAAAGGAAAAAGTACATTTCCATTCACCACTATTTGTGGCATTAATATTAAAAAACAAAGCATGATTCTCATGTGAGAAACAATGGAAAGATTTTTTTTCTTGCCTTGAATAAGCTACCAATTAGCTACCAATTCTTTCAGGTTATGTTTGGCAGTCACTTCTTGTGCCTTCACAGGCTTATTCTTTTTCCAGTGTGAGAGATTCTATCTACAAAGTCACCAGATAACTAAATAAAGGAAAAGTCCATGCATGGTTTGTCTGTCCATGAAATGACAGATAAACCAGAAATAAATCATGGAAATGAAAACCATGCTTTGGAAAATACTGATTTTGCAGATAAATAATTTCTTCAACTATCCACAAATTTAAAAGTGCACATGGTTTAAATGCTAATTTGCTCTCAGATTCTATGAGAAAATCTGCATAACACACAGCTGTCACAGGTGTAACCAGAGAAGCAGGCTCAGCTCGGCTTTGCAAGGGTATGTCAAAAGCCCAACCTCAGCTATTTGAGGAGGCATTTCAAAGACTCAGTAAAGATCAAGCGCTATCATCACTGCAAGCATTTTCTCAGCTCCTTTAGTAAAGAAAGCATTAAAATTATAAGATGCTGTAACCTAATTTACCTAGCTACCTTTGAACCTAGCCACAAAATGTAATTGGTACAAATTAAAAAAAACCAAACATAATTAGATACCAAATTCACATCATTTTTTTCTAAGTTCTTTATTTACTTCTGAATTGAGAAAAGAAAGCTTTTAGAAATAGCAGAGTTTTACTACTTGTGTATGCATCCTGAACTGAGCACAGGGATTTTGTTTGCCTGTTTTTTGCCTTCAATTTGACCAGAAGCCTACCCCGGGAGACTTTTTAGGTTTGGTTCAAAACTTACATTCTTTTATTTGTACAAACAGCCTGGATTTCAATAATTGAAGGTGAAAAACATAGCAAGCCAAATTTCATTTCCCCACTATAAAGTTAACACAGAGAAAGAAGTGAGGCTCTTGAGTGACCCAAGACTACACTATTGTGTGCTGTTTTATTTGAGCACCTCATTTCTGCAGAAAAGGAGTGGATATAAATAATGGGCAATACACACATGGATACAAGCATAAAGGACCAGTATGATAACAGGGAGTACAACAATCAGACACAGCATATCATCAAGCTAGCCAGTACTGAATCTTTACAAATATTAAGGCAAAGAAGGCATTTGAAGACAGTGCAATAGTTCTGGGATTTTCCCAGGAACAGCGTGTTATTATGACAGGTATGACTGACTGCATTTGTAAAGGCCAGGTGAGGATACTGCAGTTAACAAAATTCAGAAACAGAAAAACAGAACTAGAGTATCCTGCTGCTTTAATAATGCAGTCTACATATGCAGGTATCTCTGTCCGAGATTTCCTTTAAGATCCTGATTAACTGCTTCATGCACCATTCCTTTTTGAATATGAACTGCTACTGATTAAACACAGATTTTTTCATTCCACTAGAAACCATACATGCAAAGTTCTTTCCTCTAGACTAATCTCAGCTCATCTTACTAAGAAGTTAGACAAAGCTATCAAAATATTACAAATGTTAAAAAAACATTACCACTTGCTTTGTAAACAAAAACAATTCCTATATTGTAGGTGAAAATTAGGTTAGCTTAACTATCCCTTTTCAAAATATTCAAGTTGACTATTATTTGTATTTTAAAGATATTGAGCAAACTGAACATGAGCCTGCAGTATGCCTTAACAGCAAAGGAGGCTAAAAGGAGCTGCATTAGCAGAAACACAGTCAGTAGTTATCAAGCAAAAAGTATTATTCCCCTTTGCTTGGCACTTCTACTAAGGCATCTGCAATACTGCGTTCAGTTTTGGGCCCCCAATATGACAAGGATGTTGATAACCTGGAGCAAGTTCTGCAGAAAGCCATTAAGATGGTGAGGGGACTTCAAGACTTGCCACTTAAAAAGAAGATGAGGGCACAGGGCTTGTTTTAGCTTTGAGAAAAAAGTTCAGTGGAACCTAAAAGCAGCCTTCCAGTACCTACAAGGAGGCTACCTAGAAAACAGAGCCAAGCGCATGTTGCATGATGGAAACACATGAGAAACCGCAGATAAATTGAAACAGATTTCAATCAGAAACAAGGAAAAGCTTCTTCACTACGAGGACAGCCAAGCATTGGAAACAGATTGGCCAGAAAGGTTTTGCAGTTCACATCCTTGGAGGTTATCAAGGCTCAGCTAGTTGAAACCCTTTGCAATCTAACCAACCTCACAGATGAGCCTGAATTATTTTATGATTCCAAGATGTTCAGAGTTTCATTTTCACCCTACACTGGCATCAAATTTAGCTGACGTGTCTATAATTTCAGCTATCTTCCTTACTTCCTCTTTTGCTTTCTTTTAATAAGACATTGGCAAAAGTCCTTAGAAGACAGTGAGCCAGACAATCTCTCTACATGCCAGACACTAACACACGGGCATGGGCAGATAATTGGGAAAACCACAGATCAGACCAAAGTACTTCAGCCACCATTGCTCACTAAATACAGAGGTCTGTTAGCCCAACTGTAAGATGCTCCAGATCAAGTTCCACCACCTAAGAGAAAACATGTTCAAGTGGAGTTTTTTCAACATCTAAAATGAAATTATTGTGTGTACTTTTAATTCAAGCTAAACAGCAAACACTTTTTAACTTAACTTCTCAGATATAAAACAATCACAATATTAACACATAACCTACAGATTAAAAAAGAGACAACTATTTCCTTCGCAATACACTACTCAATTAGGTCAAAGATTTCTACCAGTGATTCAAGTTTCACCACGTTATTTCTTAAACACAAACTGTCCCACCTACAGATGGCACTACAGATCACAGCAAACAGCTTAAAAGACTGCTCCCTCGTGTACACAAACTTCTCTCACCGGATTACTAGCACTGAGATGTTGAGATATCTCGCTTTAGATTTGTTAGCTGCTTTGCCAATGCACACTTAAAACTCAGTATTTAATGCACATAAGAAAAAGGTATGCACCTTTCGACCTTTTCTAGTACTGAGAGGCTTAACATTCCTTTCCTGCTTATCACCTTTTTTTCTTTTTTCTTTTTCCTCATCATCTTTTTTGTACTGGAGAATAAAACAAATAAAACTGTCAAATAAGGTTCCAGGAAATATAAAGGATAGAAAAGAGAACAGATTGCTGTGAACAGGAAAACTGCAATCTGTAGCTCTAGCTTTCTCTAATACAATGCCTAATGGGGATTACAAACTCCAGCCTTCTGATGCAGAAGTAGGAAGGCAAAAGCAGAACTAGGCTACGTCCCACCTAAAGTTCTCAGGCAGCCTAAGCTTGTATACCCCTATTCTATGTATATACACAAGAATACATTGCTAAAAAGTCATTCTCAAAATCAGCTGTGTAGAAAGTTCTTGTAATACAATCCTTAATCACTTTAGGGGAGCATTGTATTCCCACTTTCAAGCAACTCGTATATACCATCACAGTGTCAGCCAGAATAATACTCATTTGGCCTAGAATAACTACAGCAAAAATATATCATTAAGGTAAAAGAAACAGAGTTGCAAGGTATTACTTCCAAGGCTAATGATTTGCAAGCAAAACTGTCCCATTCTTATCACCTGCAGTCCTACCAGCCTGGCCAACAACAGAGTAGAGCTAAAATAATCTCAAAGTGCATCTGGTATGCCAATCTGATTGTATCTGGTTAATGAACGAATACTGAATTGGGCAACAGCCTTGCAAGTCTAAAAAGTGACAGCTTCTGTTAAAAAAAAAAAGCTGGCTATGAACAAAATCAGATATACTAAACTCAAGTTCCTTCCAATCTCTAGTAAATTTCAGCAAGCAAAACAAATCATTAGATTAAACACATGCTGTACCAGAATTGTTATGCCCTTGGGTTGATTAAAACCAAATATATTAAAAAAAAAAAAAAAAAAAAAACCAAGTACCTAAAAAAGAAGCATATTATTGAAACCAAAATGCATTAAGTTTTACAGGATAAAAACATTAATTTTCAGGTACTACACATAACATGTGGAATATAAATTGTCAATACATAAGAATGTCTCTTCAATTCTTATTACACTTCAAAATACTGAGGAAAAGGAATTGCCTTACAGGTATATGAAAAAATGGTCACTGAAGAAGAAAGAATTAAGGCAAATAAAATGAACAAGATTATATATTTACTGTAACAATTTTCATACATATTTGAAAGCTAAACTAAGACATTCAGATATACTAGAAAAAGCAAATGAAACCAAGTGATCTACCACTCTTCAAAACTGCTCACCTTTACAACTACAATGTGGAAGTAGTATTCTAACTCATGAAATACAAGGTAACATTTACTGTAGGTCAGAGAGACTGTGAGAAAAGTTTGATTTCACTTTCACATAAACTAGGTTCAACACCAATATATGCAACTGTGTTTTTAAATACTGGCAGTAAATGTAAAATCTGACCTTCATATACTGAAGGTCAAGCAACTGTCTGACATTCACATGATACTCAAGACAAAAAATTTGAAGGAAGACAGGTGGCTTTGTCAGATGTTCAAATAAGGGCCACTTAGAAAAATAACAAAATAATCCACACTATGTCAGGTTCTGTCAGGTAACACTATATACCATGACCACCAGGCTGTACTGGAGAAGCAGTTGCATTATCACGCAAACAGCTCAACTGAGAACATATGTCTATGGTGAGACTTCCCAAACTAAGCCATTCTTTCTTTCAACATGTTAGTGATCTTGCCATGAAAATGTGCCTCTCCTCATTGATGCCATGTCATGGACAAGTCCTTGTATTACTGGCAGTCTACTAGCACATGAGAATAAAAACTAAAGATGCATCTTCATGTAAAATTTCGAAAGATACAGGGACAACACTACCCTTTAACTGGTAAATTACTCTTCTTATTGTAGACATCTTGGTCACAAAATAAGCGCACTTTTATAGGATAAGCTCTCTAGTTTCTGGAGGGGTCATGGGGGAGAATAATCACAAAGCCTGGATTTAACAATATGCACTATTCCACACTTCAGAATTCAGCAGGTTTCCCCTACCAGGGAAGCACAACACATTTGCTACAGTTGGAACATGTCTCATAGCAGCAGATACTTGCTTCACAATCCCAGCTGCTGGAATTAGGAGCATGTTTAACAATAACAAAATGGTTTCGTAGGGACATAAATCATCAAGTCCATTACACTGTTCCAAGGTGTATTAGAGAAAAAAAAAACTTCCAACATTTAGGTCATTTAAGACAGTTATGCTTCCATTAAAGACCTTCAGTAAGGGACACTGCTCATGCACAGCTATTCTGGTGTTTAAGAAAACATTTAAAACGTTTTTGCTAAGCCTACTACTATAGTGTGAGTCTACTACATCTTGTATAGGCACAAAATATCTTCCTTTTTTACATTTGCCTACAAACACAGGAAAATTCTGTTTCCCAATTAAGTGTTCAACTCTTTCAAGCAGCACCAAATCTTTCCATCTGTCTTCATTTCTTTTCAAGCTACACATCTTCCTTGTCAATCCCCTCCATGCACTTAAATTATCCTACATCTTTTTTGTACCATGGTACCTTAAATTTCACAATATCTCCAGCAAAGCCTTATGCAGACCAAGTAGAACAGAGCAGTTTTACACCATGCTCTTATGTCAATAAGGTGTTTCTTTGTGTCATGGCTGACTCACCTTGAGATTAAAAAAGGACCCAGATATTTTCTGAGAAACCACTTCTTAACTATTCAACTTCCATGTGCTACTTTAGCACAACCAAAGTGCAAGACACTGTTCTTGGTCCTGCTGAACTAAAACCTGCCCATTAATTACTTCAGCTGCTCATGGCTTCATTCTTAGTCTTAGCTTCTGAAGTAGCAACACACCATTCTCCTCCCATGGCTTAATTTATAATTTTATCAGGGTATTTTCACTAATAACTCAAACTAGGATGCATTTTCTTTAGAAACTTTAACTGACATATTCTTTCAAAAGATAGCCTGTGAAACCATGCCAAAAGTTTTAACAAAATCAGAATTTATCACTTTTACCATTTCTTCTTACCATAAGAACTATTACCACGTTAGAAAGAAACTGTTTGACAAAACTGTTATCAACAACTATGATGGCTATTATTTGGCTCCTTTATCACTTTCAAAGAGCTACAAAAAGACTATAGAATCATTCCCTGTATCTGTTTAACCTGGATCTTTCTTTCCTGCCTTGTTCCTATATACACCCTTTTTAAAAGATAGTGTTTGCCCATCTGCAATTTTCTGGAACTTCATCCATCCTCTGTGACTAAGGGCAACTCTAATGACTCTTAAATTGTCTTATTAAGCTTTTTACACAGGCAAAGAAATGCATTAGAGCCAGCTTATTTCAAAACACCTCACTAGACAAAGTAAAATTTGCCTATCCTTGCCTACCCTATTGTCTACAGTCCATTTTACTTCTGCTTCCAAGAGACTACTTCCACCATACCTTCAGAAAGAGTTCTGCAGCTCTAAGCCGCAGATTTAGATGATGGCATACAAATAATAGCACAAAGGTGTTTTCAATACTACTTATCATATACCCTAGCATTACTCTACTTTCTCCAAAGACGATAATTCTTAGAGAAAAGTTTCATTAAGGTGAGTATAATGACAGTGGCCTTTTCTATGCAATTTCAGGTAACTAAGATTCCAGAGAGACATACAAGTTAAGTTTTGCAGCATATAATCAAGATTCATAAAAATCAAAGTAAAATAATCCATTCCTACACTGCAAGTTCAACTAGAGTTTTAATCCCTCAGTGTTCAATTACTCACAAACCTGAAAAATATGGTATACCTAGGCTGCTCAGTTTTTTCATGTAAAGACATTTTAGTGACTGTTCTTGGCAATATATAACTCTTGTCCTTGATCCTAGGCTGATCTTTTATCTACTAGCCATTTTCTGCTTTGAAAGAACACAACACAACTCCTGGATTTCCTCTACAGTTTCCTTTAAGGCACTTCTGACATATTTCGTACTAGCTTCAATATGACAAATTTCAGAAAAGCTACAATAAGCACAAGTAATTTTTTGTTTTTTTTTTTTAACTGCACAAACTCACTAGCACATCACACACTTACCTATGTTCTGCAGCTGAGTGGACTTCCTTACACAGTCCAAATAGCCTCTGATAAGAGTTCACTCAGTAAGGCATCCTAACCACCTTATCTCACTGGGCGGTACAACCTCCCAAGCTTCCCTGCAGGCTACAGCACTAGTTCCTTGGCTCATCTCCCCCAGTGCTTTCTAAACTATATTACCATTTCATGCAAATGTGTCATCATAGCACACTGCCTTCAGTTATTACTGAGAAAGTCACACACCTTTCTTTTCCAATGCCATCAGTGTTAAGGGCACACCTGAAACAAAGTTCACCTCTCTGGGGACAATCAATAGGTCTGATGCAAATAAATTCAAGTAACATCGTAACTTTAATTTGGGCAGGGAGATCTTGATTTAGTGAAAGCATACATCAATGTTCATTGCCCTGCTTAGTTTTGTCACCACTCACAAGTGACAACTGGATTCATGTAGTTTTCCAAAAAAAGTCCTTCCAGAACACAGCTATATAAGTAGCAGAGAATTTCATATGAACAGACTGAAAAGTTTACTATCAGAAAGATATAGCTTCAGATTTCCCAAATTATTAATGAAGTAATGACTGAAGAGTCATCTGTATGTATGAGTATAAGAATACTAACCCTGTCAAGTGAGGTTCCAAATTCAGAGCATAAATCCAATTTAATGGTCACTTAATGGTGTATTTCACAAAGAAGTTTATAAATTTTTGACTAAGCAAAATGCACACATCTGTTATTAAACATTTCAATAATTAAATCCCCTATAACTATTGATCTTAATGTAAGTTTTCTATGGAAATAATTTTTTTATAAAATGAAGGAAGTGTAGAGAATAATGTTGAGCTAATAATCTCAACAATAAGACAGAGATTTCTGTATCATACCTCTACACTTGGGCTAAGGCTGCTTGGCAGTGTTTCTGATGTCACTGTTGTGCTTGGAAGGCTGGAGAAGTCCCAGGTATTCACAGGCTGTATTGGTTCAGATGTCTGAGAGTGATCAGTGCATTTTGGATTATCCAATAAGGTCACTTCATAAAATTCTTGAATATCTAAAGATGTGAAAAAATTGAGAAGTTAGGCTTTACAGTTACTATAATATTCTGATTTTAACACCATCTTCTTCCTGCATAACAAATTTGATACCTGCTACTTTATCTACCTATTACAGATGAAGGTATATCACCAGGATCACATGAATCTCCCCACAGGATACACAACTCAGTCTCTACACCCTACCATCTCAGAGCCTACGTGTCCCCACACACTTTGGGCTTCTGCCACTGACCCCAGTAGCATGACCTGCAGCAGGAACAGCAAAAGCACATGAAATAACTGCAGTGGGATAGTGGAAGGGATGGCAGGGGTCTACGCTTCAAGTGAGGGTATACATAATTTCAGCTAACGAAGTCTTTTGTTATCTGAAAATTCTACCGTTCAAAGGCAATATTAGAAGGTCCTTTTTGCAGTATATGTTTTAATTAAATGACCACAGAAATAGAAGTATATTGATGAAATTGGCAAGAGAGAAAGGTTGCAAGAAGTTAGGAAAAAGGAGATTGATCAGTATGGGTCATCATCTGCTTTTTCAGTTTAAGTAACAGAAACAGGATGAAACTTCTAACCATATGAATTACAAGCCATACTTATGAACTAATAAACAGCTTTTTCTATAACCCTAAAGATTCAGCTGGAAACTTCTAGGGAACAAGAATCTGGCTGCATTAGGGTTTTTTATTGACATCCTATCCATTACATAAAGCACCAACAAAAATAACACAATCTGAAGAAACAAAGGTGTTTATACTTTCTATGAAGTATAAGCATATGAAACTTGCTACCACAACTGCAATCACATCTGTAAACACTCATATTAAAACCAATAAATAAATAAATAAATCTGAAAAGGTACAGGCTAAGGGAAAGGCAGACAAATGAAGTTGTCTTGTAAAGCTTTTAGTCTCTTTGAAGTAAAAGTCTGCTAAACAGGAGTTGTAAACTCATGTTTTTAATTACACCAATTTCATAGAAGACAAACACAGACATGGTTAGCCCAAGAAGTAAATAGGACCCAGCCATGAATAAGTAGGACTCTAATCTGCAGAATCTTGTAGCTTTTCAGCAGCTGCCTGCCCAGTGTCACTAACAGAGGCACAATAGTTAATTCCTTTATAGAGCTGCACCACAAAAGAAAGGCCACACAAATAAGAGAAGTCTTACTGTTGCTGGTGTTCCAATCTTAGATTTTTTTTTTTTAATACAGACATTGCACTTCTGCTCTCTACCAGTTCAGAAAACTGCAGTTTTCAAATTCCATTTGTATCTTTTCTCTGAGCAAGAGTCAAATTCCTATCAACTGCTTACATTAATTTTTAAAGTCATACTTGCTGTTAGTGCTGCTGATTGGAAGAAATAGCAGTGAGGGTTGCGGAAGATGTTAAGTGACCTAGATATACAGGAGCAAAGCAGCCTAAGAGCTACAAATTGCCTTTAAATCTATCTTTCACATTAGCTCCCTCAATTGCAAATTTGCCTTGTAGCTACATTAACATTAATACATCAATCAAGCACGCCAAGTAAAGATATCCCCCCCCAGTAGAGGGTACTTATATATTAAAATAGGCAGTCATGTAAGTTGATTCTATAGCTGCAATCCACAGCAACCAAGCCAGGAAGATCACTACATTATTTATGGGAAGGGGTTATTCATGCAACTATTTTGCAACGGAAATCTAGGGCACCGATTCTCAATCTGCTACTATTCTTTTAAGTCCCTGCAAATGGACGTAGCCATTTATTTATACTGCAAAACAACTTGTTTCAAAAAGCACATTTCCCATACATCTTCTCCACTTCACTGTGAAGAACACCACAATAGACTTACTATTGAAAGATATCAGAAATATATACACTACTTAATATGATTATTAGTTTCTGTTTATCCTGAAGTTGCTCCAAAACCGCAAAAAAAAGTTTTTAGGAACTTGGTGTCTGTATGATAATACCTAGTTGTTTGGTTTTTTTTTTTTGAAGAAAAAAACCAAACACATTTATTTGCATTTTTACAATTCAGAATGCAAACATTAAGTACTTACAAGTATAAGCAAGCAGTATATGCACCCTGAATGCATTAGGTTCACAAGGAATGAGTGCTGGACATTTACATTTTTTTTAAAGACAGAAACTCAGGCCATATTAAATTCAACCTAAAATATTTCTTCTGGTCTACTGCTACGTATCAGCTCACAAAAAGATTTCACTGCATGAACACACTTAACTATCTGCTGAAGTCATATTAATCTCTGGATGCATTATTAGCATATGAAAAGTTATAACATCTTCCTAATTCTTTCAAACAGCAGGTAGTAAAATACTGATTTTTTTAGTTACATTTATGGTTAGATTCCCTCTTCAAGGTAGATGTGGTCTTTTCACCTCCCAGCCCCTTCCTCCCATATTAATTCCAAGACAGATTAGATCTCAAACTAAGGTACAGAAAACTAAGCTACAGAAAAATAATTCAGATCAGATATCACAATGGGGAACATTTCTAACTGGAGGGGTAACATGGAAAGAACATCTGACTGATAAAAAATAGGAGCACAAAGTTTCAGGAAAGCCAAAGTTGACAAAAAGTGATGAATGGTATGCAACACAAAAAATCATCTTGGAATTATGTCAGCTTACAAGTAAAACCACATTAAGTGGTCAAATCAGCAAAATGTTTGATGGCAACAAGAATAAAAGTCTATACAAAGCAAGTGACAGACCACCAGTTCTGAAAATGAGGCCTCTTAAGACATGAAAAAGAAAACTATTTTTCTTAACTTACTAGTAATGTGAAAAGCTAAGCAGTGGTGACAATCACAGAAGTTTTTTCAGTATTCATTACAGTAGAACTTGACCATCTACAAGCAGTTTGCTGGCCTATTCCTCCCCGCCCCCCGCCTTGTATTTTCCACTCATCTCAGTTTTGTTCTTTGAACAGGCTCATTCAACAGTAATGTGATCCAATAGAAGCTAAAACATCTCACTCTTAAAGCAAACAAGAAAGAGTTATCTACCGAATATAAACTGAAACCCAAATCTACTTCACAAGGGAGTTCCAGGTTCACTAAAGACCATAACACAGTAATTAAAAGAACAGCAGAACTGCAGAAGCCAACAAATTCTTACAACATCTCCTAAATTAAGTATATTTGATGGCACTTCAAGAGCCTACATCAATCCTGTCTAGAGGATCTGCCTCCAAGGACAAGGATTCCAACCAGCAACATGACACCATTCCTTCAGATAGAATTCTTCCCTGCTCCTTAGAAATGAGACATAAGGCCTCTGCTTGCCATTCTACTGGTATGCGGAACGTCGGATACTTTTTGCTCTATATTCAACAGAGAGTACACTTGTAATCAGGATAACTAAAGATCACTGCATGTTCTAAAAATCTCATCGTCAAGCCAATGTCCCCCTATATATCTTTCCGCAGGAAAGGAATACGTAATTTTAGTATAGCCAGCTAGTAAAATAAAGCTGACCAGAATTATTCTCTGTATTCACTTATGCATGAATCTTTTGACAACTAACTTTGCAAGTCACAAGTCAAAGATGGGATAATTGCATTTTCTTATGGGAACTGTGTAACCCCATGAACAAGGTGTTGGTATTGCTTGTAACAGGCCACTGGCCTCATGTTAAGCTAATAACCAGGCCTCTGGACTTGTCCTGGCCTGCCTGAAGCATTGTTTTAACTTGTCCAACTCCAACAGCAATTATCTAAAGACCAGGTGACTTAATTTGTATAGCTTTTACTTGGCTTCAGACAATTGTGCGATATAACACCTATTGGTTGTACATATATTTATATGTAATATAGAGAATATATATAACATATATGCAAAATTTTATATTTAAGTATTATTTATAAGCTGTATTTTGTATATAAATATCTATAAAAATACAGTGTTACACCACACAACTATCTGAAGCTAAGTAAAAGCTATACATAAGTACATGTGCACACACAGACTGTATATACAAAGAAGAGAGTGTGTGTACATTTTTGTAGCTAATAGATATCAATAACAAGTAGTTATTCTGTTGGGAATGAATTATCCATAACCCCAGAATAAAAAGCTGCATAGAGGAGCACAAGCACAGAACGACAGCATAGGCCTTGACAGTAAAGGCACAGGATACCCATCAGAGGCCTCAAGGCTATAAACAATTCACCAACTGCTAATTACTGGTCAAAGGAAACCAACCCTGAGAACTGGGCAAAAACAGTTTGGGGGATAACAGAACAAAGAAGCAGCATCCAGCATATGTAAAACACAACGTATATACAAGAAATTCAAATGTAACATGGAACTGCAAAGTAATGAAAAAAGAACGAAGCACAGAGAATGGTAGCAAACAGAAATAACCTAAAGAAAACACAACAGTGAATAGGAAGAAACCATCAACACTGTACATGTCCATAGGAGGGATTCCCTCTACCACTGTCTCCCATTCCCTGTTCTTCCCTGCCCATATTTTAACAAGTTTTGGCTTTCTAGCAAGTATTAAGCAACTCACTGTAATTTTTCACATTATGTTGTTCTTTAGGTTTCTGATATTGGACCTTTAATGTTATGGTATAGAGGGAATCACTAAAATTTCATTGGTATTTCCTACTTATCTACCTAAAAGGAGGTTGTAGCAAGGTGGGTGTCAGTCTCTTCTCCCAAGTAACAAGCGATAGGAGAAGAGGAAATGGCTTCAGGTTGCACCAGGGGAGGTTTAGACTAGATATTAGGAAAAATTTCTTCACCGAAAGGGTTATCAAGCATTGGAACAGGCTGCCCAGAGAAGTGGCTGAGTCACCATCCCCGGAGGTATTTAAGACATGTAGATGTGGAAGTTAGGGACACGGTTTAATGGTGGACTTGGCAGCGTTAGGTTAATGGTCAGACTCGATCTTAAAGGTCCTTTCCAACCTAAATGATTCTATGATTTTTTTTTTAAATTAAAAGCAGCCCTTTGATGATCACTGTAACTTACTGTTTTTAGGCTTTGCATTTTTACGCTTTAAGCATCTTGACCATTTGTGGGTTATAGGTGATTTTTCTTAAATAAATGCCAGGAAATTCCATACAAGCTTAACATTTCATGGACTAAAACACTGACACATTTACTACAACAGACTGTACTGGACACTGTGCATGTAAAACAGTGAACTGTTCCCCTTACACCATACACTATGCAAAGTTGCAAACTGCTACCACAATATACAGGACATTAACAACCACATTTGTATATGCTGTATTAACTGTATCCTCATTTGAAGATTTTCAGTTTTAATGTACTTAACAGCTTTGTGCATGAGCAAGAGTTAATTTAGGACATTCATGTCTGTTTCTGTTTAGTCATTTTTTATAAAATCTGAATTAATACTTTGCATTCTAAAATGCAAAGGGGAAGGGTCACCTCCCTCAACCTGCTGGCAATGCTTTGTCTAATGCAGCCCAGGATACTCTTCACTGCCTATGCCGCAAGGGCACACTGCTTGTTCATGTTCAACTTGGTGTCCACCAGGACCCCCAGGTCCTCTTCTGCTAAACTGCTTTCCAGCTGGGTGGCACACAGCATGTATTGGTACATGGGATTGTTCCTCCTCAGGTGCTGAACTTTGCACTTCTCCTTGTTGAACTCCACAAGGTTCCTTTGAGCCTATTTTTCAGCTTGTCAAGGTCCCTCTGCACAGCAGCATGACCCGGAGTTATGTGCTCCAGCTACATAGTTAATTCTGCACTGACACTGATGAGGCAGTCCTTTCTGATAGATTTTCAGCAGCAGAACAAACCAATTTCAGCCAACAAAGTCAGCAAGTCAGACAACCACTAGATACATTTGCATCAACATACAGACTTCACTGTACAAAGCATTTCAATACCAGCTTTGTTCAGAAGAACATTTCAGAGCAACCGTGCTCCCTCAGGCTTGCAAGCAACTGAGGAGCTTATGAATTCTTTCAGAAATTGACTTATTTCAGTGTAGCATTTCACTTGAAGATCCATCCATGTAAGCAATTCCTTTGTCACCCCTCATTGGTCTGCCTCTTCTCAGACACTCACTCATCCAAATACAGCACATGAAATGCCTGCTTTTTTTTCAAATATGGATAACTTCATGAACAAACAGGTCTGTTAAGAATTTGACTACCTGTATGTTGTCCAGGAAGACGTGTCATCCCATTACAAATTAAGTACTTCTCTAATTTTAGGGGGGGTGGAAGGGGTAGTAAAGACATCTTTCTTTCTTAGGGCTCCCTGCCAAAGCACCTGAAGCACTGAAAACTTAAGTCTTAAAACAGCGAGGAAAACAAAGGTCAACATGTTATTTCAGTTCAGGGCAATTTGAGGTATATGGCACCTGCAAAATTCTTGGCAGCCCTACATAACGAACATATAGACAAAATCTGAGTCATGATCACTGTCAGAACAGGCAAAAGAGTCTGCCAATGCTACAGACTTTCATTCTTCAGTTGTAAAGCAACTATTTCTAACAAAGTCTCAATCCTGCATGCTTACTTCACCTGCTGTATCAAGCTAAGAATATCCATTTAACACAAGTAAACCAAGACTTGAAAAGTGTATTATTAGTGATCAAGAAGAAAATACAAAACAAAGAAAAGCTTCATATTCATCTACCAAGCCAATGACCAGAGTCAACTATGTATTCTCTCTGTGTATTCATTGGTTGTGTTGTGTCATGGTATGTACATCTGGTCAAATAAATGTTTGCATTCATACTATGAAAAGTGAAAAACAGATTCATCACAACCCATGTAAAGACCCTTTTAGGGTTAGTGGTTTTGGGGTTTTTTTTCTTTAATAACCGAAAACCTGCTACTGCTGTGTACAATCAAGACTTCTTAAAAATGAAACTTGCAACTTGCAGCACAACTTTCTTACCCCATGTGTTCTGTTTTACAAGATCCTTTGCTATAAACTGCAGCATCCAACTACTCATCCTCAGCCCTTCCACTTGTTTTAGTAACTGTCCTAACCTTTCTGCACATACTTCTTTGCTTAACTCAAATTCCAGGAGATGCTGTTTTCCACTTCTAACACAAATGTTCCTTAACTTGCACTCAACTGAAACTGCCCTCATCTAACCTCAGATCTAGTTGTTTGCTTTTATTCCTCTGGCTGCTTTTTACAGTCAGAGATGTTCAACTCATTGCCAGCCTGTGCACTTATGCTTTCCAAACTGTTCATTCATGTTTTCCTCTTTGCTTCCTAATCACTCCTTCACCATATCTTCATGTTCTCTTTCCAGTTTCCCTTCAGAAACCCAGAGGGTCTTTATGTTCAGAACTAAGGTAGGAAAAACTTAAAAAAACTAAAGTTGTCATCACACAGGCAAAAACTGGCATAACAATCTTCTGCTGTCCAAAATCTTTGATTTGATACCACCTCCTGCACACTTAGTCATCAACCTAAGCCTAAAAAAAAAACCAAACCAAACCCAAACTAAAAGTGAACTCCCAGTTATCCACCCTCTCCAAGTATCTCAACCCCAGCCGTAAATAAGCAGCCAGTATAACACTGTTGGGTTTTTTGCCTTAAAATAATGTATCTACTACCTTCTTTAGTGGTAACAAAGACCTGTCAGGGACAAAGGATTAAGTCTTATTTGTAGGATGTCCCCTAAAGAGTGTCAGTACAGGACTGAAGAGGTTTCTCTCCAGACAAATGTGTTCAAAATAACCAGACTATTTTGGGGATGAGTTCACTCAACATTCCAAGCTAAGCTTTCATGCAGGTGCATAGCTCTGCTTAGAGGAGGCAGCACAAGCATTGGTTTCTTCTACCAACAGTAAGCTCACAGACTCCAAGGTAATTATCTGACATTGGTGGCAACACAGGGATGGGTGACACCACATACTAGCATCTCCACCAGCAGTAACACTTGTATATTTTCTGCAGCCAAATTCTAAAACAAGTTTCTAAAAACAGGACTTAAATTTGCAATGTTTTTATAACTGTCCACAAGTTTTCCTTATTGCACTTCTGTCTTAGGCTGACCTTTTAGTTTCAAGCCAAAATAACTCAGTTTTTTTTGAGGACATAGCTGGGAAGATATTTGCACATGACAAGATTCCTATAAAAGTTTTGCCGAAGAGCTCTAAAGCCTCCCCTAATCTGGGGAAGAAACATGAAGCTAAGGAGGTTATTCCAGTGTCAGTCATACACCTTCTGCAGTCTCTTAACATTCTTGCATATTTTGCCTAGTTATAATTCAGGAAGGCATCTGTGCAAGAGACTATTTGTCAGCTGCTAAAGTTCAGTTTCTTTGAAGATTCATTCCACCTGCACCAAAACAAGCACCATCCCTCAAAATACAGGCAACCAGACACACAGGAGGCACATGGCATTCCAGCTGCAGAGCTAAATAAGATGTTCTGCCCTTGGGTGCTGGGATCACCATGGAAGCAGGCCTAAGATTAAGACCAGATAGCGTCTCACTCTCCCTTCCTCTACACTGTACCCAAGCAGCAAAGGAAATATTGAGGCAGATTAGGAGCAAAGCCAGGTACAGAGCAGCATGGGAGGAGACAGGCATCAGAACTAGGGAAAACAGGTAAAAGAATACAGGAAATAAAGTAAAGCAAGAGCGTGCAGAAGATAAACTTTCCCAGAACCTGGAAACTATACCCATTATTCCGAACTTCAACTTTCTTTTCAGCCCCTAGATGAACAGCAGATTTATTGACAACATTTTCTTACCAATAGCCCCTTTTGATAGTAACCCTATGAAAAGAGTATTTGATAAACTCTACAGTGCAGCTATTCAACACGGCATACACGGTCAGTGTAACGACTACAAGGATAATTGTACTCTTTGCTGGGTGAAAAAATGGCTGGATGGATGAGCCCAAAGGGCAGTGGTGAATGGAGTTAAATCCAGTTGGCGGCCAGTCACAAGTGGTGTTCCCCAGGGCTCAGTGTTGGGGCCAGTTCTGTTTAATATCTTTATCAATGGTCTAGATGAGGGGATTGAGTGCACCCTCAGCAACTTTGCAGATGACACCAAGTTGGGAGGCAGAGTTGATCTGCTTGAGGGTAGGAAGGCTCTGCAGAGATCTGGACAGATTGGATCGATGGGCCGAGGCCAACTGTATGAAGTTCAACAAGGCCAAGTGCCAGGTCCTGCACTTTGGTCACAGCAACCCCATGCAGTGCTAC
>JANZLQ010000089.1:27887006-27910500 GCA_026212715.1 Elanus axillaris
CCGCCCCGGCCCCGGCCCCTCGCCCCCGGCCGCCTCGGCGGTAGTTACCACAGGGCGACCAAACGCTGCGCCCTTCGGGGCGCACCGCCGCGGCCCCATCCTCCGCTCCCGGGCCGCCTCGCGGCGGACGCGCCGCCCGGCGGGTCCCGTGCCGCCGTCCGTCTGCTCTCCTCCCCGGCCTTCCCTTCCGTCCCGGCCGGCACGCCGCGGGCGACCAGCGACGGTCTCCGCCCGCCCGCCACCTCCTTCCTCCTCCTTCCTCCTCCTCCGGCCGCAGCGGCTCGCCGGGCCGTCACCGCCATCCGGCGGCGGCGGGGCGCGGGCCGCCCCCTGGCGTCGGGCTGCCGCAGCATCCCCGCGGCCGCTGCCCGGCCGCTACCTCGGCCCCGGCCGCGGCGCTGGTGCCTCTCGGCGGGGCGCTGCGCCCCGCGCCCCGCTCGGCCGCAGCGGGGGAGGCTCCGTCCCTTCACCCTTCCTCTCGTCGTTGGCGGTTGACAGCGCGAGGCGGCCCGGGGCCCCTGTCCCACCGTCTCGGAGGGGGAACCGCGGCTCAGGTGCTGACAGCCGAGCCTGCGGCCGCGGCTCCACTCGAGGGCAGCGGCCGCCGGCGGAGGCGGCGCGGCCTCACCGACGGGAACGGGACCCCCAACACTCCCGCCGTCGAGCCTCGCCGGCGCTGATCTCCACCGGCCGGCTGCGGGAGTGAGGCGCTCCCCGGCGCACCGGTGGTGCCGGCCGGCGTGTGCTTTGGGAGGGCGGGAGGGCTGCAGGCGTGCCGCCGAAGTGCCATGGTAGTGTCGGTTCGCCCCCTTCGGCTGCCGTGTCCCGAGGGTGCGTGCAGCTGGCAGGCGTTAATGGGCAAAAATGGACCGAATAACTGCGTTGGCACTGGTGCTGTAAGAGTCCCGGGCACGGATCAGCTCCTGCTGTGCTGCCTACTGTAAAAACACACAGCTGGAGATGTTCCCTGCTCCTGGAAGCTGATAGCCTAATTACATGGGAAGAGGTCATGGGACAGGCAGGGGAACGCAGATACCTGGCAGACCCTGCCGGCCTACGGCCTGAGCAAGGGCACCCACCTGTTGCTGGGTTTTGCCTTCAGCCATCCTGGCGAGGAACAGCGTAAGAAGGGGAGGAAGGGCTTACGTGAAGGAGGATAAAGAAATAGCTTTGCTGCAGTTAACAGAGGACATAAAGGTTAACATAAGGACATCATGGGAGAAAGCATGAAAAGCCTTGCTTATTTGAAAATTTAAGAAATGAGCTGTTAGGGCTGACATCACGGACCGATCAGACTCATGAAAGAGACTTTCTCAAAACTGGCGTGGAAACAGTAATGAGGTGCCTGCAAAGGCAGTGCAAACAGCTTGCTTTTTTGCATGGTAGCAAAGAGGAGACAGCATAGAAATGGGTGACTTGCATAGAAACACACGCAAGGTAAATTATCTTTGCAGCATGTTCTAGTCTAGATGCCCATTAAAAGGAAAATTTATATTAAAACTGGTGAGTTTAGGGGTAACGCAACTGCTTGTACTGAGGGGGAATGTTACTTATTTCTCAATCAGACAGACAATCAGCCAGAACCTCAGATCTGAAACACTTCAGTCTTTGTAAGTACGTGCATATGAGAGGCAGAGAGAGACTTGAAAGTTCAAAGCAAATCCTGCTGATGTGATTTTTTTAATCCAAGTTTGCATCTTCATTTACACCTTTTTGATTTAGATACAACCGAAAAGGTGCAAGAGCTTACCCCACATACCTAAAAAGAATTTCCTGGGCAGCTCTTGGAAATCTGAAGTCTGAATATCGGCACTAGATTTGGCCACAGCAAAGTCCTAATCTTAAAGAAAACTTACACTGCAACAAATCTAACCCAGATCTAGAAAAGGCCTTTCTCTCTCCCCGTCCCCCTCTCCCCAATACTCCCATGCTTTGTACTTTGATTTGCACCAGGAGTTTCTCCTCCTCTCACAGCTGTGTACTATGAAATTGTACACGTACCTCGGTGAAGAAAGCAGAATATACGTTTAATGCTAACTGATGCACATTTTTCATTTTCCTCCTTTCTAGTTGTATTTTCATACTTTCAGAGTTTTGGCACTAACTGGCACCAGTTCATGTGTTTTGAAATGAAAGCATGCTAAGAAGGGAGATTGGCAGAAGCCTCCATCATCTGGCCTCATCAGTTTTCACTGTTTACAACAGCAATAAATGTACTCTAAAGGGGCCATACTCCTCTTGATGTCAGAGGAATATATATACAGAAGGAGAGGAAGAACAGCCTAAATTTAGCTAGCAGAAAGGAGACATCTGCAGCAGTTAGGTTGGTTTTGCTGACTGACAAAAATATATTATTACAAAGCAAAAAAAGTTTTTTTGCAGTTAAAGGAACCACCATAAAGAAACTACTTTTTTTTTTTCAAAAACAGGATTTGATGTTTCCAAGGCTTTTTTATTTTAAATAAGAGGTAATCCCATTATATATGGTCATTGTGCTGGGGACAGAGAAGTAATCCCATATATAATATCCTGAGACAGCATTTCTCACTTGTTACTAATGCTCCAGGAAAAAAAAAAAAAAGAAAACATCAAAGAGGGGGTCAGGTCGACGGATCAGCAAGCCAGGAAGCAATTAGGTAAGCCTTATTGTACCTCAGAGAGCAGTGCTGGTTCCTGGCACTTCTGTTTCAGTTCTAGGAGTGTATTTGTTGATTGAAGGTGGTTGAACCAGAAAGCACAGTATTAAACTTCAGTATATAAAGTGGTTATGAAGTTCCAGTACATATAGAAAATATCCCACGAATGGAAAAATGGCATTTTTACTTGCACATTGCAGTAAGAGTCAGTGTTGCAAAACCATTCTGTATTACACATCGTCTTTTCCAGGCTCCAGTTTTCAGGAAATTGTGTAGTTCCCTTTGGAGGAAGGGAAAACTGGGTAGGAACCAGAGCATCGTTTGTGCCACAGCTTAAGCAACATAATTTAAATCAAACCATTATAGGCAGCATACAGAAAGGCTTGTACTTAAATTGTAGCTGGTGTGGTCAGCATATAAGTCAGCATTATGCTGTGCTCAACACGTCCTGGCTGTGGTCCAGAATGACCCTTGGCATAGGAACTCCAGAACAATTACACGAAGAAGCAGCCCGTTGTTGTTGTAGCCCTCTTGGCCCCAGAAGCAGTTGAGGATCTGACCGATGCCCCCTCTCCCTGCCTTCAGATCTCACTGTTAAAATCCCTTCTTTTGCAACCACTGCCAGCAGCCTGCGTGGGACTGTACCTCTGGCAGGGGCAGGCAGCTTGCTACAATGCATGTATTGCTCTGCCTGTTGAAGGACACGGTCCTTAAGGGCAATGTGCTGTATGGGAGCAGGCAGCTTACAGCAGCAGGGCAGCCAGCACAGCCTCGATGTGGAAAAACGTCTGTAACAGCCACCGATCCTAGCCCATGGCATTTGTGCACACCAGGAAAAGCAGGCAAGAGGCTAATAAACCCAGTTTACAAACCCATAGTGAACATAGACAATGCTTTCCCATTTTGAGAAACTATGCCAGAGCTTGTTGACAGCTGCCTGCTCTGGAAATTATCACAGTAGTGACCCCTGCCAGGGACTTGTACCTGACCATACACCAGCTCCTACCTCCTCAAGGCAGGCTAGCTGCCAAATGCCACTTTGAAAATGGCCCTGCTCTGGAAACATCACCTGTATGGCTGACACCCCACTGCAGGGAATAGGAGTGCTGTCAGTCTTATTTCTTGCAGCAGTCACACTTTGGCCATAGGCAGGGCAACATGATGTGGAGGGGTCTGACTTCATGCCAGCTACCTGGTGGACCCCTTAAGAACCACTGGAACAACTTGACAACCACGTGGACTGCTCAAAATGGCAATATAAGTAGATGTGTTGCATGTGGTGCCCCACACAGTAACTGGAGAGGTATGACGAACTCAGGAGACTTCAAGAAACATTCACTAGATCCACACATAACACATCAATCAACACAGCAACAACCATTTGAAAACCAAAACAAAAAGGACAAAAAGGACAGCAGACATCACTACATTGCAAGAGTTTACAGTTGTCAGTATGGCCAAGAAAATACAATAGTAACAAGCTCAGACAAACCGTTACAGCAGAAGGCGGGGCAGACTAACTCAATAAATACTGGTACACGTATTGATATTCAAGTTGGACATGGGTGTATAAGGTAGCATATTGCCAGAATTGATAAAACTAACTTTAGCAAAAAGAATTGCTGCCTGTTGAAGAGTAGTGAGTAAAACTTGAGAGTTTTTTATATTGGGCTTAGTAATAAAAGAAACCACAACAAGAAAATTAATCGTTTCTGTCTTATGTTTGTCATGTGTTTAATGCCCAAAGTCACCATATAGTATAGCAGTCACCATATAGCACACAGAGCAGATGATTTCTGGTTTTCATATGGAACTGGGAATTGTTACGCATAAAAAGATCTCTGAAAACTGCAGATAAGTTTTCACTTCTCTTCCCCTGCAGACTCGGTGCAATGCTCCAGAGCTAACTGGGGAAGCAATGAAGCTAATGAAGCCTGATTTCCCCTGGCTAATAAGGAATGAAGCCTGAATGAAGTTAGCTTGTTCATTATGCCTCTACTCATCTGGATTCTCTGATGTCTGATAAGATTGGATGTGCCACAGCCTTACCTCCCAGGAGCTGTCTTTTCAGGAGAGTGCCTTTTCTTTATCATCTGTAATTTTCTGGGTTATAAGAGATGCAAACAACTTCTTACAGAAGCATTTTGCTTGAATGAAAGCATGGCATAGTAGCATGTCCTTTTTTTCCTGCAAGAGCTACTACATACAGCTAATTTTCATGAGGCTACTAAAGATTAAAGCTACTCTTCATTATATTGCACAGTTACTGTGTCACACAACCCAATGAGTCACATGCCCGTTGTATATACTGTTAGCAGTCAAAATACCAGCTCACTCTTTTCTATCCATCTTCGTTCTTGTGGGTAAAATAAATTGCTGCCTATCACACACAGAAGGATCCACTCTAATTCCAGTTGTTAAAATCAAAGTTTTATTAAAAATCACAGTTCTGCTTATTTAAATTAAGCCTACTCAATAGAATTCTTATGGGATCATCTTACGCATCTCTAATTGTCTTCTCTGTATAAGAAAGATTTAAATCAAAGTTTCCCCAGTAATACTGGCTTCATATTTTTAATTTGTGAATTCTGTATCCAGTGTTTGTCCTCATAACTGAAACTTGTCTTAGGTTAATTTGATCTTGATCACAACACAAAGATGCCTTTATTCTTAGGGTTAGAAAGCTCAGCTGAGTATGACTAGTAGATGAACATGTTCCTGTTTACAGGGAGAGTAAGAACTGCTCTTTTTTAAAATCTGAGAAGAAAAAAATTTTTTTTTTCCCCATCATTGTGCAGTTTATGTGCCCTGAAGCTGTTTGAGATCTTGTGCAATTAGGGATTGTATGCTGTGCGTATAAAGTCATCTCATCTTTCTTTTGCTCTTGTAATAAGGTGTACCTATTCAGTTTGGAACAGTTCACAATCCTACAAAAGAGTGAGTTTTGTTATTCTAGCAATCTCAGGAACTAGAGCATTACAGGAAATGGTACATGACTCCTATTTCATTATTTAGAATGTTTTATTTAAATGTATTTACCTAATGTACAGAATAGTGTAATCTGGCTCCTAATGCTCCAATGCCTTCTGGGAGGCTGCAAAACATCAAAAACAAAAACATACAAAACAATATTAATTACAACCTAGATCATCTTCCTCTTCACTTTCTATAATCAGGGCTGTGTTATATAATATCAGCTTAACAGCTTCTTAGTTGACTTCCTGATGTAAAGATAAACATCATTATATAACCTGCCTATTTTAACCTTCCCAATCAAATTAAGCAGAGAGGTTGGTGTATTGTATGGAATGAGTTTGTCTGTGAAAATCCAACCCAAGAAGTAAACCCTCCAAGAGTGGGTTAGATGCTCTTCAGCAGCATTTTCCTGTGAAGAGTACAGCAGTTGCTTTGGGTTTTGCCTGATCAAAAGCTAGCAGGTGTGTTTAGCAAATTAATTTAGGAATTTTTCTATGACCTAGTGTTACCCAATTAAAACACAATCTATTCACCATAAATTTAACTCTTCACATCGTACGAACATATAACAAATCCCCCCAAAATAGCGTTTGGACAAAACACAAGAAAGTGCTATTAAACCTCACTGTGGCATTCAGACGCAGGCTATGCAAAGTAAGACCTTCTCCCAGAAAGTGCAGAAGCCACTTTTACTCCATTGCTTTTTCCTTATTTCTGTGGCACAGTCCACAGCATGCCTTGAAGTGGAGCCGCTAGCCATGGCTCTGTTTACTCCGTGCTAATTTTCAGGCAGCTGCTTTCTGGCCAAGGTAGCTTGTCCAGAGTTCTTGCACTGTCCTAGTATCAGCTCAGACATCTGTACAAGCCTAACCAGCCCTGGAGTACAGAAAGTGCTGTGCCTGAACCACGCGATCCAGTAGCACACAGCAAAATGACATCACAGCATATCACATCAAGATACCTTTGTCTTCCCAACCCAAACAATGTAGTATTTGTAGCAGAGAGCATGAAATTATGCCTAGCCTTACACCTCTTACACAAGGGTGAGATCTACATACATCTGCTGCCACCACATTGTCCATCACTTGCACCTGAAGAAACAAATAGTGTTTGCATTTTGGGATTAGATTAGTTAAGTAGAAAAACTAGAAAGGGAGTTTGGCAGTGATTTTTATAGGAATCAAAATCATACTTGTCAGAAAGTACCTTCTTTCAAAAGCTAAGAACCACTCTCCAAATAAACACTTTTTTTGCAAGGTATTAATCCTAATTCACACCCAACACAGTATTTCCAAACACTGCTGGAGCACACTGAGCATGTGGAGCTCTTAAAGTCACCCCTCTCTCTCCCAGGATGACAGACAGCCTTTTTAAAATTCCCTCTTCCCATGCTAACACCTACCTTTTGAGCTCACCAGATAACTGAAAACATGTATTTGAGCGCTATTAGGAAGAGCAGAGACAGTAGGCTGCTGGTTTGCCCTTCAAAAACCATAGCTCCATCTGTAGCATTTTGCCTGCTAGTAGCTACAGGCTATGCTATGAGTACCCAAGTCCCAAGCTTCCCATCTCCTGCTCAGCCTCACTCCCTGCTGCTCAAGATGGCAGAAGTTTTCTGCAGAGTTCAGCTGAGGAGTTACTGGAGCCAGCATGCTCAACTGGCCCTCAGGGCTACCTCTGGTGGTGAGCAGGTAATTGAATTATCAGGCACGCCTTCCCTTTAATAGGTTTTTCTTCCTCCTTGTTTGTGTAGAAGCTTTGGGAGGATAAAGGTGAGTATGTTCCAGTTCCACAGCTATGTGAAGGAAAAGAGCAGTGCTAAAAAGGAATGCAGCTACAGAATTCAAGAAAAGTTTTGTTTTGCTTAGAATTTTACAAATAATTTACAGTCTAGAAGGGAGAGGCTGCCAGTGACTGAAGCTGAGGGGTGAGTCCTCCAGCGTCTCACTGAAAAAGTGCAGAGCTGGAGCAACTCTGGATGAGCAGTGAGGACACCTGGAAAACTATGTCCAGCTATGCAGGGATCTACTGATGAAGAGGACCTAGGGGCTGCAGAAGTTGCTCACAGTTAATGCATCCTACCCTTCACTCCAGGTGAAGTGAGCATTCAGTGGTGCTGAGCTCCCATTAACAGTGAGCATCCTGCAGCACTCACACAGCTTTTCTGTTATACTTTGATATGTGTTTAGGTACAGAAAGTCCTTGTAAATCTGGTCTGTTTTCAAGAAAGGACTTTGCAGAAAGCCCTCATGTGGGTTTTGTAAAAAAAACCCTTTAAATCCTAGTGGTATTGTGTCTACTGTTACTGAATATAAGAGGTTGTCAGAGTCCAAAGGAACCTGTTACTGATTCACATGCAGATTGCAGTTTGTCCTTTCAGTAAATCCTCTGTAATAGATAGCTTATTTAAGCTTTCTAGCTTGCACATCACTTATCTTGGCCCAATTCCCTGATCAAATATCACTGCAAGTTGAGGTCAATAGAAATTTTAACAGTTCCTGATGGTAAATTCCTAAGGAGCATGTACCAGACTCTCAGAATCAGAACTACTTCTGAACACACCAACCTAAGTTTTTTGCTGCTGTTGGCAAAGGCTTGCATGGACTGGTAACGTTTCCAGCTGGGTCCAGGTATCTGGCTATATGCTCCAGAAATCTACAGGGAAGCTGGCTGCAATAATCAAACATACACACTCAGAGACAACAAGTACTGTAGGGCTATTTACTACTGATATTCCAGTGCTTCTATTCCTTCCATTTGCTTCTTGTCCTCAAAATACAGCATTTCCGGAAATAATCTATCGACTTTCTTTATTTTCAGATTTTCATTACAGGCAGGAGTGGAAATCTTCCACTAACCAAAAGTGTGTTTTTTGCAAGGTAAAAAGTGATATCACCGGAGGCTGTACTACAGTCCTTCTCAGATCTACACTATTGCAACAGTAGAGTGCATTGAGTAACTAACTAGTTTGTCCGATACCAAGACTGACTCATAAGGACGAGAAAAGTTGGCAGACAGGTGTGTATGCTTGCAGTTCTTGTCCAATTTCTGTGGTAGCTTAGAAATGTGGCAGAAGAAAACATTAACTTGGTGATGCACAGGCCCTTCTTCTGGAATGGTTTACATTTATGTGTTTGCTTAATGCTGAAAGCAGCGAACTTTCTTTATTTATTTTTGGTTGCAGAGACCATGTGGACTAGGACTTAAAGGTAAAATATTTTCCCTTTTCTTTCATCAGTAAATACTTCACACTCTGCAGAGACAGACTTACAGAAGAAGCATGAGGTGACGTGAAGAGCTGCAGCAAAAAAAATGCTGTGAAGTTGAATAGTATAGAGATCAAAGTCATACCAGGCAGGAGGTGGAGGCAAGAAATGCAGGTATTCAACACAGGATGAGCGTGAACCCTTACTGAGATGTGGCCATGAAAGGGGAAGAGGATTGATGGAGGCTTCAGGATAGAGATTTTCAGCAGGTAGGGTTATCCTAATGGCCCTGTACAAAACACTAGTGAGACCTCTCCTAGAGTAATATATAACCATGACCATCTGTGTTCAACAAAGGTTAATTTGCACTAGAAGGCAGCAGAGGAGGGCTTCTGGGATGATGACCAGAGTAGAGAGCCTTAGAGGATACCCTCAGGTCAGCCAGGCTATTGAGGAAAAAGAACGAGATTCCCCCAGAAAGCTTCCTGGGACTAAAGTAGTGAGGCTAGGGCCTGCTTCCTAACTAGAAGAGCACAGACAAGTCACTGAGCTGGTTTCAAGGTAGGACTTGATGGAGCCACACATCACAGTAGACTGAACACAGTAAAATGTTGCTTTCTAAGTCCACACAGTGTTCTTTGAATTCCAGGTTCTAAAGGCTTGGTGCCTTTCACCTTGGATGCTCACAGACTACACCGTGTATTTAAATAGAAAAGTAAATTTCACAGCCAGATTTGGACTGCACCTGCCTTGAAATTTCTCTATATTAAGGGGAAACAGTGTACAAAGATGTAGATTTTGGTTTTGCTTTATTCCAGTAAATTCTCTCTCTCACACAGTTTTTCTTGTGCCTTCATTCTTGACATTTCTGGGGTCCTCTGGTAGGTGGTCTGAACAGTGTTGTAAGGTACAGCAGCTTCAAGATAACAAGCTGCTGAAAGGCAGGAGTCCTGATGACTATTCTGATAGCTGAGGACATCTCTAGCATAGTAAAACACTACATATGCTCCTCTAATGTAAGGTGAGCAGGAGGGGATAGACTAAAACTGCTACGTTTGGGGTTTGGTTTGGGTTTTGGGTTTTTTTACTGCTTTATATTTAGTCATATCAAGGAAGGGACAAAAATCAGCTAGTAAGGAAGAGTAGTATTCCCCTCATCAAAGCTGCACTGAATTTACACTTCTGCTCTAGGATTGCTATGAGCTTCCAGACCTGTGCACTAAGGGTAGGCTAAAGAGAACAGCTCAGTCCACCATCATTCATCTGAATCCAAGGACTTCTACTTACTTTCCTAACCAGAAACAGCTCTGTATTCTCATAGATCTTCTGGCATCATGCAGATGTACAGCATGCCTCACATTTCAGAAACTCACTAAGGATTTACTCAATTATTAATTAAAATCTCATTTGATTATGATTCTATCACATGCTAGAGGAAGCATCCAGTTTCATTGCAAACAGTTAATTTAGACTCTCTGAAGATGTTCCATCATTTAAAACAAAACCAGCAGTCCAAAGAAAAAAAACTGTATCATTATTTATGGCATTACATTACAATTCAGATAGGATTAACAAACTCTGTTTCTATGCTCTTTAACAATATAATATGATGAAACATGCTGGCTGTGTTAATTATTATTTGCTAAGGCAATTTATGCAGGGTACATCTTTTGTGTACTTCCAGTGAATTTCTGATGCATCTCTGCCTCTGCAGCTTTCGTTTTTCTCTGCTTTAGCTTAATGTAACTAAAAATGATAATTTTGTGGGTAGTCCCTGCTCAGTGAGCCACATGCTCATATTTATATCAGAAACAGGTCATAGCTTTAAGGACTTAGCAACTGAAGTGTGCTAATTTCTATCTGGGGCTGGAATTATCTGCTACATACACATTGTGTCTGGTTTTTATATAGGCCCACAGAACTGAAGGGTCATTGCACAAGAATAAAGCAGCCCCATCAGATCTCACTTGCTTGATTCCTTCTGTGGACTTCATTTGAGTTTCTGCAGTTAGTCAGGAAGGGTTCGATTCTGCTGCTACCCTGCCCCACGGTGCCCCAGCTCTCCACGCTGCTCCATGGCATTTTGCTGGCCGCAGTCATACCAGCGAGGGGACTGAAGGAGATTCTGCTGACTTTCAGCCCTTACTGACTCATGGTGCTTCAGAAATTTCACTACCCATGCAGTAGATGCTAGTAAGTAAACTATGTGGTCTAGCCCCAGTAAGTTTAAATTAGTATTTCCATACAATACAAACACTTGCTGCTTTTTATATTTTTGCAGCAAGTTATTTCTGTAAACTCTTTGGATAGATGGAAAGTACTTTTGAAAATGTGGAAAACATATAAAACTCCTCCGAATACCCTGAAGATTTTAACAGCCCACACATGGACCAATTTCTTTTCATTGCTGGTGCCTGCAATGGAAAGCAGGCTGCTAGCCCAGACAGTTGGAGTCCAATCCCTTACAACAGTGTCACTATTAAAGCCAGGGAAGTCACCCCACAATCACCAGTCAGAATGAATCATCAGCCTGGTATACAGCAGTTTCAGCAATGATCTATATTGAAAGCAGAACACAAGTTTTTGTTTTACAGACCCCAAAAAGCTTTTCAAAGTCTGTGCAGACCTCGGGAGTCACTTCCAGACTCATTAAACAATAGGCTTAATTTCTTAGCTCACCTTTACAATGTCCAGAGATCCACAGTTTGAGGAAAACCATTCAGCTAGAAGGAAAGATGAGGTGGCATGTTGGAAGTGCAAAACAAGAGTCCCTGCTAGTTGGTGTTGATGGAGTAGCAAGGATGTGGGGCGCCCAGCCTTATCACACGTGTACCAGGCTTGTGGCTCCCGCTTCATCCCAAAAAGTTTCAGGGGCACACCACCTTTCCCTAGGAGTTATTGGGAGGCTCAGCTGGGGACCAAGTCCCCCTGAACAGCTGAGATCACTTAAGCTCTCTCAGCTGGAACCAGAGACATCTTCAGAAAAGCCCTTCAGGAGCAGTAACAGCCCCAGTGCTGGGGAGAGGGTCATGTGGTGAAATGCAATGCACTTTCTTGTGGACAACTGCCCCAAGGCTGACAGGGCAGCAAGGCCCCTCAGGGACTGCTAGAGGGCTTCCTGGGACACAGGTACTCCACTATGATGTTTATTGTGCTGTAAGCGATCACAGACCCTGCTAGAAACAACCTGTAAACTTTCTTCTTCGTACTAAAGAGCTGCATTACATGGGCTGAGATCTGTTACACCTATCCCTCCAGCAGCACTTGTGGAGTAACTAACTCTCCATGAAAGCAACCACTCAGCTAATTTCTGTTGCTTGTGCAAAAGCATACACGCAGATAGGATATTTCATCTCTATTTACACTTCAACTTCTTATTCCTCCTTTTATTACATAGCATGTTATTGCCAGTACTTCAAGAAGCTGTCTACCCAGTGGTGATGTACCATTTGCAGGCAGAATGGTTCCCCTGGCAGTGCTGTATCAGGGGTTCAGTGCACCAGCACTCCTGAACCCTGTGTCAAAGCAGCTTTCCGCAAAACTCTCTTGAAGCTCTCCTTTCATCTCATGTGCCCATTATCCTTTAACTCTGCTCTCTACTCTCCTATTTGTATGTAGTATACCTTGCAGCTCACTGAATATTAAAATTTTTTTTACATAAAAAAAAATGCCTTTAAAGTTTTGAAGGGCTCTATATTGCTGTTCCTGAACTCAGCAATCTCCCAGGACAGATGCTGTGCAGGCAGCCAAAGGAAAGCTTTCTTCAAGTTCTTTTACAAAGCACCTGAACATTGCTATGGAAGGATGCAAGTATTTCCTCTACAGTGTCTCAGGTAAGACTGCTGATAAGAAATATCAAAACTGCCCACCCTCATTACACCCACCATCAGACTTTAAGCCCCTTCAGTCACTACCAGTTATCAATATTGCTCGACTAAATATTATATAGCAAGTTAGCCAGGTTTACTAGCATAGTCTTTCAAATATGTGGGTTTGGGTTTGGTTTTTTTAATTCCAGAGTGACTTTTTTTAAACAGTACCAATCTGAATGGAGGGTGGGAGGGGTCTAAATTAGCAATGGTCTTGTGTGCCCATTTACAGCTTTCCAGGTCACACACACTTCACAACAGTACAGTAACACTAGAAAAGTCTCTGCCTCCACTGAGCAACACTTTTGGGCAGATAAATGAAGTAACATATTCTCTCACAGTGGGGGAGGCAGCTAGATTCTTTGCCCTAATGAATATTTCTGGCAATTTTACTATGCTAAATGACAGCAAGAAGTTCTCTAGAATCTCACATTACTTCTTCCAGCTATACAAAATGCTCACATAGAGCCTCTGACACTTCTGGCTCCATAAGGCCACAGAATTATCGTTAGGTTGTGGAACACTTAGGAGGGGATATACATGTTTCTAATGTAATGTAAACAGCCAACTCACATGATCCACAGCAGAACAGTGAATCTACACATTCCTTCCCCTTAGATTGGTTGTGAGGTTTTTCTGCTTAACACCTAACGCTGCTAGCATTTGGGGTACAGCTGCAAAAATAGCTCTGTTTGTGGTAGGCTGGTTGCATCATTCATAGCTGCTGCAGCAAGCCTCGGGGCTGCTGTTCTTAATTCAGGCTATAATGCATCTTCAGTGCTGGCCCTTTGTAGAGGAAGATGGAAGAGATACCTTTTCTCAACTTTCATCAGCAAAAAGCAACGGGCAAAGTTTACACGTTGCCTGCGCTGTGCTGAGGAGGCAAAATTACCATGTAATGAGACTGATAAAGGGCAGATAGACTTGTCTGAGGCTGGAGTCCATGCAACTGAGGAGCTGACGGCATGAGGACAGACATGTGCCCCTCCGCCCCGAGCTCTGCCGGCCTGGGTCAGTCCCCGGGACGTGCTGGAGTGATCTGAATGTGCCTCATCCGTACCAGGCCTTAGCACAGCAAAGTACCCACATCCCGCTGATGGCAGTGCAATGGCTACCTTTGGACACAGAAACCCACCAAGCAAGAGTCAACCTTGAGCAGGTATGGCTCTGCCAGAACAGCAAGAAAGGGCTAAAGCAACTGGCCATGTTCATGGTTTTGTGTGTTGGACTTTCTGGTCCTAAAGCCCTGCTTTCAAAAGGCTCTTGCTTTACACGTTGGACCCCATAGCCTGAGACAGCTGCAGTCAGTGCTCTGCAATCACCTAGATTCAACTTTCTTCAAAATAAGAAGTGCCACTGCATTACCACCTATGAAACTAAAAGCAGAATGGGAAAAAACATACATATGCAAATGGTTATGCATAACTGTCTGAAGTTCTTAAGAGATTGCATGAAAAATAGACATGGAAGTTTCACAGATTTTCAGCATGACTCAGGGGGCATCCAAACAGTAAATGTGACTCATGGACTGCGTAGGCATGTACAGGTATGTGGGTAGGCTTCTGGAAGCCATATGGTTTCCTGCAGGCACTGAGTATCAGCACAAGTGGTGGCAGGGAGAAGAAATGTGACGTTTTATCACATAACAAGCTATTTAAGCACTGCCTGTCCAAGAATTGCTAATGGAGCAGAGCCTGGCAAGAGCTGGCTTCCATCAGCACTGCAGAATAGCATGGCTCCTCTAAAGAACCAGATCTATTTACAGGAAACTCTTTGGAGCACAATGAAATTTAAGGGGGTGAGAGGCAATTATATTCCAAAATAATTTGTTTTTGTTAAAACTGGTCTTTGAAGAACTCTCTATAGGAGGCCACAGTCTGGCAGAAAAAGGACATCATGTGGGACCCTGGCAATATTTGGGCTTTGAAATTGCTTCCAGCTGCTTTCACATCTGAATTCTAATAATGTTTAAAAATGAACAACCAAGCTTGGATCCAAAGCAAGACACCTACCCCACAAAGCCAAAGGAGTTGTACCTGCTTAGGCTCGTCTAAATGTGCTATGAAGTACTGTAATTAAATATTCAGGTAAACTTAACCAGTCAAAGAACAGGCATGCTGCTATTGTCAGTTCCTGGCACTAGACAGTGCACAGACCCACAGTCCGCTGAGGACAAGGTAAGTCTGAAACGCTGCTACACCACCAGGGAATTCAATACCACCACCCTACAGCCCCCACCAACAGAGCCACAAGAATTTACAAGGTTGTTTTCCCTCCGGGGAAAGAAACAAGAAGGTGAAACAGAGACATTGATTTTGTGACTTTACATGAGTAGCGTGAGCCAGGGCAGACACTTATCAAAGGGCAACTACACATGATAAATATACACTGCCTCTTCTTATTTGACAGCTGCAGCCTGACATTTATTTCCTGCAAGATTGAAGGAAAAGAGTGGATGTTTTTCTCCCAGTATTCTTCCTACAGCAAGTACTTCCCCTACTCCAAAGCCCATAAAGAAACTGAAAAAGAGGGGGTAAATAGCAATTACAGGTTATGTGAGCGAAACAGATTTTTTTTTTTTTTTGTTAGAAGTCAGTATCAATGCAACATAGCATGTGGCAGACATGGTGCATTTGCTTCTGCAGCTTCAGTCTCAAGGAACAGGAGACCAGTGAGGAAATCAGAATGGATTCATGTTTATTTTGTCAGCCAAAGGTATCTAAGGACAGGAGGCTTGCATTATGCTTTGGATCCCATGGGTGCTGGTTGTCTGATGATGGGACTGAGATGATCTTCGCCATGCTCACAGCAAACCTGATCTGCTGCAGAGCTGGGGTAATGCTTCCTCTGCACAATGCAGGTGTTACTTGGAGTCTCTCTCCAAAGAAGATTTCCACCAAAAATGAGGACTCTTTGGCCTGAAAGCATCAAAAACCTGGAGAAAGCCTGTGCAGTGTGAAGCAAATCTCCTTTTGAGATCTGTACTTAAAAAGATAATTACTCTGGGGCATGTCCTGTGGTCTGTGGCTTTCACAGTGATGGAAAACCCCATTCTCACCACAGTGGAGACATCCACAGATAGCATAGACTGAGTTACTCTGCTTTTGGGGTAAGTGAGAATTTTGCTGATAAATACTTATAGATGAGGTAATTGCCTTCTGTCAGGGCTGCTTTTACATTATAGCAGATTCAATGAAGGAAAAAAAAGACAACCATCTTGATCTAACAATACATGAGAAAAAACTGGAATGACAGAAATAAAACACTAGTCTCTTAGCTGTCAGAACATCTATGCTGATACAGGAACAGGCAGGAAGACAACAGAGGGAGAACAGGTTACAAAACCAGTGATCAACCATGAAAGTTTACTTCTAAAAGCCATTTGAAAAGTATGGCCACTGAATAGTGAGCCACATGTTCAGAAGCTGATTAGGGTGCTTGTCCACTATCTCCTGTTGGCCTCTGCAGGAGCCATGTTATCTGCTTTCAAACATATAGCTAGTATAATTTTAGCTGGAGTCTTTGAGTACAGTACTGCTCCATCTTTTATTTAGTGGATGTAGAGAATATGGATTAAAGAGTCTTTTTCAGCTCCCTGGACAACCTATGACACCTCAACACCTTGAAGTTTCAGAATAGTTAAGGTAAAAATGGAAATATTTTCTCACCTTCCAGAAATCTGCCAGATCCACTTGGACAGGAGCTGTCTCACAGTGGTGGGCAGGGAAGGATGAGGGCAGTACTTATCTGCAGGAGTACTTCTGATGTGGGAAAGAGATGCTAGAGCTACTCCCACTTCCATGTGTGCAAGCACCCCTTGGCATGGATATAAATGAATACCCTGCCCCAAAAAGGACTGCCTCCTGGCTGCCCTTCTCAGGCACATCACAGGTGTCCCCAGTCATCCACCAGCTGAGCTGGTTTATATCCAGGACACTTCAGGCACACTGGCAAAAATGAAGCAGGCAATTACCAGCCTTGTGTGAAGTGAGTATGAACACCTGTGCAGGTCCTACATCCAGTTCACTTGTGGTTGATGCACTTCATGTTTCATTCTTGACTTGGCATGATCAGGCCTTTACAAGTAAGTCAAGCACTACTAAATAGACAAGCCCTGTAAGTCTTACATAGCCTTTAAATGCTAATCTTTCCCCAGAATCAGCAAGTCAATTAATTTTAATTTAACATAATAAAGATGTCTCTGTAAGAGCTTGAACATAACTGATCATGAAATCAACAAAATCTAATTACATCTCACTGATACTGCAATTATCAGCACAAGCAGCTGGCTGGTCAGGTGGGTCTGTGCCTTCAGAGGGGCAGAGCACTGAGCCCTGCTCCAGGGATGGCACAATCCCTCAGCAACAAGCCTGACAAGTTCCTTTGTCCCAGGGGGTAAAGACCTCAATCCAACATGGAGATAATGGAGGGGTTTCACTACAGCAGCACGGCCCAGGAAGGGCAGGACTGGAGGGGCAGAAGGGATCTCAAACCTTTTTAAAAGGAAACTCAATGCAAATTTAATAGGTCCCTGGATGGAGGCTCTGGTCCAGAGTATATTTCTAGGTGCTTTTTCCATCATGAGGAAAAGCAAGACAAATGCCAGGTTAGGGTAGAAAGGCAGTGGGTTTGCTGGGATCCTCCCTGTGGGACCTGCAGGGAGTTCAGGCTTGCCTGCCACTCACTCCTACCAGGAGCAGCCCCAGTAGCCACTCATCCTCTGACCAGCGAGGGGAGGTTGGCCTGGCACAGCGAGAGCCAAGTCTGCACGCAAAGCTGGCAGGGCACAGAGCAGGTTTCTGTGGGACTGCATTAACTCCTGGCTATTCCCTTCTGCACTCCCAAGTGGTGCCTTTGGTTCTGAGGACAGAGCCCTGCAGACACCTCAAGCCCTGCTTCTGCACAGAAAAAAGCTGTGTGAGTGTGCCTGTGCAACGCATTAGCAGCTATGGTTTTGTGTGCTGTGAAAAGGATCAGAAGAGCCTGTGATGTGGGCTGAAGATTTCTCTTGCAACCTCTGTGGCAAGTTAATTGCTGTTGATTACAAACCCAGTGCAGTTTTGTCAATTTGCAGCACAGAATAACAACAGCCATTTAAGAAAGCAGCCCTGCATCCAGCTCCTCAAGCAGAGAATTCTCACATTATTTAACAGCATGGTACAAGGCTGTTTAGGAAACAAATAGCACATAGATCTGGTAAGGGCCAGAAGGGATTGAGAAGCAGATAATAGCTACCTGGTAAGTAACAGAAGGTGTTACACTATCACCTCTTCGGCAGTGGCAGCTTGCTCTCATGAAGATCAGGTCTCTACTGCACTAGGCAGTGCAGGCAGAAGAGTCACTGTACGATGCCATGGTCCTGTGCTCTCTTTCTGCTCTTGTTGGTACCTTGCCACGGGGCCAGCTGAACCTCCGGGCTGTCTCACATCTACACTGCAGAAGCAGTCCTGTCCCTGTATGCTGGTAGGGCAAGGAGCAGAAAAGAGACAACCTGCAAGGCAAAGTGACTTGACCAAGGTCACCTGGCAGATCAACACCAGAGCCACATGCAAGGCTCCACTGAAATGAGTGGCTGTGGTCTGGGCATGGTGCCCTGAGCTCACCATGGGGTAGGGACAGCCCATTTGCAACTGGACACAGAAGTTGCTGGCCTTTCTTTAAATCAGCCCACCAGGTGACACCCTCCAAAATTTTTGCAGAACAAGAGAAAGAGATGCAATGCCTCACTTAAAGTCTCTGTTGGCCCTGCCAGAAGGACACAGAGGGGGAATGAGATGAGGCCAAGCCCCACCAAAGAAAGAGGCAGGAGACATATGTTGTCTGTGTCCCGTACCCTGGACACATGCTCAGGCAAGCTCTATGGGACACTCTTTCACACCATCTCATGAATGAAGTAATTTGCTATTGCTAAGAGAAGAACCAACACATCTGTACACAATGCTTGACTTAATTTTCTTATTCTACACAGCATCAAATAATTGCTTTTTATAACACATATTCAAAAGTCGGGTTTGTAACACATCCATGTTTTACATTATTTTCTTTCATTCAAATGTCACCATGTTGCATATGCAACTCTGCAGTCTGCCTTCTCACTAAGCTTGTATTGCCCTTTCCCAGAGGAATGGGAGCAAGAGCAGCTCTACTGAGTGGCAGATTTCTTTGTGGCTGTCCCTGATGGATGATGGTGACATAAGCTGGCTGTCTTGGGGATTTCACGTAAGCTGAAGCTTGGAAGGCTGAGCTATACAGAAGAAGCATCAAAGCACACCCAGGAGCCCAAAATAGGAAGGAGAAGGAGGCGCATGGACTGAAGTGGCTCAGAAGCACAAGATCTGGATAGCAGATTAAATATAAATTGCTGTGAATGGGGGTTAGTCTAAACCAGCTCCAACAAGACAGGGATGAGATGTCCTGCAGCATACCACAGGTACAGAGAGCAGAGCACTCCCAAGTAAAAATTCTCCCTCCGACCAAAGCAAGAAATCCCAAAGCAAAACCTAGATTGGTTAAAAACTATCAGTACCAGAAGTATTTTGGGGGCAGGTGGAAAAGATAAGTTTTGAAGGAGCAAAACACAGGCAACAGCGATCAGAAAGGAAAGAGAAGCAAGTACAGAGGGTCCCAACGCAGTCTGAAATCACTGGTTGCTACCTTCTTTGCTGTCAAAGGGATCTGGAGCAACATCCAGATCCAAACAAGGCCTGCACAGGCCATTTGGGAATTATAGTTTCAAATCTCAATTACAGTCATGCTGACATTACTGCAACCGGGAGTGGAAGTGTGAGGCTGCAGAGCCCCATTAAGGGAGGGATCACCAGCCTGTGTGGGGAGAGTCAGACAGACTATTTGCAAGTCTTTTTCCTTATACACTCCTCAAAACACCTTTGGCTCACTCCTTTATGTGACCAGGTAACAATGCAGAAAACCAACCTACTGACTACACATTTGAGGTGACATGCAGAAAAATCATAGAAAAATAAAAACACCCATACATGAAAATTCATAGCTTTGACTTGCTAATACATCCTCACACAGTGTGAAGCTAGGGCAAGAGCATTCAGGTGTGTTTCACAGATGCTTGTGAAGAGGGCACAGATGTAATCAGTGAACTGCAGTTGTCAAGTTCAGAGATGACTTGCAGGTTTCAGGGAGAGGAAGTGTTCATCTTCCCTGACTAGCTGTATGTGAACAGCAATGAGAAATGCTGTCACTTCATTGCTAAATCCAAAACAACACATTCACCTTTAATCTAATGCATTTTAAAAAGCATTAGTCAGACTAGGCACATGACACTGGTTACCCCAGAAGGAACGGTGAGTAAAGCTTAGAGTTTCCTAAGCAGTTTATAGGCTATATGTTATGCTTGAGTACCTCCTCTAAGTAAAAACCTCAAAATCCTTCATCTCTAGGGCCTTCAGGAGCAACAGAACCGATAACCAGCTGTGCAAGAAGCTGATGCAAATTGCAAGGTCAGCACCCAGCACAGCGGTACCAGTGTCTCCACAAAGCAGAGCAAGTGTCCCTGCAGGATGGTCCCACCACCAGCACAGGCACCAAGGCCCTTTAATATCTTCCTTGCTGCTTCTGTTTTTACATCAGCATGTGCTACCTCCCAGGCCTCCAGGACTATATATCTGTCCCTATTCCACCACAGTCACTCTGGACTTTGTGGTTCAGTGTCCCCGAGATCAAGGGAATTTATACCTGGATGACATCCTATGTAACTAGGCAGAAATACATGGTCATGAAAGCACGGTAGAGACAATAATCCTAGAAGGAAGTGGGGGAGCACTCCCAGCAAGGAACCAGTTCCTGCCTGATGCCTCTGTTGGGGATGGCTAAACACAATTCCCTTTGCAGATCAACGTTATTCATATGTAAATCAAAAACTGGTTCAAAGGCTTCTGTTGAATTCTTGATTCCCCCTGACTCCAGCTTTCAGTTTTCCCCTTTATGCCAACAGCTTAGTCAGAAGTCTTTTAAATCACTGGAAACATCTCAATTATATAATTAACCAGAATGTGAATATCTGCAAGCTGCAACAAGGGAAGGCTTTGGCTGCCCAAGTTTGAGGGTATGGTTGAAGCTTGTATGCTATTAATTTTTAGCTAAAGCTGATAGATAGGAAGCTAAAACCAGCTGTGGTCCTCTCTGCCAGTGCCTCCAAGGATATGGCAGCCACAAACGTTGCACCATGCCTACATAATCACATGCACCCCATGGCTATGTGGGGAGGTTCAAATCCCCCCCCATTAAGGGAAGGAATTGCACAGGAGGTGGGTTTTGCATCCTTAAAGGCAACTTGGCAAGCCCCAAAAATGCTTTGTTCCCCAGGCCAGGCTTTGCAGGAGTGCCTCATCACCTGATCCGCGTGAATAAGCCTTTTCCTATTTAAGCTTTTCTTAGCTGATGGACCATGAACAGCCAAGCCCTAAATGAAAGGGCAGGGCCAATGGAGGCAGGAGAGTGAAGGAGTTAAGCAGTCACCAGCCAAGGGCACTGAACAGGAGAGGAAGGATTTAATCTGCCTGGGAAGCAGGGACAAAGATGAGGACAGTTATGAAGGCAGCATAAGTGCAGAGACAGGAGACTGCAGTGCCATAAGATATGCATAACCTCTGAGAAGGACACATGGTCATGGATGCTCCAGTATATTGTGTCAGTGGCAGAACTTGTGGAAAGGAAATGGATAAAAATAAGTTATTATCCATTTAGCATATATTAATTTAGACCAAACCTCTAGGAAAAATAGGTCTGATTCCAAATTTCCAATTCCAAAAGGAAAATTGATCAGCTCCAGGAAATGAGAAATCAGGCTGAGGAATTTAAGGACCAAAAATTGGAAGCAAAGGTCTTAAACTGCTCCGAGACTTGTATCTCATGCAAAAAAGGGTAAGGTCTGGAGCACCACTGCAAGCCCAAGTCCCCACTCCACCACCTTAGAAGAGTAGTTGGAGCATGCAGAGACTCAAACTGGAATAGAATAGGGAATAAAAGCAAAGGTACCAATACATGGCAGGTCAAAAACATTTGGTTATCACATCTGGCAATCCTCAGTCCAAACTACACCTACAGTAGGTATTAAACAAACTGAAAAGTTTAGTCAGCTATACAAGAAAAAGTAGATTCAAAGAAAGGAGAAGGGAGGGTCTTTTTACAGAGAAAATGGGATAAATACTAATCTCAGGATGGCCCCAAGCTAAGTTAGCTCTTTGCTTACTTTTCAATAGGAAAACAATAATGTTGAACATGAGGTAAAAGGCAAGATGAATAATAGGGTAAGTATGATAAAGTAATTGGCCATTTTTTCAGCCCAGATAGTGAGGAAAAAAGCAGTTTCACATAGTCAGCTGGAGTGGGCTGGCACACAAAGCTGCAGAAATAGCAATATTTGAGCACGTCCAAGACATTACTGTATGACTAGGGAAATGCAGAACAATTTCTGTTCTTAAGAAGGCAGAAGTGATAAGGTAAGCTTGAGGCCCACTAGTCTAACTGCAGTAGAAAGGTAAGTCTTAAAACAAATTTTGAAATAGTACAAGAAAATGAAAAATACAACATTAAATGAGGACTTTGCAAAGAGAAGTTTTGTTAGACTTTGAAAGCCAAAGGAAGCCCCTTAGATCTCATCTCTTTGGACTTCAGAGAACCAGCTGACGTGGCATCAAAGAGGGATTAACAAACCTAAAATGCTTCTGCTAAAAGACAAGATACAAAGTAGGAAGGAACTGGCTACAAGGGAGGCAATGAAAAATCACCTCAACAGAGACAGGATGAGCCTGAAGAGAAATTACTACTACAGGTCCTTGAGGGTCTGCCATTGAGTTTCATATTTCATTTGTGTCTCCGGCAAAAGAAGTGAAGTTTGCTCTTGCTGCCTACATTCAAGAAAGCTGGATTAATTTCAAAAGACACAAAAGAGGGTACCACCAGGAAACCAGCCTGCTTCAGGAAAGACTAAATGGCTAGATAGTTCAAACTGCAAAACAGAAAAAAAAAAAAACCAGAGGAGACCTCATTCTTCTCTAAAACAGACCAGGAAAGACACACAAGATAGGAAACAGTTATTTCGGCCACTGACAGCAGCAGTGCAGGCTGGCACACATCAGCAGCCCTCTCACCACCAGGGCAGCGGGGACAAGAAGCCAAACTCATTCCTAGATCAAAAGGGATTCATCTGTGAAGAGCAGCAGACAGTGCAGGGTAGTGGGTGCAGTTCCACAGAGACACCCACACTAGCAAAGTCATCCCATTCCCTAGAAACACACCACTCCTCTCTTGCTGCCTGCTTCTTTCTGCCTGCATTTGGGCAGGGTTCTACCTCGAAGCATGCCAAGGCGCTGTGCAAATTGGCCAGGGAAATGCTTGCACGGCTGCGGTACCTGCAGCACTGCCAGGGAGAGGCCGGTGCTGCCAGGACAGACCCCTCGGTGACAGCGGGTGTCCCAGGAGCGGCTGCTCCCGAGTAATTCAGGAACATTTCTAGCAGCATTAGTCACCACCCTTGTCCTGACATATTCTGGGCTGCCTAGCCAAGTTAATGACACAGATGTTGCTTCATGGTGGTCAAATCTCTTGGCTCATAAAATAGTAGCTTGAGTTTCCTGCCTTTCATAAAAGTCAGGAGCCCTTCGGTATCCAGCTCATTCATGGAAGATAAAAATCTCTTGGCACAGGCCCTTTCCTCACTTGTAGGTTAATTTCATTGTTCAGGCTCTACAGAGCACTTAATACACCTCTCCCCTGTTAATCTCCAGCAAAGTTTTTGACTGATGTGGCTGGGTATCAGCCAGGCACTGCCAGT
>JANZLQ010000089.1:27915455-27933287 GCA_026212715.1 Elanus axillaris
AGACGCTTTTTGGGGGTGGTGAGAGACAAAAAAAAAAAAAAAAAAAAAAAAAAGAGCGGCAGATTAAGGAGACAAGGATCAGAATCTGCAAATCATGCAAAACCAGTTCTCTGTGTCAAGCAGGGGATAATTAACTTGCTTTTTTTTTTTCCAGACAAGCAGCACTGGTTTTGATTTAGAAACGCTTTCTGACACCAGGTGAAACTGGACACTCTTAAGGATGTTTTGCTTTGGACTGTCAGTGGGTTTAGTGCATAGTTCTGCCATACACTATGTATCAATATGGCACTATAGATATATGGTAGGTGTTACCTCCATTGCATATCCAAACCTGCTGGCAAAGACACAGAGCCTTGGTGAGGGTCAGTTCCTGGGGAAATTGTTCAAGACAGTTCTAGTGTCAGACATCAGCCCTTATGACAGCCAGGGGAGTTCTTGTTTGAGTGTAAGCAGAAGAAGGAGTTACTCCCAAGAAAATTTTTAGTGGCATTCCTGTTACCTTATTGATTCTTTGAATTTTTCTTCCTTGCAAGGTTTTTGCACTATTTCATTTGTGCAACCTTGAGGATGGGATCCAGGAAATGGACATGAAGGAGGGAGGATGAGGAACAAACAACTGCCGTAACAGAGCACAAACAAAACCAGCCTGCTGGCAGGTGAGCTTCCCTTTCATAGATCAATATAGGCCTGTTATTTCTGTATTACTGCCAAAGGTTTCTTTCTTGTTGGAAAGAGACATTTTCTGAAGCTGTAGTTATGTCCCATGTAAGAAAACTGTCATTGCAGGCTGTAGTGTTATGCAAGCCATACCAGCTCTTCATGGGCTTGGCCATCATCTGGCCATGATCAGGCTGCATTCATCTATTTTCTGCTAGCTACAGCACTGAGCATAGATAGTTCTGTTCATCAGCTTCTAAAATGAAAGCTCACTATTAAGAACCAGAAGTCCCTGACATACACTTTACATGCGTGATACACATTGCCAGCATTAGAGCTGAACACACACCCCTTTGCTGCCGCATGCAAACGCATCCTTCCCAGGCACTGCACCTGTCCCCAGACCAGCACAACAAAAAAGCAGCAGCTGTTAGCTCTTTATACACCTTCAACACAAGAATCCAAATTTCTGCAGTGCTTATTTTCAGAACACATGTGGGAAGTAGGTAAGTGTCCCAGGCATAAACAGAGGCACAAAAAGGATTAGAGGACTTGACTACCCGACCTCTGCAGAAATCAACTGAAAACAAAATCCAAGGAGCCTTTACACTTTGTCCTCTGTGCTAAAAACAGAGGTAGAAAGACTCATTGCATGTTTTCACACATCAGAGAGGAAAAAATCATCCTGCATTTAGAAAAACCAAAGATATCCAAAGCCTGCTGTTTTGAGAAAGAAATTGTTCCAGCTCAGAAAGAGACACAGGCAGCTATTATTCTGTCTGTACAGGACTTAATAACCCAGTGTCTGCAAACCATAACTTGAAAGTTTTCCCTGTCATACAACATGCCAGACCACAGCTGCATAAAGTAGAGAAAATCCATTATAAGTGACCAGAGCCATTGGAAAACTGTGGAAATACTGCCTCAGGCTGCAAGGCCCTTTCCTGTGGAAAGAATATTTTGCAGTTGTCTATTAATACTGTTCCTTGCTGACAACTAGTGCTCATATGTTCTGGATTTCATCAAGAAGGCTTACATATAGGCTGTTCAAAACTCTGAATGCCAATAGAGCAGATTTTCTTCCTCATTATTCCGATTTACCCATTTCTCCTCCTTCTCTCCCAGCTCACACATCAGGCATTGAAGAGAATCAGAACTCAAAAGCATGGGAATAATGAATGCACAGGAATAGGATGCCACATGGCACAGAAGCACCATCACGGGATTCTCCACATAAGGGACATTTCTGGATTAGCATATATAGGAAGATGCTAGAGGAATGCTTTAAACAATTTTTTCACCATTACTTCAATTCTTAGTATTATTCTTTAACCAAAGCAGCACTCCACGTAAGTTTTTTGCAATAACTTCTAAGACATCAAGTGAATGAGCAGAAATCTGTGACTGTCTGCATATTAGAGCTGCAAAATTCAAGTCTATGTGCAGTGCTCCACTCCCCCCTCCTCCTGCCAGGCTGCTCCCTTCAGGGCTCTAACTCAGCATCCCCTTCAGTGAAAACTGCCCATTTCCTGCCTCACAGCCCCATCTGTAATGAATTGTCATTCCCCAGGTCTCTGCTTCATTTGTGTGCTGACATTCATCAGCACACATTGCTTTTGAATGAGAATGAGCCAAGGCCTTTGAGCTGAATAATTCACATGCTGATTTTTGCAATTACTTTTTCTGAGCAATGTACAATTGCAGGCTAACAGATCTGCAAAAGTGTGGAAACAATTAAAGCTGTGGTTCAGGGTAAACTGAAAGCTGATAAAGGGACCAGTTAAAGATTTAATATGGACAAAGGTTCTTCTAAAGCTTAAGGATGCTGGTTTGGGCCCCTCCATAGCATCTGGGGGAACACAAGCTCAGCTTGCTTATCACACCAACATCAGCCTTCTTGGAGAGTCCTCACTTTTCCACTCACTGGAGAGTTAATAACCTTCTCTAGGTTCGAACACCCACAGACTGCCAGGAAATTCTTTACTGAGCTGAAATTATATTATTAACTTTTTCTGCCAAAACCAAGTTTGCCAGCTGGGGCCCATCAGAAAGAGTGGCACTTGCTTAAAGGGGTGCAAGCCAGAAGGGTCACAAAAAACTCAATCCCAGACTGCGAGCCCTCGAACAGAAGTAAGTAAAGATGCTTCAATGTATACAACTGGTAGAGACCCTTGCAGTCCTTTGGCACCCCACATGCACAGGACAATCACCATCCTGTTTTCTGGTTGCACACCTACCAGCAAATGTGCCAAGCTGCTGATGGACACACATGGTAATTAATTGCCTTATGGTACATAATCCCCCAGCTTCGTGACTGCAGTCAAAATAGATGCAGTTTTCCCATTGTGTTCCTAAGTTATACAGCATCGAGGATATAAGCACCAATGGTTTTAATGAGAAGGCAGCAGATTATAGCAGTCAATATAGGGAAGACTGTGGTCTCACAACTGAACTAAGATAAGCAGAAGTTTTAGGGCATGACCAAAGAGAAGAGAATTACTAAACGTTTAAGAGAAGCATTATTTCCAGAGCATATCCTAGCCACTGTTTCAGTGTGCTTCGCTTGTCAGCTCAGAGCAGGATTAAAGCAGCAGAGTGGGAAAAAGCAACAGGGGACAGGAGCTAATGAGGGCAATTCACTGAGCTGGGAGGTGATGGGCAACCTGGAAATAGCAGGACATTTTGAAGGATGAGAGCTGTAGCAAAGCCAGAAGTGTCAGGAAACATAAGGGTCTTCACCAGGGCAGCAAAAAGAGCAAAACCAGAAGTTATACAGAAGGCAACACCCGTGCCATCTCATAACAGTTGTACAACAAGCCACCCACTACAGTATAGCCTGACAGCTCTTGTGCTGCCATCAGGGACAGGTTCTCCTGCCTGCAGGACAGCATCTACAGCAACACAGGAGTGTGGAGGCAAAGGTGAAAACGCATTTAACAGCAACAGATGTCAGCAAAATCCAAGTAAAGTTTCTGTTTTCACAAGTCTATTGCAGAAACATAGCATAGATCAGCAGATTTCTTTCATTTGCCATTCTTTTGAATCCCAGTTCTGTCCTCCAGCATGCTTGCCAACAGCCTAGCACACTCCACACCATCTCCTGTGAGCCAGACTTCTGATGGAGCCACAGTGGAGAACCAGACCTGGGGGAGTCCTCCCCACTTGCTGGTACAGAGCAGTGCTCCACATCTGGGCAGCAGGAGCATTTGCAACACCGCAAAGCCTTCAAGCACTTCAGCAAAAACCAGCTTTATACCACTGATCAGAAGCTGAAGCACAAGTCCACATAGTGCAAAGAAATCAAAAGAGAAGACCTTGAGATCTTGGTGAAGAGGGTTAAAAAAGGAACACTAACTAGTGCGGGCCGCCAAAGGGGTGAGCTCCCGCCCCAGATCGGGAGCTGCCAGGACCAGCCTGGCTGCTACCCAGCAATCAATTGTATCACAATTCAGACCCCTTCCAACAGCTCCTCACCTATCTCCTCCCAGCAAACATCCACCCACAGACCTGCCCATATTCAACTAGCTCACAGGTCGCAGTCAACCCATGCCCCAAGCCAGCTCCAGCACAGAGCAGGCTCACTGACATCCCGCCATGCCCTACTCCCTGGGACAAGAGGGGAACCTCTTGCCTTCTCAGGCAAGGCAGGCTCCTGGCAAAACACCAGGAGCAGGGACACGTCAGAGTAACATGGATGCAAGGAAACCTCTTACACAGCAGAATTGCAGGTGGCTCCAGACCACAGGGGTGGTTTGCAGCACCAACAGCAGCCAAGCAGCTCTGTGCTGCACAGCCCAGGGAAAACTGAACCCTGAAAAAGAAAGAGGAAAACAGACTTGCTGGTAAGACAAGAAAAATCCACACAGCCACTTCCAGCTAGTGGGGGAGGGAGCCCTGTGAATTTGTGTAGCGCAGGGCCAGATGGCGAGGTGGAGCAATGGAATGGGCAGTGCTGGGCTTGCAGCAACAGTTAATCAGTAAATAACACCGGGATTTTTGACCATGCAAACAAAGGAGAGCAAGGAAAGAAGTGAGGCTGTGCCACGCTGACACTGGGGCAGAACTAGAGGTCTTCCAAGTCCACAGGAAAGAAGCAGATTTAATTACTTTCTCTAGGACAACAGTGGCAGAAATAGGAAAAGGCACAGGCTGCTGGGAATGACCAGTTCAGCAAGGAAATAACCACATTGGAGGCAAAAGGAAAAATTACACCTTCAGCATGCTAGACCAGGGGAGGCCAGGCAACAACCATCCTGGAGAGCTAGAAGGCAGCATATTGAATCACAAGTCTGACAGCAAGGGTTTCCAGCAGAGCCATGAAGTCACAGCATGACAGATGCCTAGGAGAACAGTTTTCCAGGCTAAACACAGGTAGATTCAGCTTTAAAGTCAAGGCCACGGTGGATGAGCGACTTCCAACAAAAGGCTTGTGCTATCCCAAAGGTTTCGATTTGGGGCTATAGGGCTGGGGATGAGGGTCTTACTTTCTACTTCCTTAACTCCTCTGCTTCCCCAGCAGGAAGGGAGCAGAGCTGTCGCACAGGCAGCCCCCAGTGCAGGGGCTGGGGGAGGACCGGGGGGCACAGGGGCACCGCGGGGGTGGGCAGGGTAGGATGGGACCCAGCTGGTCCAGGGAGGTGCAGAAGAGGCTCGGGCAAGGGGGATGTCCCTGGCACTACAATACATCACTGCCCACAAACTCCAGCTTTGCATACTGCAAAGACGTGCGTGTGACACAGGTGCTACCTGCTGGCTGTGGAGGAGCTGTATACCCTGTGCTTCGCTCTCTGGGAGACAAAGGGGCTTTGCCAGCACTGCTGTGGACTCTACTTCAGCTCCCCGGAGTCCTCTCGGGAGAGAGGCAGCCCTTTCCTAGCAAGGAGCTGAACCATCAGGCTCTGAAAGTTTTGGGGATGCAATGTGGGGCAGGCAGAGAGTCAGAGATGCACTGAGCATCTCCAGGCTCGTGGCAGTTTGGGAGATCCTGAGGAAACAGAGAACACCGGCAGCACAAAACAGAACCAAACCCAGCCCCAGAGATGGAGCAGGGGAGGGACTTTCTAGAGACCCAGAGGGCTTGTTTCAGACTTATCTAAGGACATAATAAAACCTGCTGAAGTAGAAAGCAAGACAGGAGTTAAGCACCTTCTATCACCCCCCAGGACATAGCAAGAGGAGATAAATAATAAGGTCTAAACCCAATTCACTCATGCAGAAGACTGTTCAAAGGGCAACCTTGCTTTGGTTACAGCAAAGCACCATTTCAGGGGTCAGAAATTTTGCCACTTCTCCACTACACAAGATGGGGCAGTTCCACCTCCAGCTACTGCAGAGCCCTTTCTCCCACCTCCTATGGTACTTGCAGCACTGTATGATGCTGCTGTCATCTCCCATCACATACTCACCCAGACAGCAAACTGGTGATCCAGATGAGCTCCCACCAGTCTCACACCTTCACCTATAGAAATGAAATTGAGAGCAGAAGTAATTATATACTAACAGGTACCTAAGCAGCTGGGAGTAAGAAGAACTGTCTAGGCTGGTGTTGCCACAGGAACAAATTGATATCATCTGGCCACTATTAAAAGTCAGGCTGTGATACTTTTTTTTTTCCCTAAACCAAGGTTTCTATCCATCAGAACTGTGGGTATCTGCAGCAGCTTCCATATAGGAACAGCACAGGCCAAGCCCCACTGTTTATGAACAGATGTTTACATCATTTGGTTGCTTGAGATAATAAGTGATCAGATTTGAGGATCCACCAATTTCCTCCTGACCTATTTTCTGTGATCCAAGGGGAGGGTGTTTGTTTTTGCCTTCATGTGCAGAGCTGGCTAATTCAGAGAACACCTGCAAAGAGACCAAAGCAATTTCCCTGTCTGCAAAGGCACGCATGCAAGCTCCTAGACCGTAACAAGGGTGTTGTGCAAAAATGGTGCAGAAAGTCCTGACCAGCACCTGGCAGGTATTGGGTAGGGAGTTCCATCCTTCCTATGGTTTCTGCACATGAAAAGCATAAAAACCCCATGCTCAGCATGAGTCATTTATTACTGGTGCTGCAAAGCCCTAGACAAAACAGGTGAAATCAGCTGGCTGTGGGCAAGCCAACAAAAGATCTGCTTGTACCCATGTGGCGTGCAAAAACAGGGCTGCCATGTTCTAACATCTTAATGGTATGACATTAGAGCAAAACCACATGGTGAACAGTTAAATGGTGGTTTTATCTTATGGAGAAATTAAAATGTATCTATGGCTCTTGTGTACGGGAGGAATCTCTTTGTAAGTTGCTAGCAATTAAGGAAAACACACTCGAATTAAAGAGCCATGTTGGTTTTGATTTTGAGATTTTACTATTAGATTGCAGGTTTAATTGAGAGATAAGTGCTGGCCTGTGCCCTCTGCATCCCACTGTGTCTGTTGGATCTGAGGATGAGTCCAATGCTTTATTTCACACTTACACAAAGCTATGGCCAAGCTAAGTCCAGCTTGGACTTTGGGGTGCTGCTGTCACTGGGGGCTGAACCAGATGGTTGGGAGAGGAGAAATTTCCCCCGTGGGATCTCGGCACTGCCCAAATGAACTCACCTCCCCTCTCCACCCAGGCAGATACCGGGACTGCCTTCCTCGCAGTTGTTTTGACGCAGGCAACAAATAATTTTATTCTACCAAAATGAAACCTCTTCCTCGAAGTTATTGCGTGGCTGTGATCAAAGGCAACTAGGAAAGCTGCTGGTGGAAATAGCCATCACAGTTTGCATGACCCAGGGATGGTGTAGAGTAGGGGAGAAGATGAAGAAGGTCCCGAAGCACCTCCTGTGGTCTATTGTTCAGGACTTCAAAGAGCCCTGGCATCTGCAGCCACTGCTAATAGCTGTTATCTTCCGGCAACAGTAATTATGAACTGAAGGAGACTCAGAGACAGTGACTGTAAAGAGCCAATAAAGCTACAACTTTTCTGCTTCATTTGCTTGATTGCCCCCATTTTCATTATATCCACCCCTCTAGGATGTGCCTTTTAATCCTCCAAGCTGATCTATCCCTATGAATATTCACTGTCAATAATACATTATTACTGCTGCCTGAATATCCTGAAGCTGCTATCAGTCATGCACTAATCTTACACGCAGCTCATAGGACTTAATCTAAACTGCAAAATATGTAAAATGTGAAGAACCAGAAGAAAACACTAAAGTCAGTAAATGCTGATATAAGGTTTCCCAGTTCAGCTCCATGTTCATTTTGTCATTCTGGATTTTGGAGTAGTAACTGATCAGGCAGCATTTGTTGAAAGTCCACATATTATTTATGCAAAAACCTATAAACTTCACACGTATGTTGAGCAAAGGAATGTGGAAACAATCACAGTGAGTGGGACCAGTGCTGCATTGTCCAGTGCGTGTCAAGGGAAGAGTAAGTGTCCAGGGGAACTTGCAAAAATGACTCCTGAATGTCCTCCCCATGTCTGCTGGCACTTGATTCAGGCACTTCGTAGTGGGATTCTATTTGAATTGGTGACCACCAGGTATTTTCTTCCATGAATCCTATGAATCATTTTTTGAATCCTTGCAAAATTTTAGTAGCCTCTATGCCCCGCAGCAAAGAGTTTCACAGCTTAGCTACAAATTCTGTAAACAAGTTGTGAACAGGCTTCTGCTAATTTCACCTGATGCCTCCAAACCTCGTATGAGAAGAGGCAGAGCTTGTTTGTCACAGCACTCAGTATTTAGTAGAAGTCTGTAATATTCTCCCTGGGTCATTTATTTTTGCAGTCTGTAGAACTGTCCTAACCCAACGAACCATTCCTTGCAGGGGAGCTATTTAAACCCCAGATCATCTTCGCAGCGCATGACTGTGCCGTGTCCCCGGTAAAGCACTTTGTCGAGGTGATGCTGGATGACATTTGCTGGTGCAGTCTGCACAAGCAGCTGGTGTGGCACTCCCAGGCTGCCACAGCAGAGCGCTCCTCTGTCTGCATGCACTGAGCTAGCTCCCATCCCTTCTGTGTGTGAGCTGGCTCCGTCCCTTGCGCACTGAGCTAGCTCCCATCCCTCACGGGCACTGAGCTGCTCCTGGGACTGCCAGTGCAGCAACAGCATCCCTGGGCGAGAGAGGGGCTGGCTGTTTGCACAGCAAGCTGCCCTGCCATTCAGGCTAGATTGGGAGAGCCAAAGTGTGTTCTGTGAAGCAGGGACTTCACTCATCACTGTTTTACACATCACTTTGTATTTCTTCTTCTACAACAAAGTGTCATAAGAGGGGCAAGAACGCTTTTGTCATCAGCTGATGGGGAGAAACAATAGCTCTGCTCACTCTGTCACCACCCTGCAGAGGCTGAATCACCATCACAAGGCGAATTATCCTCTTGCCTGTTGCTCAGCTCCTTCATCCCTGTGACTCATTCTGGAACAAGGATGGGAGTGAAAGGCGGATGCTACAACCTCCTCCCCCTATACCAAAACGTGAACCAAATCATAATCTGTGCTTGGGATCATCTCAGGGCAGGGGACAGTGAGCAGAGCTGGCAAGGAGAGCCTGGGAGGCAGCAGCAGGGCTCAGAGGCTGGGGAAGCTGCATGGCTGGAGGCAGAGCTGGTGCAGAGCAAGGGGAGCAGCAGTTTTGCTGGTTCTGCGGCCTCTCTCAGGGGTTGGCTTTCGCATTAGCTAACTCCACCAGCCTGATACAATGTGTAAAAGCTTGTCTTTCCTTGCTCAGCAAAGGTTTCCCACAAGCAATAATACTTCTTCTGCCTTGGTTTGCTGAAGCAGTGAAGACTGTTTGGTTTTCTGTACATGGGGCCAGAGGAGCACCAGCTGCTTTGCAGGTAGCATGGAGAGCTGCTCCTCTCTGCAGACTGTTTTGAATAGATTTAAATGGGCTGTAGGTGCCCACAAGGAGCAATGAACCCTCTCCTGATCTAACACAGCTCTCGTAGCTCATTCTGGAGGGCAGACATACTAGTGAGTATCTGACCACGGGCTGAAGGCTTTCCTGAAAGGATGCAAGCCCCATGCATACCCCTGGGCTGCGGGTGGCTGGACTGGACCCCGAGCTCTGCCTCGCACTTCATCCCCAGGGCACATCCACCCAGCTACAGAGCTGGAGAGGCAGCATCTCAGCTGGCACACGATGCATTGTAAAACAAGCACTGGTGATTTCATGTTAAGGAAGCTCAAAACAGCCTGACGGGGGAAAATATGTCTCCAGAAAAAGGGTACCATATGTGCCTGCCAAGCAGAGCTGCTCTCACTGCAGTGGCGAGGCTCTCGTTACTCATCGGCAGTGAAACACACTGCCATGCTGGTGGCGAAGAGACATTGCATTACCAAGATTAGACACAAAATGTATTTTACAGGAGGGCTAAAACTAGTCTGAGGATAATGAATTTTACAACATGCTGCCTTTTGGAGCATGCCAGAGGGCAATTCCTCCTTCCTGTGGCTCTGCTGTTACTAAGGGAACCCTGAGATGGAGTGGCTGCAGCGGCCTTGTGAGCACCCCATCACCCCAGGGGTTCAGGTGAGCAAAAGCATCTCTTGGAACAGGGTGAGGAGGGTGCATGCAGAGCCCTCAGCTGACCCACACCGAGGGCAGCAGCCCCTCCGCTCCCTACCCACCCCAGGGGCACTCTGCCAGGGGAACCCTAAGAAACAGCCGATGGGCACTTTTCCGCTCGCTGGGTGGATCAATCACTCTGGCAGAAGGATTCGTACCGGCTTCACTCTTCCTATTTATTTCTCTCCTGTGCGGCGCTCGCTTTCCTGGTCCCCACAGCTACTCCTCCCCCAGGTTTCCTCACCTCCACCACCACCCACGCCCCAGCTCTGCTGTGCCTCGTGGAGGCTCGCAGGAGTGCGGCACAGCCGGCAAATAGTCTTTCCTGAGCACACGGTGCTGAAGGAGGAAGCAGTGTGCGTCACAAGCTGCTATGGGATAAATTAATTGTTGAGGCAAGAGGAGGTCATTGCATTATCTCATTGCTAACAGAAAAGTTCAGGCAATTAAGCTTTAAGACACATTGGAGGTACTAGCAGTGATTACAACTGTCAGACAAATATTTTGGGTCAATCAATAACAAACGAACATGGATTTTTACCAGGCGTTTTAAGCTTGGGAGAAAAGAAGGTCTTTTATTTCTTTTTTCTTACAAACCTCCCCTCCACAAAGGCGGTCAGTAAATCCAGTGCACAAGCTTTTGCTGGGAAGGAGAATTTGCAGCTCCAGGGTAAGCTCATCTGTGTATCATCATACCTTTAATTGTTCCTGTTATGCTCAGAAATCACCTATGCTTTCATACAAATCATGTAATATAAGGCACAGGAGTTTCAGAGTGTTGCTGAGGAGGAGAGGGAGCTCTGCAGGCAGCATTTCCATTACAAACTGACTACTCCACGGCCCGTGCCAGCTTGTGTTGTGCATGTTGGACCAGCTGGAGCAGAACAGCCTGGTGCAGGACCCAGCTGCCATAGCCAGGGTGCCCCATGGCCACAAGGGCAGAGAGGAGCATCCTCAACTGGCCAGCCATTGCCTCCAGCAAAGCCCAGCAGCCAGCACAGGGGCTGCAACGAGGCCAGTGCTGCTGTTGGGGAAGGGCTTAAGATGCTTTGTCCATGAAGGCTAGCTGTGATCCCTCCTGTGGCCACCACAGAGGGTCTAGGAGCTTCCTGAACAACTAAAAGGTGAGTGTGCTGAGCTTCTCACCTGACTCTGCATGGCACAGCTGTTGCTGCAGGGAAAAGCTCAATGGCGAAGACCCTGCCAGGCAAGTAAGGATTCCCACCACAGGGTAGCAAATATCACTGGAAAAGCCCAAAGCATGGTCCAGCTCGAGTGCTAGCCCCCCCATGAGCTGCAGAGCAGCCCTGCACCCCCTCAGAGTATTTTCTGAGACACCCAGAGTGGGGGAGAACCTCTCCACAGCATCACCAGCATCGCTGCAAGGCTCAAGTGGGGAATACTGTGTTCACGAGGCCAGCTGCCTCCGCTCCCTTGGAGATTAATGGCACTCACATGTGCTGGTGAATCATTAAGCTCAGGAGAAATAGTTCTCCTGCAGTAATTGTCTTCCTGTTGCGCAGTAATGTCTGCTAATAGTACAGACAGCCTTCACCTTTGGGAAGCTTACAGAGTTAGAGTTAGAAAAAGGGTATTCAAGTTCCTCCTGACCCTGTAACAGATTTCAGCCTCTCTGGATAGCCAATTTTATCCCAATAAATAACAGGCTTGCTTAAAGATATTATAAATAGACTCATAAGTAAGCATAAATGACAGGGCTGCTATTATAACAGAGAGTTATGTTGATATTATAAACTGATGCTGAAGCTGGAGAAGTGTTGCTGGGGTCATTGGGCTCCCAGGCAGGATGTCAGTGATGCCCATTGCAGAGGTTCACCCCGAGGTGCTTCACATTGCTTCAGGATGTGTTTCCACAGCTATTCACTGACAGCATTTCCAAGCTATCTTTAGTACAAACAAAATCAAATAATAACATTTTACATAAAAGACAGTTCCCACAGGTTACAACTGCTGCAAGCTTCTAAGCCTTTGAGTACTAAGGGGTATTATCAGCATTTTTGAAAGCTGGGAACAGTCTTGGAGGATGCGAAGGCCTTGGTGTTGGTGGCAGGAGTTGGAGCAGGGAGCTTGGGAGAGTCAGCTGAGCCCGAGGCGCCCGTCCCAGGGAGGAGGCTCACAAGAGAGTGATGGGCAGATGAAAGACAGGGAGGGTTACAAAGCAGAGGATGGGGACACATCTGAGCTCCTGCACGGTCACTGTCCGCTGCAGAGCTGGAAGATGCTGCAAACAGTGTGGGGCCCAGAATACAGTGGTACCCGAGCAAACCGCGTGGGAGAGCCCATCCAGTCTGGCTGGTCTGCAGGAGCACCAGGACCCGGCCCAGCCCTGCAGGCCCTCGGTGCTCAGACTGTGTGGCTGGCTGGGCACTGTGCTTAGGAGACCGGGGAGCAGAGGACACGTCTGACAGCAGTGTCTTTGTGCCGGGGACCGAGCTGCAGGTCCCCGCCTTGGCACAGCACCGCGCTCTCCCCAAACACAAAGCACACCACATAAAAGGCAGCGGCACGTATCGCACAGATAAGACATTTCCTTTCTGAAGTGCTTTATGACTGTAGCCCAGGCAGGCTTCCTCCCACCTCCCAGATGTTACATGACCTCTGGGGCAACACTCTGCATACCAGAACTGCTGCTTCTGTCTCCAGTGGCAAGAGACAACGGTTGCTGGAGAGCTGAGGTCCTGCGCTGGCCTGACAGACACAAGGAAAGGTTTGGCAACCCGAGCACTTGTCCGTGTCCCCCAGCTGTAACAGTCTGCTTAATTAAAAACCTGCCTCTCCCTGCAATCCAGGCATGGCAGGAACTCCTGCTGGTGGAGGGGAGCGAGTTTGGCAGGTCTCTGTGCTCCCTGGGAGAGGCAAGCGGCTCTGCCCACCTTGGGGCCCGGAGAGGGAGCACAGCAGGCACCAAGCATGGGCCCCCGGGAGCAGATCCTGCCATACTGGGGGGCCCTGGGAAACCCAGCCTCCCCACCACCCACCTCAGCAGTCTCTTTCCACAAAAAAGAGGAAAAGTCTTCAAAATAACAATTGAGACTCTTACTTGCTCCCCCTGAGCCTGCTCAGGACACATCCAAACTTCTCTCCACGCGTACAAGGGCTGCAGATCTGCTTCCTCTGGGCGAGGAGCCTGATGCTGCCAGCTAACCGCTTCAGCCCAGAGAGCCTGGAATTGCAAGGAGAGAAAAGCCACCAAACCCTCTGTGACTCACACCGAAACCATGAGTTGTCTGCATTTCCAGTCAGGCCTGTAATCAGGCTGGAAAAGGGCTGATCCTGCGAGGGTGGGAGGGTGACAAGGACCTGGCTGTCAGGGGGGTGAGAGCCCGAGCTAGGTGACCCACAGTCCGACCCTGAGGGTGCAGACACCCAGGCTGGGGGGAGCATCTCCAAGCAGCCGTGCCCGCATTTCCCCCTGGCTGCTCAGGGGCTGCTGCTGCTGCAGAAGCTTCAGTAGGTTTTGCCACTGACAACACTCCTACCAGCTTCAAAATTGGGTCTCTTAAGGAATGTGATGTTTTAAAAATTCTGCCGTGGGTTTGCGATGCGCACTGGGGCAGTTACAGTTTAAGACACATCCACCGCATGGTTACCAGCTGGCTAAAAATCCAGCCCTGCTCCTTCGCTGCCTTTCCTTACAGAAGTCCTCCAAACCAGTTGCAATTGCTTTGGGAATTCTGTTATTAGCTCAGAATCTCCTGTCTGCCTGCTGCTCGCCGCTGCAGCACTACAGGAGCTCCTGCGAGCTCTCGCACCGCACTCTAGTTGGGATCAAAGCCACCAGCTCAGCTCAAAGCATTTCTGAGAGTGGATCTTAAAGAGTGTTTCAGCCGAGTCCTAAAAAAAGCTCATCTGCTTTCATCCTCGCTGTGGTCTAGCCAACATCTACAGGCCCCCGGGTAATTCCTTGCAGATTCCCTTTCTTTCTGCTGTATCAAACCGGAATGAATCCTGTCAAAAAGCACATTTCAAAGATCTTGGCAATCTCGGCAGTCCTGTCTCTACTGGCTGGGAGCTGGGTGGCTGGGAGGGAGGCAGCGCTGGAGCAGGAGCTCAGCCAGGCAGGCATGCCCTGGTGATGCCAAGCACAAGGGCTGTATTGTGTGTCCTGCCTCCTCGGAGACCTGGCTATCAGCTAGGCTGGGAATTCAGGCGTGTTTTTTCCATCTCTGGGATGCAGTTAGCATGCTTGGGTTTTTTTCTAAAGAATTACAGAAGAGGGGAAACAGCAGTCAGAAGATGCCGTCCTCCAGAGCACCAACATTCCCCTGGAATGGGAAAGAAAAATGCCTGGTGTTATTCTATCAGATACCAGGACATCTGTCCCAGTTCTGCTTCCCCGGTATGATCCCTGCACATGCCAGGCACACACCACCACTGAGCCCAGCCTAAGACCACCTAAGCTCCGTTTACTCACAAGTAACAGCATTAGCAGCAAATCCTCCATCCTATGGAAGGCAGAGCTGTGTGCAAGCATGCACCCAGGGTCAGGTTAGCTCCTGGACAGAGACTTCAGGGCAATATGAGCAGCTTTGGCATAGGTCTTTGTTAGGGAACAGAGCTGGCAACCCTCAGCACTATGTAGGACATGTGGCATTCAGGTGGGATGCATGTCCTGGGAGAGCATCACACCCCAGACACCGGCACATGAGGCCTTCTGCCCAGCGCAGCTTGAGAGTGGCTACATCTAGAGCAAACCCCCAAACCTGCATGTTGCTGGTGCTCCTCTCTTCATTCTGAGGGATTTCTGGAGGATTTTGGCATGGGTTTCAATTATGGTGCAAACCAGAGCATGACTGTAGCGGGTCAGAAAGTCACAGAAGCATCCGTGTGCAGGATCCTACCATGAGAGGGAGACCGGGAGTGGAGACGTGTGGTGCAGGGTCCAGCCACAGCAGCCAGGGCCACAAAGAGCCTTTCAGGGTGGCAGGCATTGGCTGGGACTCAGCCCGGTGCCGCGGTACCAGCCTGTGCATGGGCAGCAGCACCAGTACGCAGCTTCGCTCTGTCTGCGCTTTGTGCTGGCTGCTGAATTGTCTCTGGTGGATGCATCGCCCCTTGTTCTCATCTGCCAGGGCTGAAGGGACCTTTTCAGGACCTGGGGACAGTTGCTTGCTTCTGCCCAGTGTTCAGGACACCCAGTGCTTGTGGCAGCCGGCTGGACCACAGCACCAACACCCATTGCATCTGTGGGGGGACTGCAGGGAGCAGCACAACTGTAAAGCACCATGTACTGGGGCTCCACCGTGTGCCTGGGCTCACAGACAAGCTAAAAAAACCCCTTGGGCTGCACATGGGAGAGGAATGAGCAATGGCCTAACACTTAGAACCAAGGAGCCCGGGTATCTTCCTACCTCATTCCCACAACCTCCTCCACACAGGAGAGCCGAGCTGATGCACAAGAGGGCCTTTGCTGCATGCTCGTCCCAGGAGCCAGGGATGCCCCGCCAGCTCCCCTCTGCGTGGAGGCAGCAGGTGGCTGGCCGGGCCCTGGAGGTTTCAATCCATGCCAACACCCTGGGGACAGCCTGTCCTCCCTCCTACCCACCACCACATGGCCCTCCTGTGGCAGCCAGAGTGGGAGCTGGCTGGAGGCAGTGAGGCAAATCAGCTCAGGTCGAAGTGCTGTGTTGTTTTCAGCAGTGGGTTAGAGCTAAGTGACTTCTGGCAGTGCTGGGGTGGGAGGTTCTGGTGTCAGCATGGCATGGGCCCAGCGCTTTTCAGGGTTGCTCCAGCCAGGAGGAAACACTTCACATGGGAAAGCTGTTCTCAGGGTGAGCCTGCTCCCTGCCACCTCTGGCAGGGCTGCTTCAGACTTCCAAACCCCTTAGGAGCACACAGCGACTCACTGTTCAGCCATGCACACCCACACCCATCCTGCAGCGGGTTGCCCTGTGCCCCTGTAGCTTCCCCAGGATGCCACACTGTCTCTCGTGGCACTCCTGCCACATCCCTGTGTGCCTGTCTCACCCTGCAGCATCCCTGTGCCGTGCTGTCCCCATGGCACATGCACCCACACCTCCCACCAGCACTGTGGTCCCAGGCCAGCCGAGTCTGCGAGGGAAACTTGCTTTAAGGAACAACATGGGAAAAAAAAGTCTGCTAACCTCTTGAGGTACTCTTGATGTCCCTGCCAGCAGCTCACCTTCCCCAGTGCAGGGGCCACCAGCTCCAGCTATGGGTGAATCCCTGGCTTTTGGTGCACAGCGCTCAGAGAGCTCAGCCAGGGATGGTCACTGTCCCCCAGGCACAGAAACGATTTTGGATGGCAAACTACAGCTGAGCAAAATCTCTTAAAAGACCCTGTGCATCTGCCTGTGCATTTCTGTCTCCTCTTCAGCAATGAAATGCAGACCGGGCACCCCCAGAGCCACGGGGTGCTGCAACACACAGGGGCATCCCTGTGCCTGCAGTCAACCCCCCAGCCCCCCAAATCCCGTCCTGAACATGTCACCCCACATAGAGGAGCCGGCCTCTCCCATGTGCCCAGCAGGGCTACCCACACACCAGTTACCCCTGCACTGGTGAGCCCCTTGACACAGAGGGATGTCAGCCTGGCACAGAACAAAACCATGTGTAGGGTGACAAAGACACGGCCACTGCTGAGAGGAGCCTGGGAGCCACTTGCTATCCCCCTGGGATATTGACCTCTTGGAGACCCTCACCGATTAGTGCCAGAGCACCGCTGGAAATGAATGATCTAATTGCTTAATTAACCTGAGGGATCTCCCAGGAGCTGAGAAACAAAGGAAAGGTTCCGAAGGAAGTGAGGGATGGGGAGGAGGAAGGGTTGCATCCCTGGGGGATGCTGCCTGGGCAGCAGCAGTACAAGCAGGGCTGGGCTGTGCCATGCTGGGGGTTTGGACCCCACTCTCCTGCACAGAACCCTGCTTTCCACGAGTGCCAGTGGCGCTGCTCCTGACGAGTGCTGCTCTACAGCAGGTGAGCTGGAAGAACAGCACGTTGTTCCTTGCTGAGGGATTCAGTGCTACAGAAAACTCAAAAGTAACACAGAGAGGCAGAGCTGGCCCACAGCATCAGCAAAGGGAGTGCAAATCCCTGCCTCTGTGAGGTGGAGGGAGATTCCCTCATCTGCAAAGGTCCCTGCCAAGCATGGCTAATCCCCACCGAGCAGGCTCAGAGAGGCAGGAAGCAGGGTGGCATCCAGAGGAGCTTCAGGGAAAGCACTGGCAAGCTGAATGGAAGCAGCTCCCTCTGCTCTTGCTGATCCAGCACTCTCTGCCGCATGCCCGCACCCAGCCAGAGGCATGTCGGCTGGCTACAGGGGACAGCAGGGACCTCTCAGCAGTGAGAAGCAGCAGCAGGGTCAAGAGGCAGGGGGTGACCTCCTGGCACCACTGGGACCATTCCCAAGCACAGCAGGTTGAGGAAGAGCAGTATCAGGGCTGCCAGGAGCATCCCCATCAGAGCAGATCCATCCCTTGCTCTGAGCACTGCTCTTGCCCTGAGCACTGCTCTTGCCCTGAGCAGGATCACAAACTCTGCCACTGGAACTAGGGATATGTGGGTAAAGTTTTTGTGAGTAGTTCATCGTCCTGGTACACAAGCAGTCGTTCAGTGTGTGGGAGAACACCAAGGTTCAAG
>JANZLQ010000089.1:27933387-27944389 GCA_026212715.1 Elanus axillaris
GGCCGGGGGAAGGGCCGGGGCGGGCGCGGGCGGCGGCGGCGATAGGCTGCGGCCGCGCCGGGCGCCGCGATGCTGCTGTTGGCGCTGGGCGCGGCGTTGCTGCTGGCGGGCGGTGGACGGTGCTTGGCCCGCCGCCTCCGCCTCCTCCTCTTTCTCCTACCGCGGCGGGCCCGCCGCGCCCTGCCCGTGAGTACCGCGGCGAGGAGCCGGGGGGGGGCTTTGGTCCCCTCCGGGGCTCGCCAGGGGCAGGCCTGCGGAGGCTCCCCCGGGGGCCCAAAATGGCGCCGCGCCCTCGAGCCCGCCTCTGCCGCCGGCTGCCGTTTAAGCGGGCCGCGGCTGAGGCGTCGTGCCCGCGGCAGCTGCAGGCAGCCGACACGGGGCCGCCCCAGCGGTCGGCTGGGCTAGTGAAGGCCGAAGGCGGGCACTGTGAGGGGAGAGGGGAGGCCGAGCTGGGAGAGCCTCGGGCAGGCTGCTGGCCCGTCGTAGGGGGCTGTGGCGCGGCCGCCGGCCTGACCCCCGCACTGCCGCGAAACGCCGTGTTACTCCACGGGGTTCGTGAAGCGGTGGGCGCGTGGATTTTGTTGCAGTACCCTTAAGTTTGGAAACGAGCACGAGGGAGAAAAAACAGCCCTGCGAATGGAACAGAATTGCATAATAGTCTCTTCTATGTGTTTTAAAAACATAACATGAAACGTCTGGGGTTCTTTAACTGGAGTTAACTTAGCTCTTGCTTACTCTCCAGACAGCCCAACCTTCCTGCAGGCACCAGGGAGAACCTGCAAGAGAACCTGTTCATGCCTCCAGCTCAGTCCTGCCCCTCTGAAATGGCCAGATAACAGCCTTGGCCCGTTTGCAGCCTCCCATTTTGCTTTTCTTCCATCCACTCTGCTCCTCAGATGTTCCCTGTCCCACCTGAGAAAATAACCTTCCCTTTAGTGAAAATTTCAGTTCCCTTGCCTGGGATTGAAAACCTCAACTTCTTGACTCTAGAAAAAGGGAACGAGAGAAGTTTACTGTATAACTGCTCTCACCTTCAAATTAACCTGTTCAATAACAAGCAGATGGTTAGGGAGGGCATAAAAGGGAACAGGATCCAGGAAACAAGTGACACAGTAGAAGAAGATAAAGTCTAGGCAAGCATGGTGGCTTCCCACATTGTCCAGAGAGACTGAGGCTGATGAAGTAGCTTCACTTTCCTTACCCTCTTTAGCAATAAATGTATACAATTTTGAAAGGTCACCTGCATGAGTTAAATAAATTCTACTCTTTAACAAAGTGATTGTATCCCAGTAAGAAAAGCTAGTGAGGTGTGTGCACCTGAGCTGGCTGCAGGTTAAAATTGGGCTGCATCGCTGGGGTGGTTTGAACTGTGTGGAATGTGTACTACAGTGCTGTGGATCACACGGCAAAGACATAGACAGCGTTACCCTGCCCAGATGCCATAACAGCACCTCCAATACAAGAAGTTCCTTATTCTGCACCCTTAACGGGTCTCAGGTGCCCTGGCAGCCCTGTACACAAGTGCTGTCTCCTGTGCAGTATTTCCTGAGAGCATGGTGTGGCTGTTAGTGAGTGAGGCACCTGAAATTCCTCAAAACGATGATTAAGGTCACTTAATAACTAGCTGCCTGCTAGATAAGTGATAGCTAGTCCTCTCTGCCTGTCTCAGCCCTGTGTCAAACTGTAAGCTGCAGACTGACCTTATCAAACTGTGGGAACAAGGCCCATTAGGCCTTAATCTTGGGACTTTTGAAAGATAAGGAAGATAAGGCTTTTACCTGTTAGGAGGATTTTTGGAAATAGGATCTTTTTGGCTGGGAATGGGGTCGCTCCACATTCTCATGCCTGGGAGCTCTTTGTCCACCAGGCATGGCACAAAGATGGGGTCAGCTACAGATGTGAGATCTGATACTTACCTTGGGTTTATGCATGCTTAGTGCTGCTGGAGCCTCAGTCTGTTGTGAAGGATGCTGGTGTAGTCATATGTTTTATTACCGGCAATTAGGGCAATAGCAAATAGTTAGCAAATAGTCAAAGGAACTTTCTCATACTCTTAAGTTGTTCCTCACTTTTCTCCCCATTATAGGTAGCTGAGGGGATTTTTAAACCTCCTCCTTTCTGTCTACGTTTTGCTGTTTTGTTTTTTTTTTTTTAACCAGAGAAAGCAAACCAGCTGCTGAGAGCTAAAACTAGATGCACACAGGAATGCAGCCCAGCCATTTGCTTTTATTTCCTGCAGCTGAGCTCTGTCCTTATCAGACCGGCTGATGAAGGAGCTAATGATGGTTGAGGATGGAGTATCTTCTCTGTTTGTTTGTCCTGGGTTCTGGAAGTGATTTTAAGCCCTTATCTCCCGTACAGTTCCTGTTCTTTTGGGAAGTCCTCTGTCTTCAGGATACAGAGACAAAGAGTCTAGGGAGGTGAAGCAGAGAAAAAAAAAGTCAAATTTTTCTTTTCTATGGGCCAGCTTGCTGAACTATTGTGGTAGGTAACTGTGGCAAGTTCTGTAATCTGGTTCATACTTGATCCTCATCTTTCTTGGAGCTGTGTCACTGTGAATGAAATTAAGACTGAGTGCTGTATATTTAATTCTCACTGATATTTTGTCCTTTAGCTGTAGCTACCTTTGAAGCTTTAGTAGAGCTAGCCTGTAGCTGGGTGCTCTTTGAGTGTAGGAATCAATGTTAATGTGAGTGTTTGTATGATAAATGCAGGATATACTTTTGATCAGTTCTCATTTTAGTTACGACTCCCCTTTGAAAGCAATAACTTCAACATGAGTTATAGGACAGGACAGGGTGTAGCTTATTTGCCTGTTGCTATCTGCTTAGAGTCATCTTGCATTTGTACAGTAATGCTCTGATCACTATCACCCTGCAATTATTCCTTGTTGCCACTTCCCTACCATGTGTGTCAGCAAAACAAAACCAGAGAGCATTTGTGACTGCCCCATTTCTGTCTGGAAAAAGTGGCTGGATAAGCCAGTGCAATTCATATGTAAGTAGTATAAAATACAAACATTCATATTGCAGCTATTGTTAATACAGGAACAGGGAATAGTAGTTGCAGATACCTCCACAAAGATGGAAGTGACCTCACTTCCTTATTGCATTCTCTAGGTCTTTATTACTATATTGCTTTATTGCCTCACAGATGTGGTTTCAGTTTGGAGCAGTGTGCAGCTCTGCAGCTGGGTGCCTGCTAGTTGGGTTAAGCATTAGGAGTTCATTGCTGCACAGCTGTGGTGAGCAGACCAGGGGAGAGACGGCTTTCAAGCAAAGAAAGAGGGTGAATGGGTGTTTTGATAAAGGCTTCTCTTCAGGGTTTGGTATTCTGTTTTCAGATCTGTCACAAGCCTGTTGTGTCATACCAGATGGAGTATCAAATCTTCTCTCAGTTTATCTGCCAGTCAAGATAATAATAATGTAGGAGAGAGCTGTAGGATTTGATATGTTGTTCCTGTTAAGACTGCAGTGTTTCAGAAGGAAACCCTAACCTGTAGTCACATTTCTCTGTGCTAAAGTACAGCATGGAAAGTACCACATAGAGTGGGAGTAGGTGGGGAACAGACAATAGAGAGTCACTCAGCAGTTAAAAGAGCTGCTGTACAGGTCAAGCTGGTGACATACTATCGCTTGGATGTTTTCTATGCTGCTTTTTCTACAATGCCTGTGAGCTAGCTGGAAGATCACCAACTTCTTTTGATATGTTTCTCTTTTGCTTTGGCCACAGATACTTGAAAGAAAGTTACTGTTCTAGCTGAGGTACCAAGGCAACACAAATCATTACAGACCAGCAATTCAATAAATTTAGGGTTTCACAGTAGCTGGGAGCTGGTTGTGTTTCTATACAGGAATCTTGTCACCTTGTTCACGCTGGTTGACCCAGCAGAAGCTCCACTGAAATTGCTGGGTTTAGGCTGCGGTCAGGTTAGTGTGCAGACAGGTACATGGCCACTGTGACTTTCAGCTGGAATTGTACCTCCTAAACACTGGCTGGTCCTGGCTGCAGGGCTGCAAGCTGCTCCTGTGCTATGTTGCTGGGTGCTGATGGTGCATGCGGCATTGCAATACCTGATACTGTGTTACTGCCTTTCCCCACACAGGCTGAAGGGAAGGCAGTGCTAATAACAGGCTGCGACAAAGGTTTTGGACATGCCTTGGCGAAATGGCTTCACGCAAAGGGATTTACTGTTTTTGCTGGATGCTTGCTCATGGTAAGTAGTGATATTGATCAAAATTCTTCTCTGATTGGAGAAAAATGCTTCTCAAGTGACAGCATCTTCATCTGCAACCTTCATTTACCCTAGTCCAAAACCTGAGGGAAGTGCAGTGGGTAGGGATCTGTTACATCTTCCATTGCTTCACCTGCCTGTTGCGTCTTGTCGTTCCTGTAATTCTAAGCTCTTTAGGGCAGGGACTGTGTGTCAACTGCATGTCTGTACAGCAGCTTGCACAGTAGGGCACTGTTCACTGCTGGAAGCCTCTCAGCAATACTGCAATACACTGAATAAATCTGATAGTCCAAGACTGCTGTGGCACTATGGCTTTTTGTCTTCCCTGGCATCTCTGTTGCTGTCTTTTGTTTTGTTGCTTTCTTCTGGAGACGCTCTTCTCAAACATCTCCAAGCTGCCTCTCCTCCTTTGTTCAGGTTCTGTTTCAAAAGTGTCTTCTAACTGCACTTCTACAGCTTCTGTAGAAGCTATTCAGTTTCTGGATAGCTGAATAAACAAATTTAATGTACTTTTCTGATATGTGTAGGTCTCACCCTCTGTCACCTGTGTTCAGCAGATGGCATCACTTTTTGTAAGAGGTCAGTTTAGGCACACTGAGTCAGAAGGGGTTGCAGACCCATCACCCCAGTCCCTGCTCTTGCAGGTAACCATGTTGTGTAATCCTCTTTATAAACTGGGCTGGTTCTACTTCCAGCTCAGCTGGGGTTTAGCCTTACTATGCTTTTTTTCTGTTTTGATAGTCAAAACTCATGTAATTTCTGACCTGAATTGTTCAAAATCAGTTCATACCCACTTGTTTCTCTATTTGAAGATGGCCATTTCAGGATAGGTGCTCAGTGAGTGATGACTACAGATTCTTGAGTAGTGTGGAGGTTGAGAACAAACAAAAATGTGGCCCTCATTGCCTGTGTGATCTCAGCGGAGGTTACGTTCTTCCACCACACCAGAAGGGAAAGTTATTATCAGCTGACATATTGTGTAACTTGAGAGCAAGAGAGTCCTGTTGGAAAATTGCCACTATTTGGAAATTTCCATGTGGAGGCTCTGTAAATCCTTCAGTAATCATGTCATATGCTGCTTTGGGATGCTTGTCTCTGTGCTGATAGCAAGTCAGGCACTCACTTTGCAGGAGCAGCAGGTGTAGGGAATAGAAAGGAGAGGGCAGATAGGGTGGTCTGAGAGGCTGCTCAGAAGGCAGTACGCTAGTGCTGAGCAGAGGGGGCCAGGCTTTATTTGAAGCCACATAAAGAAACTAAAGGCTCCTGAAGTGAGCCCTGCTTGCTTGTTTTATTGATGAAAAAAACTATATATTACTTCTCAATCACAGATTATATTACCTGTCCGAGAATGGTTGGGCAGCTCTCAGCATCCCCTCTGATCTGGCCCAGCAACTTCTTACTCGGAGCCAAGATTTTTGTGGTTCCATACTTGTACTCTGTGTGGAAGTGGAAAATGCATCAGCAGTCATAGTTGATCTGCAGGTGACTTTCAGGAGGTTAACTGAGCCTAATGGTAATAATGCACATGGGGTAAAATGGGATGAAATGCACATGGGATGAAAAAGGTTATAAATCTAGAGCTAACTGCTCCGAGAAGAGGAAGCATATAGTGACTACAGAAAAAGACAATGGATCCAAAAGAAGCAGGAAACACCAGTGAAGGCAGGGAGCTGTTGGGTCAGATCACTTGTGAAGAGCAAAGTATGAACATATAAGTGATCATTGCTGATAAGTGAAGGAGTGCACAGGCAGTGTGGCTAAGGATGCAGCTACCCTATTGTAACTGGCAGTGTGCATTAACTGCTCATGACAAATGCAAGGAAACTTATCCTGTCAAGAGAGAAGTGTGAGCTGCTGCAGGTTCACTGCAGGGTCAGAGCAGGTATGGGGACAGTTGTCATAGAGCAGATGCCAGGCTATTAGTTCACACATAGTTACACCATCATCACTTACTTGCATGCTTTTATACAGAGAATTAAAGGATCCCTGATGTACTAACCACCACAGAAAGCTCTTGCATTAAATACAAGATGGTACACTGTCAGGTGCATCAGGAGCTTTTTAAGGATCAGACAGTCAAAGTTACAGGAATAACAAGAATACTGCAAGCAGGCTGGGATAGAACTGGAGAGGATCAAGTGCAAAAGGGATTTCATTTAGCAAGGACATGTGAGTCCACAGAGAAAGTTTCTGTTAATACATTAGGGTTAAGATGGAAAAACACATAGAAATTGATTGCAAAATAACCCGAGAAGTAGAAAGTACAGAGAAAGTTGAAATAATCATTGTCTTATTTTCTTTGACCCTATTGAAAAAAAAGTATAAAATGTTTTCAGATGCCTACTGCCAGCAGTTTTTGTGAGAACTGCAGGCAAGAAAAGAGAAGGAACAGGGAATGTTTACATAATGGGTATGTTCACGTTCACCAGGCCTGACATAGATGTACTGAAGAGCATTTAAAGGATGAGCCATTGTGATTTCTGCCCCGTGGGTGATATTTTCAGGAGCACTTGGCGGCTGGGGAATTTCCGGAGCGCTGGAAGAGAGCAGATATTGTACATCCCTTCCAAAGGGGGCAAACGTCTGGAATTGCCAGCCAGGCAGTTCACCTTTGGTGCACTAGATGAAATTGCAGCACACTGATATGTCAATTTTACAAATGTCTAGATCATAGTGTGATACACACTGTATAAGTTTACACAGAACAGACTGTGCCATATCAGTCTAATCTCATTCTGGCTAAGCAGCAGAGTGGTTAAAGGGGAGGGAATAAATGTATCCTGAATAAGAGTTTTGACACAGGCCCTCATGATAGTCTCATGAGCAAACTTGTGCTCTAAGCCTGTGACTGCTGTTCAGTCCCAGGGAAATTTTCTTGGAAGTGGCCCTTGGAATAGAGTTCACTTGAAAAGAAATGTGCATGGTGCCAAGCAGGGAGGATTGCAGGCCCTTTGGAGAATAGGGTTCAAAATGATCCTGATAGATAGGATGGACTCTGAAATCAATTGGGTGGAATCCAGTAATGACAAGTATGACGTGTTCCGCCCAGGAAACGCAGGAAGGGAGTGGGTGGATAGGCAGCAGCAGGGTTGGGGGGAACTGGTGCAGACAGAGTAAGTCAGCCAGATCCATGGGTGTTCAGCATTGTGTTCATGGCTTCCTGATTCCCACTGACATCTCACTGCAGGTGCCCAAGCACTTGCCAGGACCTAATCTTGAATCCCATTAACCTCCCCGGGAAGAAGCCATGGCTCGGTCTGTTATAGGAGGGCTCTTTGCTAACAAGCCCCTATGTGATCTGCCTGCCCTTCAGCACCAGCTGCATTGGGATCCTCCAAACCAGAGCAGGGGAGTGGAGCAAGGAAGGGGAGGCAGCCAAAAGCTGGAGCCAGGCTCCTCTGCCTGGTGGAGAGGGCTGGTGTGGCTGTTGGGCTCCCTGCCCAGGAGCAGCCCCTGCTAGGCAGAGGGTGGGGTGGGCAGCCAGAGCTGTGCAGGGCTGTGAGGGCAGGATAACCGGGGGAAATGAGATAGCTGGGAGGAAACAGCAAAGTCCCACTGGAGGCCTCTCTGGAGAATACTTGGGCAGCAGGCTGGGCTGGAGCAGGGCAGCTTTCAATTCTGATGGAACTGGGAAAAGGAAGCTGGGAGAGTCTCCGAGAGGACAAAGATCAGACCAAAAAAGGGTGATAGCAAAGGGAAGGGGAGAGAGGTTTTGCAGGAGCAGTTGGACCATTGCTGTCAGGACCAATCATGACTCATGCTGCTGTGTGTGGCTCCTGCTGGTGAGTCCCAAGGCCACGAAGGCCATCACAGAGAGGACAGCCTGGCTGCTCCCATGGGAATGGCTCCAGGTATTTTCCCAGCCAGCAAATCTACCATTTAAAAAACAAGGAGGAAGTACCATGTGTGTATATGAACAGGGAGTGTGCTTACAGCCCCTGAAGACCACAGAATATAAGATGATGTTCACTTCTTTCTATAAAAATACATGGCTGCTTCATTTGTGAAGAGGTTTTCTGGGCATAAGAGTTAAGCAATTTGTTTTACAGTTAAATAGTGGCTGAGGTGGTACCTGCAACTATGAAAAGTGGTTCCAGTTGATGTTGCATGTTGAAGTCAGTCTTCCAAAATCAGTAAGTATGTTTTGTCAACAGTGAATATATTGTAGCTGGGAAGGTAACTTTGCAGATTGAGTTGCGTTGCTAATAAGGGAAAATTCATATCAATATGAATAATACAAACCATTTATACTGGATTTTTAAGTTGCTGGCCTATGACTTTGTTTCTCAAAAAACCCAGTGGAAATATTTCTTACTTAGTTTATAGGGATTATGAAAGATTAAAAAACATGAGGGAAAAGTGTTTTCAGTGCTCTGAAATGACAACTGATACTTGAGTACAAATATAGTTAAGTTTTTGTTCCTATATAGATACAGTAAATCTCTCTCTTTACAAGCTGAATTAGCTCCACTTTATTCACTGTTAAGTAGCTGAAAGTTGCTTTGTATAACTTGGTGAGATGCAAGAGCATCTTCCAGAAATATAGTGAGGCATCACACAACCTTCACCTGTTTCAAAGGGAATGTAATATTTTGGTGACTATGTTATTAACTACTTGTAACGCCACTTTCAGACATTCTTTTTGTGGCTAGATAAGAGGGCTAGACACAGCATGTCACTGTGTTTAATGTGCATTAGAAAAGCTTCAAGTCCTTATTTGCTGTTTTTGTGATACCTGGAAATAAGTCAGCGGTGAAATGATACGCAGTCATGGGGCAGCAACTCATTCCTACTATTGGCATAATACTGGTGTAACTATATATTGATTTTTAAGAGAACTACCTTGTTTTGCTCATGGCTGTGAGGAACACTTCAGTTCTTTTCCTTCATTACATGTCATTGTTCACTGGGCTGAAGGTGGAGGTGAAATGTTGCATGCTATATTAATTAAATAGCTTGAGATATGTATAGAAAAACTAAGTGGTTACATGATTTTACATCAGCCTGGCTACAGAGGCAGCTGAGCAGGTGACTGTGGGAGGGTTGCTCGCCTTGTTTGCCCTTGGGCTGTGGGAGTTGGTATCAAGTGCTAAAGGAAGAGTGGCAGCCAGGCATGGTGACTCACCAATTCATAACTTCTTCCTCCCGAAGGAGGCAGAGCCTGTGATTCAGGGAGTAGTTTGGTGAATTAAATCTTGAGCCTGCTGTGGAGCTGCATGGCTAATCTGTGCTCTTTTCACTTTTATTTGTTATTTACCAGCTGAACAAAGCTGTGAGGTTTAGGCAGCAATCCTGTCTGGAAGTAACCAGGTAAAATTTGGAATTTGAGCTGTGTTTATGTTTGACTACACAAAAAACCCCACACATGAGTAACAGAATCTCTAATGATGGGGGAGGGGGGGAGAAAGGAAAAGGTTAGAAAGGAAAGCAGGGCCATTGTGTTCTTATTACCTGTAGTGTGGAAAAAAAACCCAACCGAAAACTTGTTCTTGCTTCCTCATCCAGAATCTCCTCCTTTCATGCCTCATGTCTGCAGTCTTGTCGTTGTGTGGCAGATCTCTACTGCACATGTATTCCTGCGCATGCTGTTCTGCTGTTTAGGAAGAGCAAAATATTATATAGGTTCAGCTGTAAGTGTTTCCTGCTCTATCTTGTAGTGTCAGACTATTTGCTGTTAGGCATGCCAAAGGTGTCCCTGCTGTCTTGTTTTCAAAGTGCTCTGACAATACTGTTTAATTAGAAGCCAGGCAATATTTTGGGATGACATGAGTACAGTGCCTAATTAGCCTATTGCTTTTAAGCCTGGAAAATCTGATTCTGATTTCTGTAGAAGTGTTTGCCATGTTACCTTCAGAGCATGGAGACTGAGGCAGCGGAGAGTCACCCATGGTTATCCCAGGCTGGCACAATATTTCAGTGTTACAGATGTGAGACCCTTCATGTGAAGAGCTAACAGCATGGGCTTTGTGGCTCTTCAGAGCAGTGGGTCACTGGTGCAGATACAGGAGCTGTGCTGGAGGGAATAGAAAGATGGCTGTGGGTTGCATGCTGGTTTGTGTGGCTCGTGTGCTTTTTTGTGCATGAGGTTTACACTTCTGTGTGCAATTTCAATAGCTTCTATTTCCTGTCCATGTGAACGTACCTGTCCCCAAGCTGCATTACTGTTCCTTGCCTGTCTTAGCAGGACATCTTTCTTTGCTGCTGAACAGGACGAGAATGGAGATGGAGCCAGGGAGCTGAAGAACATGAAGTCAGATCGCATGAAAGTGCTACAGATGGATGTGTGCAGTGACCAGGAGGTGGCTCAGGCCGTGGATTTTGTGAAGAGGACCCTGAAGGAGCCAGAGGAAGGTATGTGGGGATTTTTGTATTTCCAGCACAGCTGGCTCTTTGCTCACAGAATCCCTCCTACAGAACAGGCCATGCACTGGCAGGGTCATTCCCTCTCCGCACCACCAAAAGAGGGTTAACAAGCCTGGAAGCCTGTGATAGTGTGTGGGTGGTAGTCAGGCAGTGCTGTAAGGAGAATTGAGGAGAATTGTCTTGCTGTTGATGTGCCAGCCACATGGAAAGAGATTGAGACTGGCTGGAGGATTAGGCTCTAACTCTGTATCCCGTAAAAAGTGATGAGTGACAGCAAGCCCACAAGAGTCTGTATCTTTCTCCTGGAGTATCTGTAAAGGGCATAGGATGGTGTGATGGGTTGACCCTGGCTGGACGCCAGGTGCCCACCAAAGCCACTCTATCACTCCCCTCCTCAGTTGGACA
>JANZLQ010000089.1:27944489-27954525 GCA_026212715.1 Elanus axillaris
CAATGCAGAACACAGCACTATGAGGGCTGCTATGGGGAGAATTAATTCCATCTCAGCCAGACCCAATACAGATGGCCAGAGCCTGATCCCCTCCTGGTGCTCCTGCTGCAGCCTGGCGTACACAGACCTTTCTCTAGCGACCCTGCTAGTAAAGAGGTGACAGGCCCTGGCTGCTTACTGCTGTCCCCTCTGCTGTGCTGGTGGTACAACCTTTGTGTAACTGAGTGCTGAGCTGGAGCACAAAACTGACCTGCCCTCAAACCTGGATTATTCTTCAGCCAGGTCAATCCATGCTTTCAGTTTGCCATGCAACATCCCAGAGGTGATATGAGGCAGGATCCAGGGTGGGCTTAGCATAGACCACCTTAATCCACATGCCACCTTAAGCACAAGCCCAACTCATGGACCCTAAGAGCATGTGAAAGAAGATAGGAGTTCCTTCTGCATGCTTCTTTCCTTCTTGGAAGTGGTTTGACAGTGGGATGTGAGCATACAGTCAGAGCCTGGTGTGACACCACCTAACCTCTTCCCATGTGGTGAGGTTGTGAGGCTTCTTGCCCTGTGTAGGTTTCTCTGCAGCCTCTGTGCAAGTAGCAAGCTGGACAGCTGTAGATCCAGGCTGAAGGTGGATTGAATTTTCACATCTGTGGCTCCAGGACTTAAGAGTCATGTGGCTGGAGGGTGGTTGCTCCTCTTGAAGCTTGGATGAGACTGTCATGGGCCTGTCTTTGTTCACAGCAAGTATAAAGCTAGTAAATAACAATAGCTCTAATCTTCATGCAAATTACATGAGCACACCCTTCCTCCTAAAACAAGCATATGAAGTGCAACAGAGTTACTTACAAGCTCTGATCCCACACATGTTCTCTGTGCATTACTTTTCTTCCTACACAATGAGCCAGCCCTCATCACACATTTCACAGCTTCTCAAGCCTTTCCTGAAGAGCCCAGCAACAGCAGTGGTGGCACAGAGCCATTTTCCACTGAGTGAAAGCTTGTAAGGGAGGAGCTCTGTTGCTTCTATAAATGCAGCAGTGTTTGCAAAACCGTGTGGGTAGCAGGGACAGAGAAGTCTTGCATCCTTGATCAGCAAGTTGGACTGGTTCCTCCTCCTCTTGAGCCTTATTCTGTAGTCGTTTGCTCCAGCACAGTGTGCGAAGCAGCAAAGGCTTCTTTTTAGGCCCATCAGTATGACTGAGGTTTGGGGCTTGTGAATAAATAGTACTTGGTAAATAAGTGCTGGAAAGTAGAGACTTTTGAGACTGAGGAGCCTGGTACAGAGGTGCCTCTTGCACACTGAGTATGGCTCCAGAGGAGCTAGTGCAGAACAGTTCTTGCACTGCGCATTTATACCTCTTCTCCCTGTGCTGTGTACATAAGGCTAAACTCATTTTGGTAGGAGTGCCCCTGTTTGTTTTCAATCTTAAGCAGTTCCCACTGTACTGTTGACACTAAAGAAATAAGAGTGATAAGGCTGTTCTCAATAAACACACCGTTGTCCAGCAAACAGCCCTGTGACCAGGTACCTATCAGCACTTTGCTCTGTTTGTAACTGACCCGATTGGTGAGCAATGAAATTCCAAGAATGAATTATTGTAAATAATGTTTTCATGAACATCCCTAAATCTAACTTTGTAACCCAAGAAACGGGAAGTTGTTGTAGAGAAATTTATGATCAGGAATACTCTGTAGAGGTTATTTTGGGACTGACAGTTTAAGTCTTTTGTGGTCTTCAGTAAATCCCTGCCAAATTTGCTCTATGTAGCAGAGTTCTTGTTACTGGTGAAATTATACCATCAGATGCCCTGTTTCCATGGTCTTTCTGCTAGCGATTAGAACCTGCTTTGCAGCAGCACATGGGACCCCATTCAGGCTGAGATGCTGTGCTGGCTGCCAGTTGAGTGTGAATTTCAAAGTTATCTTGACCCATTAAAGCTGGCAGCTTCAGTAAGTGCAGAAGTGACGGGATCTTGGGGAGAGGAGGAGTAAAACTACCTGACTGCAGCATTTAGAAACTTGAATTAATAAAAACATAAGTGAGGATAGGTGAGCAAGGTATTTTCTTGGCTTTTGCTGCAGGGCATGATTTAGCTATTATCCCAGTGGCCTGGTGGGGGTCAGGAAAGGGTTGTTCTGGAGGAGGATAGAGCTGCAGGCCAGTGAACTAGAGCAATGTTCACCACTGTCTTTCTGAGACAGGTGTGCAGGGCAAAAGGGGTGTTGGGATCACCATGTGAGAGCTGCAAGATGCGGGAATAGTGGCAGCTATAATAGGCAAATCCATTCTGGGACAGACCATGAGGGAACAGTTAATGCACTGTTACCACTGGGTAGGATGTGACCTTCTCTGGTCTGCTATACACAGCTGGTCAACAGCCTTCAGAGAAGATGAACTTAGCTGGGAACAGTGCAGGCTTACTAGGGCTGGTGGGAGTGGAGAGCCAGTCTAGCAAGGGTGTATTGGTGTTTTTAAATGCACCAGGAGTATAAATATTGGTGTTTTTAAATGCACCAGGAGTATAAATTCCATTGATATTTATTGGGCAATGGTAGAATATTGCAATTTGCTTAGAGGGCTGTGTTTGATACAATACATGGTTACTATCTAACCACGAAAAATACAGGTTGGAAGTTACTACAAGACTTGTGCATCAGGGCAGGGAAGCTATGGAGAAGAGGGAGGGCAAAAAGCCCAAAAAGTTTTGAGAAAGAACTTGATAAGTTTTATCAACAGGGTGGCATGACACGGGTGCTTTTGATAGCAATGTTGGAGTTGTGTCCTTGGACGTGAAGACTCCTCCTTAGCCCTGTGTGTGTTCTTGGTGGTAAGAGGAAGGTCAGGGAGTTGAAAGGGGCCCCAACTCCAACTGGGTACTTACACAGTGAAAAATAACCATGGCATATGGCAGAACATCTAATGAGGAGCAACTCTCTTATCTTGCTCCAGCTCTTCTGTTTGTTCCTCCTGCAGTTTATGGCTGCATAGTCCTATGCTTCAACAAATTCACAAAGTATGGACTCAGTCCTACAAATGTTTGCCACTGGGACTCCTGCAGTAATTGCTTCAAAGGGTCAAGTCCTCACTGACATGCTAAGTCCTGGACATATAAGGGGCTCAGTGCAGAAGCTGTTGGTAAGCACAGTCAGTTTAATTTTGACAGGACTGCAGACACAAAAGACGTTCATTTTTAAATTCTAGTAGTTTTAAAGGTTGTTTGTAAGTTTGCCATCTTCTGCTGGAGTTAGGATTGAGGGAAACCAAATACCTGAACTAAAACACAGCAGCTATTAACTGGGCCATGAACCTGCAGATCAATACCATGCACTCTACAAAACAGGGAGTCAGAATTGTGAAGGGGATTTAGAACTCCAAGATAATAGTTTTCCTTCTATCTTTTTTTTTTTTTTTAATTGCGGGAAAGTCCAGCCCTCTCCAAATTGCAAAAGCCATGATAAAGTCCCTGAGTGATTACAAACCTGGGACCAACAGGAACCATAAAAGAGGATGAGCCAGTTCCAGCCATACAGAGCCTCAGGACAGCATTTGACCTTAGAGGAGACATTCAGGGAGGCAGTGCTTTTGTGTGACCCTATCACTCTCCCTGGTGACCCAAACAAGCCCCACTGGCTTCACTTCTGGTATAACAAGAGTGTATTTCATCTGCTTGCTGGGTTTTTCTCTACAACTTTTTTCTACAAAAGTCCCCAGTTCTTTGTCAAGGGGTTGGGTTACTTTGAACAACAAGGAAAGCCGCTTCTCTGCGACACTCTTCCTTGTTCCACTCTTTAACCATGTGTTTGTTGGCAGGTCTGTGGGGCCTCGTGAACAATGCTGGTGTCTCGACCTTTGGAGAGGTGGAATTTGCAAGTTTAGACAACTACAAGAAGGTGGCAGAGATCAACCTGTGGGGTACCGTGAGGGTGACAAAGGCTTTTCTGCCCCTCATTCGCAGAGCTAAAGGTACATGCTGGGCAGTGTAGCAAGACTTGGAGCTTTTGCAGGACAGCAAAGGGATGTAGCTAAAAATCATGACTTGGACTGTGCTTCGAGGAATGCCTGTGCAGTCCAAGGAGGGTGTCTGAGGCATGCAGACAAACCAGACAGCAGCGTTCAACATGCTGTATAAGCATTTGGTAGTACAGGCCACTCTTGGGGCAGTCCAGGCACCTACACAGCAGGTGCTATCTTAAACATCCCAGGATATCAGAGACCTTTGTGCACTGCTGGCAGATATGACCCAGGACTGCAGGCCGCCTTTAGAAAAAGTGACTGGAGGCCAGACAAGATAATCCTGGCCTCTGGAGTCCACCAAATACTTATGTTTGTATAACTGAATCTTCTCCCTTCATGTTATTCAATTCACAGATGATTGCAGAGTGGTAGTGGTGGAATATATGAGAGTCAATAACAGCTGTTTTAGGTATCTTACAAGACAATATTATTACCAAAAGTCTTTCTTCTGTATTAAAAAAAAAAGATAATGTATTAGCAGAAGTCTGAAGAGCTTCTTTATTTAGCACATGTGGGAGAATGTTGGCACAGCTGTGTGTTCTGTGAGGACAGAAAGGGGTTATATTGAGAAGATTGCTCAGATACCATTTCCAGAAAGGAAGTACCCACTAAACAAGCCCCATCTCACTACAAAAGGTAGCTTACCCATCAGGTTAGCAGGTGGTTCTCACAGTCCTTTCAAGCTGCACTTAGGTCTGGAATGAGAGAGCAGAGCCGCCCACTTGTTTCTCAGCTAAAATTTCAAGCTGCAGAAGGGTGTCATGCTCCATGGCTGTGAAAATCCTCACTGTAAAAATAGCTGGTGAGATTTCAAGGACCTGTTTGTAAGTGCATCTGAAACTGTAATTGCACACATCTTGGCTTGGGGAAGGACAGAACCACCCACAGAGGAGTGACCACTGCTGTCACTGCCCCTAGGCAATGCATGATCTAACACAAGCTGCCAGAGCTCTGCAATCAGGCTGGGCTGCTGGTGGGAGTTAGGACAATTGCTCTTTGCTACCCCATAGGCCAGAGCACATCAAGTCTCCCCCCTGTTTGACCCAGGCGTGTAGCACTCTAGGCACTCCTGGCCAGCTAGCTGGGTGAGCAGCCTGTGCTGCTTATGCTGCAGGTTCAGAGAAACCTCTACTTGTTCTCTGCCATCCAGCTCAAGTCTAGAAGCATGTAGCTGTGTTGGGCAGAGTGGCTGCAGATGAGCTGTTATGCTTACAGAAAGAACCAGAAAGCTTGTATGGCATCATGCTATGTTTGTTGTGTGCTTTGCAGCTCATAACACTGCTAGCTGGGAGCTTGAACTCTTCTCTAGTAAGATGCAGGAGTGGGGCACACTGATGTGAGAGCACACAGCTAGTAGCCTCAGAAGATCTGGGTACTTTTCTAATTGGAAATTAGGAGAGAAATGTCTTGTATGCTTTGTAAAGCCTTTTTAATACAGAGGCAGGCATGTGTACCATCCATGGAGGGGGTCGGAGCAGGGCCTAGCCTTGCTTGAGGCAGGAGAGAAAGGCTCCTTGACAGGGGATTTGGGTGCCTCTTCAAGATTTAGATTTTAAAAATCAGCATCTCCAACAAGGCACCTTTTTACTGGGATGTTCTGGCTGCGGCTTTTGTGGCCCATCATCTCTCCCTGCTCTTTTCTTTCTAGGCCGTGTGGTGAATATCACAAGCATGTTGGGACGGATGGTGAGTCCATCTCGCTCCTGCTATTGCATTTCCAAGTTTGGGGTGACAGCCTTCTCCAACTGCCTACGGCAGGAGATGTACCGCTGGGGTGTCAGAGTCATCCTCATTGAGCCCAGTAACTTTGTGGCAGCAACAGGCATCCTGACGGCAGACAGCATCGACAAACAGGCTGACACACTGTGGAAAGGAGCCAGCGACACTGTGCAGGAGGACTATGGTAGGGAGTATTTCACTCGCCATGTGGCCCTGATGAAGTCCTTCATTAACAGTGGCCTGAAGGACATGTCTCTGGTCTTGAATGACATCACCGATGCGCTCACTTCCCCAAGCCCAAAAAACTGTTACAATCCCATGGAGACCTACTGGTGGGTGAGGCTGCAAGTCATGACTCACCTGCCCGCTGCCATTGCTGACTGGCTTTACATCCCTGGAGCCACCCTGTAAATAGTTGTCCTTCAGGCATCCGTCCAGTGCTCATATATATATGCACAGGTTAGAGCTGACTTAGTCAGGGCTGTCTGCACCCATTACTGATGCATGTCCCCTGTAGATGCATGTGCTTTCACTTTGGGTTATGGCTTCAAGTCTTGTGTTGTAGGATGCAGAGAACAGCATGGCTTTTTTGTTTTTTTCCGAATTCTTGCTTATTGTGTTCCCTGCTGTCCTGATTAAAGTTAAAAGGTGTTTTCCTTTTAACTGTGTAGGAGGCACAGGAAAGTTAACATAATGGGTCAAATATGTGGCTAGTGTAATTAGGTCAGCAGAGTTCCCCCAGTGATAAATTTGGCTCATTAATGGGCTGTTGCTTTTCCTTGTAAGGACAGGCTGCTAATAGCAGAGCAAAGCTGTTGCTATGAGATGTCTCGAAGGGAGAAACTAAAATGGGAAACAAAAGCAGAGTTTTCTATTTGATTGAAAATGGGTCAGTCACAGCCTTCCATTGTTTTCACGATACTGCTAGGAAGCTCTGCTGTGCTGTGACTGTCTGCTCTTTTCAGGAAAACAGCAACACTGCCTCTAAACAGCCTCATTACCTAGCTCAGGGACTCAGATCCCTGCGAAGAAGGGTTCTTTCCTCCCAGCTTTGTGGCCAGGAGGTGCCAGAGCCAGCAACTGTGGACAGGCTGGGCAGGGAAAAGCTGTTTTAATAATGAGTGAGGTCTGAGCCATCCCTCAGCTGGTCCCTGTGGATGCTAGGACTTGCAGCCTCTCTCCATCTGCTGCTGCTGAGCTTTGTGGGACAGAGTTGAATCTGATGTAGCAGACAAATTTGGCTCCTCTGACTGCTGCCTTAGGTACTGGTGCCTGAACTACTCAGCTGTGGTACAGACACTGTCCAGCTGTACCCCTGCTTCCTTCGTGCCACTGCCCCATGCTAGGCTCCCTCTTGCAGGTGAGGGAGCTGCTCTTGGTTTCCCAAATCAGTTTTTTGGTTTCATCCTCTCTGCACTTGTACAGTGATGGGGCATTGTGCAGCCAATGTGGCCTACGAGCTCTGGAAGGATGCTTTAAGTGACATGTTTCTTTTCTTTTTAATCTTACACAATGGAATTTCCATGTCACACGTGATTGTCTCCTCAGAGAACCTCCTGATAACTGGTATGAGCTGCTTTTGCACAGTATCCCCATGGGTCTCTCCTGTTGGCCATATACAGGGATTTCAGTCATTTTTTCCAAGTGCTGGTGCTGCCTGGCTTCATGCCCTGTTCCCTCTGTCCCAGTGGTGACCACTAGCAAAGCAGCCTGTGGGCTGCGGGTGCTCCTGGCTGGGCTGGGACCCTATCTTCTTGCTCTAGGGACTAGCTTTCCCTTCCACTGCTAAACTTTGTTCTGTTTTGTCCCGTGTGAGATCAAGTGCCTGTGAAAAGAACTTATCATTTGCTCTTTCCTCATCTGTCTCTTCTAGCTCTGACTTGGAAATGGTGCCTTTAAGTTTTTATATGCCACTGGCTGTAAATGCTTGGAGTCTGCATACAGCTGTGAATGCTGTGATGCCTGAGGAGCAAAGCAGGCTTCTCTTGGAGATGCTGTGAAGGTAGCTTGTATTACAGGTAACAACTATTGGAAATGCTGGCTGTGCAGTTCTTTTCTATTCCAGATCATCGTCACATGGAGATTGCCTGGGATCCAGGACCCAGAACAATCCCACTGAACTGCAGCTTAACCAGTATTGTAATCACTTCTGCCCCCTGCACTGTGAAATGTGAGTAATGTTAAGTAGCACTGATTTGCACAAAGAGAAAAATAAACTGTGACAATTTGTAAAGCACATGTCTGTGTCTCCAGTGTTCATTTCTACATTGGTTTTCCCATCCCCTTTGAATATGAGGTTGGGATTTAATTGGGCTCAGTAATTAAGGAGGTGGCAGTGGTTCAGCAGGTAGTGGGACTGTGAAGGATCAGTGAGAACTGTCTGGAGAGGAATGGGCAGCATGACCCATCTCATCAGCAGAAGACAGCTGGAGAAGCCTCTCTGCAAACACACACACCAACAGTGTTTGTGTTTATGTGGTTTCCCTCAAATGACAGTGTTGAGAGAGTGGTGCTGTGTGTTGTTCATTGCCTCAGCACTCTGTGTGTAATTAATCAGAATGTCGCAGCTGCCTGGTAATAAGGATTAGCTCTTCTCACAGACAGAACAGAGGCTTTCAAGCCAAGAAGTGTCTAAGGCCATGCAAGGATCTCATGGCCAAGTCAGGGTTAGGATTTCACAGCATGTGAGCCCCAGTCTCCTCCTCTGCTCTGTGAGAAGTGCTCAGGTGGGCTCTCAGTGCCTGTTCTGGTTTCTGCCTAGGTGGGGAGCTCTGTGTGGATGTCTGGGAGTGAGAGGAGCAGAGTGCTGGTATGGGAAGAGCAACTATCAAGTGTTTCTGTATGGTGCAGATGATCACGTGAACTCAGCCAGCAGAGCAAAGCCAAGATGACTGAGCAGGTCCCTTCCCATCCTGAGCTTCTAGCTGCTGTTCAGTGTCTGGTGAAAACTTCGTTCTGAAGTCTGTTCCCTGAGGCAGCCAGACCCTTGTTTCACACCATAGTGTTGCATTAATGCAGGCATTGAGGGCAGATCCTTGTCTTGCTGGTAACAGAGGGAAGATAACTCAATTCCATTTGACAGTGACCTTCAAAGCCAGACGACAGAGACAGAAGGAAGGTCAGTGAAATCCCCTGGAAGTCCATGCTCATTGCTGCTGTGGTATCCCATGAGGAGTTAGGCTGCCAAAGGAGGCTGTGGCTTTTTTCAAAGGCCAGCTGCTGAGGCCATGGCAGTGTTCTATTTTTTTCTGCATGTTTCTCACAATGCTTTGGAAGACAGTGCTGGTACAGCTCCTTGGTGTACCCTTTAGCCTTTGTAAATTGTTTCAGTTTTCACTTTCAGATCAGCATGGTTCTCTAAGATGACACTGGGAACCAAGAGGTGGACCTCTGCATGTCGTGTTTTCTCTGGTTCAGCTTAACACAGCAAGGCACCTCCTGGGGTCTATCTAAGCAAGCACTGTGAGTCAGGATACTTCAGATCACTTCAGTTGCTTTCTGTCTTGACCAAACACCAAGTCCTGAACCAGTGGCAAGTCCCAGTTTGTGTCCCAGACCTCATGGCACCTGTGGTTTCTGGTTTAGCTGCAACATGAAACCACCACTAGCAGCAAAGGGAGAGTTTAGAAGACAAAAAGTTTTTTGCGGGTGAAGTGAATAAAAATCATCTCTAAAAGCCAAGAGAAATCAGACAGCTCTTCTGAACAGCAAGAGCTGCAGAGGAAGTGGTTCATTTCAGGCAGAGGCAAGAAGCTGCAAGTTGCTATGGAAACCCGTCATTGATAGTCCTTTATGTGTTTATCTCTACAATGAACTACACATAGGATGTGAATGTATGGTTCTTCCTCTGTGCTTCAAGTCTTTACCCCTGTCATGAGTGTCTGACATCCCAGGTTTGCTCTTCCAATGTGGCTGAAGACTTCAAACAGTTGCAGAGATGGCCAGGAGGTGTGCTGCACCAAATGTGAGCTGTGTAGTGTTACTGGGAAGTGTGCTTGACACGGCTGAGCTGCTGGGGCAAGACTTAGCATTTGGAGGAATGTTTGTAGCGAGTGGGATGTGATTTCTCTTAGATAATGTTGACCATCAGGATACTTCCGTGTGCCACATTCCTCTCAAGCGGTGGCCCTGTAGGTGCTGTCTGATTACAGAGCCCCAGTGTGGTAGGTAGACCATGGCTGAACTCCAGGTGCCCACCAAAGCCGTTCTATCACTTCCCTCCCCCTTTGCTGGACAGGGGAGAGAAAAAAAAATATAACAAAGGGCTTGTGGGTTGAGATAAGGACAGGAGAGATCATTCACTAA
>JANZLQ010000089.1:27962657-27988680 GCA_026212715.1 Elanus axillaris
CCCCCTTTGCCCTGGTTTCCCCCCCAGCCCTCCTCCTTCCTGTCCTCCCACTCCTGCTCCAGCTTCCTGCCCTTTGATGTGCCTCCCCTCCTCCGCTCCAGGGTATGAACTGCTTACCAGGTGGAGATGACTTCTCCCCACCCCACAATTAGGTGCAATTATGAGGTTATGCTTTTCCCAAAACCTTGCTCTGGTGTGCGTTGAAGGTGCCCAGGCTCATGAGCAGAGTCCTGCTCCAGGCCAACAACAGGCAGGACATGGAGCAGGGCCCTGGTCTGTGAGGGTGAGTGGTCCCAGTGGGTGCTGGAGGTGGGATGACAGGAAAGTCCTGGCAGTGCTGGGGATGGGGTGGCTGCTGAACACGGCCTGGCCTGGTGGGCCCAGCAGGGACTCGGCTGCAGGAGCCCAAGCCTGCTCCATTCCAACACAGGAGTATGGGTGCTCCCTGCTGTGGTCAGGCAGAGCCCAGAAATGTGCCTCTGGGGAAGGCGCAGCCAGTGCTTGCATGGAGACAGGTCCCAGCAGCCAGCAGCGGGCTCGCGGTGCCTCGGCACCCATGGGATGCCCCCTGGCTGGCAACAGCCAGTGGAGGAGTGGGGCTCCGCGCACCACGGCCCCTGGGCTTCTGAAGGTGCTGCCTTTGGCTAGAGGTGGGACCCCTGTGTCTCCTACCAAGACAGAGGTTTGCTTCCACTGCTGTTGGTGCTGGCTATGACGGAGCTGACGGCTACAGCAAAGCCCACCCCATGTCATCCCTGCTCTCTCTGGGGCTTAAGGAGTGTCAGCACTTGGTGGCTCCTGGCTCCTCATCACCTCCTGGCCATGTCCCAGGTGAATGCATGCTCCTGCAGCAGGTTTCATGGAGCATGGCTGGGTGAACAGCTCGCTGCTCTGGTGTGACTTTGGCTGCAGGGTGCTGGGAGCCAAAACCGCAGTGTCCAGTCACCTGGGCACATCTCTGGCAGGGCCAGCACTGCATGGCAGTCCTGGGGTGCTGAGCACTGCCTGGAGGCCAGAATGAGCATGAGACCTTCCTGCTGCAGCAGGGTGAAAAGCTTCATCAGAACCACTCCATTCAAGGGCGCTGCCACCACAGCCAGGGAGTCCTCACTCCATCCCAAAGGAAAGTGCTCCATGCGCAGATGTCGGTACGCACACCAACACACCTCCCCATGTCCTCAGACACACAGGACAAATGCTCTACTGTGGTCAAGGCTGGACATTCTGCAGTGCTTTCTCCTCTGGTTGCTCTGCAGGATGCAGGCAACCAAGCTCAGGAGAAAAACTGAGCCTGCTGGTCTGCTGTGGGGGGTGGAACTCACTTCTGCAGTGCACTATGGCATGGCAGTGCTCGTATCATTCAGGTCAGGGCCTCTGTCCAGGGGTTTTCTGATTTCTAACCTGTTTGTATCACAAGAGGTACAGAGGAATGTAGGGCTTGCAGAGGATCTGCAGGACACCTCTGACTTTGACACGGGTGGCCAGAGCAACCCCATCAGGGACACACACACAGTGGCTGCCAAACCACTGTGGGAGCTGTGTGCAGGCAGGGAGAGCCCTCGTGCCAAGCGCTGCCGGCATGGTGGTGGAGTGGTAGCTCCCCCGAGGTCTTCACACCCGGCCGGTGCTGCTGGGTCTGTGTTGGATGAGCCACACTGAGCCGCGATGGCCATCGAGGTCTTGGGAGCACCTCGGCTGTGGCTGCATTTCAGGGCACACCTCAGCAGCACAGCCCCAGAAAGGGACAGGACTGAGCTATTCGTGGCTCTTGGGGTGGCATTTGGGCAGTCAGGGGCTCCAGAGTGTGTGTTTGCATGTGAGTAAAGCATGCGATGCAGCATGTAAAAACACATCTAGGGAGAAAGTCTCAACAGAGATTAGATTAAAAGAAAATGTAATTAAACACAGAGAGCATCCTGTGTGTTACTCAACTTTCCTTGCATAACTCTCAGGACCGGCTGCCTTCACAGATGGCTGCTCTGCTGTCAAAGTCATTTGCTGGGCACCTGTTGGAAAAACTGCCAGGTCAGCACAGAACTAATTGCACCAGCATCTTTCCTAGTAGTGAGATTTAACAGTCTAGAGGAAAAATTGCTGAGAGTTCTTGCAGCTCCCCAGGTGAGTCTGCGATACCTCCCACTACTTAATTCTCCCCATATACTCCTGTGAGTGACTGTGATGGGGACCACAATGTTGCGGTGGCCCAGAGGGTCTCCAGGACTCAAGTGGCCCTTGGCAGTGGAGGTTGCATGTCCCCCATGGGAGCATGGTGATGGCTGCTGCTGGGCCAGAGGGAGCAGGACGGGAGCCACTGCTGTCCCCAGCCCCTCTCAAAGGCTGCAGCACTTCTCCCCTTCCCCTGCTATTTGCAGCCATGTCTGAGGCTCTTGTGAGCAGCCAAATGGCAGAGAGCTCCACAGCTGCAGAGCGATACCCAGACACGTAGGGTGCCTTTGTTTGCCTGGGTGAGCAGCCAAGTTGCAGCCCATCTCCAGCTTCGTACCAGCTGCAGATCGAAGGCAGCTCACTAGCCTGCCAAAAAAAAAAACAAACCACGTCGAGGACCAGGGAGTGGTTTGTGCTAGTGCTGAATAATGATGATCCCAGCATGCTTATAAAACAACGAGGCAGAGAGCTCACCACAGAGCTGTTTCTTGCAGCCCTGGTCCTCTGCAGAGCATCACTCCGCCTCATCAGCCAAGGTATGTTTCTGAATTAAGAGATTCAAAATGGGAGCTGCGTTTGTGTCCGCAGTGGAGCCCATGCCCTGTGGTTGGAGACAGACTGGGCTTTTCTTTTAAACTTGGGGAAAATGCTACTGCTGCTCCTGCAGAGGAGTTTCTGGCCAGGGAAGCAAAGCAGCCCTGTGCTGCAGGGTCTGTAGGTGCCAACCTGCCCCAAGCAGAGCCTGAAGCATGTGAGCAGGCAGCATCCTGGCTCCAGGGGCTGCTTGGGGATGAGCAGCACAGCTCCTGCCACTACCCCACAGGAAAACGTGTCCTTTCCCTCCCTGCAGCATGCTTTTGGGGGTCGGTTCATGTTTTATTTGGTGCTGATTTGAGTCTTGACCAGCTTGCGCACCCTGCAGTGCTGTGTACATCCTGGCACATGAAGAACTCTGCAGAGGCAGCTGTACTGTCCCTCCACTGCCTTGCAGGGCCAGGCAGCCCTGGCACACGTGGGGATGTCCCTCTCACCATGCAGGCTCCTGCATGCGTACACTGCTCACTTCCATGTCCCAAGGGCCTGGCTCTGCCCCAGCTCTGGAGCATGTTCCTTGTGCTCCAGCATTTTATAGCAAACATCTCTGCATTTCCTCTTGCCTCAGCTTTGGACAGATGAAGATGCTCCTGCATGTGCTTGGACATTTATCAACCCTGCATCTTGCTAGGTGTCAGGTGTGGGTGATGGGTAGAGGTGCTCTCACCAGGCATTGCCTTGCTTCCCTCAGAGCTTCTGGGCACAGCTTGAGCACAGTTGAGGCCATTTTGGGCTGGGGACTTATTTGGCACAGTGGCTTTGTGCTCTTCTCATGATCCTTTTCTCCTTGCTGTGCCCCTGAGGCACCCTGCTGCAGCTGTCCTGTCCTTCTTGCTGTATTTCACACAAAGTTCTGCTGCAGGGAGGCCCCAGGTCAGCTATTTTCCTCCTCCCCAGGTCCATTTCCTGCCTGCATCCCGGCGCAGCCATGCTGGGCACAGCAGTGCGGCTCTCGGTCCTGCTCAGCTTCCTTGGCTTTGGGAAAGGCCAGATGTTTCACATGGGACCATGCCCAGATCCACCAGTCCAAGAAAACTTCGATATCAACAAGGTGTGAAAAGCTTTCTGAAAATCGCACAGCGGGTAGCGAGTTAGGCTAAGGGGGCATGGGACTGATGGCAAACTGCCTGGGTGCATGGGCGGGGGGGGCTGGCAAGTCTGGTCTCGATGCCTTGTGCTGGAGCTGCCAGCGTGGGTCTGCGGCCCTGCTAACCCCCTGCAGCCTCCTGCGCCATGGAGGTGGATGCTTAAATGAACCGAACTGTCAAAACAGTGCCAGCAAACGTGCTGTGCTGCTCTGCCTCAGCCCTCTTTGTGCTAAAAGTGTCTCTCTGGACTTTCTCCTATCAGTATTTGGGGAAATGGTACGAGATAGAGAAGCTGCCATCAAGTTTTGAGAAAGGAAGTTGCATCCAGGCAAATTACTCATTGAGGGAGAATGGGAAGTTCAAGGTGATCAACAAGGAGATGCTGTAAGTGTTTGTGTTTAGGCCATGTCTTTGCTGCAGGGGTGGCACTCCTGTCACCTCTCTTGCCATCCTGGGTGGGTATTTTTTTCTAATTTGCCTTTTTCTGGAGCTGGGGGAGCTGGGGGAGGCACCATGTGGTTGCAGTAGCTCTGCTATCCCAGCAGATGGGCTTTGCTGTGGTTATGGCAGAGATGTGGGTCTCTGGTTTCTGCTGGTGCTTCCCTGGGGCTCACCAGGTGTCTGTCTCATTGTCCAAGGTGAGTAGTGACAAAATAGATCAGATGCACATGGTGACTCCACTGTGAAATAGCCTGGGTTTCCTCCCTGAGTGATTTGTGATACCCTGTGATGGCTGAGAAGCCCAATGCCCCACGTCCCATCCAGGGAGAGTCACAGGGCTGGTTATGGGATGGCAGCCACCACCTTCTGTCCCTGTGTGCTAAGAGGTGCCTGTGCTTTGTGCTCCTCTCTGTTCCAGGGTAAAGGGACGCAATGCAAACGGTCAGGGAAGGTAAAGCACGTGGGTCATTTTTACTCAAGCAAATATTTGTCAGCCTTTTTCTGGAGCATTCACCTTGCACTGGTAGTAACTGCTGTGTAAAGGGATCAGCAACCATTGCCAGTTTAAATCAGCGAGCAAAGTGAATGCACTGATTGTCCCCTTTATCATACTTGGTAGTTGGCAATTCTGCCAAGCCCTCCTGGCTTTTCACATGGACAGATGCAGATATTAATTCATCTGTTTCCATCACCAGCCCCGGCTGTCGTGGGGTGCTGCTATGAGTGGCTGAATGAATAAGAGGGATCGAGCGGTGAACGCAGCGCTGTCCCCTGCACTCCCTGGCATGGCATGGGGACTTTGTTCTGGCTCACAATAACAACAACGTAGCGACACATCCCTCGTGTCCGGCAGAGAGCAGCATCAAAGCCGCTTGCTGACCGTGCAGCACTGTCTCTGCAGCTCCACTGCTAGGGCAAGCCTGGCAAACAGCTGGCCATTTATTTGTGCCTGCATTAATCTGCAGGAGATTAATCTGTCAGTTGGTGTCACCATTTCAGCAGCTCAGGACCCTGAAATATCAGGAATATTTTGGGTCGGGTGTGCACTGTGCACAGCTCCAGCACCAGCCCCTTGACCTCTCTCTGCTGCTGGCAGCATTAGCTTCTGCCTCCTTGGGTGTTCCTGTTTCACAGGGAAGCGTGAAACTTTCCTGCCCCACAGGCAGCGTCCAGATCTTGAGGCATCTGGGGAAAAATGCAATTATAAGATGGGCAGCCCGAGTCATAGGGCTTGCTGCCAGCAGGGCAGTGCTCTGAACCAGCAGTGAAACAAACCCTGGCTCACCAAGCAGCAACAGGTAATTTGTGTGTGGAGGAATGTGCTGTGACCTGGAAAAAACACAGGTGATTAAACAGATGTGAACACAGGCCTTCTACAACTAGCAGAGGTTGAGCTGCTCCTTGGCACATCCAAGATCAGTGCTGGGATCCTCCTGTCCTGTGCAGAGGAATCTTGTTCTCCCTATTCTCTGTCATCGTGCCCTGGGCACCGAAGTACACCCTGCTGGCAGGGGCACCTGGAGAGAGGCACCCTGGGGTGCTGGGGTGGTTTAACTGGGAGAGCACTTGCCCCCTGTGCCTGGCCCAGGACCTGGTGTGCCCTGGGGGTGAGCAAGCTGTCTGCCCAGGGATGCTGTGGTTAGCTGGTACATACATGTTACATCCACCTCTTCGCAGGTGGATGTGTCAGGAGGGATGATTTATTGGAAGAAAGAAAAAAAAAAGATTTCAAATCCACCTGATTTTATTTCTTGCCTTGTTCTCCCCTTAGTTCCAATGGCAAAGTCAATGAAGTTGAAGGTGAAATGATGCACATGGATGTGAAGGAGCCGGCCAAGCTGGGTGTCCGCTTTAACTGGTGTAAGTGTGTGGCTGGGAGGCTCGCAGCCTCCACCGGCTCCCTGGTGGCCACTGGCCTCAGCAGCACAGGAGGGCAGCGTCTGCATGAAGCAGGCACCCCTGCCATGTCATCAGGGATGCAAAACTAGTAAAGCAAGAGGCAAAGCTGCCCCAGTGACTTCAGCGCAGCATGACGAGGCAATGGCAAAGAGTTAAGACAGATGTTGTGAACAGCAGGCACTGGTTTGGTGATATTTATACATTATTTACAGCTACAGCCCCTGCAGTGGTGGAGCATTCTTCACCAACTGATCTCAAAGCAAGAAAGATCAGCAGCATTGCCGTCCCTCCAGGTCATTTCACATAGGGGGACAGGGAGGGGGGGAGGCAGCCCCACAAGGGCCAGGAGTAGGCTTGTTTTTCTGAACACAGTGGAACAGCTACTAGCCCATTCTGCCTCTGCTCACAAGCGCCTTTTAATAACCTTTAATAATGTGTTTTTATTTTTGTTTTCTTCCCTTGTCAATGCAACACATGACAGGGGCCTGCCGAGGTACAGTGCATTTTACTCACCTTGCAGAGCACTTTCCCCTGTCCACAGTAACACTTGGAAAGTGAGCAGAAGGGTCCTCTTGGCTCCCTTTTTATTCTGCTCCCTCACACCTTTTCCTTGGCTGTTTCATAGCACTCACACAGAGGATTTATTTGGAGAAATGGATGGAGCAGAGGTACTTGCAAAGGACACTTATTGTTCATGAGCACAGCCAGACTTAATTATGTGCTGCTAAGGCATCACCCATGGCCATTCTGCCAGCAGAGTGTGCAACCCCAGTCATCCTCACTGGACATGAGCCCCAGAGAACAGCACCCAGCATTCCTGAGTGCATCAGAAATAAATCCCAGGGCACTTACACCTGCCTGCTGGACCCACCTCTGCTTTCTGCCTGACAGTTTGAAGCTGTAGTGGTTGTCCCTCATCAGAGCAGATGCTTTGGGCATAGCAGCCTGATGGAGAACAGAACTTGGCTCACTTGGCTGGTGCTGGTGGGATGGGCTGAGCCATACCGATTCCCACAGCCTGGGCTCCCGCTGGCTGTGCGGGGCAGTGGGTGGTGGGGAGGGAGGTGGTGGTTCAGGATCCTCAGATCACTGGTGTCAGCTCCCAGCCCTAGGGCTCCTTCTTGCCAGCAAGCCCCCTCACATAGGTGCGAGCTGGGCTGGTTGTTGGTGGCCCATCCAAGCTGTTCAGGTCATAGTCTTAACTTTCCAGCAAGACCTCCCTAGCCAGGGTTTTGTGGCTTTCTCAAGTCCCTCTGGGCAGAACAAGGAGACCTGATAGGCTTTTATAAATTACAGCTTCCTGTACTGACCACAGTTATGTGGCTCAGGAGCAGCAAAAGTGGGAACAGCACCAGGAGCCGTGGCTCTAGTGCTGCAGAGCAGTCCAGAGTTGGTTACTCGAGGCATTCATGGTGCCCTTCTATCTCCTAGTCATGCCTTCTGCCCCTTACTGGGTCATCTCCACTGACTATGAAAACTATTCACTGGTTTACTCCTGCACCAACATCCTCTGGCTCTTCCACGTTGACTACGCCTGGATTATGTCAAGATCTCCCGAGATGCACCCAGAAACTGTGGAGCACCTGAAGAGCGTTCTCCAGTCCTACAAGATTGACACCGATAAAATGATGCCCACGGATCAACTTAACTGCCCTCCGGAGATGTAACTCCCGGCACACAGCGACACAGCGCTAGGCCAGCTATGAACTTTGTTGCTTTCTTGATTATCCATTAGGATTTCTCTATGTAATAGAGAAATGTAATAATCCTTTCGCTAACAGTAGTTTGCCAACCCTGAGTTACTCCTTGCTGTCATTCCCTCTATTGCTCTCCCCGCTTTTTCGCCTCGCCCTAACTTTTGCAGTCTAACTGACTGATTCAAAGCTAATGGGTGAAGAAGAGAAACCGTGAAGTGCAGATGCCCATGGACCAACGTAACTGCCCTCCCGAGACGTAACTCCCAGCATGCAGTGACACAGTGTCAGGCCAGATCTGCTGTTGCTGAGTGCTCCAGTATGTGGACGGGAAAGGGTATGACATGTTATGTGCAAGTATTAGTCCTGGGGAAAAACCTTTCATCACACAGCTCCATATTTGTTTCCCATTTTAGTCTTGATGCTTCTGGGTCTGCCAGGAGTCTACAGCGTCTGAGCTACACTGCTGGCACTGCCTTCCCAGTGACAATGCCCAGGCATGGTAGGTTGGTCCTACAGCCTGGGAACTGAGACTGGGGGTCTCAAATGTTTTCTGGTGCAGAATGCTGCTGCCAAGTCAGAGGACCTCCTCGCTAGAAATCAGATCTGTCCCTTTGTATTTCAAGTTTAAAAATATCCAGAAATTCAGCATCACTCCATCCCCAGCGTCTATATGTGTCCTGTCTTGCCTCTAGGGAGGCTAGTCCTGCACTCCCAAGGGGTCAGCTCTGAGAGTACCTGTAAGCAGACAGAAGGAGACAGGGCTGCTCCCTTGTCCTCTCCTCTGGAGGCTTTTCCCCAAACACCGAGAGACAGCAGGCTCTGCCTGACATCCCACTCGCCGCTTTTGTACGTGCCGAGCGCCTGCTGGCACTGCATCTGCCCAGGCAGGTGTTCACCAGGCACCACGACAACTCTGCTTGAATAGCATTGATGCAACTCATTAAAAATGAAATCAAAGTATCTCTTTTGGAGCTTTTGTACCTTCCCAGCTGCATGACCTTTTTGAGCAGGCCAGGGGCTCCGTCTGTGGGGTCTGGCCCTCCTCTGAGGCCCAGGCACCGCCAGAGCGGGAATGCGATGCAACATAAGCAACCGTGTCTGAAGTTAAATGGTTTGCGCCAGGAGCCTGGAGGTCTTTCCAGCTCTCTGGGGTCCGACGTGTGGTCTTCCCCCATCGCCTGAGCCACACCACCAACCCCACGTCATGGCTTTGGCTGGCAATGACCACCACCTCCTGCTGCTTTCATTGACATGAAGAAATAACGATGTGGACATAGAATACTGTAAATCTGCAGGAAGTGTTCTACACCTGCCGTGGTGGGACCTCGACTGGTGTGGGTGTGCAGCAAAGCGCTTTCTTGCCCTGGGATGGCTGCTGGGCAGGGAGCCAGCATTTCACTGGCCTTGAGCAGCCGGAGGAGGCCGAGATGGGAGGGAGGCCTTGCAGGGATCAGCAACAACGGCCATGTTTAAGCCATCAGCCCTTTGGAGTTTCAAATCCTAATGCCACAGTTCCTGCGACACAAACACACACCCCACCTGCATCCTCCGGCGGTGAGGATGAGGGAGGACGCAGTGGGATGCTGCCAGCTGCGCGGTGGCTCCCAGGTGTGTTAGGTTTTGGGGCAGATCGTTTCACCGCCGGATTCCCATCTTCCTCCTCAGACGGATGCCCACGCTGTAGCCCGCACCCCCTCGCAGCTGTGCTGCCGGCCCACGGCCGGTGGCTGTGCGATCGCTGAGCCCCCCGGGGCTGGGAACCTGCAGCCCCCACCCCCCGCCCGCGGAGGGGCGGCCGCGGCCGCGGTAGCCGGCACTCGCAGCTGCTGCCGTGGAACGGGATCGCTGTGCCTGGCGGCGGAAACCCGCCACGGCCGCGCCCTCGGGGCGGAGGCCCCGACGACCCTTTGCCTGCGCCACGGCGAGCGCCGGGAGACCCGCAGGCGTGCGACAGCCCCCCCGCGCGTGGGAGGGCCCTGCGCACCCGCGTCAGAGCTGCCCGTGGAGCCGCAAGAACCTCCGGCCCCTGCGAGCGCCGGAGCCCCACGGGGCGGGGGCTAGGCTCACCCCCCCTACCCCACTCGGGCGCGCGCAGGGCGCCCCACGGCGGGCGCACAGCGGGTGGGGATTTACCGGTCCGCCGGCCGCCAGGGGGCGTGGTGGCGGTGGGCCGAGGCGGCGTGGGCTCCCCTCCCCTCCCCTCCCCTCCCCTCCCCGCGCCGGCGGTTCTGACGCGCGGCGGCGGCGGAGGCCGGAAGCGGGCGGTTGGGCGGGCGGCGATGGAGGCGCCTTCGGTGCCGGCCGCCTCGACGTCGGGCGCGGCGGGGCGCGGGCCCATCAAGGGCATCCTGAAGAAGGGCGGCGGCAAGCTGTCGGGGGGGGCAGCGGCCCCCGGGGCGCGGCGGGCCAGCCCGGCCCGCGACGAGGACGAGCACGGGTGAGAGCCGCGCCGAGCCCAGCCGGGGCCCCGGTGGCGGCGAGGCGGCGGCGGGTCCCAGCAGGGCCTCACCGCCGGCCGCGCTCTTCCGGGGCCTCCGCGCAGCGGGGTGTGCCGGGCGGCGTCCCCAGCCGGGGCTTGGGGGCTGTCCCGTGTTCTAGGGGCGATGTGCAGCGCGGTAAGCGGGTCGTGCCCCCGTGCTTCCCGCGCTGTGGCGGCGGCGGAGCACCGTTCCAGCCGTGGGTGGTGGTCGGGCAGCGAAGCAGCCGGCTGAGGCAGGAGCACTGCTCGGGGCAGGGTGGTCTGTGTTAGGGAAGGGGCTGGCGGGGCTGTGCCCCTGGGCGGAGAACGCGAGGGCTGCCTGAATACAGCGGTGGAACTGTAGCCATGACTCTTCCCAGGAGTGCACTGTGGCACCTGAAAGAGCTGACGTGATTCTTTGCTGTTCAGGTAGCGCTAGCAGAAGCAGCATTTGCTTTATATGCTCGTTCGGAAAGACAAACAGGCTTTACAGTAACTGCGAGGATAGTTTACGGTTTGGGAAATACACTTTTGCCGTGGGAGATTTATTCTCAGTCTTCTCAAAGGTAGCTTATTACTCTGTAACCAGGAGCGCGTCCCTGGGGAGAGGATGTCTCCTGGCTTGGAAACATAAGTAAGATATGTTCTTGCTTGTGGAGGATTCATCTGTGAAGATCTCATGCTTGAGAATATGCACTGGCCGTGTGGTTTCTGTTTTGAATGACAAGAAAACCTTGGTTTCATTGTAACGTGCTGAGTTAGCCCAAATATGCAAAAAGTGGTCATTAGCCAACCAGCAGCTGTCCTTGACCAGTAAGAATTCTTGCACTTTTCCTGATGTTAGTTAGCACCCAGTATGGGCTGCCTAACGTTGCTCTAAGATTCCATCACATTACAATGACCAGGGTTTGACCTGAACGCTACGTTTATAAAGTTGCTTTTGCCTGTTTTCTTCATTTGGGACCTCACTTAGTATTCCAAGGAGAGAAATAGTGATAAAATAAAATGGACACGCAATTATTTTCTTTTTATTGTAGTATTTCTTTCCTCTTTGCCAAGTTAAGTCACGAATATAGTCTAAAGTCAGCAAGGTAAGACTGAAAAGTTTTTGGCTTACTGTGTTGCCTGTGTAAGCTGCTCCTGCTTGCCAGGAAGAAGTTACTGCAACTGAATAAATGAGATGATGTTTTTGAAGGGGGTGAATGTAATTAGCCATATGCTACACAAATGTTGAGATTTTTTTCCTGTTCTTTTGTTTTAATATAATGTAGCACAAGGTCTTTACTACTACACCAGACATAAAGTAAAATTGACTGTTGGTAGCCTCTATTTTATTTTCTGCTGTCTCTTGTGTACCATCTTGAAGAGACTAATGAGCTGAGTATATGGTGTATTGGTTATAGTACACAGTAATTTGTTGCGGACCAGTTAAGTGGGCAAGGAGTCCAGGTTCTATTTCCTGTTTACCAGTGTGAGTCAATAAAGTCAATTAGATCAATTCTGAAATTGCCTCGCAAGTTAAAGTATATTGGCTAAACCTGGCAGGCTTCATTAGAAGATCTCCTGGAAAGATCAGTGTAGGGTATTTAAAGCTGGTTTGTGTACAGGTATTGTTTGTGGTTGGCAGCACTTCATTAAATCAGTGTTATTTCTGACTTTGGCAAAATAATTTTGTACTTAAAAGAATGATAAATAGTATAGCTGTGATTTTCCTTGAAGATTAAAAATTAGCTTATAAAACCAGGTATCTGTTTTCTTCATGTGCCTGTATCGGCAGCCTCCCTACTTATTTCTAATATTGAAATTCAGGTCTGAATACCTTTAAAATAGCTGCAGATGAGAGCTCATTGTGTCAGCTGTCATCTTTTAAAGCACCACATTCAGTAGAGCTCTCATGTATTTGCATCATTATTGACCTTGTACTGTTGTCAGTGATGGTAGAATTCTTTGGAAAACTTCCTCAATGAAAATATGATGCAAGAGGGAAGTTTGCGAAATTCGCATACCACTGGAACTGCATCCTGAGAGCCGAGATCACGGTTTAATGGTAGACACGTTCTTGGCATTCCTGGTATACAGTATTTTTTGCCTTAAGGCTCCTCTAAGAGCCCCTGAGTGAGCTGATCCTATATTTTACAAAGTAACTAAGTAAGTCTGTGCGTGTGTGTGCAAGCTCCTGTGTTGGAACAGGCAACAGAAAAGTCTGCTATGGTAGGAGCAAGTGAGGTGTGAGGGTGTTCCTTTCAGTAATACTGCTGCAGAAACTTCTTGCCTGTCAAGGAATGCTGTCAAAATAAATGATTATGTATATTTAAAGATGTGAAAGAATACAAATGAGCACTTCCATGATTTTTCAAATCTGATTTTCCTAAGGAAGGTTAGATTTCCTGTTTCTATATCTGAGGGGTGTCAGGAAGCATTTTTCTGTGATGGTCCTAAGCTCTATCATTAATGTTATGCTGCTCAGGCATGCATAAGCATGCTAAATTGGAGACAGTCAAAGGAGGTGTGGGTTTTCAGAGCACTTAGTCACTCTCCTGGGATGGCTTTTTACATGGAGAGGTGAAACGACATGTTTGTCTGTTTGCCACCAATGGTAATTTTTTTCCCTACCTTTGGGAGGTGTTCCACAGCCAAGGCTTTTAGTGTTGGAATCTGAGTTTAAAGAAATGAGTGTGAAAAACTAAACCACTAAAAGCTTCCTCAGCTTTCTATTTATAAGTTACTGAATTGCTAGTTGTAGGCTGTCTAACTTCGAAAGCAGTGTATGCCAAAGAGATTCTTCTAAGGTTGCCAATATTATTATTAGGTATTGTGAGTCCAGGCAATAAACCTTGATGCACTCTGGGCACATGTGGTGAACACAAAGCGTGTGATGAGAGTTTCTCCCATCTATTATATTTCCCCTTCAGCTAAGCTTTTGTCCTTTTACAGGGGCTGTGTACCATTGTCCAACTGTTATGGCTAGTAAAAATTCTCATGCATTCACTATGTAACCATATGATCATCTTATGTTAGTCACAGGTGAACTTTAAGCAGGTGTTTAGCTGATGTTTAACTGGTGATTTTTCAACTCCTAAATAGATAGGTTTGAATAACTGCCATTCTTACACTAGAGCTCTTGCTTTGTCATCATGGAGCTTATGACTCTCCACCCTGCCAGAGCAGGCAGTCTGACTCACATGTTGTCTGCTTAGGTTGCAATCCTTGTGTTACAGTTCCAACAAAATGATTAAATAGATCTGAAGCCTCAAACATGAGAGTTTGGCATTGGTTACTATATGCTAAGGGGATTAAGCTCACTTAATTTGTATTCATTTCTGGAGTCTAAGTCTGTGGCATGTAGGATTCAGCATCAACTCCCGCATCTATTTTTTTTTTTATCCCTTTAGGTTTTTTCCCCATTGTGTTATATAATGCTCTCTGTAAATGTAAAATTTAGTTTGTGCCTGGAATTTTGCTTTATCAGTTTTGTTTTACAGATAGCATTCTGCTCAAGAGCAGTTGCATTATTGAGATTGAATATATTTTTCAAATTTGTTATTGGAAGGGACTGTGTTTAAATAAGAGTAGTTATGTTAATGTCTTCTAGCCAGCTGCCCCCCTCGTGCTCCCCCCCCAACCAAAAAAACCCATCAAAGCCCTGTAACATTTGCTTCCTTAAATAGTAATTTGCAACAGGAATATATTAATGCATAAGGTAATATTAAATAGTGGAATTATTTTACTATTCTAAAGTTAATTTTCTTGGTTTAGTTGAAGGGAAAGACCACCTTGTATGAAACTTGCAATGCCCTTTATAGAGAAAATTTGGAATCTTGTAGTTTCTGTTGATTAAATATTTCAGTGGCTTTTAGATCAATGGAGGGGTGACTCTTCCTCTGGCCACAAGGCAACTGCTCTCCTGTGGCTTATATATTTTGTCAGTCTGGGTGGGCTTTTGTTTCTGTAAATATACATAAAATGGTACATTGTCTGATTAATTGAGGAAATTCTAAATAATGTAACATCACTGGTGCCTGTCTGTGTAAAATGTGAAACTTCCTCAGCTTAATTACAGCAGTGAATCGGTTCTGGTTTATTATTCCAGTTTAGGATGACAAAAGCAGTATTAATAACCAGCTTGCTCAGTGCTGTTTATTTTACTGCAGGGAGTTATTTGTTTGTTGGTATTGTTTATGTAACAGTTTCGCTAGTAATCATAGCAGCTCACTGAGCAGAGGTGAGGTGGAAGTTATGTGGTTTTGTTGAAGTGTTGTGGGTTGTAATAAGAGGAAGAATTGATTCTACAGTAACTTGTAACAAGCGGACAGTTAATGGGACAGTGATTGAACAAGACTGGTAGTCTCTTGAGAAAAACTTATGTATGTATATGAATGAGAACACATTTATAGATCACAGAGTTTATTTAGCTATGGTGAATTGTTAGGGAAATGAAGTTGCACTGATAATTTGTCATGACCTCACTAAAGTATGTATAGAACCGTATTAATTTAATAGCTGTATTTTGAACATGCCTGTGTGTCATAACAATATTTTTTTGTGCTTGGTATGTAGTAGAGGTCAAAAGACATTTTAAACATTCCTTTTGTGGCCAAACAGAACTAACTGTTTTTAGAATATAAGAAAATTTAACTTTGTTTTCTTATTTCAGTAAAAAATCCCAGAAGTGGGATGAAATGAACATCATAGCTACATACCACCCAGCAGGCAAAGATTATGGCTTGATGAAAATAGATGAGCCAAGTACTCCTTATCACAGGTAGGCTTGCTGAACTGCTGTCCTAAATGATGCCAGGTGACATAGTAGTTTTACAGCAAAATTGACTTTGTGGATGATGTAGTGTTTACTATAGCTGATTGCCTGACAGACTGTGCAGACCTACGGGATATATGCAACATACTCAGATTTATAAAGCTTCTAAATAAAAGCTTATAGCTATCAAGGAGAACTGTCAAAAAGGACAATTTTTAGAAAGTTTATGTCTAGCAGGTTTTAGGCTTTGAATGGAATAAATAAGTCTGACTTGTGTTGATTTTTTTTTTCAGTTAACATCTGTGTACTAGAATATAAAGTTGTCATAACAATATTTAAAATAGATTTGGAAAGTTTTTAAAGTATTAAAGGAGTCTTTTAGTTGAGTGTTGTAAAGTTTTGACTGTTGTATCAAGAAAATTTTAAGCAGCTAATTATTGATAAAGGCTACTTTTTGTTTGTTCTCCAAGCATGGTAGGAGAAGATGATGAGGATGCAGTGAGTGATTCAGAATCAAATGAGCCCTTAAAAGCAGATGTGTTGAGTAAAAAGTAAGTATTGTCACAGAAAATTGACTAAATGTTCAGATAATTTTCTCTTCCCTGGAGTAGTTTTTCTTTATGGAAAGGTGTTGCTGGTTCCTCTGGAAGTCAAACTTTTGCTATTATCAAAGTCGTTTTCAGTGTTTGACAGGGCCACTGGTACTTAAAACCTTTTGCACGTTGTTACTGCACATAAACATGGCAAAAAATAGTGAACAAAGCAGTTTGTATGAGTGTTCTAAAATGTCATGCATTTTAAATAGTGAAAAACTTGTTGATTCAGCATTTTGTATTGCATGATTTATGTAGGCTGGCAGCTGCAGCTGAAGGTAAAGGACCCAAGATTATAGCAAAGCAAGAGGAAAGCAGTGAGGAGGAGGAAGAGGATGAAGAATTAACACCTGAAGAACGAGGTAGGCATAAGTTGTTTGCTTTGCTTTGTTGTTTTTCTTACAAATGGTTTCAAATTTTCAGTAAGAAATACTTGGGAAGAAGTACTGTCAGAAAGCTGCTGTGATTTGAAAATGGAGATAGTCTTTGAAGGGTAAGTAAAAGATTGAACAAATACGCTGTTTCTTTCTAATCAGGACTGTTTGGTTTGGGATCTACATATGAACAGGAATTTGCTGTTACTGGCTGCCCACTTGTATACAAGTCTAAGGTGTGGCAATTCCTCTTAAGAAACCTAGACTTCTCATATCAGAAGCTCTTCCAGTTTTGGGGTGAGGGAATATTTCTTAATCTGAACATAATTCAGGTAGACTTAACAATTCAATGACTACCACTGCAGTCAAGATGCTACTAATTGCTTGCAGGCATACAGATGATATTTCTGTTGTTTTCAAAGCAACTGGTATATGGATCCAGCAGGAAATCTACATTTATTCTGAAACAAATTGCATCTTCAACAGAGATATTGCTTTGTGTTAGCTGGGCTAAAACATTTTGAGGAAACAGTCAAACAATAATACATCTAAGGTTTCAGGCTTGCGTTATCTAGCTGTTGCTTCTCATCTTTCCTGGCCTCAGCTTTGAGCACATAGCCTTACTATTCTAAAGGAAGAAAAATCAGCATTGGGGCTACCAATAAGAAAAGTTTAATTTAATTATAATGTGTTACTGCTAGACCTGCTAGTGTTTAATATGTTGAGCAAAGTTAGGCTTCAGGCCATGGGGAAAGTGGAAAATATTTTCTTCTACATGTGGTAAATATATCTCTTATAACAGGCCTTTGGTAGTTAGCCAGGAGTCAAGTCAGACATCTGCAAAAGTTCATCTTCCATCCCACCAGTACGTCTCAATTTGTCCTTAAGTTTACTTAGAAACAGGGCTTGCAAAACTTTGGAATTCTGTATGCTGTTACTAGATGCTGCTCTTGGTTCAGACTTGCTCTTACTTGCAGACAGGTTCTTTTAAAAGTGCTTCAGCCATTCCAGTCCATTAATTACTAGCCTTTTTGTACATTAGGCTCATTTAAAAGAACACTCCACTGCTTGAAGAAAATAATTTTAATTCAGTGATTGCTTGATCATATAATCAATGCACTTTCAAGGTAGGAATAAATTTGACCTAGGAAGCAGTTAGTGTCTCTCTGAAGAGAAATAAGTTGATTTTTTTTTTTTAAAAAGGGAAGAAAGACATATTTGCATTTGTTTGTCCACAGAGAAGAAGAAACAGTTTGAAATGAAGAGGAAAATGCACTACAATGAAGGACGAAACATCAAACTGGCAAGACAGCTCATTGCAAAGGAACTACATGGTGAAGAAGAGGATGATGAGGATGAGGATGAAGAGATGCATGATGCTGCAGATGTAGAAACAATGAATACAGAAGCTACTGAACATGGTGAGCTGCTGATTAATCAAAAAGCATGTTTGAGTACTGGTGGTCCTTTCAGCTGTTGGGGAATGAATACACTCAAGCATGAGAATAAGTAGAAAGGGCACAGTATGTGTGTAATACTCAATGTGCAATACTGCATGCTGTGTTGATAGGTAGATTTGTAGCATGGTACCAAAACCATCAGTACTGCTAAGTAGCACGTGGGCTTTTGTTTGTTGTGACATAACAGAAAAGCAAACACCTCTGCTTCGTACTGTTTCCCCAGCATAACTGACTCTTGGTAGTGAAGTTGCCAGCATCCTTTTTAAAGGAAGGGTTGTCCTGTACGAAACACTTAAAGCTGTGGCCACACATGGGAGAGCCTGGCCTTATGTTGTGGTTCAGTTCCTGTTCTGCTCCCAAACTGTCCTCTAGCCAGCAACGGGAAACTAGCATGCATGCTTCCTCCCTGTTGAGAGGAGTGCATCTAACTTCTGAAGTAAGAACTTCTGCCTGTCTTACTGTAATGTAAAACTGCTGTTAGGACTTCAGTATGTGCTTGTCCTTAGGCAGTAATGTTCATTTCTATAGTATGGGATAAGGCCCTCAGCTTTGCTTTTAGTGCAACTACTGGAAGAAAGTCTGGGACTTTTAGCTGGGAGCTGTTTCTGGAACTTGCTTCAGGGCTGTCTCTTGATAGGAAACTCATAAAACTATAGAGGCTGACACCTTCTCTTTCATCTTTAAGCTTCTCTCTGGGTGAAAAGGGTAGACTGTGTAATTAAAGTCTTTGATTTTTGTGGTGGCCTTCTGGTGAATAATTACAGCTGTTCACTGCCCACCTCTGTGTGTAACAGTGCTTCGAACAAGTTTTTGGCATGAAAAAAATTGACATTTGTTGCTTATGAGACTAGTGGCAATGAAGTCTAAGCCACATTCATCTGTTGCTTGGCAAAGCTATGAAATGTTAGCACAGTCTGCAGACTTGGGAAGATGCTGCATGGGTTTAACTTGGTTCACATTTGCTTTTCACAACCATGTGAACTAGAAGCTCTTCTAAAATTAGTTTAAATTCCACACAATAAGAAGATGATTTGCAAAGTTGTGTGTTTTTAAGTTCTGTGGATTGCACACTTTAGTCCCATTATCTATTACAAGAGGACTAATGCCTTCATAATTGCTCCAAAAGGGTCATTTGGTATGTGTCTGAGACCCATTAATGGACTGACTTTATCCAGTAACTTAACATACGCCTTATAATGGCTATTTACTAGAACTTCACTCTCCAGGGGAAAGGAGGGCTCCAATAGGCAACCTTATGACCTTTCTCCATGGCTTGAAGCTGCCATCTCTCTGCACTCTGCTGTAAAACAGAGGCAACTCCGCTCCCCAGCTGCATTCGCCAGTGGAAAGAAGGCACACCTTTGCAGCATTTTTCCATCTCTATTGTTGAAGTCCATTCCACCTTGCCTCATAACCAGCTTCAGAGCCACCACTGGTAATTATCAATTTTAGACTGCTCATGACCAGTAGATTCCATAAACGTAATTGTCTGCCAGTTTATCAACCCATTAACTAACTGGTTTGCCTCCACACCATGGCATATAGAAATACTTTCCATTAACTTGATGTAGTTCTCAATTCTTCACTTTTGTTTTGTATCATTCTGCTTAAGCCTTGATGTTTCATTATATCCTAATCTCTGTATCAACTGTCATAGCTTTTGATCTGTGTACTTGATCAATTTTTCTGAGGTTAAGTACTGGTCTCACTTTTGTAGCAGCTGGTGAATTGAATGCCCTCAGACTGATCATGTGTGATTCTTTGTGGCGGAGTTGGTCAAAGGATGATGGAATATGGACAAAACAATTAATAAACCTGTCTTCTGCCACTGCCTGTATTTTAAGAAATTCCTACATTGAGGTGATAAATGTTCAGCAACAAAGCTGTATTGAAGTAATGTCAAAGTTTTACTGAAGTAACTTTTTTGAGATGACATCTCTTTATCACACTCTCATTTGTATTCTGAGGGCACAGAATCTCCTTATTCATAAATGTTAATTAAACAGATATTAGGGCTACAGAATATTTCTCAATAGCTAGTTTTAACAGTCAACTACTTGGGTTTTTTGCTAGTCTGCTTTTGGTCATGCCATGCTTTTGGTCATATTAAGCAACTGGTTATTTAAAACTTATTTCAATTTGGTTGTTTCCTGCATGGAAGTGGGTGAAAATGCTATTAATATTCTTGTTCCTGAGATTCCCCTATTAGGACTGTAAGTGTGTGGAAAGATTTTTCATCTGGATAGCTTTTGAAGAGCTCTTCAACTTCAAGACATTGTATTTCAAAGTGCCTTCTTATAGAACAGAAAAGGAGGGTTTTCTTTACTCAGTGTATTGGGTGGTGCAGGAGCTGATTTTTGTGATGGCTTATTTTGGCTTCGCTCTGTTAAACTGACAAACAGCTCTGACACTTGCCTTTAACTGCAAAGGAAATACCTGTCTCTTTCTGCATGTTGTACCTTTTGATAGTTTCTTCCATTTGACTTCAGTTCTTCTGAAGTTACCGAGATCATCTGGTGATGTTGCTACCACTCACCTACTATGTCTGAGACTGCAAATCTACCTAAGTGAGAGCAACGTCTTTTTATTCCAGTGGAATAACATGACTTCTATAGAACTGATGATGATTCCAGGTAAAGATATGACATGAGAGGTGTTTCTTAGTGGTCTCTTGTGACTCTAGGGCTCCACTGGCTCCTGGATTGTTTTTCAGGCAATTTGAGACCCTCTTCTCACATGCAATTTTTTTGTCTGTGAAGATCCCTTAAAGGTTCTGTCTTTCTGTTACCTGATGTTCCTTTCTACCCTCTAATCCTGTCTGGTTTGTATTTGAGTAAAACTAACAGTACTCTTCTAATCTCTACACTCTCCTTTTGAATAAGGGTCTAAAGACTTCAGACAGCTTTTAAAGAAAGTTTCTGTCAGATACCACTAGGTCTGCTAATATAAGTTGCACTTCTTGGTTACAGACTGAGATTTCTTGCTGATTGAAATGAAGATGGCCAGTCCAGTCAGTAATGGTGAGAACTGTTTGTATGTTTTTGCCCCTGTCTTCATCATGGGCTACCAAGTGTTTTAAACGGATAGGTGATTCCTTTCTTGCCTCAAGTAACTGTACCTTTATCCCATGCATACGGATTCTACCAGCCAAGCTTTTTGGTCGAAAGCTAAAGTTGTTATAGGCTGCATTTGGATCGCTTGCTTCAGCGTTTCAGCTTCTTTGGATTTTCTCTGGCTACTCCCTATTTATGATTCCACAAATGACGTAAATAGACTTTGCCAGCAAAAGTGGCCTTTGTTCTTTCCCATAAACACTTTTCTTTGAATCACTGAAGGAAATATTCCTGATGTAGGTAGATTTAAGCATGATGATTTCAATGCAGACTTGTTTTTATTTCTGCTACACAAAAGTATCAGCTACAGTGGTGTGATCTACAGCAGTTCAATTGACAAGCAGCGAAACTATTGTTCTCTCTTTATGGTTCATTTAGTGTTCATTGCTATGATAACTGCTCATCAATTTAGCTGTCAGCTGACTGGGTGTACCCTTTTGGCCTCTGGTAGACACGGATTACATTGTGTTTTCTTAAGCATGGTGAGCATCACCCTAAAGGTGACTTAAGTGAGAAGGCTGGGAGCATACACAAATTGGTTCTGCTTGTTAGCTATGCTATTCGCTTGTTAAACTGCACTTGTTGCCAAATCTAACTCATGCCTGAACCTAACTGGTCTCTTTTAAAGATTATTATCACCTGGACATGGTTTTCTTTCATATTTGCTTTATGCCACTGAATATAAATATAACGGGCTTTTTCATATGAAAAGCACTGACGAGAGAGAGCTTTTCCTGATTTATTGCTGTTCTTTGGCTCAAAACCATGAGTTTAACGACTTCCTGAAAAACACAACAGACTGTGCTTCTTCATGTATAAGCTTGTTTTGTTTTCAGGTGTCTCATCTGGAATTGAAATTTGACCAGAGAAGTACTATGCTTGCTTGTGTTTCAGGAACCTCACATGTTAGTTCTGCAAATTGATCTCTCTTAACTCCTGGGTTAATTCTTCCCAGTTCCAGGGGTGGTGAGCATTCAGTGCTTGGTATGCTGAACAGTGGTGCTAGCCATTTCTTCAGAACATGAAGGTGAAATAACTGTTTTAGAAGTTTCCACACTCTCAAACTAAAAGCTTGTGTATTTCTAAGATAGGTTGGCAAACATTACCTTTGGAGAAGAAAAGATTATTTCAGGAGGATATTTGTGTGTGTTTTGAAAATATTCGATGAGTATGAAGAATTACCTATTTTTTGTAATCTTTCTTATGCAGCACATGCTACTCATGACCAGCTGGAAAGTAGAGCACACAGCATAGAAGAAATCTGTCCAGAACTGTAACTGCTTGTCAAAGTCACAAATATAAACATCGCTTCATGATTTTTGCAACTAAGGCTCTTAAATATTGAGAAACATATCAGTTACAATGTTGTATTGCCAAGAATGTTGATTTTAGACTTGTCCATTAGGCAGGAAAAAACTGTCTAATTGATTTATTCTTGTGCCTAGTATTTCATGGAGAATACTGCTTTATAATCTGTTCAACCAGAATGGCATTCCCTGTATGTATAACACTGGTTATCTTGCATAATATACTGTTACTCTTCATGCTTTGAAAAAGACAGTATCTTTTGTTTTTTCACTATTTATTTGACAGTGTTCTAGGTGTGGTATCTCTTACGGAAAAGTTCGGGATTTAAGAGCCAAACGGTACAGCATATATCAGATTGACATGCAAGCTATTTATCAGATGTGTTGAGTGGTTTAAAAAGGGATTATTTCAGTCTTACAACTTCTTTGTAAAGTGTTGACCTGTTAATCTAGATTTCAGTACATTATTACCTGTACTTTCCCAGTCTTTAGAAGAGCTGTATTATTTTTTAAGAGTGGTGTTTGGAATCAGTTGTTAGTTTCTGACTAAGGCAGTACTAACATCTGGTGGAGGGAATGTTTTTACACTGGAAATGTGTTAACTTGAACTTTGTGTTTAACTGTTATTATCTCTTTCATCGGGACTGGATGTTTTGTGGAGCTCTCTTTGGCTTATCATGAGAACATGGAAGTTCCCTCCAACTTTTCTTTTAAAACCACATCCACTGTCACTCTTCTGGCTCGTTTCAAACTTTTGGTCCTTTCCAGTTGCATGAAGAGTGCTTGTGCTACTAGCACTTGAGGAAAAATGCCCAACCATGAGCAAATCTGCATCAGGATTGTGAAGATGAGCTGAGTTTAGGCTCTGGCTGTTCTTTATATAAAGATAACTGCTGATGATCTCCTGCTCATTTGGGGTTGGCAACCTGCATACGGAAAACCACTGGTCTAGATCTTCCTGTATCCATTGCAACTTACAGCAGCTGCTTTTGTAAAATGAAGACCGTTTGGAAGAATAGAAGGGAAACTGCCTAATTCAAATACTTGTTCACAGTGTGGTTGTACAGCCCCTGCAAAGAGGGATTCTGAACCTCCAAATTGCTGTAAACAACTTCGCACTTGGTGGAATTTGACTGGTGAATGTTCCAGTATTCACAGTACTTTCTGGGTTTTATTACACAAATGAAGTATACGCGTAAGCTTTAGCTTGGTTATGGAATACAATGTATATCTTAATTTTGATCTGAATTTGATATGTTGCAAAAATCCATATAGTTATATGGATCTATTTTAAAATGTCTTTTTGTCCACTGTATATGTGAAGTTTGAATAAAGGAATGAAAGTTATTTTACAGTTATATGCATTCTCAAGTGTGAGCGTTCATGAAATCCCAGAGAGACTGAGAGTGAATAAAGCAATAAGATGCTGTCCTTTGAGGGATTTATACAGAAATAATTCATTAGAATGGATGCATCACCAAAGATAGCTGTGAGTTGTGCTAATTGGGTGTTGTAGTATGCCTTTCCCAACGATCTCCTCCCCTTAGTAGGTAATGGGGTTGTCAGTTGTGGGATATTTACTCTTCTAAGGGCCTGAATCAAGTTTAATAGCATCTTTTCACAAGACACAGTTGAACTCTTGATTCAGTCCAGTGTGGTGATGCTGATATTTCAATATAGAGAATGCTGTTTCTTCTTGTATCAAACATGGTCACTTCTGTAGAATAAACAGGGGCAAAGAGTAAGCATTTCGATCCTTCTGACTCTTGAAGTTACTTACAGTAGCTTTAAATTTCGCTCCCAAGAATAGGATGTCAAAACTTAAAGTTTGCACCCTTTATATACCAGCTTGTAGTGTTCAGACTGTTGGAATGTCTGCACCAACCTGTATTTCAAAGTGACCAGCTGATGGCCTGGTCTGCCCCAGCTAGGGCAGTTAAGTCCTACTGACACAGTGGCAGCACTCGGCAATCTGACTGGAGCACAAATGGGACAAGATTTGACCAATATGTATGGGTAACGCAGATGACTTCTGCGATGCTGTAAAACAGATTACTTGCACTTTGTGATGAGTACTAGTGGGTACTTTGTAACTGCAATTAAGGCAGAATCCATCAGAAGCAGCTCTTATATGAGCTACTGTACTGCCTGCCTTCCACTTTCTGTGTCCAAGACCTCATTTTCATTTTGGTGCTCAGCAGGGATACTTTGTAGCCTACAATGCCTGCAAAGCATTTTGTTTAACAAACAAAAAAAATTTTGCTAACTTCCAGTAAAGACCTTTTCTGTAATGGCTTCCAAAATCCGGGATGAAATGGGTATGTAGTTTTGAGGGAGGTACAGTATATGCAGATGCATGAAGATGCTTTTAAATGAACCTCAGCATGTACAGTAGGTCCCTTCATTAGTTGGATGATTTTGAGCTGTCTGGGTGATCCCACCTTTTCCATGCCACCAAGCTCCCAAGTTTTAGTTAGATGCCATTTTGGAACTTGTACCCATTTTAGTTAGGGGTTTTATTAAAGGCTTTGTTCTCCTCTTCATTCTCTTCAGTGGTAGCAAAAATTCTGTTTGTGCTGCTTTATCTCGCTCACCTGGGGTGCAACATGTTGTACCTGATGCTGCTTTTAACTGAAAGGCTGGTTTACTTGATTTTATCCAGGCTTACACCTTCATGCATTTTAAAAGCTAAAATAGGCAAGTTGACTTTGCAGTAACTACAGATACTCTGAATAGCTTTTTTTTACAAAGGGATGTCTGATTTCCTTGTCTTCTGGAAATAGCAGTTATAGTTCCCTGCTGAATGGGGACAAGAGAAGAAATGCCTTTTCTCTTCTTACATTTGATGGGGACTTAGCTTGCATGCATGTCTTAATCATAAGGTGCATATGGTAAAGGCTCATTCGTACAGTAGAGAGTGGTGCAAAGAAAAAACAAGACATGCAGCCCTTACTAATGTGGACATTGAGCTCCACACTGGTGTAATTGTGAAGCTGCTTGCACAGGTTTAAGTCCTCAGGCTGCACCCAGTTTAGATAAAATATTTTCAATATGCTTCCAATAGGAAGATCACTTGCAAATAAGAGCCTTAACTCTGTCTTCATAAAGTTTTTTTTCTGTTCATAAAGTTTTTTTCTGTTCTTAAAGTTTCTTTCACACTGAGTTGTACACAGTTCATGGAAACAGCAAATATTTTTTCCACAGCTTGCTCTCTCATGTTAAACTTGTGTATCTTACCAGAACTCTCTGTTTCTGTAACATGCTTTTTGTGGTGCTTATTATGATACCACCTCACAAATGTAATTATTCTGTTTGAAACCAGTGTTAAGTGTCACAACATAAATAAACCCATTGTTTTCATTACTGCCTTATGGCACTAATACTAGATGTATTGGTTTGACTTCTTGGAGCTTTTTAGAAGAAACTGGCAGATACTCTAAGGTTTGCAGGTATGTTCATAGATGAATACTTAAACCAATATTGCTGTTCCTTCATCACTGCAAACAAGGAAGTACTCCATAGTATAACTTTGATATACATCAGTTTGTACACGCTTCCAGGTTTTGTGGTGGCTTGGCTACCTAGATGTGAGGGTAGGTCTGGGAACGTGAATCATGAATTTGAGACGGCAGCACCCCAGAAAAGGTTGCATTTTTCAAGGTATTTTTCTTTGCATGTTGTAGGATTAAAGCAAGACTGGTCTGTGTCTTCATGGTCAGCATTGAGTAATCACTCACTAGCATTGAGTAATGGAGAATGACTAAGGCCAACTACTTCTTTGGAAGTAAAACTGTATTCCAAAAAAAAAAAAAAAGAGCTAGGCTCTCTTTTTCAATTGCCCTTTGTACTTGAAAAGTAGATTTCACAACATAAACACAGTGTAAGTGATACAAAAATATCTTAACTTGCTGTTTTTTCTACATGGGTGTGATGGATGCACTCGACTCCTTAACCAAACTAGTGGTAGTTTGGTTAGTTTTGGTGAGGGACAGACAGCTCACAAAAATATACAATCGTTGCATCTGTGTAACTCGTAGTTTGGATCCCATGGTTCACCAGTCTTAAACACTCCCCCCC
>JANZLQ010000089.1:27991108-28008312 GCA_026212715.1 Elanus axillaris
GCTGTTGTGTGACTGTAGAACGAGGGGCTTGTTGGGGTGGGTGTGGGGGGGTCTGAGGAGGAGGGGGAGGATGCAGGAGGTGGGAAGTGTATGAAAGGGGGCAGCATCTGTGGTAGGAGGGACTGGGTGGGCGATGTGCGGAGTCTGGGGTTCATGGGGAGGTAGCACAGTCTGCAGCGATCGTTGGTGGGGGTCACCTGCCTTTGGGCAGGTGTGTGGTGGGGTGAAGGGTGGCGGACAGCTGGTGCAAGAAATGCTTAGCAGCCAAAGCAATGCCTGCTCAGGCTCAAGAGCGTGAACTCCCCAGTGGTCCGTCTCGGGTGCTTCAGAGCTGTCCTTACACTTCAGCTCCCGGTGCCTCCTGCCTGTGTCTGCTGCATGCGTCTATACTCCGTCTGCCCACTATTGGGGTACCAGTACTAAACCAGCTTAGTATAATCTTACTTCCTGTTGTCAGACCAAGGCACGTACTGTTTCGTTTTTCCACATTCGAGCGACCGCTTGTCTGTCATTGCTGTAGGCTTACTTCTGCTTCTGTTGGGCAACTTTCCCCTTCATCTTTCCCTATGCTTTTATCCATTCTATGTATGTATTTTGTACCATTGTATCCGCTCAACATAATTCTGTTTCTCTGTGGAATGTGTGGCTGGTCAGTGCACATAGGCCCACTTTCCGTGCCTGGTATCACCCTGCTAGATGAGGGAGAGGCAAACAGCTCTGTGACTTGACGTGATGTGTCACTGCTATGCCCCTCCTGTCCTGTGCTAAGCCCATGTTTGGAGTGCCTGTGGCTCTGTGGTTGGCACAGGCTGGGTGTGCTCTGGCTGTTGAGGCAAATAGTCCTGCTCTTCCTCTGGTCTCTGGCCGTGTGTTTATGCCGCCTCTTTGTGTCAGCTTTAGTGATTGTGTGGTTCTGGGATGCGAAGGAAGTTGGTGAAGGTTTGAATGGCTCACCCCTGGCAGAAGTTGGAGTTCCTGTTCTTCCCTCCGTTGCTCCTGTCTCTGCTGCCAGCTTGTCCCTGGCTGCTTCTGCCACGTGTTTTTCTGGTGACCGTGACTGGTATTGTTGGATCCTTTAAGGAGCTAGCTGCCCTGGCAGAAGAGACTGGATGGTTTTCTGCTAGGTTAGTGAGTTGGGTCAGTGTTGCAAAGGGTGCAAAACCTACTAAAGCTTATGGGGAGGAGGAAGAGGGAACTTCACTGCCAGAAGCAAGGCTGAGGGAAGGCAGTAGGGAGTGAGACCTCCCCTGAGGCAGCAGGGAGCTTTTACATTGGCTTAGCTGTTCCACAAAACCTTTTGCCCTGAGTTAGACATGTTTGCTAGTAGTATGTGTACTTTCTGGCACAACTATGTTTAGTGTGGGTCCATCCTATTTGGTGACAATGCAGTCTCAGATTGGCTTAATATGACCACAGAACTATACCATTAAAGATAATTTTGTGGTTTTTTTTTTAAATTCCTGATAACCTGCTAAAGTATAGAGTACACTTGAGAATGCAAGAAATTATGACTAAAATCTGTGAGCAGAAGTGTGCTGCTGTCTACAAGTTAAGACATAATAGTTCATTTGAAGTCACTATCATTCTCCTTTTGCCTCTCTGGACACCCTTCTTTTAAGGAGAGAAACCTTTTGTCCGGGTCTTCTACTACATTGTGGTCTTTTTGACAGTCTCTGATACTGCTACCTTTGAAGAAATTGCATAAAATCCTATGGTGTAATCACCTGATGCCACCAAAACATCCTTCCAACCTTTAACTGATAGGAAGTGGTTAAAATTGTGAAGCAAAAATCCTGTAGTATTTCTGAAAAAAGTTCGTATCTTTCATTATTAGTCATTAGTATTTGCTGTTATAACTTTGCTCATTCTTGGTGTTCATATGAATTGCCTAAACCAAGTACTAGAAACCTTGTAAATGAAGTTTACTGCAGTGGTTTTATTAAGGGATGGTAGAGATACTAATGTAGAGCAAGGTCATTACAAAGCCCTAGCATACTTGCAGGGAGTAGTGTGAACATAAAGCACCTTCTTGTGCTGTGTTCCTTATCTTATAGCAAAGCAGAGCTGCAGCTTTCTCCTGACCTTGCTGAGCAGGTGGGTGTAGTCTCTGTCCCTTCCCATCAGTATACCTGTTGGAGCAGTTAAATAAACCTGTTGGGAGGCATACAGTGTATAGAAATGTCACAGTTTACTTTCTTATAGTCGTGGAGAGAACTGGGAGGATGTCAGTGAATCAGAGTTCCTGAGTCACCAAATCGCTGTTTTCACAGGGAGCTATTTAATTTTTTTAAAACATGCTACTCCGTACAGCTTCAGACACATGGCTTTCTTGCTTATCTGTTTCTTATGAAGTTCATGTTGGTCTCTTTTGGCTTTGAGATGTAATTGGGAATATAATAGTTACCCGAATCAAAGAAATAAAGGTTTGTTTGCTTGCTTAAAATGATACAAAGGGAGCATGCATTTTTGCTGTTGAGTTGCTGATATGCGATTAGATAATAATGGCTATAAAGATTCACGTCAGAAGTATGGGGGGTTATTTCATAGTAAGGCATGCTTTTTTTGTTCCCCCAGTAGATAAAGAAATCTTTGAATTATAAAACCTGAAGCAGTGATGGCCTTATTGCATCACTAGGTTTGTAAACTTGTGACATACCAGATCAGTTTGAGTTTGGAAGCTTGAGGTTTAGAAACTGATTTTAAAAACTGTAATGGAAAGGCTATGAATTCAGGCACACTTGCAAATTTTCAAAATTTTTTTTTTTAAACCTACTTTGAAAATAATCTTGCTGAAATCACATGCTTTTCCTTCACAACTCCCTCTCTTAGAAGTATGGACAGACCAAAGATCTAGCGAGGAAATGCGTTTGCAGTTCTACAGTGTGTCGATGACTTCCTATCAAATGAAGAAGTTGCTTGGGGAGGGGCCTTGGAGCAGTCCTTGAGTAGTAAGAACTGAGCTGTGCTGGCAAGTTCTATATATATAATCAAGAATTCCTGGAGTGTTTTTTTGATATGAAAATAGTATTGTGAAATAATACCTTCTCCTTATCTTTAAACAATGAGAATTTCAGAGTTCAGAGGATCAGGCTTTTACATTGATGTTCCATTTTTGTGTTTTTCTTCTTGTAACTAAAGACCATCTTCTTTTAATGAGTGAGGTATGCAGTATAGCAACCACATGAATCACTCTGAACCTAAAATTTTAGAAAGGAGAAGCAAGTTTAAGTGATGAGGAAATACATCTGCTGTAAGTAACAGTTAACCATCTTGATAAACATCAAATAACAGAAAAAGCAAAATTGTTACTTGCGATGTGTGCAATTGTAAGAACTCTATAGAAGAACCTTCAGTCTGTTCCAGTCTTTAAAAATGCCTCAGTAAAAAGTTGTGTATATTTGAGAATTTCTTTGTCCTTATCTGTTAATTTTTTTATTTTATTAAACTTTGTGTTCACTTCCTGCGAGCCAGCTGCAGAACAGATGATGGATGACCAAGGTAGATGAAAGAATATAAATGAAACTGTTGCCAGTTACCATTCTTAGTAAAAGTATATCATGGGTAGTTTCTGGGTAGAACTGGTGGTTATAGTGTATTTCCTTCAAGCAACTTGTTTGAGGAGTCTTCCTTTAGATTGAACTAAAGCACTGCTTTGTGTAGGCAGGCCTGCAGTGGCAGTAAGGCTGGCTTGTCACTGAAGTTCCCTGCTTATGTGTGTTGGTTTTCTTCTGTGGCTTTGATTCTGGTCTATCTAAATGGGGCCAGCTGAGATGTACCTCATGCATATGTAGAGGATACAGGCTGAATAGGTCACTCATGTCCCTTTATGGTTTTCTAGATATATTAATTTTTTCTCTCTTTTTTTAGTGCTGTGTAACCAAAGTTTAGTCACTAAACAGATGTTTCCCAGGAAGTGTTTTGTCACTTTAAAATATGAGTATACGAGAAAGTGACTTATTTAACCTGTTTGGAGTAGGTCTTGTTCAGTGGTCAGAGAAATTATTTTTAGATGTCTAACCCATATACCTTGGTCTGCTTACTACTTTCTGAAGAAAATATAGAAATTGGAACATCAATAAACTTGTCCCTTCTGTGTTGACTTCCAGTGAGTACTGTGCTGCAGTGCAGCCTGCTTCCTAATCTGCTGTATTACAGTACTACGAGTAGCAAGTAAACTGCTATTATTCAGGATGGGTTTGTAGCGTGGGTAATCTGTGTGTGGTTATGGGATCATTGAAATCACTGAGGTTGTTCACTTGGGTAAACTCAGCCACATTTAAAGGTCCTAAGAGGTATGTGACCAAGAACTCTGCATACAAAAAGTCTATTTGTTTTGCTGAGACTTACCTAGCTGTTTTAGGAGGAATTTCCAAAGAAATGTTTGTCTGGGGTTTCTGCCCTGGTGTTTAGGACTGAAAAGCAAGTTTGTAACTTACTTGGCAAGTCAGGGTGGAAAGTGTTGCAGAAGAACAGAAAAAGAAAGATACAGCAAGTCTAAAGAAAAAGCTGCCAGACATTTGCTTGTAAGTTTGCGTTTACCATTTTTCATATTTATGTGGTTGTTATGCTTATAATTTCCAGTATGTGATTGTAGAACAGCACTTTTCATAGCTGAAGTGTAGTGACGTGGAGGACCATCTTAGCGGGGTGCTGGTGAGTTACACGTGTGCAACATCTCTGTCCGTACTGCTAGAAGTCTGATGGAGTTAGTTAAACAGAGTGTTTCTAGATTTCTAATTCTTCACTTTTGTGGAGATTACAGTGAATGTCTTGTTTTACTCAGACTCTAGTCAATGATTTATTTATTTTTAAATCTGTGACTACATCTTTCAAATGTACATTAAGAAAATAATTGACCTAAAGAAAGGGGGATGTACTGGAAGATAGGACTCAGTGGTACAGCATTTTCTTCCAGGTAATCATACCAGAGTAAAGAAGTTTCATCGAAGATCCTGTTCAAATACATTTCATTGAAATCTCCCACACTGAAATCTTTTAAAGCTTTTTCAAATTTAATAGTAAGTTGTTATAGTCCTTCCTAATGGAGATTAGAGAAATGTGTCCTGAAGTCAGGTTGTCTTGATTTGGTTAGTGCATCTAAGTTTTTTTTAATTAAAAAAAAAAAATTGGCTGTCATAATAAAGGTTAGGGTTTTTTAATGGCAATTCTGATTCTGTTTCTTTGTTGTTTGATTATGATTATGATAAGTAACAGCAAACTGAAAAACCTTAACTATATCTTGCTAATAGGATCTTCAAATGTTAATTTCCTTGGTTTTGGTCTTTCTGAGTTTTTATCTGGGAATGTTTAAACACCACCACCCCTGCCCTGCCCAGAGAAGGGAGCTTACAGTGGAAGTAGTACCAAAATCTACTAACTTTCATAATGTTGCTCTAGCACAGCAGCAGGATCAATTGCTGAAGAACTGATATTAATTAAGCCTGTGCAACTGATCTTTAATGAGTACTTGCAGTATTAGAAGGACAGCTTATTTGTGTGTGTGTGCAATGTAACTGTAATTATACAAGCTCTTACAGTCATTCAAGTTTTAAATATAGATTTGAAGAGGTTTGGTTCTTTAGCCTGGAGTGTCTCATACATGTTGGCTAAGCACATCTCATAAATTACATTAAGAACTACAGTTATGGAGAAGATAGTTTTATATTTAGGGGGTGGGGGGAGGAATATCAATCTTAAAATCTCTGGAAAGCAGGGTTAGTAAATAGAATATTCACTAGGAACTTGGCAACTATAAAATAGAAATCTGTCGATCTTGGGCTAGGTGGGCTTTGGTTAGCTTTGTTTTTTCCTGTAGGCACCTGTGAAAACATGTGTCACCGAATAGCAAATATGCTGATTTAGCTATGTTTGCAGTGTCCTGTGATCTTTTTTCAGGCTTAGCTTCTTGACAACCTTGTACTCAGAACTGTATTATTTAGAGTCAGCATTTTTCCTCTTCTTGCTTCATGCAGTGAGCAATAGGACTTAAGTTATCGGTAAATTTTTACTGTAGTAAAGTCCCCAAAGCAAACTCTATCCTGACCATCCTGATAACCTGCTTTGGGAGAAAAAGGAAAGTATCTAATTGCCATTGACTACAGAAACATTCCTGCTGAAATTATGGTTTACAGAGCCAAGAAGCCTTTGCCTGGCTCTTGATGCAGGCCTTCCTGGCTAAATCAATTAGTTTAGTATCTCGGGGACATGCAAATGCAGAAGTGTCATGAAGGAGTACAAGAAAAAAAAAAACCCCATGTGGTTACTTAATGATATGTCTTACAGTGCCTTACGTTTAGGTGGGCAGGAAATAGAAACACAAATTCTGACTAATTTAGTTACTTTTTTTTTGCCTCTCACTTGTACGTGCAGAATTCAGTTTAAAAACACGTATAGAAGTTTAAACTGTGTAAATAGATTTTTGATCTCTTTGAACAGGTACTGTGCTGTTTGAGATATCTATATCCCTTTGGGTTTAGGTAATAATTTAGGTGGTTTGCTTTTTGATAGTAGCAGATTAATAACAAAGATAACAGCTAAAGTTCCAATGGAAGACCATTATGGGGAAATGCAGATTAGCATATGGACTGTAACATTATTTTAATATATGCAGGAGTTTTCCATACTTCTCTGTGTGATAAATCCTGCTTTTGTTGCCATTCTTTCATGTGACTGAAAGGTTAGATCAAGAACATGAGAAATAGTAGATATTATCATTATGATCATAAATAAGCAATTTTAAGCAGTCCAGTAGACTAAAACATTGTTTTGCCTTCCTGATGATCTCTTCAAGAGGAGTCCTTGCATATGTGGCAGAATAATTACTGTTAACATTGACTTTATGAATATTAAAAGTAGCCAGGCTTCAGTCCAAGGGTAAATCAGTTGTTTTGTTTTGAGGGACTGTAAATAACTAATGCCTGTGTAGAGGAGAAATCTAATTTATGGTATGATGTCCTGTTATACATTTTCAAACTGACGAGACACAAGGATAGACTAAGAAAATAATTTGCTGCAAAACAGTCCCTTCAAGTGTTTTATGAATGAGAAGAAGTTTTGAACAGAGAAAATGCCTGTCAGATGGTTGGCAAACTTGCTCATGTGGCATGAATCTTTCTGTGAATCAGGCTTTCTGTTTGATATTTTAAGTTTTCTGTTTGAAATTGTAAGACTCTACAATATGCAGGCACAATGCTCTTGAATAATTTTTAGAGTTCATCAACTCTATGTCAATAGTAAAAGGGATTTAAATAGTTGTGCTGTGGTTTTGCATGAGAGAGAGTCTAACAGTAGTCAGTGCACACGTACAAGCTACCTTTTTTCTTTTCATGAATTTGTGATATGCCTTCAGTAACTGTCATTAAAGGAAGACCTCTGCTGGCAAATTTGTATGAATAAACATAAAGCAGAGCTAGTGATCAGTTTGCATGATGTGATTTTGGAGTTTCTAAACTTCCAAAATGTATTTTAAGATGGATATAATACAAAGAGAAATTGGAGAAGCCATATGTAGTGAAATGTATTCCGTCTGACAAAATTTAAAAACACAAGTTATGTGCAAGAGAATTCCAGATTTCCATCTTTCTGGGTGCCAGATGTTAATTTAAGTAGGAACACATGGATGTCAAATGCACTCAACATTTCTGTGCATTTTAAATATCCTAGTCTTCAATTATGAGTGATCTTATAATTATTTTTAAAAATATGTATAACTTATGTAATGCTGTAGCTCATGTAACAGATTTTTGTGGTATGGGTGTTTAGAATGACATTTTGCCGATCAAAATCTGAATCAGATTCACTCCTTTGGTATAAAGGAAAGGCGTGTTGTATTCAGAGTCTGACTTCTGGCCGTGAATGTTATCCCTTCTGCTTGAAAAAACAGAGGTGTGGAATTTGAGCTGGGAGGTGGGGTTTGGTTTTCTCCTCCGTGGTCTCTACCCAGGGAGGCACCGAGCCCCTTCTGTCCCTGCCTCACTGCTGCAGTGATGCGAGCTGGGTTCAGGGGTCCCTCAACTGCTTTGCATAGTGGTGGCAACTGGTGTAAGTCGGTGCTGGGAAATCTGTCCCACTCTCTGATGTCTTCCTAGACTCGAGCTCTCCAGTGGTTCCCTTGCTGCTATGGCTGCTCATCAGCGGGCAATAATGGGAGACTGAATGTTGCTTATTGTTAAGATAGAAAGGTGCAGCTTGCGTGTTTGTTTGTTTAGAGTACTTTGAAAGTACGCAGACTTTGCATTTGACTTGGATTCTTCTGGTGAACTTTAATGTAAAGAACATGTGGTGTTATTACAATATCATTGTTTTATGTAACATGCTGTTGCTACTATACTTGAGGTTTGAGATGACCTAAGTAAGAGCTGGGTGGGTGAAGAGGAAAAATAGTGTAGGTGGAACAGTGTTGGGCCTTGTGATCTTAACTGGGACTAGCAAAAGGCATTAAAAAGACTCACTGCTCAACTGCAAATGTAGGTTATGTATTGTCTTTCCTAGACTTGCAGCATTCACGTAAGTTGGTTGGAGTTGCTGTCTGTATAAAGAGTTCAGTAATTAATGAAATAGGCCCCTTCTTTCTTAACCTCCTTAAACAGGAGAAGTAGAGTTCATCTCATCTACTGCATAGCCATCTTTCTTCTTAATGCACATCTTAGGCTCAGGCTCCTTCAAATCTTAATGAAGATTAATAGTTTTATCCCAAGTGCCTCTTGATTTGTTTTAGCCATGTACGTCCAGGTAAGGTGAACTGCACCCTGGAAGTAGCATGTTTCTACTCTATTGTTTCCAAAGGTGACTTAGATGACTAACTTGGGTATCTATGCATAGATATCAGCATTTGATCAGATAAGGCACACTACAAGAATAGAACAAATGTATTGGCTTTGCCAGTCAGAGTTGTTACTGAGGATAAAAACTGTTGAAGGTGACTGAGGAATCTGATGTTTCATTGAGGATGCAACTTCTGGCTGAATTTGTGTGTTGCTAAATTGGAGTCTGTTTAAAAAGTATATGCACATATGCACACTGTCTCTACAGGATTATTCTCCAGAGGAATCTCCAGTTGTGGAGAATGGTTTTTTTAAAAGTACTCATTTAACTTCCTGGAGTGCTTTCTTTTGTTAAGTGTCTGATTTTGAAGAAATCTGTCTGTTTATTCTATCCTACTTGACTTATCCCAAAATGAATGATGAAAAATGACAAGATGAAGTGTTAAATATGCCTACTGTTGCAACATGTCCACTATGTTGGAAATACAGATCTTGCAAGAGTTTGTTTGAAGATATTTGCATTTGATTTGAGATGAAAAACCTTTAGTATGTAATTAATAAAGGATATGTAAGCTTCTGTTTGGTTGAGAAATAGTTTACCTGCAGTTAGCATTGATAAATGAATGAAAGCCCAGGGTCTTTAAAATCCCCTGATGACTAAAAGTGGTGGAAGAAAAGATACTAAATGTACCCAAAGAATATTTAAACCTTTTCCAGGGCTGTGGGTGTACCATATGCATTTTGTAGTTTTTATGTTACAATATTCCACCCATTATCTTTTGAGAGGGATGAAGAGGAAAGGAGATAGGCTTTTCCAAATGTGAAAACATTGAATTTGAGGAAAACACCAATACACTGTATTCCTGTATTGTCCTACTCCTAAGGCTTATGTACTCTCTTATCTTGAGATTGGATCATTTGACAGGCTGCTTCAGCGCAAAGGCATAAAGGGCAAACAAGGACTATTTCTTCGCAGTATGAGGGAACAATAAAACTACACAATAAAACTATTAATTTACATGTAAAATACCTTATGGTAACTGAGTGTGAGATGTATACACCTAATAGCTAAACAAAAGCTTCAAGTTCAGAGTTTGTCTATTGGAACAATGCTGCCACCTCCCCTCTGACTGTCAAATAGAGCCTTCTGATTTTGTGAAAGTGTATTAACCAAAACATTCAGCTTGTGAAATGGACAAAGAGGGTAGATACTTGCTGAGGACTCACTCGGTCTTCATAGCAAATCTGAAACTTTACTCAGGTTTTGGTAAAACAGATCCACCTGATATAACTGGAATTGTAGAGAGCTAATGGCCCTTAGCTCTTCTGAAACATGGCAAGCTATTGTTATAAAGGCTTTGCCTTTATCTCATGGTGGTTTAGACACAACAGTACTTCTCTAACTGTTGTAGGTATAAGTTAGCAACTAAGGAAATTACAAAAAGAAAGGGACAGATACTGCCTTAGTTTTGAGATCAAAACAAACAAAAGACTCATATTAAGGTTATATGATATGTGTAAAGAATGCTCTTTGATTAATTACAGAGTACTCTGATCTCCAGTTGCCTCTACTTTATAGGAAGTTTTCACCTGTACAGGTGGTTAAGTCTTGCTGTATCAGTTCTGAACATATTGATACTAAGCATCCTATACCGGGGGAATCTAGTGATACTTAGTCTTTCTGTTTTTCAGGCAGTGCTACCCTGTCTTGTATATTGGCTGCATTTGAGGTACATAAGGGCTGTCTTTCCAAATCGGGGATTAATTTCTTCATTCTTCCTCAGATTGTTATTACTGATAGCTTTTAAAAGAAAAGTTGACATGACTTCTTAGTGTCTGACTAGGAACTCTAGATCTTGAGGCTGATAGGGCATGGTGTTTTAGTGGAGGGATGTCCTTTCTTGTATCCCTTGCAGTTGGCTGCTTGATGGTTATATTTATGGTTTCACTTCCTGACCTTACTACGTATTTGATTTTTCAAATGTTGAATTCCTTCATTTGTTCTGCTGCTCCTGTGTTTGAGCTCCTGGGTAGCTGCTGAGATTTAAAAGATTAAAACAGTCCTGTGATGTTTGCAAGTTTTCAGCGGCAAGAAGTTTCTGCATAGTGCCATCAGCTTCTTGAGCTTATTTCTGCTGCCCTTTTTTTGTTGCAACATCTTGATACTATAGTCCTACTTCCTTATCTGATAGTAAGGCCTCCTAAAAAGCTTTTGACTCAATCTTGAGATGTTGGAATTACTAGTCAGTTGTGCAGGACAGGTATTGTGATGTGTTGCATTCTTATCTGAGTTTACATTTAGCAGTATTGTCGACTTCTCATCTGTGAAGCTTTTATGGTCACCACTGTGTCCCCATCTTGTTAACAGCTGTCCCATAATGAACAAAAACATTTAAGTTGAAAGATGAAGAAAATTCTGCTTATCAGAATCTTTGTGGAAGAAAAGGGTTGCTTATTTCCTACTTAGGCTTACTAACTATGAGTCTCTGGGAGTAAAAAAAGCTTGGGGGAAAAGTATTAGGCAAAACTATTAGGAAAATAACACTGTTGGACATTTCTGGCAATTTAATGCAAAAGTGTAATGAGAGAAAAAGGTTGAGAATTTAGGGCCAGCAGGTAGCACAGATGTCCTTACAGATTGCGCATGATACATTAAATGCTGCAAGTTTAGTGGTAATCAGTTTGACCTTCAGCCATGTATATTAAGTGCAATAGAACTCGTTCCTTTTTGAAGACTGATTTGTTTGTAATGTTTATTATCTTTTGAGCCATGTGTAGTCTTTGAGTGAAAAACAAATCAGCTCAAGCATGCATCTTGGAGGGATTTGTTTTGTTACATCAAAGTCCATATGAATTACTGCGGATGAACTACACTTTGTAGATGAAGACAACCTTAAAAACTGCTACATACAAGCAGACTTTTGCTTAATGATTAAGTGAATTCAATAAATACCCTTGCCTTATTTTGATTATTTTATAAGAGGAGAACTCTGACTTGAAAGGAATAGAGGAGTGGCTTTTCTAATATTGAGGACTTGTTTCTTTCCTCTGGGGCAATTTGGAATGTGGATAGTGCTTGCTATGGACCTGAGAAAACTTGGCTTTTCCATCAGCATGATAATCTTCAGTTCAGGAAATGCTTTTCCATATTTCAATCCACCAAACTCATAGAAAATTTCTAGGATTTTGGTGTAGGGGTGAAGAGAATGTCACATTTCTAATTCAAAGTCCTACTGTTCATGTTGTAGAGCTTTTCCAAGCTATTGATAAAGTGTTTTGTGGCAATGACTGAAGAACTAGTAATGTAAGGAGTACTAGCATGACTGAGGAAGTTTATCTCAGCATGTCAGGGAGCATTCATCATCTGTTCCTCAGCACGGAGGGGCTCTGTGCCAGCAGGGAAAAATCTCTGTGGTGCCAAACCAGGGCTTCAATGGGCTCTGTGACAGGCTGCAACAGCGTTCTTTCTTCAGACCATATTAATGGTTATGACACATTTCATAAGTTATAAAACTCTTCTTGTATGTATCTGTGCTGTTATCCAAGGTTACTAGGACTTATTGTTCAGTGTATGACTTCTTTGTCCCTCCGTATGTCATGTTTCTTTTTTAATCTGAGGTTGCCTGATGCCATTATACATGTACCAAATGTATTCCTTCTTAGCATGTTTAAGATGCCTCTAGACACCTTTTTATATCTAACTATAGATGAAGGAAATCAAATTGAGTACACAGTGATTGGAGGGAGCAGTTAATACACTGGAGGGTAGGTCTGCCATTCAGAAGGACCTCAGCAAAGTAGAGGAAAGAGAACACTGGTAGAAAGCTCCTGAAGTTCAACCAAGACAAATGTGAAGACTTCCTCTGAAAAGGAACAACCCCGTGCAGCTGTGCGGGCAGACAGAGACATTTGTATCCTGGTGAATAGCAAAGGGACCATCCATCAGCTGTGTGCCTGTGCAGGAGTGAAAACTGCCAGTATATTGGGCTGCATTAACAAGAGCATAGCTGGCAAGTTGAGGGAAGAGATGATTACCCTGTATTTAGCTGTCATGAGGTTAAGTCTGGAGTGTTATGACAAATTTTGCGCCCTGACAATAAAAGAAAGATATTGCCAAAATGAAGGACGTGCACCTAAAGGCGAGTGGAATGGAGTACATGGAGTTCAAGGGGAGGATGAGGGCTGTGGCCTTCTTCAGGCAAAGAAGCAGGGTTTTGTTTTTAGGTGCACAGTAGGAAGAGATGATGATTTAAAGATACAGCGATGGAAATGGCATGCACTGAGGGTTAAGCATCGGAACAGGTTGCCCAGAAAGGTTGTGTTGCTTCCATCCTCCACTCTCATTCAAAGTGGAGAGGATTAGGAGTATTGGTTATAAAGTAGTTACAGCTTTATAAGTTTTGGGTGGAACAGCATGATCAAATTATTCCCTTTTTAGTGTTTTTTGCCATAGCTGTGTTACGTTACAGCCTCTTGCAGGTGAAATGTGTGTTGATCCTTGGGGTTTTTAGCAGAGAGGGCAGGTTGGGTGTGGAGGCTTGAAATGTATCTTCAGTAGAACTGACTGTTTGCTTGTTTGGTACAGTGTTGCTATTTTGTCTTTTCTGTGATGTCCATAACAGATTTCTACTTGGAGAACTTTGCTGTCAACATTGTATTTCTCTGTACAGTGGCATTGGTGTTGTGTGTGTTCCCCCAGCCTGATTTTACCCTCAGTAGTTAGTCTGTGGCTGTTTCTAAACTAACTTGTAAGTTGTTGCTTAGCATCTGAATTGTATTACCAAGGTGCAACTGCCATGTGTGTGGAGAGAGCGAGAGAGAGCGCAGACCAATTAGGCAAGCAAGTACAGTATCTTCTGTGGTATACCTGCATTTTAATTTGTCTTTACATGGTACTTACAGCTTGTAGCTCATTCTCTGATTAATGTCTAGTGGCCTTTTTGCTGTCACCTGATTAGGCTCTGGCATACAGGAGGAGACATTCCTGTGAATCATCAGGTGCATTTTCTTGTACTTCTGTATCTCATCCTACTTCCAGTTTTTTACATTCAGTAGTACTTTTTTTCAAGTTGTCTTTAAGGTGTTTTGAAGTTATCTTGCTTTGAAGTCTCTCTTATAATTATATGAAACAGTGACTGACTTCCTGTTTCCCTCTGTCACTGAGGGTGCTGAATGCAATCACTGTCAGGAGTGGTCCATAAGCAACTCCATTGCTGATTTTGTTTCAGTCTGATAATTGGGATCAAAGGGATCTTGTGACTACCTTGTTGGCCTTTTCATCAGACTCTGGGTAGCACAGGTTGAAAACCAAGTCTGGTATCATGTAAAGCTATAGCATGAGTGCTTGATAATTTGGATATAGTTTGATTCTTACACACATCTAGAACTATGATGACACTGTGGGATGCACAGATAGGTTGCAGCTAATCTCTACTAGTGTCTGTATTGGGTTTGTATTTAGCATGAGAATTAGAATGATCAATTGCTTTTACTTTAGCCAGTTACAAACCAGCTTTGTCCAGCTTTGGCCCTTGCAATTAGTGAGCTGTGTATATCTTTGTAACCACTTTTCAGTTTTTCTCATGTCCTTAAACTTTAAAATGAAATGCAGTTGAAGAGGACAAAGAAGCGCTAATCACAGTACCATTTGCTTGTTGGTTCATGTCCAATGTTCTCTGTCCCTCCGAGGCTGGATTATTCTCCACTGGCAGTGGAGCATGGTAATGCTTCTTTATTTACTCTTCTGATATACAGCTGGTCTGATGAAACTATACTGCAGTAAATGAAAGAAAATGTGACTGTAGTCATACTTGAATATGCGTACTCAAATACTTTGATTTAGCTATTGATAATTTGTGGCTAGTCTTGCACATCAACTTTATACTACTGAACTGCAGTGGATGTTATTTGAAAGGATGTCGTCTGCAGTGAAGTCAAAGTTGTGCATTAAGGAGCTATTCTGCACAGAATATGTGCAAGTAGGAGAGCTGTGTCTTTCCAAGATTTGAAGACAAGATTTTAGCAGTAATAGTATTGAAATTGTGATAGTGAGAATCTGTCATTCCTATTTTAAGAGTCCAAATGAATGTATTCAGAAGTCCCGGTCTGAATAGCAGTTGATTTTGTGTGCTTGTTCCTATTCCTCTGAAAGTATATTCAAGAGGTGAATCTAAGATTTAGGCTTTAAACTTTCCTCAATTAAAAGTAAAAACCCCAACAACCTAAACTATGGGAAAATACTTTACTAATGGGCTTTTATTCTTTTGAATATCTTTTATAGCGGGATGTGCTAATTCTAGAATTAATTAACAATTAATTATTTTTATCCATAGCACCTTTGACTTCTCCAATTTGTTGTTTGTCAGCATCTAATTAATAATGACTGTGGATTCCAGCCTCACTTTTGGGAATGCAGTCTAAAAATGCAAGCTAGAAAGTGATGAATGAGTGAAAGAAAGACTAAAGGCAGGGTATGACTTTGATGGCAGTTAGATATCATTTGAAGAATAGCTGACTTTAAAAAGCATTGACAGTTGCTACCTTTTACACTGTAAGAGTAAACAGGCCAAACAGACACTTGTCTGTGGCCACAGCATGCTTGGCATTACAGTCAGCAGTTTGTAGTGGTGTAGTCCAGACTAAGTTTTCCTTAGCATATGTCTACAGCTTGTGGCCCAAGAGAGGCTAACTCTTTTTCTAGAGGAGAGTTTAGCTGTCATCTTTGTTTGGTTCCTGGATTTCTTGGAGCCCCATAGTACCTTAACCTGGAAGCAGGTCTTTCACTGGTCACCTAAGGGGGTGCTGTGATGGACACCAGAGAGTTCAGCTTTCCTTTGTTGTATGCTAAGCTAGGTAACTAGTGATTTTATCCTCATTTAAAAAGCCTGTTAAGTCAGGTCTTGAGTTTTCTTCCATCATCTCCTATATTCCTCCTGCATTGGAGCTCCAGCTGTGGAGGAAGCTGTATCTAGCAAACTGAACTGTGTTTTGGGGGGGAGGGGGGAGTGGAGGAAAGAATGAACAGCAGAGGAAAGAAACACATTCCTCCTGAGAGTCCTTGTTACAGAGCATGAAGAGTACGGGAGGCTGCTCACTTATAAAAGTTGTCCTCCACCCTTAAGCAGCTGTTCTGGTTTTGTGCGTTGCCATGCAGTGTTTGAACATCTCGGGAACCCACAGATGTTTGACTTTGATTCATATACTGAGGCAGATTTGATCCTTATTCGTAATGCCAGAGCCTTCTGGCTAAGATTACCCTGACACAAACCCTGCTCCCAGCTCCCACTTCACTAAGGAGCAACATTTTTGGTATGTGTCAGGTCTGGCATTTGGTCCTCAGCTGTTTTATGGTCACTTCCTGTGTTTATATCTGGAGATTGGGTCTTGGCTGTGGACATGAGATTTACTCAGAATTATGACAATTTTCTGTGAACTTTAAGTAATTCCTGACACAGATGTTTTAGAGAAACGCACCTTTGTATTCTGTGGATTCAAAAAGTGTTAAATTAAGAAAACTAAGCACAGCTCAGCTGTTCTTAATGTGTTCCCTAACCCAGTATGAAAACAATTTTTGTGACTAGATGGTGTTAATACACTATTGGATATAAGTATCTGTATTTTGATAGTCTGAAGGCATCCTCTTCGTTGTTCTTATGCTTGTAATCCAGTGTTGGTCCAATATTGTGAATATGTTTGTATGAGAATAACTTTTCTACTTGTTTTTATATGATGGAAACAGTGAAAGTAGCCAGTTCTATGCAAAGAAACAAGGAGTTGAAACAGGGTTTGGTTGGAACCTAACAGCTGTTTGATATATATCCATCTCTAGGGCCTAGATGTGCCTTCCCTCCATCATGTGGTGGTGGTGAGAAGTAGTCCTGAGAACCAGCCTGGTGCTTAAGGGGCCTGTGGTAATTCAAAGACGATCTGCAATGAATCAGGTGGTGGAGGGGCTGTGTCTCCCTTCTCCCATGGTATCTCTCTCTGCTTTGCTTTGTACTTCTTTCTTGACTGCCCCTCATCTTTTCAGTCATTGGGTGTTTTGTTTTGTACTTCTCTTTCAGTTGAGCTTATTCTGTCTTAAATTTTCCCCTTTGGAATAGAGCTTTAATTACTGAACAAATGTGTTGTCTTCATTCTGCCTGTGCAAACTGCCTTTATCTCTCTCCTTCATCTTGAATCTTAGACTTTTTAGCTCATTAAGTCCTGTGGAGTTAGAACTCTTTGCTAGTTAAAGACACTAAAAAAAAATATTCTTATCAGATCTTGCTGCAGTTCTGTAAACAAGCTATTTAATCATGCTTTTATGCTAATGCCAAAGAAACAAAAATTGGTTGCACTGTGATTATAAACAAACGAATACAAAATTGCAGTTTAAATATTGAGATACTTTTCCTTCCTTGGTTGTGGCCCCCCGTCCTCCCCCTGTCCTCCTCCGCCCCC
>JANZLQ010000089.1:28009856-28061614 GCA_026212715.1 Elanus axillaris
CTAGTGGGCATGGATGATGGTTGGGCTCAATGATCTTGAAGGTCTTTTCCAACCTAAATGATTCTATGATTCTATGAACAAGTGTGCCATCTGAACTTACTGTTAAGTCAGTTGACTCGTGGCAAATGCTATGTTTTTCATAATCTCATTGCAAGGTCCTTCATTAAATAGCTGTAGGTTAGTAGGTTTGCAGGTTGGAGCCAGGATAGTCACCAAAAGAATTACTTAAGAAATTTCACTCAGACTTTTAGTTTCTTGCGATTGTTATTACCTTCAAACATATAGACCATTGGCTATACAAGAAGAGAGGAAACTTTTTTCAATGTGACAAATGTTAGGATTAATAAAATTTCATCTCAAATCTTTATTACTAAGCTTTATGTTGTATCAGTGATGTAGTTTTTCTTTGTACTGTCATATTTCCTGCAGTTCTTGTGGTTCTCTAAAATCTATGGTTTTTTTATAGTTGATATTTAAGCGAAATTGTGATGGCAGTAAATGAGTTAAATTAATGTGTCCCTGCCCCTTCCTCCCAGTCCCAGAGTATTTTTTTGTGTAAAGTTTTACAGGAAAACATTTTTTAACCATGCAGGGCGGCTTTAGAAGAAGTAGAAGGAGATGTAACAGAACTGGAACTGAAACTTGACAAGGTAAGCTTTTTTAATTCAGCAATGTCTACTCTGAAAAATATAAAAAGATGTGTTTAGGTTTTGTTTTAAAGTTCACAGCTGGGAAGTGGCAGTGGCTGATCAAGCATTCTGCTCCTGCAGAGGGAATGGATCTGGGTCGAGGGCACAGCTGGGCCTCAGAGACCCAAGCTTGAGTAACCGCAGCAATAGCCACTGTGAACTTGCTTTCTCCCCTAGCTGAAGGTTTGGATTGTGCAATACCCTTCTGACTGTACGGCCCCCTCACACTCATGTGATTCAGCTCCACAGTGGGAGCCACATGCAAACTAATTCAGCTTTCATGTGAGTTAAAAGCCAGGGGTTGGCCATCCCTGCACTGAGAGCTTGTGTTTTATGACAACTGCATGCTGTGAAGACATCTGGATACTCTTTGGTTTAGAGATTTAAAGTCAGTGCTTTCTGTCTTTGGTAGTCTGTGGCACAGCAGGATAGGTATATATATCCTTCACTTTTGTCTGGAGGACTTAACCGTCATAAAATTCATCCTGCTTTTTGTCATGCTTTGTGCATGTATATAAAAGCTTATATGTAGCATCTTTTCCATGCCTTACAATCCCTTTATTGGTTTTGTAACCAGTAGTATTTGGAGGCTTTTGTTCCTTCTTTGCTTGTATTTAGAGGGTGGCTTATTTTTGTTTTACATCTGTTCAAAGTCTCCTTTCCTTAGCATTTTATGCTAAATGTTTAAAATTATTTTTTGCCTGTGTTTTAATATTGTAGGCAGATGTCATTTGTTCACCTCCTTAGCTACTTTTTTAATGTGAACTTCTGTTCCCACAGCTGTGAGTTGGCTGCGGAAAGGTAGAGGCAAAGTCAGTGTCCAGTGTAGTGTTAAGTCTGAAGGCTTTTTTGTTACTTCTTGTAATATTTCTAGCTTTTGTAGTTAATAATGTAACCATTTTCTCTTTTGAAATAAGTGTAAGATACTTGATTTGGTGTGAATTTTGGTGAAACTGATGGGTATGTGACATTTTTAGTGTACGGGTGGTGAATCTGTTTTGGTAGATTAAACCATGGAAGTATTTAAAGGATCTGAAAAATCTGTCTTGGAAGTTTGTGTTTTCCGCTAGTCTAAAAGGGTCAGTTTGGGGGAAAAGAATTCTCAAATTCCTTAAAGGGCACTATTTAGGGCCTTGCTCCTAGCCTTTTGCAGGAGGCTGGTGCCAGGTTTACCATTCTACCATGTAAAAGTTCTAATTGTAGTATTACTCTTTGCCCTGAGATTGAATCCTGGTACTCTTTAAAACAAAAACACCCAGACCTTTTTACTCCCATGACAAGAAAGCAAGTATACAAGGTCAGTATTTAAGTAGTTCAATTGTAATGTGAAGTAATCTAGTATAACACTGAAGTTGAAAGCCAAGCTTCTTGTGTGAGCTGAAGTAACTATGGCCTGAGGGTAATGATTTGTCTAGACTTGGTTGGTAACTTTTCTGCTCAGTTATTCATACCAAACTTTTTATTGTTCCACAATTGTGACTTTGAGCGATATTATCTGCATTTTTTTTTCCCCTCTGGAAGTAAGGACACTGGGTTCAGGATTGTGAACCGTAAGCAAAAGTGAAGGAAAAAAAGTATCATGTTGGTAGTGGGTTTTCTGTCCACTCTTCAACCAACTTGGCCATTCATCAGAATGTGGGAGATGATGCTCAGGTTTCTTCTTTTCCTAAGAAGGTCTGAGCCAACATGGAAGTTACTGGGTAAATACGGAAGGTCATTTGGGTGTTTTCTTTGCCCCAACATAGGATCAAGTACTTCTGTGTTGTTCTTAATGAAAATTTGTCTAACATCCTTGAAAAATCCTTTGGAGACAAAGGTTCAATCTTCTGATTTTATTCTCGGTTTGGTTTAGGATGGGGGAACTCAGTTATTATAACTGAGTTGTTATGCCTTCCCTCAAGAGAGCATCTTGGTGATCACACTAATCATTCTTTCTTTCATTAATGGTCCAGTGCCTAAGTGGTTCAAAAAGTGGGAAAACATTCACCACAGGATACTGATGGCCTTTGTATCAGACTCTGCAGTAACATGACAGCTAAGGTGCTGGCCTAAGCAGTGAGTGGGTGGAAACCCATCAGAGAAAGAGGACTAGTCTGTTGTATGAATGAAAACATGATTGATTTTGCCTTTTGAGATATAACCATCTCTCTTCAGCTGTGCTTTGTGCACATAGCCTTTTGCTTTCTTGTGTCTGTATTCAGAGCGTCTCAAGATGAAACAACTAGTGTGGGTTTATTTTGGTTTTTTTTAGCTCAGAAACCACAAAACACTTATGATGTGATTGGGTTCTAACTAGTTATGTTTTAGTTGCTGCACTTTTTGCCCTCAAAGACCTCTCTCTTGAAATACATGTAAAATCTCAGTTACAATAAAACAAAAAATAGTAAGAAAAAAATTATAAAGACTAGTAACCTTCTCAATGGCCTATCAGTTGACCTAGAATAATATTTTTATAGCTATCACTATACAATAGAAAGCTTTTCAAAGAATGTGGGGCCCTGTAAATTTGGAATTAAACTTCCGAAATCTTTTTCTTAGACGTAACTAAGCTCAGGGTGTTTCATGTTTATATGGTGATGTAAAAAATAAAAAACACCAAAAATTTGTCATTTTTTCCCTCCTTTTAGCTGGTGAAGCTTTGTATTGCAATGATTGATACTGGGAAAGCATTCTGTACAGCCAACAAGCAGTTCATGAATGGAATTCGAGACCTTGCACAATATTCCTGTAAAGACGCATTGGTTGAGGTAGGCTCTTTTGAGAGATGAAAATGGAAGGAGAAAAACATAATTTAAAAGAGGTAAAATATAACAGTTGTCAAGAGAAGTAGTTGAAATTTATACTATTATTTACCTTTTTGTGCCTTTTTCTTTGAGATGTCTTAAGAGTGAGCTTTTTTTTGACTGTGGTGAACTGCAAGGGTTTGTGCTGTTTAGTTTCAGCTTTAACCTGCAATGTTAAGGTTTTCTGAATTCCAGAAAATATATATTAGGTTAGGAGTAGTCATCTTGGGAGGAGTGGAGAAAGTCAGGTTGAAGCTGTGAACAGCTTCCCTGTTTACTTTGCTAAATAAAGGGGCTCTAGTCATGAGGTTCTAAAAGCCAGTTCTCAGCAACTAAATTCCCCGAGTTGATCTGTTGTGTCCTGGAACTGACACTCTCTAATACATAGAAATTTAAATTTTAAAATGTACAGAGCACTCTTTGGTGTAACCTCAGACTAATGTCTTGTTAGGCTAATTTAGACACCTAATATTTCTGTCTATATTAATTTGAAATGAGGTATGAAATTGTAATATGAAGGTATAATTATGTGCACATCTCTGCGTATATTATCTATATTTAATGCATGTTATGTAATAGAACATCAACTGTATATATGTATCTTCACACACTAGCTGAAATAGATAATGCCTGTGAACTTCAATATAGTCTATGTGCAACTGAAACTGTTGTTGTCTGGAAATTTACTTGCTAGAAACAGTGTGATGGCAAACTAGTAAAACTTATATTATTTGATTCCAACTAGGTTTTTGTTACACTTGTTGTGTAAGCAATAAGCTGTTATACAAATATATTAGAGATTGTTGTTTCCTAACTGTTTGAGACATTGATTCTACAGATTGATGTCAATATTGCTAAGCATATCAGCTGTGAGGGAGTAGTTCCTACAATGTGTGTGTACTGATGACTACAACATGTTAACCAGGTTTTTGGTGTTAGTATTAAACTTAATATTTATTGAAGTAGTATAATATTAAATATTGTAAATTAATGTATTTAAATTATGTGAACTTCCTGTAGTTTAGTCAACTTAATTTGAATTTTTCCTGCTTTGCTTCAGTTTGGTTCTTTATATACAGGCAGGTAGCAGTAACATTTTTGTTGCTTGTAGCTTTAGTAGATTTACTTGATATTACCAGCATGTTCTCCTAGCATAATGGTTTTAGTTTAATAATCATGCTAAGGAAAATCAGTTCCCAAGTTCTTTACTGAAAAGCTGCAAACCTCTGAAACATTGCTTTCGTGCTGTGTATTTGGTAGGGCTTAACTTAAACCACTTTGTTTTTCTCTTTACAGACCAGCTTGACGAAGTTCTCTGACACCTTACAGGAAATGATCAATTATCACAATGTAGGTATTTCTAGCTGAAACATGACACTGATAGCTTACCTCTAGTTAAATTTGATAACAGAATAATGCTAAAGCTTTTCTTGTTGATGGTATTTGCGAAGTCATGGTTTAAATGGTATTAAATACCTCTCATTTTATATGTCTAAGTACTTTATATATATTTTGTTTATTGAATATTTATAAATATCTCCTTTTCTGCAGATTTTTATCTTGCTTTATTTTTTGTTTGGAATTTGTAAGCTTTGCTAAAACCCAGTGCTGTAAGACAGTAAATACTGGATTGTTTCATCTCCTTTAATCAAACTGATAGGCAGCAGTGACAAACTATGAGCATATATCTTTGCTGAACTGAAATAATGATTACCTTTTCCATAACTTCTACTTCTTTTTCCCCATCCTTTATAATGTACAAAATGAAGCACCTCTGATTTGTGTCTAGGTTTTTTTTTTAGGAAGTATGACAGATTTAGACAAGTGTAGAGAAAGGAGAAAATGCTAGGTTTTAAGACTAATAGTGATTTTTAGCATGTCAGACTTCATCGGAAAGCCCAGTTTTGCCTGGATTTGAAAACTGATTTTTTTTTTTTCTCCTTTAAAGAGTTTAGTCTTGTATCCTGAAAGCCAAAGGGATGTGTTCGTTCTTCTGTTTTCTTCTTCTTTCCTTGGCCCCTATTGTTTTTCTTTCATTTTCCAGCAAATTGCTGGAAAGCAACTGAAGTGTCTGCAAAGTGCTGAAAATACGCAGGACACTTAATTATTTTTTTTTATACCACAAGGAGTTTAAAATGTAATGAGATACAGAGAATGCTGTTCAAACAGCTTCAGCTGAAATTAAGCTTGTTAGTGTTAACTTAGCTTATAAAATTGTCTTTATTAGTTTTTTTGAAAATGCATGCTTTTAGAAGGTAAGGGAAACAAAGTGAAGCAGGTTGACACTGTTGAGTTGGATTTCCTTTCCATTATATGAGGTGTGCATAGCTCCACCTAATACAATGAAAACTGTGAAGAAGGGAGGAAGTGGGCAGTGATACTTTGATGGTATAGAGAAGCTAGTGCAAAGGTTCAAAGCAATAGTGGGAGAAAGTGTTATTTTCAGTGATTTCTGCAGATAAGATTGAGTTGATGAATCAAGTTGACTGTCCCTATTTTAAACTCTTCAATATACTTCTTGCTGCTGGTTACCCTGTTAACCATGTCTTTGCTATATGGTATGCTCTTTGACACATCTGACCTAGGTCCTGTATTCTTGCTGCTGTTATTGTTCTACGTGATTGTGGATTACAATGCTTTGGTAAAATTTGGCACAGCTATCCCTTTAGGGCAGTTCGAAGGCAGAAAGCAAAGAACAAGGCATATTAAAAGAAGATTTATTTGCAGATTTAAGTAGGACCAGTCTGAGTTCTGCCCTGCTTTTTTCCCCTCTACTTCCTTGCTGCGCTCAAGCACAGTGAATAGAACAGTGCCCTTACCAAAAGGCACAAACATAAAAAGTGAGGCATCTTATGGTGTTCTGATGTAGAGCTTTGCCAGACAAGTTGTGGTCCCTGCGTTGCTTTTTGTGAATCTGCTTGGTTCAGCTGGACTTACTAGCTCAGAGAGTCAGCTCTGTTGTCCTAGTTGGCAGGAGAAGCATCATGAGTGAGAGGAAGCTAGAGGAAGAAAGAGGAGAAGCAGGCATCTTCCCAGGAGAAGGAGGGAAGGGATAGGAGGTGGTCCCACTGAGGTCTGGAGGACTGTTAGTTTTCTCATATGAGGCTTTGCTACAAATAAGGCTAGGAACCAGACTAATGCAGCACCTTCACTGATTCAGCAGTGGAGGAGTAGCTCTGACAGCTTATGGCAAATAGCAGCTTTCTTAGACTTGGTTTGGAGTGTATGAAAGGTAATGTGCTAGTCTGTATATCTAATCAGATCATGGTCTGGGCACTTTTTTCTGTTCTTTTTAAGGAAAAAATGTATACATATTTTTCTGCCTAGCACTTTTTCCCTTGTCATTACTGTAAGCAAAATTTCAAGGCTCATATTTCTGGGAGTCCACTAATCATCTGAGTTCCCATCTGGTTATACTCTTTCTGTATTGATCTTGATTGGTGCATTTCTCAGGCACTGGCAAGCTTAAATGTCAGCAGTGGGAGTAGTTCCAGCATGACTTCCAGCTTGTCAAGAAGTTCTTCATCTATTCTAGTTGTCTGTTTTTTCTGGTTTTCCAAAGTGGGATTACAAACAGGATCTTCCATTTGTTACTGCTGGATATAGGACAATTCAGGTTGAAAAGGGCTACAGGAGATGTCTGGTTCAGCTGCTTGCCTAAATCAGGGTCAGCTCTGAGGTTGGAGCAGGTTGCTTAGGCTTCTATCCCATTTGGTTTTGAAAACCTCCAAAAATGGAGACTGGATGGAGGATATAGTACCACTGTTAATGAGTGACCTACTCAGCCATGTTTTCCTTCCCTCAGTGTTTCTAGAAAAGAGAAACAAGCTGCTAAGAGTTTTGCTGTCAGTACTTGGAATTTCATGGCTTTTCATCCCCAAATTTTGTGAATAGGGAAACTAAGACTGAGAATGTTTAAAGAAAACATTGTTTGACCTGAAACTTTGAGTTCTTGACTTGCTCTTTCAATAAAATTATTTAACATTTAAAGATCTTTGCCTTTTGGAAGAGAATCTATTCAGCTGGGCCAACTACTACTTCCTTATATTCTTTCACTTTTTTTTGTGATCATGCCCTGTATATTTCCATAATGCAGAATGGGAGGTGTAGAGGGGTTGGAAATTAAAACACTGTTTATGGTTTGCACAATAAGTGGCAAAAGGATTTGTCCCATAGCCATTGACCTGTTCAATTCTGTCCTAAAACTCAGAGGGCAGATCTGAAGCCAAAGGAATGTGTGTTTTCATTCCTCAGTTAGAATTTCTGGGGTCAAAAGAGAAAATACAAGTTGCCTAACATTCAGTTACGCTTTGGCTTTGGAAACTTAACACATTTCCCAAGCTTTAGTATTTGAATGAGTAGATTATATTCTGCATCCCCCCCAGCCTCCCCAAATCATAAGAAATTTGAGAAGTCTGGCTTAGAACACTTAATCTTAAAAAAGCAGCAACCATTCTTCTTAGCAGTTCCACAGTGGGTGTTTTTTTTACAAACACATTATGTAAAGGAGATGGTACTAATTACTTACCTATGTTACATTTTCAGCATTAATTTCAATCTGTTTTTTTGCCAGAAGTTAAGGGCATGTTCTTTCTATGGTTTCATTTGTCTTTTAGCTGTTGGTTAAATTGTGAAAGTCTATAAGAACAAGAAAAGGTTGTTACTTAACATTCAAAGTTGTTTCTTCAAGGCTGTTTGTACAGTAATATTCTCGACTTTCATAGACCATGTTTATTATGATTATTAAAGTGGGCACGTCTAACATTGTCAGGATGAGAGAATAAGATGCAAGGAGCTTTTGTCTCTCCTTATAAGCACAGTCTTTAAGAGAAGACCAGCAAAAGGTGTTGGGTTTGTGTTGTTTTCCTTACTTTATTCTTTTTTTTTAATTTCAAAACTACTTCGAAGGGTTTTATATTTTGATATTAGACACACATTGGTTTAATAATAATTCTCATCTAATTCTGCATAATAACCATGTGTATGTCTAAAATGGAAAGTTATAAATACCCTTAAGTTATTGACCTACATAATAATGCTTTTCTTTCAGATCCTGTTTGACCAAACCCAAAGATCAATTAAAGCACAGCTTCAGACTTTTGTTAAAGAGTAAGTTAATTTGCACTTGTAATGGGAAAATTATAGGTAAAATAGAATTTAAACCCATCTGATTTGAGTGGGTTGGTGAAACATCTTTCCTGAAAATTGCTAGCCCTAAACTCAGAAGTTGCATATTAAAGCTTGTCAAAAATCACCCTAAATCAGTGAGGCTTTAGATCCAGCTGCAATGTTGAAATAGTATGAATTACTGATCTTAATTACATGTTGTCATTGTCTAAACTTAGGGAAAAAAGTGCTTACCAAAGCTTTTCCTCAGTAAGCATGAGATATATTTATTTAAATTTCAATTTTGTCCTTTCCTCAGAAGAGAAGGACAGAGAAGGTTCTATCATACTTTGTATGATTTTCATTTGATCCAAGCATTTATTGAAGAATATGAAAACAAAGAAACTAGCTATAACAGTCACAAGCATGGTCTGTCTAATGTATCTTTAAACACTTTTTCATGCTCTGGAATTAATTTATCCATCTTTCCTTCTTCTTTAGAGATATTAGGAAATTTAAAGATGCAAAGAAACAATTTGAAAAAGTTAGTGAAGAAAAAGAGAATGCTCTAGTGAAAAATGCCCAAGTTCAAAGAAATAAGCAACATGAAGTGGAGGAAGCAACCAACATTTTGACTGCAACACGGAAATGTTTTCGACACATAGCTCTGGATTATGTTCTTCAGGTAAGTGCAGCAATAAAAGTTATTTCATCTGTTACATATAGTTAGAGATCTGTCCTTTAGCAGTTCTTATTGTAAGCTTCTCAGAAGCTGTGGAGATTTAGAGAAAAAGGAATAACTGTCTGCCAGTAATTTCCTTTTTTAATGAAATATGAGCAAAGTTAGTTTACTTGATGCATTCTTATTGCCTAATGCTTCAGTGTTCAGTGCTGTTTCTGTAATGACACAGTTTAATTTTCAACTTGAACATTAATTTTGAAAAAACAGTATTTTCCTGATACTTACCTAAATGTATTTCCTGAGTTGGCTATGTTGTAGTTCCTTATATATTTGAAGTAAAAATGTAACCTAGTCTAGGAAATACAAATTACCTGAATAATTCTGATATAGGATGTTGGCTACTACTACAATTTCAGCTGTTTGCTTTGGGTTTTATTTAACAAATCTGACTTGTCTAGAAGACTTGGGGTTTGGCATTGTGCCATAGGGGAAATCAAGAACATAACTCTTTTGCTTTTTAGTGCAGATCTCCTACAGTGTTGAGAGGTGTTCTTTGTCCTACTGCTTTGAATCCTGTGAAATAATAAGAAATTTTCTGTTGATACTTATAATTCATCTGTTTCATAGTTACCCACAACTGCAGAAAAACAAGTTTATTGCAACTCAGATGGTACGAGGGGTTGGTGGCTCCTAAATGGGTCTGTGGTTCTCCTATGATCAAACACAGGACCACCCTTCAAAATTATGTTGGTTTTATAGTAGATATTATCATCTTGATTTGTGACAGTCTGGTCACTTGTTTAAATCTTAGTTTAACTTTTCTTTAAATAGCATGTGTTTACTTGTAAAGTGAAGTGGAATTGATCTGATCAGCCTGGGCACATGCACAGATATGGCAGTCAGTGGTCAACACTGAACTCCTGCCTTTGAACAATAAGGACAAAGTTCATTTTGATGTTTAAAAAGTCATGTGAATTATATACCACTTGAGTTTTTTGTACTAACATCAAATAGTAGCGGGGGGAGGGTGTGTGTGTGTGTAAGCTTGCAGTCATTACTGTAGGCCAGTTCCTTGTGTATGCATTGAACTGCAGATCATTAGCCTCTTGGAATTCATATGTTCAAAGTATGAGCAGTTCCTGTGATAAAGATGCATTTAAAGTAACAGGAAAAAGTTTCAGCACCTCTTAATTAATGTGACTAAAAATGAATTCAGCTTTAGGAATTATTTTCACTTGGGTGACTCTTTTCTTCTGGAAAAGTGGCTTCATAATTATGGTCTCTTTGTAGCTATAGTTGTCTTTAAACTGTATTTCAAAACCTTTTGTTTTCTTTTTTTTTTTTTTTTTTGCTTCACAAGTTGAGGGTTTGTTCTATACAAACAAATATTAATTATTTTTGCTGCAGAAGATTTTCCAAAATACTGACTATTTAAGTATGGAAGTACAATCTGGCTTTGATTATAGCTTCAGTAAGTTTATTTCTTTTGCTGCAGTTTTAAACTGACATACATGTGTTGAATTTCAAAATCATGCAAGTTTCTGCCAAATGGGGCTTTTCAAGTAAAATCTGTAGATCTGGATGACAACCTTAAAGATTAGGGGACAAAGAAGATAGAGGAACTAGGTGAATGTGAAAAATCAGTTATTTTTTCTATGTAATTTGAAATTCTTCAAGTTCTATGGCAACACCATTGATCAGTGACTTCAGCTAGCTTAAAAGTGCAAGTATATCTGAAAAGTTACTTATTGAAGCTGTTACGGTCTTGCTTGTTTCAGAGGCTGGGTCTATATCCCAGTTTTGGGACGCTTTAGCCAATGTTAGCCTGAGGGGAAAACATAAATATGCCCCTGTCCTTTCCTCTCTGCTGGCAGGAGGCGGCAGTGGTACTGAGTGCAGCTTCTTAAAGAAGTCAGTGGGCTAGGTTAGCTCGTACTGTGAGATAGGGTATTTGAAACATGTTGAATTCAGTCTCTTGAAAATGGGTACCAACTTTCCTTGCTTGAAAGGTGTGTAATATTACTTCCAAATAGCATGTGATATCTTATATTTTCCCTTCTAATATAAGAAAGTTGTGAGTATCACTGTGAAATTCTAGCTTTGCAAGCTTTTTCTGATTGCATCACTTTAATATGATAAAACTAGCATGCATCTTCTTTTAAAGGAAGTATTTTGTGAAGTCTGATATTGAAATATGTTCTTCCAGTGTTTTTAAGCTTTGGTATGATTGTTTGGAAGTAATATAAGTTTATTTCTGTAGGGAAAATTTGCAAATAGAATAAAATAAGTTGCTTTCTTGTTTTTTTTTTCTAGATCAACGTTCTTCAGTCTAAAAGGAGAGCAGAAATCTTAAAATCGGTAAGATACACTTTATTTTCTGTATAGAAAATATTTTAATACATCTGAAATTAAAAATGTGACTGCAAAGCATTACATTAAAAATTTAGTCTTTTATCCATGAAAACATTACCAGTACATTTGGTACTTTGGAAACAGTTTTGCCTTTACTATACTGGTCATAGATGTTTCACTGTCTTTGGCAATCCTTTTGGTTCAGATTTGAACACTTTAAGGTTTTCACTGCTGTTGACTCTTTAGTATGCGATTTATGGTTAAAATTGAGCTTTGCCAAGAATTCTGCTTTTTAGGTCTGCTATATTCATTTTTAAGCCATAAGTACTACTTATAACCTGTTCTAAGATGGATTCAGCTTTTTCTACAAAAAATTCTATTTTTTTATGTAAATAGCATATTGTAATAGCAAATATAAGCTTTAGTATAGCATCTGCTAAATTAATATTCAGCTGTATCTGCATGATAGTTTTCTTCTGATTGTATTCCCTTTTCTGCTTCACATTATCTCTAAAAAGCTTACTGAGGTAGAGACTGTCAAATTAAATGGTGCTTTTTTTTCAAAGGTCTAAAGTTGCACTCCCATAATTTCCTTAATTCCTTTAACTAGCAAAAACTTTAGTTGGATCACAGCTTTATAGCTGCTTGCCCTTCTGCTCTGCATCTTCCCAACTTGTTTACTTTAAGACTAGACAGGCTTCTCAGCTATGTTCATAAAGATTGTGGTTTTGAATCATTAGTAAATATATACTCTAGCCCCTCTCTAATTTACATGTCCTAGTTAAACAGGAGATGACAAAAGTTTTAGGTGACATGAACTAGAAGTAATTTTCTGCCCTTATGTAGATTTGTTTTGTTTTATTAATGGGGTTAATCCTATTAACTAATTTCCAAGATTTTTTTGTCTTGGTTCTTTGCTGCCTTTACCTTCCTTGTTTATTTGCAACATTGGAAGGTCTATGTTACATCAATGTAAAATTGCCAGGACACAAGAAAACAGAAATTAAGCCTGGAATTACATTTTAAATTTCTTCACATGGATTAGTTAAGTGATATATTTATGTGATATCTGAAAAATATTTGTTTTTTTAAAAAATGTACTTTTTTTTCCTTTTAGATGTTATCGTTTATGTACGCACACCTGGCTTTTTTCCATCAAGGCTATGATCTTTTTAGTGAACTTGAGCCCTACATGAAAGATCTTGGTGCACAGGTAACAAATTACTGTAAAAATTAACTTTATGCTGGAATGAATGAAAACTTGATATATGCATACATACCAGGTATATCGTAGATTTATTCAACACAAAGGGAACTGTAGTGTGATATAGGTAAAGCATAAAAATAGACTAAGTGGTTTGAATGCAAATAGTTAGAAACTGGAAGTTGTCTGTTTACTAAAATTAATACTACATTTAGGATTTACATACTTAAATATAGCCATGTAGTGCTGTTTGAGGTACTCTGTGGTATTCAGGAAACTGGATTATTTTGTTGTAAAAATTTTTGTATTTTACTTATGTTATAAATATATTTAACAATGAAAAGTAGATTAGATTAGTTTTTTTCCTTCTGCTTGTATACATTATTTATACATTTACTGTATAAATTATAGTGTGCCAAAAAACATCGATGTTAGCAATTTAGACTGTAAAACAGAATTCTGATTTTATTAAGTAGTGCAAAACTGAGTTCATACGTTGAGTCCTTCTTGCCCAGTTTTGTGTTTAAGAACACACAATGGCAACTCCTGGGTTTTCAGTGAGGGAGTCATGAAAAGGTTAGATGGACCACAGCCATCTGCACGCAGGAGGCATTAAAAATGGTTATGCAAAATAGATTAAGAACATATAATTTTTAATAGAAGATCTGTCTGTGATGCAGAAAGAAGGCTTAGCAGTGTCTTGACTTGTTTTCAGTGCAAGCTGAATGGACCTGGAAATAGTTGTACACAACTTTTTTTTTTTTCTCTGAGGGCTTGCAACAACTGCACTGATGCAAAACCCTCTTGCCACTTCCCAATCTCATCCACAAAACAAAGCCAACCCAAATTCTAAGTGTCTGTCAAGATAAAAAAGCAAATGAATGACAGCAAACATTTATTTGCATTCATTTCAAGTGGATGTATCACTGAATGTCTGAGAAATGACATTGTGCTGAGCTGGTGATTCCTGCCACAGTGCTGTTGTCATCTGTGCCCCTCAACCTGCTTCTGTGTCTGTGCAGTGATGCAGACTGGGAACTGTAGAAAATAACTCCCACAATCAAATGTCTAAATAGTTACTTTTCTGCTAGACTAGTCCCCAGTCAGGTTACTGTGGGTCTTAATTATTTGTACAAACACACATCAGGGAGGTGTGTGCTTGTGTGTGTGTATATGTGTGTGGCAAGTAAGTGATGGAGCTGAGAAGAGACAGGCTGCTTGAGCTGGCATCACCATCAAGAAGGGAAGTGAGTGTACAGCTATAGCCCTCCGTGTTTGGTGTAATAATGTCACTTGAAGGGTTCAGGTGCACATGACTGTCCTTAGTTGTGCCTTTTATTCTTTCTCATCCTTTCATTTTGGGTTGTAATTATTGAACTGTAGTGTTTTGATAGTATAGAATGTGTGTCCTATACCTCTGTAGAAGAGGGGATGGGGAAAGGAGACTAAAACTAGAGTTGGTAGTGGTTTATGCTACCAGGTAGCCTTCAATGTTTCCATCTTGTGTTCCTTGCTCAAATAATCTCAAGGTTATTTTTGAATGGCTGGGCATCCTTTTGCGTGATGTTGTAAGGAGCATTGTGTAACATTCATTTTGGTGCTGGTATCATAGCAACTGAAAGAGTTAAATTCAGAAATTCAAAAGCTGAGAATGTTTAAAATATATTGTAACTGGAGCAAAGATAGCCAGAAGACCCTAAAATTGTACAACGTGCTGAATTATTCTTTTGTGGCAGACCTTGGCATTTAAGTAATGGATATTTTTCATAACAGAGGTAGACTTGTAAATAGATTATGGAAGTTTAACAGTTAATGGCTTTGCAGTTTGTATTGCTTGAAGAAAGTATGTTGTAACATAACAAAACAGGGATTTGCTAGATTTTTCTGAAAATACTGTCAGATTCTTTTACTGGTGAGTTTTCATTCCCACATAAATTTTGTGTATGATCTTAATTACAAGGTTTAACACCACTCGAAGTATTAAAATTTGAGTGATCGTAAATAATATAGTTTTAATTTTTAATTCTTTTGTTTTGCATTTTCAAAGTAACTAGTTTACGTGATGGAATAGGATTGAGCAATTTTGCTTTCTGGATATTTTAGGTTAGGGTAGGATTACTTGTGAATCAGATCATTGTAGGGGAATCTGTAATAGCACACAAGTGTAATATAAGCTTTTTGATGGAAATTACAGTATTTGGCACTTTTCATGTGAAATGTGGTGTTAGTTCAAGAAGAAAACCTACCTGAATTTTCATTCTGAGATGGCTATTGAAAAAGCTAAACATTTTAATCTGATATAGTGATCTATAGAATACCACTTATAGCACTATATGTTTATAAAAATACATTTACCAGTAAATGCAGTATTTTGGAAACCCTAATTTTTTCGAACACCATCTGGTACTGGTATAATGACTGGGATTTTGGTAGTTTTGTGTGATTGGCTATAGCTCTTGATAGTTGCATGCTGTTGGTCTTTTTTGTTTAAGACTGTTGATGTGCTGCTCACCTGAGTGAAAAGAAGAAATTCTGGTCTGAGCTTGGAAGCTGGAGTGATGCAATGTCTTGATAGTAAAAAAAATAAATGAGAAATGAGCTGCTGTTAAGAAATATATTTTGGCACTTATGCTGTGGTAAATGTGTCCTCAAACACTTGCATTTAAGATAAATTAGAAGTAATTACCCTAATCTGAACATGGCTACCTTCTGTTTGATCTAGCAGAGTAGGAGGAAGAACTTCTTGGGGGCCACATGCAGATTTCTGAATCTGAGGTTTCAGCAAGAAACTTGATTCCTATGAAGTCTTGAACATCCCTTGGACCACAGAAGCCCTTTTATCACAAAAGAATGGGTTTCCCAGGGTTCTTGGTGCCAGCCTTTGAGCACAATGACAGCCCAGCCTCTGTTTTAGAGGCTCTTCTATCATCTTCAAGTCATATAGCTACATAAATAGGACATCTGGACATTTCAGTCTTTGATGTGTTCATGTTCACAAACACCTGTAAGGTGTGAGACTGCTGGTATAGTCATTTGGACCAGAGAAGAAGCCAGGGAGAGACAAGTTAAGAAAAGTAACAGAGTATGAAATTGGATCCAGATGTCCCAGCTATCTGATGGCTTCTTAATTGCTGGAGGGTCTCTAGCACAAGGGCATAGGAGCCAGTTATTGTCTCTTCTCTCATTTCCAGCAGGATAAATACAACACTGGGGAAAATGACCAGAATTGGCAGGTGTTCTCGCTTTTGTGGTTATGAGAGTGGATGGAGGTGATCCTATCTGTGTGTGAACTAGAGGTTCTGTTAGACATATTGTGCCATCTGCCACGTGACTGACTTCTGCTGGAAAACTGTTGTTGCGCACTTTTCCTGGTCTCTGCATTCAAGGCCTGGAGTAGAATGAGATCTGTCCCACAGATGTTAAGCTGTGCACTGTACTGCTGTGTTCAGTATTGCATCTGCATCATTATTCAGTAAGATACTGTGACTGGGGGTAATGGCAGTCTTATATTAAAGGCTGGATAAAGGAGGAGTTCATCAGATTCCATAGCATGTCACACAAGATAACTGGTCTTTCAGGCAACATCTGTTCCTCCACTTCCATATTTGTTATTCAAACATCAGTCTGGGGGGAAAAAAACCCACACACAACCCCCCCACTGTCCCTGCAACCTAACAAAAAAAAAAAAAAAGAAAAAAAAAGAAAAAACACCTTACTCTCTTACAGGGTATCTTAACATTTCTTGCCTTTTTTTTTCCTTCTGGTTTTAAAAGGAAAAAGTTTATAAGGTAGTGCTATAGACATGCTTGCAGCAAATTTTGAGTAATGTCTTTTCTATCAGCACAGACTTTGTAAGGATGCTAACTGAAATCCTCCCTGTTGTGACACTGTCTTATTTGCAAAATCATATTGTTGTTATTTCTGAAACTAGAAACAGTTTGAATGGTTCTACCGTCAATACAAAAGCCTGGTTGAGGCAGTTCCCCCATTTTGTGGAGGGGAAAAATCACTAACATTCACTCCTAGTTTTGCTGCTAATGCCAGTGCTGCTGCATAGGCCAGTCAGCCAGCAAGAGCAGCTAAAGCATGAGTCATTGTCTTCAGAGACTGAGCACCAATGCGGTATAGAGTCGCATATGCTTGGCACCATGCTGTTCTTTGAAACATTTCTTCTAAGGCTTACAAGAAATGTACACTTTTTGTAGAGGTTAATTCAGGGTGGTAGTGCAGTGCTTTAAACGAGGCTTCAGTGGTAATTCAAGGTAAACACTTTGTGACCAGAGAAGTAATTATACTATGCAAATAAAACAAGTCATGCAATGTCTAGACATGCATTCTTTTTTGTCAGCATTATGAAATCTACTGACCCAAATTTCTCTTGATATCTAAAGATTAATTTTCTGTTTCTCTTCACAGCTGGATCAGTTGGCTGTAGATGCTGCAAAGGAGAAGAGAGATATGGAGCAAAAGCACTCCACTATTCAACAAAAGGTACTTGAGACAATGTAAAAGGCAGACTGCACACACATTTTTGTATCTCTAGTATCTCTCCCCAGCAGTGCACCTCTGCATTGGAACTGTGAGGGGTGGTATCTTTAGTGCAGAGAAATAGACTTACACATCATTAAGCATAGGGTTGGATTGCAGATATGCTTTTTGTATTACAGAACAGAATATTATGTTTAGTTTTGAAACTTAGAACAGTAGAATTTATTTGAGTGCTGGGACTCTTCACATTTCATTAGAACTCTTAATTCCTATTACATCTTGGCTTCAATGTAGTTGCAAAAGTTGCTATCTTCCCCTCCTGTGCATCTGTAGAGGAGATGTATATGCTGCACAGTCCTACAGTCATAGGACACTTTCTGGACTGTGCCATATATGAGTGCAGCACTTTGAGGTAGTGTGGCAGCTGCTATTGCATATAAAGAAAAAAAGCAAACTTTCATAAAGGGTGTCTAATGTATAGTCTTCAGCTGTACACAAATATGAAAATGATAATATTAAATTGCTGTTTTGGGAAGATTTGTACATGCAATAATTCTTATTTTTTCTTGTTGAGAAAATGTAGATAATTCATGTTGGGGGGGGGGGAATGACTTCTGTTGTTTGGATGTTTCAGAAGCTCTAGATCAGTATTGGTTTTGCAGGTATAATGCTAGAAGTTAAAAATATTTCCACTGAACTCTCCGGTAGTGAGCTAATACTGCAGGTACATTTGAAAGGGATTAGATACCAATTTAAAGGTAATGCAACACTTCTTACTCTCATTCAAATACATTCTGTATTGGTTCAGGTGGCATAAATTAAAAAAGCCTAATGTAAAAGAAATTTGATAAGTAAATAAATTCAGGAATGAAAACATGCTAAGATTATAATTTAGGTAGCCTTAATAGGAGTTAGTGTTAATACTAGTGGGAAAAGGTAACATTTTTGGATGCTGAAAATGTTTTTGTCACTTCATCTGTCATTCCTGCAGGAGTTGGTGGGAAGCATTAGGATTGCTGTAACCATGAAATTGAGCAGACATGGTGATGGGTTTTAGGGCAGTGTTGATGTGCTGGTTTAGGAGGCAGACAGGAGATAACTACAGGCAAGGAAGAGGAAGAAAGAGGGGAAATGGGAAAGAGGTGGAACTTGACAATTAACATTGTTCAAATTTCAATTTGAGCTCAATAGGCCCAGTTTCAGGAGTGGGCAGTAGTTGAGGGTTTTACTGTTAGAGAACAGCAGTGCTTGGTGAAGTGTATAAGTTATGGGCAGTTATCTTTTGGCCGTAGAAATAATAACTTGCTACAGTGAATTATGGTCACTGCTGTTGCCAATGGTGTTTACAGGCTTTGTTTTTTCTTCAAATGCTGCTAAAGGCTGCTTTACAGGTAAACTGTTTCTAATAGTATCAATGATTATTGAAACTTTTAAGCTTCATGAAATTTGATAAGCTGTATCTGTGTAATATAAATATTATTGGTTTCTAGTACAAATGGCAATTATGTGGTTATATATATATTGTTCCTTATTTTAATTGAATGACAGTTTTACTCTTTCTCTATTATATAATCAGGGCAGTCAGATTGTATTGTATGTTGTCCTCTAAGGTTCTGTGTTTCAAGTTGTGTATGTTGTCTCCTGTTCTTATCAGTGAAATCAGTGATGCATTTCTGTGATGATAATGCCTAGATTAATGCATTTAGGCTTTGGAGGGCATGCTTTATTGGAGATTACTCTTATAACTCATCTAATCATTTTCGTGGTTTGTTGCTCAAATCATGTTTTCTGTTTGTTTGGGTTTTTTTGTTTCCTCCTACTTGCTTTTCCCACCTTTCCCACCAAGTTTATTTCCAGCTCATCAGGATTTCAGAATCTTGAACTGCCTTAGCCCTTGGATCTGGTTCTTATATCATTGTTTGTCATCTGGTCAACTTGACCACGATGGCTACCTTGTCCTCTGTTCTCTTCTCATGGTTTGTCATGTTGCTTTCCACTGGGCTGCCTCTTAGGCATGTGTTTCCAAATCTGCCAGTGCCAAATCCTTCCATGTTTTCTAACTACTGAAACTTCTGCTTCTTGTGTTGAATATTCCATGAGGTATATATACATTTAATATACTGAAGTTTTAATCTAATGCTTCAGAGTGATGCCTTTTCTTCATTGTGTGGATAAAGAACAGTTCCTTTTCTGAAATGTATAGGTAAGTGCACATGTGCACACACCTACCCACCCACTACCTGTGTTTGCATATATGTGCATATGCATGCAGAATAATTGCACTAATTAAATAACTCATCTCACTTTCCTTTACAATCATCATTCTATTTAATTAGGCTGTTGTCTGAGAGGCTAATACCAAAGTCATGGAAGGGCTTGGTCACCACTATAGGTTGACTTCTATTTTAAGAGGACCGATGTCTGATATTTTTGTTTGTTTGTTTTAACTTTTGCATTTTATCTACTCAGAAAATGTGCAGGAAACAGTATTTTTTTTTTAGTGTAAGACATTATTTTTTCCATATTAATCTGGAGCAACACCTACTATGAATTTAGAAATGTCATGATCATTCTTGGAACTTTTTGCAATATAATTTTATAGGGAAAGATTCATTTCAAGAGAGTGGTGTCATGGTGTCAGTATCACTTAAGACCTGTAACTTGTTTTCTGAACAGTTTGCAGCCCATTGCTGTATTAACACATTGAATTAAGAAAATTTAAAAATTGGTTGGGTCTGTAAAAAGTATTATGGCTTTCTGGTTTTGTGACAGCTAATACTTTGTTCTAAAATGGGGGAAATGATCCAGGAAAAATGTTTGCGTCAAACTTCAAATAGTTTTCGTTGTATTCAAATCCCTTTTTCATGGAGAAAAAACCCAGCCCTCCCCCCCCAAAAAACCAACAAAAAACACCCCAAAAAACTGCATCCAAAGAACTGCTCAGGAAACAGCTGGAGTGAGAATGATTTGAAAATTTTTAACATCTTGAGTAAACAAGGTCATAGGAAACCAGATGTTACCACAGTCATAAAGCACGCCTAAACCAGAGCTGCTCTTGAGAAGTAATGCAGACTAATTCCTTTCTCAAAAAACAAAGATGTGCTGTATTTCAAGTGACTTGTATGCTCAATGATTCTCTTGCCTTCTTTCACTTTGTCTTGGACTGTAAAACTTGTTGTGTCTGTTGTTGTTTTAAGCCCTTCTGCAAGGGACTTCCAACTTAAGCATGACAAGTATCTCTTTTGCTGATGGGATGGGAAGGGAATGGAAGCAACTTTCTAAATGGGTGGGTTGCACAATTAGGGTCTTTGTTTAGTAAATGCTGGGGTAACTTTTCAGATTAGCATTTTCTTTAGTACTTATGCTTTCCCCATTTACTGCCTTTTTAAAAAATTAAAAAAATCTGCTTCTCTAAAGTAAAAAAACATATTGAATATATATTCAATGTTAAAATGCTGATACTCACACTCCCTAAGATGTACTAGTAAAATGGCTTGGATAGCTTTCATGACCTGCTAGCAATCTTTATATTGAAAGTACATCGAAAACTCTGCTGCTGAAAGTATGGGGGTTTATGTTTTGGTAACAAAATGATAAATTGATAAGTGTGTGTGAAAATGCATTCACTGAAACACTGTCAAGAACAGTAAGTATTCTGTGACCCACCGGTTAGTGTTAATTGTGGAAATGAAAGTTGTTTTTCCATTGCCAAGTGGTTTGCTATCCCTCATGGACATTGAAGGGAAAAGATGGGAGGAAAAAAAGGCACGAAAGCATGCTGTATGTTTCACTTGTATAACCTACTTCTGCATGTTTCTCTTCCAGTAGCTGTCCAACCTTGAAAAAAAAGTATCAGAATAGAAGCCATAGATTTTCCTTCCTTCAGATCTGAATGAAATGTGTGATATAGCACTTCAGTGTAACTTTCATAATACTGGCTTCATTTTCTTAGTTCTGGTTAAGTGAAATGTACTTCAGTCCTAACTGAAACCTAATTAGTAAATAAATTATGTTTAAAATTCAGTCTTTCAGCTGTGTGTTTGCTTTAAGGAATACAACATTCTGAATCACGTAAAGTGACTGGGTTTATTAACATGTGATTATCTTATGCAGGTCACTGGAAAGCTATGGATGTATTTCTCTCCACCCTCTGATTATTTTTTGTGATTCACTAAACTTTTCCATGTGCTAAGATAAAAATAAACTATAATGTGACTGCTTTTCTCCTATTATTTAATTATAAAATTGCAGACACTATAAGATCAGACACCGCTTATTTAGTTCCTTTTTCTACTTTTATCCTTTTAATTGAAATGAAGTGTGGGGGTTTTTTTTTGTTTGTTTGTTCATCTTTTTCCTGACCACAAGTTTATCAATGAAGTGTTATGGTTTAAAGCATGTGGAAGCTTTATTCCCTCCCCCCACGGTCGATAGCCTGCTATGAATAGTTAGGGAAAATATTAAACATTTCTCTGTATGGTCTTGTGTCTTTATAGAACAGATAAAGGTGGAAGTCAATCAGGGAAGCCATTAAAAATGACACTAAGTACACTTCATGAGGAAGACTCAGTATTTTAGACAATTTGAACTGAAAGTGTGGCATGGTAAATGATCCAAAGGAGCTTTCTTGTCATGCTTGTATATGTCTTCAAAGTGTAAATCTAGATTCATTGGAAAAGACATATTCTGCAGCAGTTCTCCAAACCTGGAGGAAAATGTGATTACATAGTAGTTTGGACAGAAGAGACTGAGGGAATGTGTATTGTCTTTCACTAGACAAGGAGTTGCAGGCATCACTGAGGCAGGAAGATGCAAATCTTTAGCAGGTTTCATTATGTTTGGGAGCTGGTAAGTTAGAGTTATTTATCAATTTTGGGGGGAGGGAGGGAATGTGACATCAGCATTTCTAAGTCTGCTTACAGGGGTTTTCTTTTTTTTTTCTGGAGAGGATAAGAAAAAAAAGAGAAAGGACTTAACACTTTGAGAATGTGTATGTCATAAGTTGTGACTGTGATATTTGGCTATTTGTGCTTACATGAAGTCCTTAATGTTCAGTGTGTTCTGAGCTAGAAAACAGAAAATCAAAGTTAAATGCACAAATTTGTGACTTTTGAGAAGCTTTTATTTGCAACCTATATGTTTATTCAGGTCCGTATATGGTAGTGATACAGTAGTTCCATTTGCTTTTGGAACTCTTGGTGTTGCACTGATCTTCTGCCAGTGAACTAATAAAAATCTAGATTTAACATTTCAAATTCAGTTAATCTATTCAGTGTTTTCAGCTATTAACAATCTGAGTCATTTTATGGAATTAGGTGCTGTGCTGGCCTGGAAGTGTAAAGGACCCATTTTGATATTTATTACCATTTCACTGTCTGTTTAACCTTGGATTGGACCAAACCATCTGCATGTATACGCGTAAATGTTATGTGGAGCAGAAAACTTGTGTTCAGGCTGGACTATTACAAAGGGGTACTGGAATTTTTTTGGAAGCTGACTTTTTTTTCTTAGTATAGCCTCTTTTCCCCTATGTACAGACAAATTTCTAAGGAGCAAAGTACAAAACAGAGATTTACAGATATACTTTTCACACAAAGCTGATGTTTGCAGTTTACAAAAAGTACCTGCTGAAGGTATGAGAAAGTGACGTTATGAAGTGTCCCGCATCTTCAGTATTTAACCTTGGGTTTTTTGTTCTGATACTTAATTTTCAGTGATGTCTCTCTTCTGCCCTGGTTAAGGGGAGGAAGCCATATATTAGTCTACTTTAGGATATGTTTTACTAACAGTGAAATTAAATAATAGCATGTAAATATTTTGATCTCTGGACATAGCTTATGATAAATGATGTCATTCCACGTGTGCTTTTTCATGTACCCCTAGCAGCTGTTAGGCACCCACTCACTGAATACCACCTGAACTCTGTAGCTCCCTGGGAAGAGTCCGTGCTATTTCAGATGATATGAAAGCAAATAATCACCACATGTATTGCTACTTAGTTTACTTTTGCTGGAGATGGGAAGCAGTTAACCTTTCCAAAACTTGTAAAGCTGTTATTAACTGTTATTAGCTGTTACTATCTGTTATTAGATTGATTGAAATGTATATTCCCTTGTCCTGTTTCTAGCTTCATATTCTTGTCAAAGATCATGAAGAAAAAATTACTGCTAAGTTGTTGTCATCATTGCTGGCACCCTGACCACCTTAATTTAGAGATAACTGATAGTGTCATCTTTGGTTACTTGTTTTCTATGTTCTGATCTGGCTTGCTTGTCAAGATGATAGAGCTGAAGAACATGCTAAAGCATGACTGGCTCTATACAGTTGTCTGCAACAGGCTGCAATTGCTTTTCAGTTTTGACTCCTAACTCCCATTGCCCCTTTTCTTCTACCTTACTTTTCCCTTTCTTTGGAATATATGCGAGACTATTTGAGCAGACACTCAAAGCATCAGATACTCTGTCAGTAATGTTTGCCCTCTACTTGGCCACAGAGGCCACCAATACCTGAGCAAGAAATTCCCCTTGTGTGCAGGTAAAGTAAAAATCTTCAGCATTTTGATCTCTTTAAAATGCTTTTTAAAAAAAATTGTCAGGGGATGAGAGTCATGGCTTGACTAATCAGTGTTGCAAGCAAAACATTATTCCTAAATGTTTACTTTTTAACATTAATACTGCCCATATTCTAAGTTTCATTTGCAACTGCAATGTCTTTTTCTTCTCTTATTCCTTTGTACTAGGATTATTCCAGTGATGATACTAAACTAGAATACAATGTAGATGCAGCCAATGGTATTGTTATGGAAGGTTATCTATTTAAGCGAGCCAGCAATGCCTTCAAGACTTGGAACAGGTAATGATTCAGAACATCTATTTACTAGCTCATTAAGATACTGCTTGTTAAGGTAAATTCTGGTCTGACTTACAACCTATGCAACTCACTGATTCCACAGTTTTGGCAGAACACTTGGACGACTCTGTTAATTGGCATAGAGATGAAACTTCAAAGCCATTTTTCCTTACTTTCTGTCCTAGTTGTTTGCAAGCCTTTTTCTAAGAGTGTATCTTAGTCTAGAGAAGTCCTATGTATGGAAAACGTGCTTTGCCGTGTGCAGTCTGGCTCTGTAATTGCGTTTTGGCCTTACTTTGGGGTTGAAACAGAGTGATCCTTATGATTTTATACAATAAGCTATGTGAATGTATGTGCTGGGAAAATAAGTGTTAGAGGACAACGTAAAATGGAAGTTGTGTAGCCATTGGAAGCAGGGAAACATAGTGAAGGATTCAAATACTTAAGAACTCAAGTTATTTTTCCTGAAAGATAATAATGTAATTGTTATCCTTTACAACTCCTGTCCTGTGCAGTGACTTCTGCTTAGTAGTTTTGATGGTCCTGTTGGGGTTCAAAATAGGTCGTTAGTCATGTTTCTTTAACAATGTATATTTTACTATTGTTTAAATATTTTTCCCCTGAACAGGATTTATTTTGCATTTCCAAGGGTGTATGCTTTTTTCAAGGAAATATTATATATACTGGAGCATTTGCAGTGTAGTTGGAAACAGTTTGTGCATTTTAAAGTTAATTTGTTGTGATATAGACTTTTTATTATCTTATGCTCTGTAATTTTTGCAGAAGTGCTTCTGTTAAACTATTTGCTGTGTTGCAAAGGCCAGAATGTATATTTGGATATGTGGTCCCTTCCAACCTTAATTATTCTATAATTCCTTGAGCATCTCGGAACATCACAAGTCTAACAAATTGGGATTTCTTCACTTAAATCTGTAGATTGATGCAAGGGCCACTGGTATCAATAAGACTGTATCTGTATTAGAAAGTCAGGTGCAACTAGTATAAGAGATTTTGCTTGAGACTACTAGTCTGGTGCTGTGGTCTGATTATCCATCTGTAATTGTAATGTACCTGGTGGGTTAGTTTCACCCAAGCAGAATTTGGAGTTCTCCAAGACAAATCTGTGAGGCGTCAAAGGACAGTGAAGGGAGAAAACTGGGAGATATGCTTCAAAAGCATGTTCCTGATCTGAAGTAAAATGTTAGTGTAAGCACACTGAGAAAAATCTGCAGTAACAAGGCAGGAGATTGTCCTTTATTGGATTTTCAAAAGGCTGAAAGGGTCCTTTTTGCAAGGTGTTTTGCAGGATTGACTGTAGCCTTTTGACAAGTGACTGAAGGCAAAACTCTGACTCGCTCTGGATTCTTGTTTTGGATAGCATGAAGGCCTTGCTCTGTAGGGAGCTGAGAAATACTTTTCTTCCACATGGCTTTATACCTAGTAATACTATACATGTATCTTACTTTAAGGTGGTTAGGGAGTAGGAATCAATTAAAACTAACTCCCGTATGTTGGAAATTTAAATGGACACAAAATAAATACAGAGAAGTCATAATTAAATCAAGATACACAATGACATTCTTTCAGGTTAAGTTACAGGTTTGAACATACATAATAAAAACATATCCAAACAATAAGTTATTTAAGTGAGCCAAGGTAAACTGCTCAGTAATGAGTCAGAGCTACCTACTTTTAGTATTTAATTTATATTTGCTTATAGTTTTTTCTTCTATTTGTCACAAGAATATTCAATAAAGCTAAACCTGTAACCTTTATTTAATCTGAGATTCTTGGTGACTTATCTCACTATGACAGGCTAGTTGGATGCTTCAGAATTAGGCAGGGAATAGCATTGGATATGCTATCTGTAAACACAGTTTAGAAGTTGAGTCAGTCACTTTAATTTTGTACTTCACAAACCATTGCTAATTGTCATGAAACTACTACTACTATTATTATACATAAAATATATGTTTAAGACCTCCTTCATGAAGACAACTATTAGTTTCTGAATCTAGCCTCATTTTTCATATTTTAATAAAAAGAGAAATATTTTTTATCTTACTTTTATTTCCAAATACATTTGTAATGGCTTGTTATGTTTGTAGGCACTGAAGTGGTCATTGCTACTTCCCACTGCCTGTTTCCACTGATGGAATGCTTTACTTATATACTATTGCAGTTTCAGCTGCAGGGAGATAATACTGATTAAAGTTTACCATATATTAGAGCTGAGAGTGTTTTTCCAGTTACTAGGTAGAGTACAAGAAAGGACTGTGTCTTTGCATTGAACTGTTTTGTGCCTAAAAATGTACAATGAAATACAAAAGGAGGAAGCATTTATAGAATTAAGTATTTTACGTGAGGGAATTCAGAGCTGAAGTCAGAGACACCAAGACAGACAAGATATTTTCAGTGTTCTTATCAGATAGGTACTGTTTGCTGCTTTGTTGTATGCCCATCTTTGGGGGAGATGGGTGGAAAATCAACCAGCTGAAACAAAACTAGAAGAATTTGCCTAGAAAGAAGTACTGGCATTTCCTCATGTTCTGAGCCAAGGGTGATGGCACTGATCTTCCTTGCCAACTGCTAATTACACTGTCAATAGTAATTTTTTTTTTCAAACTGTAGTTTCTCTTTTCTCTCTGTTGGTAGCAGTTGGTGTTTTGATGGTTCTAGACCTTTTAAAGTACTCATTTAAAACTGAATTAAAGGCACCAAAAATCATTGCAATTGCCACTATTTGTGTATACTTGCCAGCATTAAAAACATTGATTTTATCTGGATTTGACACACATCAGTATGGTTCTAGGATTTTAGCTGGCAAACTAGATAATTGTGATGCTTCTGTGTGCATGTCTTGGTTCATGAATCCATGGACACTATAGTGGATTATCCTTGGAAGTCTGGTTGATGGAGGAGAAAAAAATCAAAACCATGTAATGCAGCCCTTTGAAGGGGGGTGCAAATCTGTTCTAATGATTGAAAACTTGCTTTGTTTCCAATCCAAGCTAATTTCTTGCTAGGATGACGTAGTTTCTTCTTGGGCAGCTGGCAGCTTGGGTTTAGTTGCTGGAATACTAGTTATTTGGGCTTTTGCATCAGGTTTCCTGTTCTTGGGATATTTCTGCATGACACTGTCTTGAGAAACAAATAGTGTTTGAGGAGGTTACAAAGTAAACCACAAGAGCTATTTGCAATTCAATGTTGTTATGTTTTGAAAGAGCTGGAGACTTTGCAATCTCTTTTTATTGTGACTGAATGGATAGTGTATAATGTACGTGAGTATTTCAGATAATATACTTTAACAGAATCAAAATGATATCTTTATACTGGAAAGTCTTACAGTAACAGGTATGGAGACCTATTTTTTGAATGTATGTCTATCTGTTTGTAAATGATGTATCTTATTGTGCACAGTTTTTCTTAAGGCATCAGGAAATGAAATCAGGTGCATTTATTATTGTGGAGCAGTAGGTGGAAAGCTGTTTTAGTTCCTAGAAATTCAAGTGAAAAATAAGTCCATATCATAAAGATGTGTGAATAAATGTGTATAGGGAGAAAAGCATTTATCAAACACTGGTATGTTCTAAATAGTTTTTAGGTTGGATGCATTAAATGTTTTCCTTTTTAATTCTGCTGTATTTTCAGATCATGCTAATTCTTTGCTTATTTTGCTCATTTTGCATTTTTCATTCCTTCTCCTCCTTTCCCTTATGTTTTAATCCTACCCCATTTTTTCACATGACAGGAAAAAGCCAGATCACATCAGGTACCAACCAGCTTATTTTATACCTTCCCAATGTTTCTTTGGCACGCAAAAAGCTCTTAATTAACCCTGCATTTAATTTTGATTACTTGCAATGGATGTATAAGTGGCTCAGTCTAAGAAAATAACAGAAGGATTCTGCCTGGGATGCCAGTATACCTGCTGCTCAACACCTTTAAAAGAATTAGAAAGACTGAGTTTTAGCTAAAAAGGAATTACAGCAAAGTTTCTGCACACAAACTTCTGAGCTTACAAGATCAGTGTTTTGACTTTTTCCAGTTGGCGGTGGTGAGGTTTTTCTTACCAACTGCATTGGAAATAGAAATGTAACTTTTAAATGTTGTGCATTCTTAATCACTCTGTTTTTATTTGCATGCTGATAGCAACTAGTGAAGGAAAATGTTTCCTTTTGAGAATCAATAAGCATGATTAATTTTTTTAATGTAAAACTCAATTTAAATTTTATATTTCTTTTTTTGTGTTACTCTCAGTTCTCAGAAATTTGAAATGTTTTTTTCAGTTGTATTGTTTCCTATTTAACAAATACTCTTCTGAATTGTGTAGGTATAAATGATGGAAAACATTCAGTTTCTAAACACAAACAGCTATATTTAAGCACTACTGAGTGAGGCAGTGCAAATTACTTTAAGACTCCCCAAGTACGTTTTTTCCTTCACCATGCTTCTTTCCTGTTTTTGACAGAATGACACACTTAATGAAACTTTGATAATGGTCAGTACTTACTGCACACGTTGCCTAAAAGTTTATGAACATTAATTCTTAGGACAGGATAGATGTGGTATATCCTCTAACAGCACCTTCAGTACATATATTGTACCTCAGAAGTTCCTGGCTGTTACTGCTGTAGACCCCCAGCAGTCTGTTTCCTTACAGTAATGAGGTTACTGATGATACTTGGTTAATAAGAAGTAATTCAAAGTTTTTGGCCTGAATAAAACTTCTGGGATGCTGATATGTTGAGGGGAGTCTGCCATTTTTATTTTTTTCAAGCATAAAATAAAATGCATTAACTTTATTTTCCATTGACACCTACTTCAAAAGCGTGATCTGCAAGTTATACTACATTCTAAATTGTTTATTTTGTTCAATGTAAGTTTCTAAAGAAAAAATCAAAACCCCCACACTTTGGCTGGACTGGAAAGTTCTCTTAGACTTAATTTCTGTACTAGAAAAAGAAAGGGGCTAGAATACTTTGAGAACTTCTAGACTAGGCTTTAGAGATGACACAAATCTGTTTTACAATTTGTGTGCTTGCTTATATCCAGCTGATCAGATTGGACCTTATTTACTTTAGTAACTCACTACATACTTAGCTGTAGAACAAATGAAGCATTGCATTAATTAAGTTAATTACACTACCTAAGGCCATTATTAGGGTTTTGCTCCATTGCATGTTATCTTGGGACAAAGCTCCATTGTTTTTTTTCTTTATCACTTAGGCACTGCTTTTCATGTTTTTCCACTTGGTGTTACATTCATAAAAAAGCCTGGGTTTATTTTCCTTTTTGAGTCTGCTTTTTTCTTGAGTTACATATTTAAATAATTAGCAATAACCTGCCTTAGGCTCATGTTTGAGGCTTAGTTACTGCATCTATGTTTTGTTTTTTTTCAAATATATGATAAAGGTTATACCTCTTAAATAGCAGTGACCAAACTTCTGCTGTTAATAAAATAAAAAAGTAGTTAACTTTTTGCATTATTTTGCTCAATTATCTTAATCCAAAAAGATGACTTATGTTGGAAATCCAGTATTAAAAGAGGATCCTGTTGTTGCTTTTTAAATTAAATATATCTGCACAACATTTGAAAAGGTCAATAAAAGGTAGAATCTCATCTGTCTACTGAGTACTAACTTTTCTAACAAATACTAGATTTTCTGATTTGTATCTAACTTTTTTGTATATCTTAATTTTTCTTAATCTTTGTGTGCTTCTTTTCATGAATGGCTTGTGGTGGTTGAATAAATATATGGAGCCTTCTTGTTACTAATTGTGGTAAACTGTAGCGTGAATTTCAACAGCCTGTGGAGAATAACAAGATATGTTGTAATACAATATTTTGTATACTGTTTCCATTAAAACTAATTGGCAGTGCAGAAAAAAGTAGTGTGGCATAAAGTGGGGTATTTGAGATAATTGAGTAATTATGCTATGATAAACACAGGTTCACATTATAAGCCTGAAAAAAACAAAGAAAGTGTAGCAGGGCGGGATTGTTTTTTACGTTCCCTTCATTTTTTGTCAGCTCAAAACCAGTGATGATTGGTTAGCTTTTATTTTGTGCATCCCCAGAAGAGCTAGAAAGGGATGGTTATATTTGCTGCTTTTTTTATATTCAGTGGTCTGATAAAATGCAGTTGTTAGATCTGAGGCACTCATATTTTTTTCCACAATATGAATGATCTTTCCATTCTCTATGAATTGTATCCTATCTGAACAGTGAGTTTGACAAGGAATGATACAGTTCAGAGGAGTTTTTAAGCGTTATGTGATCTCTTAGATTTTATAGGATGCCTTCATTAAATCTTTTATTTGTTGTTTTCCTACAAAGCTGAGGCTTAAGTTAGGATCTTACATAAAAGATTTTCCTTGGTTTTGCTTTGTTTTTTGTATGCAATCTTTTTATTTTAGTGTCTAAAATTAAAAATGCTAAATATAGATAGACATTAAACATGCATGGGATAGCAACTAGTATTTTTAGTCCCTAATTTATTTCTTAGTTCTACTCTCAAAAATATTTCAGGAGTAGTTTATGTATTTTAAGTATCTTTGTTATTCAAACCATTTGAATTTGTGTTATCAAACAATTACTTGTAGCTTGCTGCTAAAATACAGATGTAAATGTTCTTTGAGAGGAAAATGTTTTGTGTGACAGCTTAACTAATGTTGTCATAACATGAATGCATTTGTTTAGGACTCAAATTATTTGAATCTTGCTTTCTTTTCTGTTTTGTCTTTGCTTTCCCATTTTTCAATATTCTCACGAAATAGTTGCCAAAACTGACTGCAGCATTACTTCTGTGAATTCTTTTATGCAGTCTCTCTGTAGACTGTATGTTAGTGCATTTTGGTCAAATAAGCACTGTAAAATCAGTTATGTATTCTCTGGATGTCTCTTCATTTGAATAGGCGCTGGTTCTCAATACAAAATAACCAACTTGTGTACCAGAAGAAATTTAAGGTAGGTGTCAAAAACTGTCTCGGGATAGTTTGGGGTGTGGGTGATGGTTTTCCTGATTGATCAGGGGAAGGAGAAACAGTGCTGATGTTGGCATCCTATGTGGTCTTCAGCAGCCTACTGCATTTTCTAAATTAGTTTCTCCCTTGAGAAAATGAGACTTCTCCCCTTGTAAAATAAGACTAATAGCTACACTTCCAGATTTTGGGATTCCTGCACAGTGACTTGTAAGCACCTACTTTATTTGCTGTGGGTTTTGTTACCTTGTTGCAGAGAAGGTTTATTAAGAGCCTTAAAAGTTGTTGGTCCCAAAAGGCTTGTAGGCACTTGGTGGCAGTGGAATATTCCATGCTGGTTTTTGAGCAGTTGTGTTTTAACTCTTTAAGCACTTGCTCCTTCCAGTTGCTTACTGGGTTCACATACCCAATTAAGCAGTTAGGGAGAGAGGGAGGAAAAAGGCATGAAAGCATTTGTTATGAAACAGTCAGGGATGTCATGTACATGTATTTAATACTGAAAACATAAGGCATTTCAGCAGTCAATGTCTGTCTGCTTGCTGGTGGGAAAGTACAGTTGTATATTACAGCAGTGAGCGCAACTCTGCCCAAAGCTGTAGAAGCCAGACTTTTCGACGAACATTTGGGTCTGTGCTCCTTTGTTTACTGTTCTAGAATCTGCTTATGCACTATATAGCTGTAACTGTTCTTCGTGTTGGAAAAGGTGAGAACTGTATGGAGATGGGGGAGGAAGAACTTATGACAGTTAATTTCTCTTCACTGGTAACAGATCGGGTTCAGAGGCTATTCCTTATTATCTGATGCTATCAAATTAAGGGTCTTCATTTTCGTGGTTGGAAAGGAAGGAAGCAGTTGAGTTTGTGTGAGCACATTTGAGTTGGGCATTTTGTGTCTGTGAATTGCAGTTACATTTTTGTTTTTTAAAAACTCACCTTTAAAATGCTGTTAGCTTAGAATAGAATTCTTATGAATTGAATAAAATTTTCAAAACCACTGCATCCAGCTTCTGGTTTTTGTACTTGGCCCTTAGAATACTGCTGATTTAGGTGTAATCTTTCTGATTTATTTATGATTGCATTGCATCTCTTAGAAAGTATCTTTGAACTCCTTTGAATACTGTTGTTTAAACTTAAGGTGTTGATTATTTAGTAGATTGGATTGCAAGTAAAAAGTAATTCTCTGAAGTTTGCATTAAATTTTTATTAAATATAACTAAACACTAAAATTTATCTAAATATTTCCTGTGAAGTATCTCTGATTCTACCTACTTAAAAATTTTATTTTTGGAGGAAAAATTTGTGTAAGCAAGAAAATATAATTCAATGATAAATTATTTGGGATTATTAGCAGCTTTATTCTCTTTCCTCTATGTGACTTTTTTTGTTAATTTTTGTCTCTTAGGATAATCCTACAGTAGTTGTTGAAGACTTGCGGCTTTGCACAGTTAAACACTGTGAAGACATAGAAAGACGTTTCTGTTTTGAAGTGGTTTCTCCAACAAAGTAAGGAGAAGTGATGGAACATTTTTGTTTAAAAATGAAAAAGGCATTGCATTCAGTTGTCTTGAAATGCAAGATTAACATTTCTCTTGGACTAGATCAAAACAGAAAAAGTATCTGAACAATTCTGTTCTCTGAAATATTTGCTAAGGGAAGTGATGCTGTGAGAAGTGTTCCTAGTATTCAGTTTACTTTTGGCATTAACATAAACATGCATTCTTGTGCTTTAAGCATAAAAGGCTTGTGGTTGTGGAGCTGTTGGGGCTTAGTAGTAGCTGATACTATCAAGCTGCTTAGTAATGTAGAAAATAGATCTGTTTCTCCAGATTTCTGACTGGTGTAATGAGAGAGAAACATATTAACAAGCTGTTGTCTCAGTAGTGTTAAATTACGTGTCAGAATGCACTACATGAAACTACCAAATAAAAATATTTTTCAGCTCTAGCAGTGCAGTGTATTGGTTTGGTTGGATTTGGAGAAACATGGCAGTCCTGTCACAGGAAGATCAGGACATGGATTTCTCATTAAAGATTTTGAGATGTGACCATATTTAAGTTTTTGATATAAAGTCAACCTGCTTTGAGGTTAGGATGTTATCTATGGTCCCCACTCCTACTTAACATTTCTCTTTTTAATAGATTGCTGTCCTAATGTTTGCATCCTCAGTTGTGGTTCACTTTAACAGGCACTTTGCTCCTGCTTGCCTATACTTTTTCAACCCATAAGTGTTGGAATAGTTTTGTACTTCATGACCTGTTTCCTTTGATTGTTGGTGTGAAAAGTAGTTTGCTCTTTGTCAGAGAGCTTTAAAATATTTTTTTCTCTTGATCTCAGCGAATGAAACTGTTTTCAAGGACTTATACCTGTATCTTGGGTAATTAGTCATGGAGGTAAATTGCATGTGAGGATATAAAAATGAAAAATTTGGAGTAAGAAAAGAAAGGGAATAGGAAGCTAAGCCATTCTCTGGGTTACTTGAAAAGTCATATCTATATGTTTTAGCATTACCTGCAAATAGTTTTGAAACAAGTAGCTTGCAATTCATAAAAGGTCAGCTGCTCTGTTATCTCAAAATAAACAGGTTTATTATATGATGCCTACTAAACAATATACTTGTGGTGATAGTGAAAAACTTTCTCAAGAGTCTGTATTTTGTTGACCAATGTGTTATTTGATGTTAGCTTCTTGGTCAGTCTCTCTCAATCTGAGTACACATGTGATTTGTCACAGAAGCTGCATGCTTCAGGCTGACTCGGAAAAGCTGCGGCAAGCATGGATTAAGGCTGTTCAGACCAGTATTGCTACAGCATATAGAGAGAAAGGGGATGAATCTGAGGTGAGTTTAAAGACCAACCAAACAATAACTGCCCTTTACATCCTGAAAATTAAAAATAGAGAAAGCCTCTTTTTATGAGAGGGAAGGAAAAAAAGAATCCATTGTTTGTCTTCCAGTGGAAATGCAATGAAATTTTGAACGTGGTGTTTTATATCTAATTATCTTTTACTCCATCTTACTAATGTTACTTTGGCCTTATGTTCTGATGTTTTCTTCCTGTAGTGTGATTAAAATTCATAGGATACTCCTATATTCAGTTCTCTATTTCTTCTAAAAAACAAAATATTTTTTTCAGTTCTATGGGTTTCCTTGGCCTTAAATGCAGAAGTTACTTTTTCTAGGATACTAGTGCACAGACTGTATCTGTAGGACTTTTAATTCTTTAATTTAGTATATATGTCTTGTTTGTTTGTTTGTTTCTTTTATCTTTTTTTTTTTTTAGAAACAGGAAAAGAAATCATCCCCTTCTACTGGAAGCCTAGAGTCTGGCAGTGAGACAAAAGAGAAGTTGTTAAAGGGAGAAAGTGCTCTACAGCGAGTTCAGTGTATTGCTGGTAATGCTGCCTGCTGTGATTGTGGTTTGGCAGATCCTCGCTGGGCCAGTATCAACCTAGGAATCACGCTGTGCATCGAGTGCTCTGGGATACACAGGTTAGGGAACTCTTCAGAACTGCATTTAATTTGTGCATTGACTTAATTAGAAAGGGTGGTGTTTGCCTCTTCAAATGTATATTGAAGCAAGATTGTTAGTAAACAGAATTAAGGTATCTGCTTTATTTGCATAAATTAATGGTAAAGTTATCTGAGGTAAGACATAGCACATAGTTACAGGTCAATATTTTTTCATGCTGTTTAGGAGCTTGGGAGTCCACTTTTCAAAAGTAAGATCTTTAACGCTGGATTCATGGGAACCTGAACTTCTAAAGGTATGGTATTTTTGAAACAAGTTTCTATTTGGTACTTATATTGTTGTTCTAAAGCTTCTGCATCAGAAAGTTCAATGCAGGAAACGTTTGCATTTGTACCCAGTGCATGTCTCACACTTGAGTAGAAAATGTTTATAGTTGTGTGTTGGTTTTTTGGGGTTTTTTTAATTCACACTTTCTTATAATACATGCAGTAGCAATAGTTACTCTTGTTACAAACTTGTGAGTCAGAACAACTTAGGACACCTTCAGGTTCACAAATGCAATTTGAGTAGTAAGTTTCATCTGATGCTTTCAACATATGAAAAGGGAAATCTCTTTACAGACTAATAATGTAGTGGGCTGAAAAATTTTGGAAGTGCTATATCAGCCTAAAGCATTATCATATTTGAAAATTCAAATGCCAGCTCTTAACAGTGAGATCTTGATTTCATAGTCCTACTGGCTTGTAGGAGAACACTCATGCAACTGCTCTTGTGTGCTATTTGTGTGCCAAAATTCTAGCTTGAAACATGGTTATGAAAATCATGTGATATTGAAATACTGAAATAGGAACTCGTGCACGGATGCATGTGTGCAACTGGGTAAGAGTTGCAAAGCATTTGTTTCTAGGTGTGATGTTCTGGTATTTAGGTATTGCTTCTCTGTTCTGAACAATCAAAAGACAATGTTAACAGGGGTGTTTCTCTTGTGGTTTGACCTTAAATAATTTTAATATCAATGTGTTCATGCTCAGGAAACAAACAAAAAACCCCCAAAACTATATGTCTTATCCTGTTCATGTAAATACCAGAGCTAAATTTTCTATCTGGTATTAGAAGCAAGAAGTCTGTTCATTGCCATCAGTAATTTTGACTTCATAGGCCAAATTTTAAAAGTAGTATCTGCAGGCTGCTTTTTGTCTTTGATCTTTTTTTTTATAGACTTAACAGATTATAGTTTAGCAAAAAGTGTTGGACAAGATGGAGTAGAATTGATTGAATTGTTTCTTGCTGACTGATGGGATAAGAATAGCTACTGGTAAAGCTGGTAGAAAAGAGTACCTTTATTAATAAGGCTTGCAGATGTCATTCTGATTGGACAGAAAAGATTCTTGAATGACAAATGGTCATTTTTTGCACTCCTTCAGAAGGGAATGGCACTTTAAAAGAGGGACTGTATTTTTTGCTACCTTACTCAGAATTTGGTCTCTCTATTCACTGATTGTTTCATTATCATGATGTAAACCCATGCTTATTTCTGTAAGTGTACTTTTACCAGTGAAAATACTAAGTTGTAAAAGTAGGCTAAGTGAGGTTAAAAACAACTAAATAGGTAGATAAAGCCTTTTTGCAACTGTATTTGAGTTTGTTTACTTTGCTTCACAGCTTATGTGTGAATTGGGAAATGATGTTATAAATAGAATATATGAAGCAAAGTTGGAAAAAGTGGGAGTAAAGAAGCCACAACCTGGAAGCCAAAGGTAGTAATTTAACAGCAGTGCCTCTTACTTCCTTCTCTTGTTGCTTCCTTCGGCCTCCAGCTTTAAAAGATGCTGCTACTTAACTGTGTAACTCTCCTTTGATTTACTCTTTGTTTCCCTTTATCACCCGTATGTTTTGCTCTCCCCCTTTTCTCACTCTGTCTTTACTGGGTATTCCTTCTGTTGGTTCCTTTCGGCTTCTCTTTGTTAATTTGTTCTTTTTCTCATCTCACTCCCTCCTTTTGGTGACAACTTCATAGTATTCTGTTCTGTCTCATCAATGTGGGCATGTTGATTTTTTTCCCCTGTTTACTTTGTACCATCTCAGCCAGCTATACTTTGTGAGTGCTCCTGGAAGGAGCCTGTAGCTGGGCCTTTTGTTTACAGTGACTTTGTTCTTGAGTTTGACTTTCATTCCCTGATTCCCAGAATGCTCTCTTCTTTCTGCCTACATTGTACACGAGCTCTGCTGCTTTACAACAACCTTCTAATTGATTGTACTGCTATCTTCCATTTTTCTCTGATGCTATTTTGTGTTTGAAGGTAGTTTCCAAATGTTTGGTTCTGCTGTATAAGATGTCTTTTAAAACTTTGTTTTTTACCAGCTTTCCAGTTCTGTGCTGCTTGCTGTCAGGCAGTTTTATGCTATAGAAAACAGCTTTTTATAAAGTGTTGGCAATCTGGAGACAATGTTAATGATACAAATAATGTAAGAGATTTGCTAGATATTCCTTCTAGTGGTAACTGCTTTTCAGCAGTTTCAACAGTAATACTTTTATAGCCCCTTTCATCAGGTTGTCACAACTGGTGTGTATGTCTTAAGATGATAACCTCAGGTTACAAGAGAAAATATTTCAGTATGCATTATAGAACTGGTGACTGCCTACCTGAGGCTTATTGTTGTTATTTTTCTCTTGTGCAAGCTTGAAGTTCCTTTAACAAATGTTGCAATTTATATTTACCTAAGAAACTAAATGTATGCTATATTAATTGGTTATTAACGATGTAAAACATGTGTAAAGGATTAATGCCAAGAAGTAATATACAGTGACTAATGCTTATTTCTTCCACATACCACTTTTTAAATTCTGCCTGAAAGAAAATATACATATATGAATTCAACAAAATTACTTTCTTTTGACCCTTATGCAAAACTTAATCAAGAACCTAGAAAGAGTTAGACAGTATACTTTTCATCTTTCTGAAAATGTGCTGTAAGTGTGTCATATATGCAATGCCAAACTACAGTTTTGGTTACTGGCTTTAGTGTGAAATAGATGTTCTTTTAATACATGAAGATACTAAAATACTAGCTTACTAACTCCAGGGATTTTGTATATGACAGGCAAGAGAAGGAGGCATACATCAGAGCAAAATATGTGGAAAGAAAGTTTGTAGAGAGGCAGCCTGTGTCAGTATCTCTGCTTGAATCTGGAACAAAAGTTTTGCCTCAAAGTCAGGAAGAGAAAAGGCACAGTGGCCCTGAAAAATCCCTTTTGGCAGGGGAACAAGGTGCGGCATCCCAAAAAGGTATTTACATGCTTCTCTCCTTAGCTGTATTACATATGTTCTTTTTAAAGTAACGTATTTTTGTATTAATTGATTTCCTGCCTCATGCAGAGAAATCGGAATCTGTCTTCTAATGGGTCATAGCCTAGTTCAGAAGTATAAGGGAGAAAAGACTTGTTCAGAGATGTGCATTTTTAGGTGGGGAAGAATTTGGAGTGGGGATGCTTATCTTTCAGAAACATATTAACTACCTTCTTTCCTCCATATTTTCATCCTTAATTTTTCCAATAACGTTCTTTCCTGCCCTATCCCTTCCTTACTGCCTGCTTTGTGCTTTGCTAACTTGCATGTCCCAGCGGTTGCTGTAAGTAGCGACGAGGCGAGGCGGGAGTCTCTGTTCTGTCCTGATGAACTAGATTCACTCTTCTCCTACTTTGATACCTCTTCAAAACTACGTAGTAGTAAGTACTATAGCTATGGAGTGTTTAGTATTTGCACTAGTGATCCATTGTGTGTTGTGGCCATCTCCCTGCCTTTAATCTATTGTCTTCAGGCTACTGCATTGCTTAGTGTTTTCATGAAATAACTTAAGCTTTTTTACTTATCCTGATCTTTTCCTTTCTAATAATCTTTGACTATTATTACTATAAATGTTATGGTTGCAATATGTGACTTCCTGTTTTTCTATGGATGCATTAAGAATATTGAATAATTACTAGTCACTTAAAAAAAATTATGTATTCAGGACCAAGTATAAGAGCTTGCTTTATTATCATGGTATCTGTGAAGAGTAGGTGACTTATGGTCTGCACAGTAATTACAGTTTCTCCCCAAAACAGTACGAAGCAGTGACAGTGGGATCCAGCAGAGTGCTGATGACAGCAGAGAACACCTTGCCTCTACTATATCAGCTAACAGTTTGTATGAACCAGGTGTGTTAGGCTTTGCACTTTAAGATGAAAATTGAATCACTTCTTGGTAGCATGTTCTTTTAAAAGGAGTTAGTACTTGGTGATACAGTTCATGTCTTTTCTGTCCTGGTGGGCTGAAACGTTTTTAATAAGGGTAGTAATTGCCTGAGTGACCTTTTTCTCCTCCAGGCTTGGTAGCAAGAACAACACTGAATCTTTCTAAAAGAGTTCTGAGAACTATGTTTTTTCCAGTCAGATGATACTGAGCCAAAACTTTGGTTTTTTTTGCAGATAGAGCAATGCTGCATTTTGATACAGACAAGTCTCCACAGAAGTGCATAATCCTTTATAAACAGTTAAATCCTTGGAGATAGAATTCCTGTTAAGTCACAGATAATAGCCTTTTATGTGTTATTTGAGCTTTCTTGCTTAATTTTTCTGTTTTCTGCTTATGTGGAATTGACCATGTCTTTAAACACTACCCCCTCTTTACTCAAAGTTTTATAAATTCATTGATTAATTTATTTGCTATCTAATATTAGCATCCTGGTCTGACAGATGTATTGAGTATAGCTTGTCAAAATATCGAAAACATTTATTATAAAGCAATCCTATTCTACATCACAACACTCTTCTGAGGTGTGTTTTAAATCCAGTAGATCACAGCTGTGGTTTATAGGCAAGCAGCATGTGGGTTGGATCCTTTCTTTGACTGCATTGTAGAAACACTTATGATGCTGTAACTCGTGAAAGCTTATATATAACAACGTCTTTATCTCCCAGACTTCAGTCTCAAAATTCTCATTGAGATGAAAAGAAAGATTATGCTTTAGTCCAAAAGATTATAGCCACAGCAAGTAATTGGTAGATGACAATGGTATGTGCTAATGAAAATAAGGTCAGAATGGTATTAGCCTCATATTCGGGTGTATCAAGCTGTGGCAGATAGATATTTGTATGACTACATCATTGCAGGAAATGAGTTTTATTCATATCTTGCAGTATAGGATAAAACACATTTATAACCTAAAGTAATTTCTCAGAAATTACACGGGATATGTAGATTGAATGATATTCACATGTGCCAGTAATATGGAGAGAACGTTTTCTGGGCAGTAATAATTCTGTGAAGTGGCCATGCCTGAATGCTAGAACAAGCTAAAGGCATCTGTGACTCTTTCTGGCAGAATGGGGCAACAATGCACAGCATTCTGTAAAACCTGGGCTACCTTATGCTGGAGAAATGACATTTTGGTCAGAATTCCAGCAGGTACCTTATAAAACCAGGGATTAGATAAGCAATTTTTATTTTATTTTATTTTCAGAAGGAGACAAGCAAGAGTCTTCTGTATTCTGTGACTCCAAACAGCCTAGTCCAGGGTTGCAGCTGTATCAAGCTGCCTTTGAGAAGAATCTTCCTGATATGGCAGAAGCATTGGCCCATGGAGCTGAAGTAAACTGGGTCAATGTAGAAGAAAACAAAGCAACACCACTTATTCAGGCAGTGCGAGGGGTATGTGACATAGAGTACTGACTGATGTGGGAGGAGGGGAAGGGGAATAATAGGGATATTTCTGTGTCTCTGTTTCTTTTGAACTGCTTGCATCGCTAATGAATGATAATGTGATGCTGAAGTTGTCTTTACAATATTCTCTCAAATTTGTTTCTGAACTATTTAATGCTTTGTTTGGAATTATATAACCTAGTAGTGTTTAAATTTGATATGGAAGCAAATCCATTTTGTTTCCTTTGCCACATGATTGAGTGGTGAAAGGCAAAACATGTTTGGCTCTTACTGTAGAGGTCTGGTGATTAATTGTTTCTTTGCATTTATTCTGTAGGGTTCGTTGGTTACTTGTGAGTTTTTGCTGCAGAATGGAGCCAATGTGAACATCAGGGACATGAAAGGAAGAGGACCCCTGCACCATGCCACAGTTCTCGGCCACACTGGGTAACTCTCTGCTCCACAATTTGTAAATGGCCATTCTTTACTGTAGTTGTTAATGTGAATCTTCTTCATTTGCCCAAATATTATGCCATTTTAACATATTTCAGGTGATCCAGGTTTTTATTCAACTTTTGTGGTGAGAGAGGAAACGTTTCAAATTAGTAGTCTCATCTGCTAGCAAAACGCATGCCTATAAACACACTTTGGTCCATTTTGTAAAAACATGTATTTAATAATGCTTTGAAATAGCATGAACTCTTGGTGAAGGCTCAAGAGATTCTTCTTGTTTTTTTAAGAAATAGATACAAGTTGGAGAAATAGTGGTGTGTGAGGGCCAAGTTTTTTTCTGACTCATCCCACCTGTGTGTTGCACTGAGAGTGTATCTTACTTAAATGTACTGCATTACATCTTGAGTTTTGGAATCATGGCTTTTAACTGAAACCCTGTACCAGCTCAGTTCAATTGAGGACATAACAATCTGGTTGGTGCCCAAATTCTCTGCATGCATGCATTCTAAACAGAGTGAGTGCAACAACATGGGAGAGTTTAAGACATAAGCTTAGTCAGTATGCCCTGTTTATAAAGATGAAGAATTGTAATAGCAGAGAAGAATGAGATCAGTTTCTGTTGGGTAAATCAGGCACCTGTGAACTGTATTCTTTCCTGTATTGATTTATCATGCTCAGTGGTTCTTGTCTGTTGCGGTAAAAGGGATGAGGTTTTTTGGTTCTATAATCTAAGGTAATACGGGAAGGTAGAGTCTTGTTTCTAAAGGGTTCAACTCCTTGCTGCACTAGCGTAGTTTGAGTTAGGCTATCTTTCTAATGTGGATTAAATAATTGAAGGTTTTGCTTACTACTGTGTTAACATCTTCGTTTTTCTAGATGAACAGCACTGTTTTGAGATGTTCAAGAGACTTCTGGTGATTTAAGCCAAACATGTTGCATCCAGCTTGAATTTATTTTCTTTTTTCCTTTATTGTTGTGAAAATTATTCTTAAATGCTTTTTCTAAACAGACAAGTGTGTTTATTCCTAAAACGAGGAGCAAACCAGCATGCCACTGATGAAGATGGGAAAGATCCATTGAGTATAGCAGTAGAAGCTGCAAATGCAGATATTGTGACATTGTAAGTTGTGCGTTCTGTTTTTGACTACGTAACTAGGTTTTCCTTTTCTGTTTCAAGCTAAAAAGATAAGAAATGTCTTCCTTTACATAAACACAAGGAGAGCAAAAGAAAAAGCACAGTGCACTATCCATAGATGATCTGACTGGTGTGAGGTTCAGGAATGCCTTGTAGGTCTTGAACTGCAGTCTTTTTTTAGTGCTTTAAAGATGACATTGTTCTTCTTGTTTCCTAAATCATAGGTTGCGTTTAGCAAGGATGAATGAAGAAATGCGTGAATCAGAAGGACTCTATGGACAGCCAGGTCAATACTCTACTAATAACCATACTGAAATGCAGTATAAGAAGTGTATTCAGGAATTCATCAGTTTACAATTAGATTCTTAGGAGCTGAGGGAAATCTAAGATAGCTTCATACAATAACATTTTTTATAAACAACTGACATATGTTAAAGCTTCATTGAAATTCACTGATATGACTTAGAGTATTTAGGGGACTAAAAGGAGAGTGTTTAAAGTACATTATTATAGTAGTGTATGTTACTACAGCCATTACCAACCTGTTTTGCTGGTAGTCCACAGTTTTCTCCTATTGATGTTCCATTGTAATTCATGTAATGTTAGGATTTACCTGATGTTATTTAATAGCAGCCTTCTGACCCAGGTTGATCAGAGACAGTTGAGCATTTCATCTTACTGTAGGATACCATTGTCCTTCCTGTGGAATGGTCCTCTTTTTCTTTTTAAGAAAAAATGCTTGCACACCAATGTAAAAATGTACATCAAATATTTCAAAATAACTTCAGACAGAAATAGGAAAGTATTATTTCTTCAAATTTTATTTTTCAGTGGTTTTATTTATTAAAATACAAATAAGAAACAAAGCAGTCATTCTTAAGTATGTATTTTTGTATGCATAGTATCTTACCATTTGATTAAAAAAAAATAAATTGGCAGACATTTGAGCCAACTGGTACAAGAAAGTAAATTATGATTAATGAATATGTGCAACTTTATTCTCAGGCACTCAGCCCCAATTTACACTATGTTCTGATGTAATACTTATGCAAGCCATTTCTTCTATTATGGTATGCTTCCATAGGAACCTAATTTAATGTCTTGCAAATATCAATAATGAAGGTACACTTGACTGTCAAGTTAGACAGCTAAAAACATGCTGCTGTACCTGGCAGTAGTGAAAGGCAAACCTTATTTTTAAGGTTTAGTGCTGAGTACTCTTGGCTCACTCATAAAGCCCTTAGGTATTTTCCACTGATTCAAAAGGATTGTGTGATTATGTCTTTTACCAGATTGGGGCTGGAATATACTAAAGGGGCAACACTGAATCTCATGTCAGTATCCCTGATGAACTCTATTAAATAAACCCAATTTGTTTAGTTTCGCCTTAAGAATAGATGTTTTTCAAATTTATTTTTCAACAAATCTTCTAGGAAATTCAGATTAAAACAATAAAAGTACTATAGACACTCAGACATTCAAATGCATTCTTTGGCAGAGCAACAGATAATTTAAAAGTATATACTTGGTCATGAGCTTAAATGAGGAAGAATTCCTCACTCAGAAAATGCAGCAGACTATGTGTATAAAAAAAATCTATTGCCAGTCTGGCCATTTTGCATGTAAAGCTGTTTTCTGATATAATGCATACTAATTTACTGACAGGCTGAAGGTAACAAATACTGAAGTATTTTTGAGTCTCCTCACTTTTATTTTAAGAGGTAATAACTATCAGTTTCAAAGAGTAAAACACCTTTGTTTTAAGGGAGGTAGGTATTTTGATTCAAAAGCTCTGCGCTAAATCATAAATGAATATTTGAGATTATTTAATTGACTTGTCACAAATCCAAAATTATTATAAACCAGGAAATATGTTTCTATAGGTTGTACAAAAAGCCTCAGTTGGTTACTAAATGTTACAAATGTTTAGTAAAATGTTTGTTTCATAACAAATACAGGCACTACTTAGATGAAAATATGAATGTGTTTAAACTGGAGATGGGGGGACTGTTTTCCCTGACACCTTGTTTAAAATTATTTTTTTAGAGAGATTCTTCAATTAGGTAGATGAATTAAAAAGTTGGCTAAGTCTTTCACTGAAAATACTTTGACCTTTTTATCAGTTTGTACTACAGTAGAATCTAGAGACTGCAGTTGCTACAATCTGAACTAGATATCTTACAGATAGGATCAGATCGTTGTAAACAGGCAAGATTGACAATGGAAACTAGAGTTGCCACAAAGGATAGAGCTTACCCAAAATCAGGGGGAGGGTATCCTTAGAATAATTTATGAAATTCAGGCCACAAGCTGTAGCACAGTGTCCCAGCCAGAAGTCTCGCTGTATCTTTGGATAGCATAGCTCTGCTCTCCTCAGTTCTTTACTTGCTAAATTCTCTTTTAAAAGTTGAAGTAAATATCTGTGTATTTTAAATGTTCATGTCTGCTAGCCTGCTAGAAGGGTTGTGTAAATATGTAAGTGTAAGCACAAAACCTCTCTGTTGCAAGGTATGATATCTTTACATGGTCGTAGAGGAGGCAGGTCTTTTTCACTGCATATACATGTTAAATTATCAGCACTGCCCTTATTTTAGAACTCTTCCAAAATTATGGTTCTAGAAGAAAATAAGGATTTTCAAGACAATTCTATGTTTGCTGGCAGCTATGTTAGGGTAAATATCGACGTATGAGTTTGATGTCATCAGAGCGAAGCCAACTGCCTATCTCTCCACTGTAGTAATGCAGTGATAAACAACTACTAATGTAGCTAATGGCATCAACATTTCTAATGTAAATATACCTGGCTGGTTTGAGCTACTGAGAGAATGTATATATTGCTTTGCAATGTACAGTTGGTCTTCCAAAATATTCCTAGAATGGGAAGTAGCTGAAAGTAGCTTGTTCAACAAAAAGTTCATTTCTGGTGGTAGAAGCCATAGCACCATTGTACTGTTTCTTGTATAATACTTGAGTGCTTATCTTCTGGTGCTACAGTATGTCTGCTAACTATTTGATATTAGTGTTGCTACCTTTTCTTCCTATCTTTTCTTGAATGTATGATGTGTGCCTTTTGAGTTACTGTGGTGTTAAATGGTAAAGCGGTGTTATAGTATTTTTGTACATAAAATTTGCACTTTAGGGAAAACATTGCTTGGAAAGGGAATTTCCAGAATTCAATTTTAAAGTAGGATTTTAAAATAAATATAAGGTTTACAGTATTAAGTATTTTAATGCAGCATACATACTAAATGGACACTTTATTTTAGTCTATTTTTGTATGCAATATTTTTGTTATGTAATAGAGCCAAAACCAGAGCCACAATGTATCTCACAAAAATATTTTTTTTCTTTCAAGTTAATTTGAAAGAACCCAATATGGCAACTTGAACTACACTACTAGTTCACCAGTGGAACCCACTTTTGTATTAAAAGCATAATTGCTTTTATCATACAAGCTTGATTCCGATTTGTGCTCTTCATAGCTGTTCTTTTGGTGAATGCTAAAACTCCCTTCATTCTGTGCTTGTCTCTCAGTGCAAGCAGTTAACCAGAAACTGTTACAATAAAATGTGTCCTGTGCCTGCTTCATCTCTAGAACATACTTGAAAACTAAACCTGAAGACCAGAAGGGAATTTCACTAGAACTGACTTTTCCTAGTACAGCCATATTGAATGTATTTATCTTTTAAGGTCTGGGAAGAATTGTGTCATTACCTTTTATGTAAATGCACATGCTATGCATGTTAAATATTTATGGAAGGTCAGTCATCATTTCTGAAAGTGTTTTCAAATGAATGGAGTCTCATATCCAAAAGAACAATAGTTGTAATATTGGAAATGTGCATTAAAAGATGGAAAAAGAAAACAGTTTAACTTTTCACTGTCGTGCAAACTTTTAAACACACAAATATTCTTCTTAAAACTGCTCTTTGGAAAGAAAAGTGGAATAATATTTTACTTCTGAAATCATTTTGGGGAAAAAAAAATCTTCATGCTCAACATACATTGAGAGAGATTTTGGGTTGATTTCTTTGTCATGCTATGCTAAAGCTGTCAGCAAGGAACAGCAGTGCTGGGCTCTTGTGTCCTATGTGATCCTGTGTGTTGGGAAGACAGCAAAATTTGGATGGCTGCATAGCTCCTGACCAGACCAAACTTTTTATGCAATTAATGCCCTTGGAAGGCAATAGGGTATGGTTAATGTTTTAAAATGAAACCTGAACTCAAGGCCCCAAATGCTGCAGCAGATGAAAGAATGTGAAAATGTCCACTTGAAAGTGGCAAAAGAATGACTTGGCAATGACTTAAGAAGTAATCATTGCTGAATGTATTTGTCTGTGTAGACAGGGAGGGGGAGGGAGACAGGCCTGGTGGAAATTGCTGCCATCCTTCATTTTGGAATATGTACTAGTAGTCAGGTTGTGTTTAAGCACAAAGGGTGAAGATTTAAAAAAAAAAAACAACAAAAAAACAAAACCAAATGAAAGATATTTAAGGAAAGTATTATCACTTTTATAAATAAAACTAAAAGATGCAATGAATCTTCAGTAATACATGTAAAAATTTATATTTGCTGAAGTAATAGACCAAAAGGTTTTATGAACAATAATTTCTCTACTTAGGATTGCTTTTTTTATACTATTGCTTGCTGATCGTTTCTTTCATGGAAACTTCTGTCTGGCTGTAAGACTTCTGACCTCTGTTTCCAATTAAATCTTTATTTATGCCATCATTCCACTTTTCTGAAGAGAATCTTGGTTAGCACTTCCTTGCAAAAACAAGGATTTTATTCTTTAAACATTTTTTTTTTTACATTGCTTTAAAATGCTTTTGTTTTTCCTTTCTAACTCTAAATTTTCCTCTATGTGGCTGCCTGTGAGGTACAATTTCAGGTATAGTTTGGCTTTGTTCAATTTGCTTCTACAGAATGTGCATGCAAGTTAACAGTCCCAAAGAGTTCACATCAGCATCATTCCATCTATAAACAATCTTTATACGTGAATAATTGTTATACTGTGGTAGCACAGTAGGGCATTTGTGCAATGGTGGGTGATGTTAACTATCACAAATGTTTAAAACTGTTCCCCTTTTCTTTTCTATCTAGGAGATGAAATTTATCAGGACATCTTTCGTGACTTTTCTCAAATGGCATCAAATAATCCAGAGAAGCTAAACCGTTTCCAGCAGTCAGATTCCCAGAAGTCTTAAGTGTCAAGAAGGAAAAGAACCTGATCCTTATAGTGCAACTCTTTTTTTACTTTAACAGAATGAATTATATGCATTTTGTTAGATAGTTTGGATAAAATGACCACTCTAATGTAGCTTTAGATTGTGGTAGCTGGGGAAATGTATGAGTTGTTGTATGTTCTACAATACGTATACCTCAGCAGCTGAAGAAAATGTTTAAAAAAGGAATACCTGCTAGCTCAGTATAAAAGTAGTACCCGTTAGCAAGTACCAAGTTTCTCTGTGGTTCATACATACAGTTAGCAGAGCGTAGCTGTATGCGTTGCAGACTCTAGATGGCAGGCAAGTGGACCAGCTTTGCTATTTAGTATTGCCTACTGTCATCTGTCTCCCTATTGCCATAAAGAATGTGCCTCTGACAAGAAGGTCTGGGTTGCATTTTCTGGGACTGTTGGAAGGAAATTGGATAATGACTTTTTGAGTTGCCCTTCTATTTGTGGGGCCTATAACTTAACCAGTTCTCTTGTTCCTATGCTGACTCTGGTTAGAGGTAGGCTGTTAAGAACAAGACATGGCAACTCCTGCTCTTTTGTAAGTTCTTTCACAGTGGAAGCTTTAACACCAGGCTGGCCTTTATGCTAGTGACTGCAGGTCAGTCACAATAGGTGTATATCCTGGAGGACCAAACTTCTAAAAGCAGTCTGTTTTCCTTTTTTTCTCTTAAATTAAAGTCTCTGTGCAGCAAGTATACTTTTAAATGAGTATGTGGAACCTCATAAAAAATAAACTTAATCATTCTGGACATGATATGGGGTTTGTTTGTAGTATTTTGACATCAAAACTTGAAATTTGAGACATGAAAGTAAATATTGATCCAATGGAGTTTGTGTAGAACAATCGTACAAAGGCTTTTTGTTACCTTTTCTTTTTGCTGTTCTCCCTACTGGCCATAAGCTGAATATATAAAATCTCATGTAATGCAGCCACACTAAATTTAGGTCAATCCATCCTTTTTACCAGGAAGCAGTATCCTTTATATAGTCTGCAAAGATGTGTATGTATACATGTTGTCCAAACTAACATGTGCACAAGAAAACCTAGGAATTTCACTGCACATTTTAGTGAAGTAATGAATGAATATAGTTTCCAGCTGTATTCTGAGGGCAGCAACACAGTTTGTTTTACTTAGTAGTGAGCTCCCCTCTGCTGATACGCATGCATAAATGGTGTCTGTAGATACCTACTTATGCGTCAGGTTATTTAATACCTAGACAGTAATCACCTGAAGCCCCAAACCAGCAGATGCCATTCTTTATGCTCTATTTGTCTGCCCTGTGGACAACTTGAATATTTTTAGGTAACATAGTATCAATGTGATTTTTTTTTTTTTTTAAATAATCCTAATAGCCATGGCATTTTGCTAACCTGGTGTTTAAATGTATTTAGGAAATAAATTGGCTTTTCTCCAAGCTGGCTAAGCAAAATAGGGTAAACATATTCTGTAAACTATGGTAAAATTAAACTTCCTGGCACGTTAAATTTCAACAATGTATTTCAAATATTTATAATTTTGCATCAAATGTATAATAATGCATCAAATCTGAATGTTTATTGCTGCAAAGTTAGTAGCTTTTTAGAAGTGTCCAATAGATTCTTTTTCCAAGCAGAAGAATCTTACAAAACAGTTCTTTTTTGTGTGTGGTCTAATTATGCTAGATTCTGCCCATTTAAAGAGTGCATTTAGTCGGAATAATAAGAAACTTAGGAATATCAGATGTAATAAGCAGTAATTTATAGTAAGTTGTTTTTTAAATAGCTCTCTGTGAAATTATAATATACTTCCTAATCTGCAGTATTTAATGGCAGTGGATGTTTTAGTAGATCTTAGAGAAAGTAAAATTGCCAGTGTACAGATGGGACAGTGTAATATATGACCATGTATAGTATACACTTCAGACAAAGGTTTTTCTGAAGACTTGTCTTTTGCAGCCTACGTGACAGACAGTATATAGTGTGACTGGCTGTAATCTAAAGCTACCTGAAGCTTAATGGCTTAATTGCTATCTCAGTCTGTGCTGCTGAAAAAATGTTCAAGAAACTTATTTCAAATCTCCAATGATGTTTTCCTTCCTAGCCACAAAAATCTGTGATAAATTTTGCAGGATGACTTCCTGTAGACAAAAAAAGTTTCTTCCCAGTAGCTCTGCAGATCCACGTGCTGCATTCCTGACTCTCATCTGTCTGGGAAGTAGTATCAATCTATTTATGCTAAAGGACAAATAACTTAACATACCTGATCCACAGATTGTATTACTCTTGTCAGGAGCTCTGGAGTTGTAATGGTTCAGGGAGTAGGTTTGTCACTTCTAATCCTGCAGCCTCATTCCCCAATCCTTTTGGGTACTCCAAGATGTCCAGTATAAACTGCATTCAGTTAAAGCTTTTTTTCAGGTCAGGTGCAATACGTATTAAACATATGTTGCTCATCAGCAAAAATGAATATGCCATTAAGTTACATGAAATGTATCGAGGGCTTAGTCCTACCAGACACTGGCAGGCTCAGTGCTCCAGGGCCTCTGCAACTCACAGGATTCAGCCCTCAGCAGTACAAAGTATGATTATCACCAGGGCTCTAAAGGTCTGGATTCCATATCGAGTTGTGACTCAAGTGCTAATTGGTTGCTCAGCAATATTAGGAAACTTCCATTTTTATTACAATAGGAATCTGAGTATAACTAGAACAGTAGATAGTAAGGCTCTATTGTGGGTTAGCATTTTGCACTCTGTACAGGATGATGGAAAGCTTCAATTCCAGTTCATGTTTCTCTGCTGGTATGAAATATAGTAGGTCTTAATTGGTGAGGTGCAAAGCAGTAGGTTCCTAACACAGTTTAAAATCAGCTTTCACATGGATTTATAGTAATTTACTAGATATGAAGGATTTTGTAGCATGTTTCCTAGCCAGGGTTAGATCATGTGTTCTGAAAGTCTCTTGGGAAGACGTATGTCGAGGAGCTCAACGTGTATTCTAATGCATCTTGATTTCAGAGGTGTAATTTCCTTATGTTGCATGTTGATTCAAAGACTGTCTGTGGGGTCTCCTTAGTGGTCTGTATTGTTCTGATTGTTCATAGGGTTTCATATTTCATGTTAATGTCAGTACAGAGCATATAAACCTAAATTTCTGCATTATCATACTGAATTATGCCACTGAATTATATTAGACCTGGTGGACTTTGTTCCCATAAATTTGGGTGAAGGCTGTAGATGGTAGAATTCTTTCTTTCAATTCTTTCACAAGCTGCACTTACTGAATGCACAGTCTGAATGCATGTTTCAGTTCATTAGTACATTGTGGACTTCAGCCTCCTTACCAATTAGGACCTAATCCAAGAAGTCACTGAAATCAGTGGCAGTATTTCCACTGATTTCAGAAGCTTTGGATTGTACCTTTCATGGGTTCTAATGTTAGTGTGTTAAAGGGTCCTGTATTAATACTGCATTTTTCACTTTGTGGGGTTTTAAATTTTACCTCTTTATATACTGAGCTGAAATAGTTTCAGAAAATGCAACCAGACCTTCCAACTGCTGTCAGCAAATCCCCATGCAAGAGGAAGTTTCTCCTGTTTTGCAGTATGACGTCAGTACACACATGTCCAAATTATTAGAGTTCTCCTTGATAGAGCAAAAACTTTGTAGCACTACAGAAAAAAGGTTAGAACTAGAATTAGCACAGGGTTGGCTGTGAAGTTTCCAGGACTTTGGTGCTTCTCTGCAGCCGTCTTATCTGTTATACAGTGTGGATGTTAACTCTGCTTCTTGATCATGAGAATCTCAAATGACACAGTGACTATAAAAGGACCATTTGATAGAATTACAAATAATGTGTGAGTACAAAGGACGTAATATTTTTATACTGTCAAAAGGACTAAGCTGATTAGTCTGGTTATTTAATACACTTGAGAGTCAGTTTTGCAGACTACCCTCTCTGCCCATTCACAAATGGACGCTTTTTCTGAAGTTAGTTTGTCACTTGTTTGTGCAGCCTGATAGCTGAAATGTCTTGCTTGCACAAAAGCACATTTTTAGAATGGGGACAACTCCAGGAAGGCAATGGGAGGGGGGCAGGGGGCAAAGGATGAATGTGATGCTTTGGTATATCCCCTTTCAGATGCTTGCTTTACCTTCCTGCATACAGTATGTTCTTGTTTCTCTTCCCATGGAAAGAGATGCTAGAGGAGGAAAAAATACTGCCCACGTGTTTGTTAGGATCCCAGATTGTCCGTGTTTTGATAGAGATCGCTGAGGAATCATTGTTTCCTCAAGCAGGGAGGTAACTCTGTCTGAAATAATGAACTTTTTTTCTCTTTATCCACGCGTCCCTCTCTACGTGGTGTATTTTAAGCATTCCAGCAGCAAAATGCTTGCGTTCTCCTGTGAACTCTTCCCCCCTTACGGTGTAACTGTAAAGAATGTATAACCAGCCCTAGTTTGCATTTGTTAAGTCTGTAGACGCTGTATCTAAGACTTGAATGTAGTTTTCCGCGGTTCGTCATTGTAAATGAGAGAAACGCATTATTACCTTTGTAGTTCGTTAATCGACTGTACATGCTGTAAGGATTGTAAATACCGGACTCGATTAAACCTTTGTACGCTGCCGGCGTCTCCGTCTGTGGGCGGGGGCGGGGCCTCGGCGATG
>JANZLQ010000089.1:28067847-28107300 GCA_026212715.1 Elanus axillaris
GAGGAAGGAGCGGCAGAGACAACCTGTGATGAACTGACCCCAACCCCCATTCCCCATCCCCCTGTGCGGGTGGTGGGGGTGGAGGCAGAGAAATTGGGAGTAAAGTTAAGCTTTGGAAGAAGGGAGGGTTGAGGGGAAGGTGTTTTAAGATTTGGTTTTATTTCTCATTCTTATCCTACTCTGGTTTGATTGGTAATAAATTAATTTTCCCTAAGTTGAGTCTGTTTTGCCCATGGTGGTAATTGGTCAGTGATCTCTCCCTGTCCTTATGTCCATCCATGAGCCTTCTGTTACATTTTTTCTCCCCTGTCCAGCTGAGGAGGGGGAGTGATAGAGTTGCTTTGGTGGGCACCTGGCATCCAGCCAGGGTCAACCCACCACAAGTAGAAACAGATGAAAATAAAAGCAACAGTAATTTTTTAATCTTGTTGGTGGACAAGGACATTTAAATCTTTTGCTCATCAGAATAAAGCAAAACACATTTAAACTCCAGACCTTTCAGAATACAAATTTAAAGCTCTTTTAAACAGGGGATATCTGTCCTCTCAGTTCACTAAGGAGTTAAATTTGTAATTATTGTATTTGCAAGTGTTTTCTAAAGCCTTTTGTGAAAGATGAAAAGAATTGCTGGCATCACATTTGTAATAGAAATGGAGAGGTACAAACTGTATTATATAAGCTGAGGTTATGTCAATTTGTCAGTTTAGTTTGTGTACTTATTGATAAAATTTTTAAAAATTTAGCTGTCTTGCTAAAAAAATAACCTGTCTAGACTTAGGCATATAAACACTAAAAGGATCTAATTTTTTTTCCCAGGTGACTAATACTGGGTATAAAAATTAATTATTATTATGCTAAAAAATTAATAAAAGTAAATAATTTATGCCTGCCAGAACAGACTCAGCATTTAGGTGCCAAATGACTTGTGCCAAAATCCTGTCAGCTGCAAAGGTATTGCTCATTTTTATACCTGCAAAATCCTGAAGACAGAGAGAGAAGAGAGGCTTGAGGTTTGTGAATTCACTGAGAAGTGAGACAGTTGTAAACAGAGACACTAAAATTAGTGTCTTTTTACTGAGAGTACTGTTTACCCTTTCCAGTATTTGCTTACAGCTCCTGGATGTTAGCTAAGGACACGAGTCTTATCCTTCTATGACCTCTCAAGGATTATGCTGGGTCTTACCAGTGTCCTCTAGCCAGTAGACAAAGACACAGACATACATTCAAAATCTGAACTTTCCCTTTGGTACCAGGAGTTACTAGAATAATATCTTAGAAAAGTAACTCTTTAGCAAAATGTTAGAGTTGTGAAGACTTAGGCTCTTCTCACTGTACAGGAGATGACTGTCTGCTTCTTACTCAAATGTGCAGCAGTCAAAGAAATTATTTAACATGCTATGTTTATGTATTTTCTCAAAGTATTCACAAAGAGACCTGACATTCTCCTTAACAAATTTGTTGTTTATGGCTCTGATGATCTGCTGTGGTAGATAATAAAATACAAAAGAAGAATCTTTAGAAGCAAGGTTTCCAAGAACAGGCCAGTAAGAAAAGAAGTCAACAACTGAGATTTAGCTCAAGGCATCTGAACAAAGTATGTAATAAAATAAGGTGCAGGAGTGATATATGAAAAATGTGAAATTCTTATTAAGACAGAGGGCTGTGATTTGCTTTTGTTTCTGTGTCCTTAGAAAGACTTTGCCTTTCTGATTCCACAGCCCATGTCCCAACACCATATTATTTCTTATGCTATACCTGAGGCAATGGGACACTCATCTTGTCTGAGGCCCCTGAATATTACTGTAGTCTTAACTGCTGAGCTTCAGTCCCAGTGCTGACCTTCACTTTCGGTGATACTGAGTAAGCAATTTAAATGTATCTGAATCTAAGTTCTGCAAACTCTGAACTGATGAATATTACCTTTATTGGCATCACAGAGAGCTTTTTGCACTTTCAGTTTCATGCAAACTATGTTACAGAAATATTGTCATATTTATACTAAAGACATAAGGACTCTCCTCCTCTTTTACTTAATACCACATTAGTAACTTTTCTCGTCCATACAATAAAGAGCAGCTAAGACCATTCATTTCACTGTCAGCTTTTTCACTTATACGTGAGCCTTCTATAGTTTTACTTCAGGATTCATATTCAATTTTTGTTATTTGAAGTCTGGTCTGCCAAGTTCTTTTCCTTCTTACTTAGCTGTTTGCCTCCAGTCTGCTGACCTGTACTTCAACGTGTATTTCTTCTGCACCATTGAGTGCACTGGACTCAGGAGCCAGTGCATCAGCTTTTACACAAATATCTTTATTCCCTCCTAGGCCTTTTCTGTTTGCCATTATCACATAGTGTTGCTGCTCTGAAAGTTATGAAAGGCTAATCACATATGACAATACAGGTATCAAGCAGAAATATTAACTAGCCAATTGTCTGCTCATGCACACTAATTATATATAACATGGGGACTTTTTACATAACAGTTATGCTTCACTAATGCCTCTTCAGCATTGCAGAGAGTGGAGAGAAAATCCTTTACAGAATGGTGGATTTCTTAGGATGGATTTTAGGTTGTCATGAGCTCATTCATGATGCCTTAAAGGCTTCAGAGAGATTGTCCATTTTAAAACTTTATAAACATGCTCCAAAGCAGCCCTGAAAACATTCGCTGCATGCTGGGGTTACAGAGTGTGACTGTGCTGGCAGCCCAACTGTGTCAGATGCACCCAGTGGGTGGTGATTCAGGCTATGGGCATTGGGACAAGATGGCACGGATACTTTGTTCAAGTACAGCCAAGGCTATGTGTTTGAACATGATCAGATTTAAGGACTTAAATACAGATTGGCTTAATCATGAGTTTAACGACTCAGAGTACCAAGTTGATGGTGAATCCATCTTCCAAAAAACAGATCTAGGAGCAGATTGTAAATAAGCTAGGATAAAAATTTGGTTGTGAAGCAAAAAAGAAAGTATCTTGAGATTTCATGGTGAAATTGATGCCTGAGGCAAAGATGGAGTCCAGAAAGTCTGGACTGGAAAGACAAAAACTGCAGCCTGGTGACTTCTGTACAGGTTACATAGGTCCAATACCTGCAGCAGTTTCTGATTGATCATGGAGAAAACAGATCCTTAAGAAGAAAGCTTGGATCATGGAGATTATTGAGTCAGGAGATTAAGAGAAGAAGCTGTAAGCTTAAAGAAAAACAGATGAAATTATAAAAAGAACAGTGGTAGCTAGAGTATGAACCAGATGCAGTGATTAAAATCAGGGTGGCAGACTGGTCTGAAGAACATGTCTGTCACTGAACAGCTCAAACAACCAGCTCTTTCAAAGGTTTCCCCAGTATAAATATTATGTCTCACTGGAGCAGGAATTACCAAGGACTGAAAGACACAAGCAAAATCTCTAGTTCAGTGTGAAAGAGGCATGAGCCTGCCCTGTTGAGGTGGATTGCCATTCAGGTAGTCCATAGGTGGGTAATGACAGAGAGAGAGAGAGATGCTCCCATTCAAATGAAACCCAGGGGAGCCTGGCACTGGTAGCCCCAGATGCTCATTTTTCTATGTGACAAAGTGTGTGTGTGTGACACTGGGGATGCAAACAGGGAGCTGCAGTGCTGATTGTCCTCTCATTGAATCTCTGCCTGGCCCAGATTCAGTTACCTAAGGAAACAGTGCACATTTGCAGGCTTGGTGTGCTGTGGCCAAATACCACAATGCAATGCTCTGAAAGGAAATTCTGCTCAAGAGAGGATACTTTATGGTTAAAAAAGCAATTAAGTTTGATGCAGAAAGTAAATATTCAACCTGCATGTGCTATACAGAAGTGCTGGAGGACAAAGAAACTAAGTTGAGTCTTTTGGCATGAAATTATCTGGGCAACCTACCTTTGGTGTGGTTTCTTGATGGTTTTGTAACCTCTGTAGGAAATGTCCTTGTAGCCATTTTGAGTACCTAAAAGTATAACATAATAGTAGCAGTAATAAATAGCCCATTAATTGATGGGAAAATGCTGAGTTTTTTCAATGATTTGCAAGTAGATAGCACAGTATTATTATCATTATTTTGTGATCTTTTAATTTTGATATAATTTTTACACTAAAAGAATTCCTTTCTACACAGGAACATTATAAAAAGCAGCAGAATATCTACGCTCCTTACATTTCATGTGTTTTTGTTTTGATTTATTCACTGCACTAGTAAAGGTGCCAGTCAGATATGTGTCATAGCACCTTCTAGGCTTGGCCAGCCCATAACTGCAAACATTTTATGATGAGCCTATAGGAGCCTGCTTTAGGTTCAGATTGCCACCAAATAGATTAAAAAATAATATTTTATGCCAAAGGTCTTTAATTCTTCTTTGTCAGGTCTTATCTCCTTTTCCACCTTGTTTTCTATTTCTTTGAAAGAAGCACTTTTCTTTCTTAGAGGACTTCCCTGGTTCTTCTGTTTCCTTTCAATAATGATTATCATGCTGTTCTTAAGTAGATTATGTATCTATTAAAACACTGTAGAGAGGCTTGGACTTTCTTACTATATTTGTTGAGCTGTTTAAACAAGACAACTGAATTTGTGTGAAGTTTAATGTCACTGAAATTGCTAAAACTGTATTATTCTCAATATCCTGTGAGATTTGTTCTTCTCACCACTCTGTTCAGGTCTGAAACATTTTACACCAGTGCTGAGCTATGTGAATTAGTTCTTTTTTCATGTTTTGGGAACTGTATAATCTTAGGGTAATCTGAGCTGTCACTGATGTAGGCTGACAAGAAGATTGGAAGGACTAAATTATTTGGCAAACACATTACAGAAATCAAAGCAAGAAAGCAGTAACAATAACCAAATGAGGCTATGCTGTGTATCTTAGTCTCTGTACATTACACCTAGAAACAAAAGCTTCTTTTGGCATTCCAGATTCAATATACTCCTCAGAGATACTTGCTGCATTAGATCCTACATCTGTGTGGTTGTATCTACTATGGTGCCTCATTTAGAAAGCTGCTACTTCCCTATTATGTATTTATTTTGATATTTACTTCTTTTTTAAGCAAGTTGTTTAGGCACTGAAGTAAGGGAACATGAGTGCTTAGTTATTTAAATATACTGGCAATGTGTGTTTTTAAAGCAGTTGGCGAGACACTTACTTTCCTTTAAAATACTTTGTTGGTCTAAAAGGTTGGCACACACATCCAATTTTAACAGCTTTTCATATTGGTGCCTCAAAAGCCAACAAAGCATATTTTTAAAATAATGTATATTTTTTATTAGACTTCAGGTTAACTGTAGTTGCATCTTATGTTTACACACGTATAGCACCAACAGTATATTTTTTGCAATACTTGAAAAAGTAGGGTTTGGAATGGCATATTCAATAACAGCCTGTAAACACTGTCAGCATCGTATGAATAGGATTGCAAGGAGTAATGCTGGAGAAGATGTGACTTGGCAAGCTGAGACTATGGTGGAGTAGTAGCCCATGGAGTGGCTCTGAGTGCTTCAGGGACTATGTAATGCTTTATAATCACTTTCTTCTCCTCCTTCCTTTCAGTCAACAAACATGCTGTTATAGAGAAAAACCAGGATTTCTTCAAAGGAAAATATTGTGGCTCTGTTTTCCTTGTAGAGAATATGTTTCTCATTTATTTCAAAATATATGAGACATGGCACACTGTCTTACTCAACTCACCATCTGCTAACCCGCCATGGAGTTAACTATGACTCACAAGCTACAGAGAATGTGCTGATATTTTAGCACTTCAGCAAAAATGTATATACTATTACACTTGTCAGCGATACTATACCCATGCATGGGAAGTTACCGATCATTGTTAGATAGCTGTTTCCTCTGTGTGCAACAGTCCTCTAGGAGATGAGGGGCCAGGGCGTTTGATCTCTGTGCTCCAAGGGCTCGTTACGGGTTGGACTATGTCAAATCCAAAAACGGGGAGGGGAGAAGCAAAATGAAACCTTGCCAACCAGGGAATATTCTGCATCCGCATTTGCAGTCAATCTGCAAACTAGTCCCCATTCTTTTAACATACAGTTTAGCAGCGCTTTTCAGAAACACAGAAACTTTTCTATTTTATTATAAAACTGAAATAACCAAGACTTCCTGTAGACTCTGTTTTCCTAATTTTGCCACTGTTCAATTAGTTGACAGTGGAAATTTTTGTCTCTGCCAGGCACCTTTCTGGAGGAGCATCTTTCCTCCCCCTTCTTGGTTTGTCCAGTCTATTTAAACTTTAAAGTGATGGGAGACTGACTACCTCCTGTTGCATGGCCACGGCTTTGCCCAAATGAGTGTCTAATGTTACCTGGAGCCCTTTGACCTTAAGACATAGTGTTAGCTATGGTATTTCTCTGTAGCAGAAGCAATTAGCTGACCTTGAATGTGAACTCCTGTTAGAGAGGGAATCCCCAGAAAACATGTATACCTGCTTGAATACTATGTGTCAAATATTTCTGTTTAGATTCTTGTGGCACATTTAACCATCTGAGGATTATTCACAAGAAATAACAAGGAAGCACATTTCTCCATACTTGACTTAAATGGTTGGTTGAGAGTTGAACTTTTGGGGAAAAAATAGAACTTAATTTTAATTTATTTAATCATATTTTTGTAAGCCTAGAACAGGCTACTTCTGTCCAATTTCTATAAAAATATAAGTTTTTATAATAAAAAATAAGATACAATAAGTTTTTAAGAACAAATATTACACAGCCTAAACTGTAATCAGCACCATGATATCTGTGCAATGCATCAAAGCTTCCTCTGTGCCACTTATTTGCCCCTTTCGTTTTACTGAATTCATAAATTTTAAGATAAAGCTCAGGCTTTTCTACAGTTTGTAAAGACCCATGAACAATCAGAGAGACTGACTTAAAGCACTTCAGAGCAACACTATGGTGGACTACAATGCTAGGACACTATAATGGACTATAATGATAGGAACAGGTGAAAGTTTGCTGCAGCAAAAAGGGAGAATGATAGGCAAAACAGTATCAAGTGAACAATGCAGAGTGTAAAACTTCATCATCCACTTTATGTTTTGAAACATAAGTATTTATTGGCTGCACTCATACCCCCGCCTAACTTTATTTTAACACATTTTGCACATTTTCATGTTATTAGCACATGTGTTACAGACCCTTCCAGATGAGGGGGGGTTTAATGGTGTGTGCAAGGACTGTTTAATGAAAAAACCCAAACAACCCACTATTTAATTTTCCCTTTAAGGGGGGTTAGAATTGATGGGCTGGGAAAGCTTTTGCTGGAACTTTTATGAAATTCTTTGTAAAAAGAGTCTTTGGTGAAATTAGTCTCAGAGACAAAGGGCTGGGATAGTTGCTGTCTCCATTCAGGATGATAACATTTCAAAGCTGCACACTCCCCTAAAGCCCTTCAATTCTTTACTAATAATGATACAGCCAGCCATGGCTATTATAAGAGCCATTGTATAAATGTAGGCTTTTTTTTTTTTAAATTAAGTAGTCTCTGCTTTTGTGAAGTAACAAAAATAATTATAATTTTAATACGTAAGTGAAGAAGGAGGTATACATAGGCATACACTGGGCGTTTCACTGGGCTTCAGCAGCCTTGGCTGCTGGCTCCAGCACTGCTGTGATCATACATGCAGCCTTTGGGAGGGCTGAAGTTCTGTGAATAACAGTGATGCCTTTCACAGGGGAGTAGTATAATAATGGTGACTTTTGATCTTTTGTGAGAACATTTTCATAAAAATATTCTAAACCAATGTAACTTGGTAAAATTTAGTAAGAGTAACACAACTGCTAACATACCAATACTCCTGTTACCCATGTAATGGAGGGTCAGGGATCTGGATTTGCTGTTTAATTGGACTTCATTTTCTCTCCTTTATTAGCTCTCAGGGAAATAAATCACCTTGACAGGGTCAGAAAACACAGATGTCTGCTCTGCTTTGTCCTTCATGTGCTTTGCCATGAAATCACATGTACGCCCTGGCTCAGTTTATTCATTCTGTGTCAGTCAGAAGCAGTCCTGGCTTATTATGTTTCATAGTGTGAGATATGAGATGTGCAAAGCAAGTTTGTTCCCTAAAAGGACCCCCATAGACAGCTACATTTTCAAAGACTGGGAGGGCTATTACACAACATCATTAGAAATATTCTGCTAAATAAACACATAACTTTGTGATCTATGAGCTGTTCTGTTTGAAAAAGACCCCAGTTGAGACACAAAGCCGAGTAATAAGGCCCATTAAGAAACACATGATATGCAAAAATATATCTCCTGGTTTTGTTATACTAGCAGTAAGCCAGTGTTATTGCAATACTAAAGAATGGTCAGTTTTCCCCAGTCAGTTATTCAGGAAGCTTCACACATTACTAATTTTTTTCAGTATGTGCTGTGAAATCAGTGCACTGCAGATCGCTTTGCCAGGGTGGGCTGCTTGAGCAAGTGGAGGAAGGTTTACCTAATTATTTTGGCCAGTTTGGGGTGGAATTGTGGCATTCCATCAGTAGTGGACAGCCTGCTCTGGAGTCCATCTCTTACCAAAGGCATTAATTCAGATCATCCTATTAAATGTAAAACTTTCCTGTTACAAGCATCTGATAACATTAATGAAGGTGATTTGAAAACAGCTTCCTCCAAACTAAGAATTATTTATTGTCAAAGTTCTATAATGTCCAGAGCAAAGGATTGAAATAAACCAACCCAGAAATATTTAGGTCCCTGCAGACACCTGCACATTTCTTCTTCTTGGAGCATGGCTCTGTAGACTGGTAAACATGGACTGCTCTGCTGCCTTACCACCTGGGAAGCTTGCAGCCCGTAGTATTTTTAAGCCAGTGATCTTAAACGAAGCTTGGGAAGAAGGTTTCCAGACTAACTGGACCCAGGCCAAGGATATTTTTGAATTAAACAAGCTTAAACAGTTAATGACCAGCTATAACTCTGAAGTCTGGCCACAGAATATCACAAGATGAAACAACTATTGGGATGTCTATGCTAGCTAATGAAATAAATTAATAAAAACATCCATAGTCTCCCAATCACTATAATATCTACTCAGTGATTGTTCCTCCTCTCCTGAGGAAATTGCTCAGTGGACATATTTGGCTCTAGAGGGAAAAGTGAGACCTAAGGAGGATGTGAAGAATGACAACTGAGGTGGACTTTGTTGTTATTAAGCAATGGACAGCTACTAATAACTATAACATTTTATTGTTTTGAACTATTAAAAGTTTGAAAAAGGCTAAAGCATCAATAATTAAACGATGATAGCATTTTGATGATTGCTTCTCCTAACAAACAAAAGGAAAGAAGAATTTTAAAGAGACAGAGGAAAAAACAGGGAAGATGAAACATCACAGATGAAGAATAAGAAAGTAGAAGTTGAGGTGAAAAAGAAAACAAAAGCTAAGAAATATGGATTTGGTAATCATTTATGTTCAGTTTGTCTGTGATAATTCCAGCAGAAAATCCCAGGAGCAATTCTTCAGCAGATTAATACAAATCCTTATTTCAAACTGCTTCATTTTTCAGAGCTGCTATTTATTAAACTAACCCTTTTCTGGTTATGCAGCAAATATTGCTTCTTCTAAAACCCTACAGTGTTTGCTGGAGTAGTGGAAGCTGCTTCCAGATAGCATAATCTTCCCTTTGAAAACATACATTCATGATGCATGAAATGCTCAGTGGGAGGAGTGTGTCTTTTACACAAGATGGGAGTCAATGTAGGCCTGGGTTGGCCCAGGCATGGTGTCAAAGAGCAGGACAAAAGCATGTTCGTGGCTACCGTGATCATATCGGTCCCTATTAATTGTGGCACCATTTGGTATTTCATTGAAATAGAAGTTTGTGGGAGCAGTTTTCAAGTTTGGTGTTCAGTAAAAATTTACTGGCTGGTTCAGTTTTCAGACAGAAATTTTTTAAAGTTATGTTACACAACTCAATCTGTGATTAGTCCCTTAAAATAAGGAATCTAATTTACAAAAGGGCATACATAAGTGTGAAAAAAATATGGTTGGTGAGTAAATACCCGATTGGCAATCCATGGTAGTTGATTAAAATTGTCATTTTCACTGTGATGCAATTCCTGAAATCACAATACTTTTTAAAATGACTGTTGCTGTTTGCTCTGGGATTTCAAAACTTCCCACACAATAGAAGAGACATCAAAATGGCTAAATTAAGAAAGAATCTAACCATTAAGCTAAAACTATGGCAGCTTTCTTCCAAACCAAGAAGCGTTTATTGCCAAAGGTTTATAATGTCCAGAGCAAAGGTGTAAAAATTCAAACTCATATATTTAGGTCCTTGCAAACAGCTGCAAATTTCTTCTGTCTGAAGCCTGGTTCACTAGACTAGGAAATCCAGACTGCTGTACCCCAGCTCTGCTCTACCAGCTGATATTTAAACCTAGGTTTATTTAATCAACACATTTAAACTTAAAACAATGGCTCCACTAAATGTTATTATTGGTTCTGAAAACATACATTCTAGGTTAAAAACCAAAATTAACTACTCATTCCCGTATTTACTTTCTTACAGTATCTGTGTCCTTTTTGAGTGATACTTCGAAGCACATTAAGTGAACATGAGGACTGGATATCTCACCAAAGTCATGTTCACCGTGACTATAAGATGTTAAAATTAAGGTCCAAAAATGTTAATATAAGGCCCCAAAATGACAATATTAACATTATAATATATTAATATTATATTAACATAGTATATTTAGAGTTCCAGAGTCCTTATTTTGATATAAACCAAACCAATATTGGATGTGGTGGTTTTGATCTAACTGCATGCAGTTTAGCATCTGGATATAGACTTTTGACCCTTACATATAGTCTTCTTTATTTTAAGGGCAGAGGACTGACTCCATGTGACCTCCTTCCAGAAGCAAGTTAATACTAAAGTCATAAAACTAAGTGAGCTTTGCAGCAGAACACACATTAAGGTAGATCACAATGTGTTTTGATTTTTCAGAAGAAACAAATCATTTGCAGTCAAAGCAAGCCACACAATTTCTTTTCCAAACTACGTTAAATGTGCCTTATACAGTCACAAAACAGTTGTCAAAATAATTTAACTGCTGTGTGTGTGATGATTAACACATAAATGGGACTAGATGAGTAAGTATTTTGGAGAAAAACTGTGAAACCTTCTAAGTTGAAAGAGAATGGAAACTCTGTGCCAGTTTGAAATGCAACATGTATTTCTACACAGATATTTCTTTGATACAAATCAAAAGCCATTTTTGACACCTTATTTAAAAGAAAAGATTCCACTCAGCAAGAAACAACTCTGTATTAAGTGGAAAATGGTTTAAAGTGCACACTTTTTTCTATTGGAACAATGATTTCAGCAGATGGTTGAAATCCTGTCACACGTTCTTGTGATTCCATAACCGAAAGGCAGCTCAGGATCCATGCCACAATTCAACAAACTCTGAAGCCAATAAGAGTCCTTCCATTGACTTCAACAGATTTGGAATTATAACTGAAATTTCATTCTAATGATGTGAACTACGTCAACACCTCATTGGGTTTAGATCCATCCATGATTTTTTTCCAATACCAATCATAGAACTCAAACTGTAGAGCAGATTTCTTTTCTCATAGCTCACTTCTCCAAGTCAGGTATTCCCATCTCTTTTTGGCTTGCTGTCAGTATTTTCTGAGATGCATTCAGACACTGTTATGAAGTCCACTGACCTCCTGAGGAAAATGCTGAACTCAGCCAGGAGTGGTTTCACACAGGTGATATAAATGGAGCACTAAACACTTAGTGTTGGATGTACCCAGTCTTGGGAAAAAAGTTTGGACTTCTATAGTCATCAACTTTTGTATGTGGAAAGTCCTGGAACTGAATACTCCTCTGTCTTCTGTGAAATTTCCAACTGTAAAATTACTGTGTAGCATGCTAGGTATAATAAATTGTTTCCTGTAAAACTATATCATCAGGCCACAATCCTATTAACGTAAGTTATGAATGTCCTGTGAGTTACCATGATACTGCTCACTATTGTTTTTGTGAGAATCCATAATGGAAATCCTCCTTCTTCCATTATGCAGAGTGAAGGTCTTTCTTTAAGGCTGTTCTGCAGCAGGACTTGCAATAGGCCAGCACAGGGAAGCATATGTTGTTTCCACTTTTCTAGGGATTTTCTGATATAAGAATCTCCTCTTCTATTTACAAGAAAAAACAATAAAATCTATCTAGATTTTAGACTTAGTCCAAAAAGTCTAAAACCATAAATACAATGAAAATGTAGGTATTTCTGCTCAAGCCTGTTGAACACGTAGCAAAATAGCTTTCAAAAGCTAGTATTTTAGGGAGCTGCCCACTGTTACAGTGAATCAGCAGGTATTTTAATCAATTAATCAATCAATCAATCAATCTTCTTTTTGATCTTTCATAAAGAACACTGGGAAAATTCTGGTATCTTTCCAGTCTTTTAATTTTTTTTTTTTCAAGGACAAATTTGGAGATGAATTGAAGCTAGAGAAAGAAGAGGAGTAACATTTGTGGATATATTTTCTTGACTATTTTTTTTTTTTAAATTGGAAACTACTAGAAAGGAGTCAGTGGGAGAAATCTTGGAAACATTGCTTTCCAGGAGAAAAATATGAAAAGCTATAGAAGGGGAGGGAAAAAGCTTGAAAACTGTTGTGTTTTGATTTTGTTTTTTTTTAGATTTACAGACATTAGGATTTTTTAAAGTTTCTTCTTTCCTATATTTGCCATGTTCCTTTCTCTTGACAAAAGAAAAAAAAAACCAAACCACTATGAAAAATTAGAAGACCAGAACCAAAACATCCTTATTATAGAAAGGATTTCCATTTCTATTTTCTCATTGTTGAAAGTGAGGGAAAAAATGTACAAAATATCTGGTCATAAAACATAAAACTTTGGAATTGCTTATGAACATTGTCCACTGATGGCAATGCACTACTTCATCAAGGGAAGTCAAAGTCCTTGAGTTCTGCACAATTTCCCATAGTCAAAGTTTCTGTGTTTTTGCAGTGCAGGGAAGTTGAACAGTTATCCCTGCTTCCTCAGACAGTCAGAAAAGGGTTAAACCCTAAAAGCTTATTCAATACTATTAGCACAGCTAAATCCTACAGAAGAGAAGAAAGCAAACTCCAGCACAAATTCAAGTTCAGAAAAATACATATAACCACAAAATGGGTGATGGTGGTGACATACCAGGGACAAAGATTTCTTCTCATGTACTGCCCAGAGAAGTATTGTCCTCTTATTTTCAATGACAGTTCAACCTTTGGCTTTTGCTGTCTTTTTCTGTCTTCTGTAGCCTTGGTCAAGAAATGACTTCTATACAAAATACTGTGAGGGTACTCTGGTGAACTTTCCTTTGACATTCCTTCAACTATGAGAAAGAATTTCTGGCTTTATACTTCCATAATGGTGAAACCTACTTGAAAATGCCCTGGCACATGTAGGAATAATCTATTTTGTTCCAGTTAACATGTGAAGCTATTTGCATCATACTGCATATTCATTTAGCTGTCATCACTGTGGGTAGTTTTCCATTTTCCACTGTATGTCTGAGTAATGAGTTGCTAGAAGACAGGTACTTTGGGAACACAGAAAAGAGTGATCTACAGTAGCCATAAAAAACAGGCTAGGTGGAAAACTATCTTACCTACTGTTATTGATATTTCATTGCACACTTCAATCCCTATTGATCAATCACTGATGAAAATAAAATGTTCTGGTTAAGCTAGCAAGGACTAGGAATGCCATATATATTGCAAACTGCAGTCCCAGGGAAGTAACAGTCCATTGCTCAATTACAGTCCCATTGTGCACGAGATGTAGGTCTTACACACCCCAGACGGCATTCCTGGCCTGGAATGTGGATGTCTGCAAATGATAAATATGACACAGAAAACAAATAGATAACAGAAAAAAGAGTGATGTGAGGATCCCATATCCTGAAATAGAAGTAAAGTTGGTATTTCTTAGTGAGAGGTTCCTATTACCAGGGGGAGAAAACCAACCCTCCAACCCCCTAACTATTGCCAATATTGCAATGAATCCTTTGCCTATGTGGTGTTCTCTGTTGAATTCATTACTGCTAATAGAGATGGATCAGAACCAAAATAGCTGTTGCCTGTGCAGATTTATTTTTTGATATTCCTTAATAGTACAAAGTTAAGTATATGCATTTAGTTGATTTGAATGATACTTATGTTGCCATTTCTTTTGCTGGGCTTGTTGTTTATTGTCTGTGCACACAATGTTTAGCACACATGCAATGCCTATCCCTTATTCTGCCTGTGCCACTTGGGCAGTACCATTATCCAAATAAATAAGCATTCATCCAGAGTGAAATTTTTGTAGTAACAGATTGAAATATGACAACAAGGCACTGAAACAATACATTTTTCTGAAGGTTCAGAGAGTTTTCTGCTTCAGATTTTATTTTAGCTGTGATATTTTAGAGGTCTAGAAAATTGCAGGACAAAGGTTTCTAGTTTTCATGTGGGTTTTGTTGTGCTTTTGGTTTTGGAATAGGTATTCTGAACAACATGAAGAATTATTCGCTAAAGCCCTATGTGGCCAATAGAGCCCTACAGGATATTTGGATTTCTCCCATAATTACATCACTTCTCGGTAAGCCTTCTATTTAAACATCTCACTGTTTGGAAAAGCATTTATTTTGGTCTTCTGTATTCTTTGCCTGTATGCTACTTGCATGACTGAAAATCTTTCCTGAACAAAGCAAATTACAAAGTGTCATTGGAATGTCTAAATTCCATGGAAAAGGCCCCCAAATAACAGACTTAGAACAACCACAAAACATTGACAAAAAAATTGCACAAAAGTAGTACCTTTCCTGTTCTGGAATAAACCCTACTGTGCTAAGGAAGGAAGGTGGAAAGCAGAAAAATGTAACAGATTCACTGTACAATCAAACGATTTTCTGTCTCAATGTTAAAAACCCTGTTCCATAAATGTATTTGTTGAAAAAGACTGTTCTCCTTGGCTTGACATTCAGAGTAAGATAAAGTTGAAAAGTAATATTGTTGAGTTAAACCTACTAATTGGGAATAGACAGTCAGGGGTGGGCAAGCTCACTTACCTGTGTTAGGTCATGTACAATCCTCATAAAGAGTGGTGCGGATCAAGACAAGAGCATTTGCAAACACTGCTCTTTCTGAAACCTAAAGGCTTTCCCTCTGAGTGGGTTTGAGCTCTTTTACAAAACCTTACCAGTCTAATAACAGTGAGTACTGAGAGATGTACAAGAACAAAAAACTCTCACAAAACAAACACCCCCCCTCCCAATCCTCTTACAGAGAAAATATTAGGAAAGCTTGCATGTATTAAACTATATTTAACAAACATATTAAAACAGTAATCATGTAAGTAAATGGCATTTTTGCTTTTTCAGGACACTACTCTTTCCAAATTCAGCCACACAGGAGGTGCTGGCCTTTCTCTTTTTGTTTAGCTGTATAGGTTTGAAAAATACAAGCTACACACTGAAAATTATATGCCATGTTGAACAGTTGTTTGATTTCACTTTGTCTTACCAAAAGATCAACTTAAGCCAGAAATGTATTTTATGTTAGATCTCTGTGGCCATTTTCAGACATATCAGAGCTTTTTGGTAATGACGGTGATTATTTATGCAAAGACAGCACATTGCCTCATTGCAGAAGGCATTGGAAGCCGTACGCTAGAAATGGAGACCCAGACAACATGCAGACATAGTAGCCCCATGCATTTACCTCACACAGCAAAAGATGTTCATGGATATCCAGAAATTATGTGGGACATACAACATAGGGCTGCGGTTTCCTTGGCAATGCTGAGACTTATTTAACTTACATGATGGATGGTTTTATTATGAGCAAAGAGAGAAAGAAAGGGATCCAAAGTGTAGCCTTGAGTTTGATTCGAGATATCCAATCTAGTAGTAAAACAATTGCTTTCTATGTCTAATTTGAAATAGGTTTCACTGGTTTTGGCACAAGTATACAACTAAGAAATGCTCTTCTTGCAATACTTCACTAGCTTACTTTCAGGGAAATTCCTAAAGCTTGTACTCTTATAAAATAATTCTCTTACGTAAAAACTGTATGTAGATGAAACTACTGGGTGCTCTGCTCCAGCCTATACATTTTCACCTAAAAATAAATTAAATTGCAGCAAGAAGTCTATAAATATTTATTTTACAACCCAATAAAAACATTATTAGTTTAACAGTAGATGTTTAATTTGAACAATAGTAAGTACTACATTCATTTTTGTTAAAAATATCCTCCAAGTGGACTGGCTAAAAATTATCTGATTATAATGCCAAATGCTTTATATTTGTCAAAGGTGTGAGCTGCTTGTGATGCAAACCCTGCAAAGGGCAGGCGGTGGCCCTGGCGTGGCCCCTGCGACAGCTGGTCTGGCTTGGTGTCAGAAAGACAACTCATCCTTACGGGGTTTTTGTTCTTGCTTAAGGAGAACTGAACCATGGACAAATGTCATGGTTTAACCCCAGTTGGCAACTAAGCATTACACAGCTGCCTGCTCACTTCAACCCCCAGCAGGATGAGGGGACAAGAATTGGAAGGGTAAAAGTGAGAAAACTTGTGGGTTGAGATGGGAACAGTTTAATAAATGAAATAAAATAAAAGAATAATAACAAATTGTAATGAGAAGGAAAATAACAGAGTGAGAAATAAAACTGGAGGAAGACAAGTGATGCAAATGAAAACAATTGCTCACCACCAACAGGCCAATGCCCAGCCTGTCCCCGAGCAGCAGCGCCCTGGCCAGCCTTCCCCCAGCTGTATGTGCTGAGCATGACGTCCTATGGTCTGGAATACCCCTTGGGTCAGTCGGGGTCAGCTGTCCCGGCTGTGTCCCCTCCCAACTCCTTGTGCCCCCCCAGCCTGCTCGCTGGTGGCGTGGAGGGAGAAGCAGAAAAGGCCTGGGCTCTGGGTGAGCACTGCTCAGCAATAACGAAAACATCCCTGTGTTATCAACACTGTTTTCAGCACAAATCCAAAGCATAGCCCCGTACTACCTACTGTGAAGAAAATTAACTCTACCCCGGCCAAAACCAGCACACTGTCCCATAGCCACGGCCTGCGCAGGTGTGCTGGGGCTGTTGCTGGTGCACGGGCTCCAGCAGGGCTGAGGAGTGCGGAGCATTGCTGGCTGAGTGCGAGCAAAGCTCCAGCACATGCAGGCTGAGATCCATCTAGAGAAGTTGGTTGGCTCTGCTGTAACTCTTGATGTTTGGATTTTCATTGGCGTGCTGCAGCCTGTCCTCCCTTTCCCCCTCCAGCCCTGCTGGGACGTGCTGCAGAGCTTGCCTCCATGCTGGGCTAAGGTTCAGGAAATCCGGCCCACTTCCCTGGCCCTGTCGCAGCCTGCCTCTGGAGCAGGGAGCAAGTCTTGGTCCTCTGGGTAAGTGACGTGGTCTGGCTTGCCTCAAAACGGCAGGATGCCAGAGCCTGGAGCAAACCATCGCCTCTTCTGATGGACTCCATATGGGCGACGAGATACGTGGTTCCGTTAGGCAGTGGGAGCAGACCAGAAGAAACCCCACAAAATGTAGAGCATGCTTGATTGTGTGAGTGGATTTGAGTCTGCCCATCTCACAGTTACGAAATGGCTGTGAAAAGCCTTCCCTCCTTTCCCTGCTGCACTTAGCTGGCTCTCGCGGCAGGGGGACCTGCAGGGGCCGGGGCAGCTGGGCCCCTTTGTGCAGCTGCAGTGCCACCAGCGGTATTTGTGCTTTAACAACCTTCCCCCCCATCGCCCCGTGCCAGTGCAGGCTGAGCAAAGGCTGCCAGTGCTGGGCCAGTCCCCAGAGGTGGCAGCTGAGTGGTGTTTCTGGTGTCTCTCCCAGGTAATAGTCCATGATGTGAATGAGCTGACGGAAAAGCTGTTTCCGATCGTTGAAGCCATGCAGAAACACTTCAGCGCTGGATCGGGGACCTACTACAGCGACTCAATCTTCTTCTTGTCAGTTGCAATGCATCGCATCATGCCCAAAGGTAAGCCTCTGCTCAGCTCCTGCAGCAGCAGCCTTCGGCAATACAGGCCCTCTTTTTCTTCTGAACGGAGATGTTATCCAGTGCTATTTGAAATGCCAAGAAAGTTAATAAACTTTTGGGGTGGGCTCCTGGGGTTCTTCTGCTCCTTCCTGCAGAATGTCAGACCCTTCGGTCCAGGACCGCCCACATCCAGGTCTCCACTGGTGTGAGCGGCAGGAGGTTATCCACGCTACACGGCAACTGGCCCTGCCCTTGTGCCCTGAGATGGCAGGATAGGTGACCAGGATCAAGCGTGCTTGCTCTGTGTGTGTTTACAGCCCCCCTTCCCCTTGAGGTGTCAGCAGAAAGAGGTGCCGCATCCTTACGGTGCGGCTGTGCACTAAACAAGCATCAGCAGAGAGTGGTTGTCGAGCCTTTCCTCTTGGCTTCGGTGAGCTCTTGGAAAGCTTTACTGATTAGCAGCCACCGATCACTTAAGTTTCCTTATTGTGCCTTTGCTCTGCTGTTATTGAGTGCAGGAACAACAATAAATCTACAGGAAAACAAGGCAGCTGGCAGAAGGGGCTTGGCTCAGTTGATGCCATGTTTTCCTTCCCCAGCTGCACGTGGGTGCTTCTCCTGGGGCCAGCATGCTCTCTAGCCTTGGACCGGTCGCATGAGGAGGAATGTTGCATCCCTGGGCTCCAAAACCCTTCCCTGGAGCTCCCCCAGCCCTGCCTCTCCTTTCCCAGCACTGCTCCCTGGGCAGTCCTTGCCAGCTGCCTGGCTGGCCTGACACACCGGTGACGGCATCATCCCTTCCCGGGCTGGCCACCTGCCCTCCCTGTGCCATGGCAGGGTGTGGGTGGCAGTGGTGGCAGAGAGCAGCGGGGTCCTGCCTGGCCATACAGCTGCTCCAGGAGGAGGTGACCAGCCTCAAAGCTGTTTGTGGATGGCACACAGTGGTGGCCCGGCCCCAGAGATGTGTGTTGCTGAAATAGCTGTTCCCATGGCTAGCACCGCCGGCACCAGCAGCTTCCTTGGCATCTGGAGCCTCTGCCCAGCCATAATATTCCCTGTAGACTTCCTGCCATGGATCTTGGGCGCAGTCTTGCTCTTTCTTGCTGGGACGTGAGTGGGTCCGACTCCCCTTGTGCCCCTGCTGAGCCCTGTCCCAGTTTGGCTCTGCCCAGTAACTCCTGCCTCTGCACTGGTTCGTGAGGCTTCCTCTGGGCTTGCCCCGTCATCCTGGCACAGCTGTCCTGTGCTAGCTCATTAAAGAGTAGGGCAGTAGTGTTTAATTTGTGCAGGCAGGCGTTAGGGAAGAGCAGGCTGGAAGGTGGCCTGCTTCGTCCCCCCAGGGGCTGTGGGGTGAGGTGGCCCCAAGGGTCCCATCCAACCCCTGCCAATCATTACTCTGTGGGCTCCAGCAAATGTGCTGTACTTTGCTCTCCGTTAGACTTGGGTAATTTTTTTGTGAGTCTGGTGATGTCTGCATTGTGAGGGCTTTAAAGTATGCTGAATACAAACGACAGTATTAATGCTGGCTAATTCATTCCTCCCGATTCCCTACCCTGTCTTTACCATGTGCTAAAGATATCCATGTCGTGCCGCCTGCCAGCCAGAAGCTGCTCAGTCTGAAATGCCTTTTCTCGGTTTGTCAACCTGCAAGTTGTCTCGTCGCTTGGAAAGCTTGTTTGCTCTCCCTCAGCCTGACGGGGCTTTCAGTGGTCTGTTCAGGGCACAGGATGTTTAAAGAGGCATTTTTACAGTTTCATGAGCTTAGTTTTTGTTTCAGAAGCTGCTAGTAAAGCTGATTTATATTTCCCTTGCAAGGGAGGTCAGATTTACCGCACCGGGTGCCTGGTGATTTATGGGGCTGGCGGGGCTCTCCGGTCCCTCCCCTGTTTCCCTGCACAGCCGGCACTGGACGGAAGGCAGCAGGGAAGGCTGCAGGTCTGCTGCCCGCTTGCAGCAGGTGGCATGGGAATGGCACCGGGCTCCTGCCGCTCTCCTGGCTCTGACAAACCAGCCTCTACTGGTATGAAGAAGCTGCTTTGCCACATTGGAGAAGAAAGGACTAAGCCTTCCTTTTCAGGCAGTGTTAGCATTTTTCCTGGTGGATTTCTGTGCTGTTTCACCTGCCCTGAGTGCTGCATCTTTTTGTGCACCTCTGCAGGCACATCTGGTTCCCTAGCATTAGCACCTTTTTTGAGGAAGCCAGGTTTGATTGGAAGCTTAAGTATCCTCTGGCAGAAATGAAGGCCCTGATCTGAATATTAAACTCTCTTGTGTGTTTGATTGTGTTTGTATTAAACAGTCTATAGGTTATCTTCAATAGCTAGAGACCTTTGCATTAAAGTTGCCTGGCTTTAGTTTCCCAAGTTTATCATGTTTTGAAGGGAGGCATTTCCGTAGTATCATGACTTAGTGATTTGTTTGGAGCCTCGTGGCTGTGATGGGCCACTGACTTTGCGGAGCAAAGGCACTGAAAACTGAACACCAGGGTTGTGGTTTTTTTTTTTAAAAAGACTTTTGTGGAACACGTGCTGGCTGCGTGCATATTGCACTGAGAATAAATGGGTTTTGCCACTCAGCTGCTCTGGCTTTCACTGTTGCTTGGGATCCTTGCCCAAAAAACTTGAGATCTAAAACCTGCAGCTGCCAAACTATAATATAACAGCTTCTTAGCTGGTGTAAATCATGGAACTCTCTTCCCTTAAATGTCTTACATCAGTGGAGTTAATCTGATTTAAACCAGCTGGGGACTTGGTATGCAGCGTGCAGAAGTGCAGACTGCATAACTCTTGTCTGTGCTTGAGGCTCATAAATCCTGTTTTAATGTGGTGTGGCCAGGCCCAAGGAGCTGGAGGAAGGCTTGATGCATTGCAATGGTTCTGCAAGGGAGAAGTGATGGGAAGGTTACAAAGAGAGAGGACAAGCAGGGTTCAGGCTTAGGAGGAGCTGCCAGGATGAGGACGATGCCAGCATGAAATGGTCTTGGGACTTGCAGAGCAGTGCTGGGAGGAGGGAGGAGGACAAGGACTCAGACCTTTCTACTTTCCTTCTTAGCATGCCCATCCAGAGGTGGTGGCCTCTCATTTCCCAACTGGCTCCGATCCCTCTAATCACTTGTCATTCCAGCTGTGTCGCTTAAGAGGACCCAGCAAGCTTTTTATCACCCTCTTGACAGACACATGAAGCAGTAAAGTCTGGGCAGGTCTGCCTGGCAGGCAAGATCACAGGACAGACTCCTGGTGCCGCAGGCGAGGGGAGGAGGAGTTGGGGTGGCAGAGAGGCAGCCTGGGGAAGCTGTGGGCTCCCCGGGGAATTCTTGGCCCCCATCCTTGGCCCAAGTCAGGTAGTTTTCAGGGATAATTAGTTTAGCAACTGAGTGTCCTCAGTGGCTGGTGGTGTGAGGGAGAGACGTCAGCATCCAGCAGCTTGAGCAGAGTTTTGACAACTGCTGTTTGGTGTTTGACTCCGTTGGTTTTGCTGACCATGCTGCAGCAGGATGACCCTGTAGGAGAAGGGCAGAGGGAAAATGGGACAGGACAAGAAGCAGCTTTGTGGCCAATCTCTGCCAAGCTGGACAGAGAAGTGGAGTCCGTTAGCTCAGGGGAGTCTCTGCAACCTGGCTGGAGGTACCGTGCCTCACTGAAGTGAGGGTATTTAGCAGAACTTGACTGAAGATATTTGACAAATTGGAGGCAGCAGGGTTTCCTGGCCCGTAAGAAGAGCTGGCAGTCTTCCTGGGGAGTAGCGTCATCTCTGAGCATGGTCTCCTCCTCCCTGCCTGGCAGCCTGTGGGGGAGCAGTCGGGGTTTGTCTCTCACTGACCGGCCCAGCCTGAAGGAAGAAGCTGTGATGAAGGGTGCGAGATGAGCATGGGGTGCAAAGGGCCCGTGGGCTCTGCCGTGCATGACGTTAGCCCTCATGCAGCATGCTGCGTCTTTCAGGCACTGGCAAAGCACTAACTCATTGATCCTGGTGTGGATCTGGGTGGGCAGGGAGAGGAACACAGCTCTGCTCCCCTGGAGCTGGTGGGATGCAGCTGATCAGAGCCACGGCTGGGATGTCTGCCTGGAGAGGGAGTGCCGGCGAGGATGGGCCCCCTGCTCATGCTAACATGGCTCTGTGTCTTCATGTGGGTGGTGGAGGGAAGAGTGCGGAGCAGGATGGCCTGCGACTGTGATGTTCAGTTCCACTAAAGGGATCTCTTACAAGCATATGTATAAAATTAGGCTTGGAGGTCTCCAGGAGGGCAACTGAGCAGGATGGTTCCTCCTTGTGCCCAGCCTCTCTTCTGCTTTGATGCCTCCTGCATCCCAGAGATGACCCGTGTGCCTGCAGAAGGCTCCAAGAGCAGACAGAGAGAGCCATCAGAAGGTGTCTAGCTAACAGGCAGGGAGAGAGGCAAGTGCAGTTCGCTCATCTTCTGCCTGTTTTAAATACTTTGAAAGCATGGAACCGAGAAGGGGAAGAGAGCCAATTCCCCATCTGGTTTATTCTGGTGTTAGGAATTGGGGTAAGAAAGTGGATGTGTTGGAAAATATTTGGGAGAGAATATTTGGTGAGGAAATACTTGACGTAATTATCACTACTGAAATAGGTAGGGTGAGATACGACCAAATTATTAAGACCACTGGTTGCAGTGCTTATGAGAGGCGATGGATAAGAGAAGTAGGGGCTGGGCAGTACTCTACTGTGAAGACACACCTGGGGACTTGCTGATTGAGAACTCAGAAGCTTGGTCTGCAGATGCATTTGATAAGGTTATTCATCAAGGGCTGGTAAGGGAACTAAGCAGCAGTGGGAGAAGCGGGTAAGTTTCTGTGTGACTAAACGAAGATGAGGAGTTATGAGGAAGGAGAAAAGAGCAAGAATGATCATTATGTATTGCTGAAATTTATGGCATATCAACATGGTCTGTTGGAAAAAAACTGGAAGAGGTTCAGAGAAGAGCAGTAAGGGACAAACCAGGCTGGCTGGGACCCTCTGGCCTGGGAGAGGGCTGACTGAGGAGGTTACGGTGTGGTCCATGAAGCCATGAGCTGTGCGAGGCAGGTTTTTGTACAAGAACTGGGAGGCATCAAAGTTGGTGAGAGGTGGGTTTAAAACAGAGTGAGGTGATCTGTGGAGCTCCTTGCCACAAGATGTTGTAGAAGCTGGGCTGCCTCATGGAAGAGGAGATCATCACAAGCTGCTGCCTGATAGACACCAAACTTCAGGATCTCCCCCAGCTGCAAGCTGTGCGGGAGCACATCGGGGGGGATGCGGCTGTGTGTGGTGGGGGGAAGCACAGCCAGCTGTTACAGGTGAATAAGCAGCACCGTGTGTGGGGAGGTGGCTGCTAGCCAGGACCTGTGCCATCGGCTTCATAGTGGGTATCCAGACTTCAGCGTCTGTGATCAAATGGGAGGTCCAGTGATATCCCTGGCCTCAGACTCTGAATAGGGCAATTTCTCCAGCTCATTATCAACGGCTGTACTGATTATTAAGTGTAGACCAGATTATAATGATGTTTGTCCAAGCTGCCTGTTAATGACCAAGCCCCAGGCCACTTGGGGTTTGGTGCTGCTTGCAGCAGGCTCCAGCTGCTGGCCCTGGCTTGGTCTCCCATGAAACTGATATCAGCCTTTGCCTGCTCTGGGAGTCCCGGCCTGGAGACAGTGGCCTCTGTGAGCATCAGCTTACTCCTTTCCCACCGAGCAGAGCTGGAAGAGGGCAAAGGCCAGGGAGGAGACGTGTCAGAGCGAGCGCTGAGCTGCACTCTGCCTTCTCAGGGCATCTTGCCTGTGCTGAGGCCAGGCACCTGGAGCACTCCTGCCACTGGCTGTGGAGGTGGAGAGCCTGGGAGCCAAGGGGAACGGGTTAAGCAGAGAGGTATCAGGAAAATAGTCTGTTGCTGGAACAACACCTTGACAAGTAACTGTCTTCTGCTAGTGCGCTTCTGTGAAAGCAGGCAGGCAGTGTCCTGAAAATGTTGTCTGTTGCCTTTGTAGGTGTGCTTGCAGGAGGGTTTGCCACTGCAGCTGCAATGTTCAGATCCATAATGCGGGATTACCCGAGTTGGGGTCTGTTTGCCTGTGGGGTGCCAGGTGACTGGACATGATGTTTCCCCTCAGCAGCACCTGTGTGCAGTGGGTTGCAGTGCACTAATCCTGCATCACACGATGGACAAAGAAATGTGCATTAGAGGTCTGTAAGGTGGAGCCTGGCAAAGGGAAATGAGGAAAAATCACCTCCTCTTCTTCCTCCTGTCAGCTGCAGAGCAATTCCTGGTGCACAGTGCAGCTACCCACAAAACTCAGTGACTTACACTGTAATAAATGAGCATTTTGAGAGCACGTCACTCCTGATCCTTTCCTGTTGGCTGAGCATTGCCCCACAACACTGGGGCTACACAGAGACGCAGCAGTTTGGGAGAGTGCTAGGAGGAGAGTGCCTGTGTCCCAGATGCTCCAGGCCTGATGGTGTGTTACCGAAGTGGAGATGTTGTGAAAAGGCACAGAAAATTGGGGTCTGTGCTGAAGTTGTGGGTGGTGGCCCCAGAGCCATGTTCTCCCAAGCCACAGTTCCCACAGGGTGCTGCAGTAGCTGAAGGGTTTATTTTCTGGCAAAAATGATTCCATCTTTACAGGGATGGAGGGAGTGTTAATAGTTTCTGGTGTGCTCTCATAACCTCCCTCCCTGTTTCATGCTGTGGCCACGTGAAAAACAGCCAGATTCCTTCCACAGCCTGTCTCTGGGCTGCACGCACTCATGTCAGATCCTATGATGAGGAGAGAAGAGGCTGGCTGGAGTGATGGATTTGTGAGCAATAGGGAGAGTGGTGCCAGCCATTGTTCCTTGCTGGGGTGAGCCTGTTGTGCCGTGGGAGTTGTTTTTGTGGTGCTTTTTGGGAGCCAGCAACAGCAGACCTTTAAATAAGCCCACCCCAGGTTAAATGCCAGAGGCGGTGGCCTTGTAGGGGGAGTCTTCACCTGCCGAAAGGAGCTCTCTGGCTGCCTGCAGGACGTGCCTCTCCTGGCAGGAGTGCCCCCGGCCGCAGCCCTTCTGCAGAGATGCTGTCGGGAAGGGCTGCTGTGATGAGGGGGATGACGGGGCTGCTGCTCCACAGGTGCCCGGCAGCCCCCGGGCTCTTTGGCACAGAGGAGGCCCCATCCCTGCGGCACTGCTGCCGGTGGGGACCGGCGAGACCCACAGCCCCCGGGGGTGGTGTCACTTCCCATCATTTCCGCTGGCTGCCCCTTGCTGCGGTGCCACCATCGATTATTTTTGGATGTCCTAGATCTGTCAGGCTGGGGCAGACACGTGTGGCTGTTTCCCCGCTCCCCACAGAGCAGCGGGGTCTCTGTGCCCAGTGCTGCGGGTGGGTGCTGCCCTCCTCCCTCCCCAGCCAGCCCCGCTCCCACGTCCCCAAAGAGTGGAAGCTGCTGGGGGTCACTTGGTGTTGATGCTGGGGCTGCTTTCCCCCACGGCCTTGCTCCCTGCTCTGCCATAGCTCATTAGAGCTTAGCAGGAAGAAACAAGGACAAAATCTGCCTGCAGCCCTGCAGCCCCTTCCCCCACCATGTGCAGTTAATCGGGACGTGAGCTCATCTACCTTAATGCATTTATTTTCCTATATCTCTTTTTGGTTTCCCTTTCCATCTCACCTGCTCATTACTTCACAGCTTTCCATCCGCAGTGCTTTGTAATTTATGGCAACCTGGAATTAAACCTTATTTTGTCTGATTAAAAGGTTTCCTGCTGCTCTTCCTCCAGCTCCAAAAACTGTCTTCACACTCCTCCCCCAGCGGCACCGTATATCAAATACATAGCAAGCAGCACTTCCAGCTTTCTTCTGAAAGCTGTCGCGTGCTCAGCAATGTCTCTGCCTTGGAGTCAGGTTAAGAGCCGAGGTGTTGAGCACCATTAAATATTAGTCCCTCAGACCTTGATGGATTACGAGGAGACACTTGGATGAACAGGAGAAATTAATTTCCTGGAACAAACCACATCCATCTCCTGCTGAGTCTTCCCCATCCCTCTGGAGATGGCTGCATGGTGCAGAGCGAGGCAAGCAGAGCAATGCTGCTGTCAGTACCCGGGGCCATTGCTGCTGCACCAGACCTCTGAGCTCACCCAGGTGCCTGCCCTGCATGGGTGGTAGTGATGATCTGTCATCTGTCTCTGGCAGGTAGCCTAATTTTTTAATTAGCTGGTAGGCTGGAATTGCTGTGCAGCAGTTGCTGCTCTCCTCTGCTGGATGCCTAATTGGTGCCGCAGAAACCTGGTTAGCGGCCGGGGCACTTGGGCATGTCCCCCCTTGCCTCCTACCCTCCCCTGGCACCCTGTTTGGGGGGAGGGCAGGCTGTTTGATGGGGAGGGGGGCTGCTAGGCTGCCCCAAGGAGCAGAGAGGACCTTTGGCCACATGGCAGAGGTTAGGACTTGTGTTTAAGCAGGCAGCTGGAAGGTAAGCTGCACCTTGGCAAGCCTTGCCCCTGCAGGGGTTTGTAGGATCGTCTTCTCTTGGGAGGGTGGGCTCCAGAGCAACACCAGGTCCTGGGAAGGCGACCACAGCCCCCCCAGTTGCCAGCACACTGGCAGCAAGCTCTTGGAGCATGTTGTGCTTGTACGCATGTGTGTGTGCCCTTGCCTCGGGTGCCTTCCTCTGGGTGAGGCTCTCGGTGCTGTCGGGGTCAGCTGCGCGGGCAGTGGTGATTAATCCTGGAAGCTGAGGAGGAGACTTTATCTGTGGAAAAAAATACGGCCTGGCAGGGGGAGAGCACAGCTGGAGAGGAAGCTGCTCACAGCCCTGCTGACAGCAGGAGGGAGAGTGGCTGGGGGCAGCCGGCAGTGCAGGGGGGGCGAGCCAAACACAGGGAGCCTCCAGTGAAGGGCAGGATGGAGAACTCAGCGTGTTTGTTTAAATAAACCGTGCATATCCACGCTGGGCTTGTGGCACTGGCATTGCCACCCAGCACTGCAACTGCACTCGTGCTCTGCTCCTTGCTGCAGCCGAGGCATTCGGGCACGGCCGGCTCCTGCTGCTGGGCAGCACTCTCTGGGTTGCACAGGGACCCTCCGGAACCTGTTGCCCATCTTGCACTGACCCCCTGTCTTGGTGCTGGCCACGGGAGTGGTGTTTTTCTTGGCCACAGGTTCCTCTGAGCCAGCAAGGGCGGAAGATCCTGGTTTCGCAGCCAGCACAGGCGCCTTTGCAGAGCTGCACGTTGCTGCCGGCAGGCATGCTGCCTGCTGGAGCAAGGGCTGCTGCTGCCCTGCTCCAGGAGGTTTATTGCCTGGAGCAGTGATCTGAAAGTCACTGCTGGTCCTTCACAGCTCCTGATTTCCTTGGGATCTCACCCTGTTGTGATGAGGACAGCGAAAAAACCTTCTGGCTAAAAAAAATAATCATCAGTAGTCAGAGCCAAATTTGAAGGGATGGAGAGAGGTGGAGGGGAAGCTGTCCAGGTGTGTCCAGCTTTTCCAGACCAGCAGACCTGAGCCCTCCAGCCCTGCTGACCCCAACTCGGAGAACCTGGGCTGCCTGGCCCTCTTCCTTCTCACGGTTCAAATCAAGTGACAAAATGCACAGCCACCCTCTGGCCCTTCCCAAGATGCTGACAGCAGCCCCACAACACCCAGGGCTGCAGCCAGCAGGGGACACTCCTGTCCCTTCGCTGTGCGGTGTCACCCGTGCTGGCTGCAGCTACTGCTGTCCCTGCAGAAGGGTCTCTGAGCTGCTCTGGATCCAGCAGCTGTCTGTCCCTGCCCATCACCCTGCCCTTGCGAGGCCACTGCTCCCTGCGCTGCCTCCAGAAGGATGGAGGGAGCTCCTGCCTCCTTGCGTAGCAGGACTCGCTGCTGCTGGCTCCGCAGGGAAAGGCAAAGTGGCGTGCCTGGGTCGCACAGCACGGTTGGCAGTTCTGGTGGTGTCCTCCTTGATCCCACCTCTTCTGCTCTGCATGGGTGCAAGGTGCCAGACTCTGGCCCCAAAAGTTGCTGCTGTGATGCAGAGGAGGTGCTGGGAGGTCGGTGTGCTCCCATCTGGTATGTGTCGGAGTCTCTCCTTGTTGGCATGGTGCACCAGGGTGCTTAGGTCCTTAAAAACAGGTTTGTTGAGACAGGTGGAGGCCCTGGTGGAGAGGATGGCAGGAGCAGAGCCGAATCACCGCCAGCATGGGTGACAGGCGTGTGTCTCAGGTGTGTGTGAGATTTGGGCACAGTGCAGCCTGGCTGCTGCAGGGGCCTGTCCCCTCCTGCCATCCCACTGTTGCCTGCAACATCTCCGCTGCCAGACCAGCTGCAGGCAGGATTTTGTACTCTGAGGAGGGAGCTGAGCTTGTGCCAACATGAGCATGTCAGTGGGCTGGAGAGCTATACTACCTCCAGGAGGTTTCAATTCTTGCTGCTTCTACTCTAAAGCTGTTAAACCACTGCTCAGTTAAGAGCGATTAAGACCATGCCATTTGCTGGACAGCTTCTGCCCTTTGTGTTGTGATGGCAGGTCTCCATTTCACTGTTTATTCCTGGACATGGGTTGTTATTACTTTCACTCTTTTCCCCTCTCCATAGACTGGTGGCTGCTGGTGGTGGCATGCCTGTGCCCCAGATCTGGTGTGGTTTGTAGGGAAGAGGGTCTGGAGGCTGGGCCAGTGCCTACACCCCAGCCCTGTGCCTGCCATCTGGGCCTTGTCATGGTAGCAACCCTCATACAGAGAAAGTTGTTGGGATAAGTGTAAATGAGTTTGGCTGCAGAACAGCCTGTGCTGCCTGCAGCAGCCAGGCTGCGGGGCTGCAGGATCTTGCTCTTCAGCATTGCCTGTTAGAGCCCAGTGCACAGCTGGTGAACTACCCTGGGGTCCCCACACCCAGGGGTGCCTGGTGTCCAGGAGTTTTGTAGCTCATGTAGGAGCCTCTCAAATGCATGTCGTATGCCAGAGGCTAGTTTCGGCCATCACTGGTGACCTGTGGATGCCCCGACTGTGCATGGAGGGTGTCGGCACCATCTGTGCCACGGGGAGTGCATACTGCTGCTGTTGCTGCCTGCCTCTGCCCTGGATGCCTGCAGCACTGGGGAGGCAGCGACTCGCTGGTGGCAAAGGCACTGGAGCAGGAAAAGGCTCCTGTCAGGTTTCTAGCTGGCAGCTAGCATTCCCAGAGCAGCCAAGGGAGCTGTGTCCACAGGCTTACGTGCTTGGCAGCTTTGCCCAGGCTCCATGCAGGCTCCTGCCTTTACATCCCTCTTCTCCTGACCCTCCATCCATCATCCATCCACTTTCCTGTAGTTTTAAATCCACTGTTTAAATCTCTTGCAGGCCATCCCCTCAACTCAGGCTAGGGAAAAGTAGTCCCTGCCTACAGGCAGGCTCAAGGCTTCCCATCCATAGGCTGCTCCAAAGAGCGGCTGCGGGTCAAGAAGGGCTGGAGAGGTAGTAGCCGCTGCAGGGTTGCTCGCTGCAGAGCATCCCCAGAGCTCTGGCTGGGTTGGCCAAAGCAGCATGCCTCTTCCCCGTGACCCACCACTGCTGCTCCCGCGTGACTCTTCTAAGAAGAGTAATTTGCTCCTAAGAGTCACACTACGTGTTGGTGGGGTGGTCTAGCTCGCTGCACGCCCGCCTGCTCCCATCCCGCTCTGTCTCCGCTGTGCCATGGGGCAGGCTGTGGGGTTGGTGCCTCCTGGGAAGGGCCACCAGACTGCAACCTGCCAGGGGGGCTCCTGGGCTCTGCTCAGAGCATCCAGACAACCCGCCAGGCCCCTCAGCACACACCTGGGGTGCCTGCCCACATGCCGGCATAGCTCTGCTGGGTTCTGGCAGAGGATACTGGGCAGCAGGGCACAGGGAAGTGACCTCTGCCTGCCTGTGCCCACCTGTTGGGCTAAGGTTCTTGAGGGGGAAGGAGGGAGCGCCTGCACAAGAGGGGACTGCACTGGCATCTCTGGAGTCCTGCTCTGGGTTAACCTTAATTCTCCCTCTCTTTGGCAGCTAAGCCCCAGTGCAAGGCAGCTTAGACACTGGTGGTGGCTTTCTCTCCCAGTTTGCAGCACCACAGACCCTGCTGCAGGATTGCGCATCCTTGAAGCTGGTCTTTCTCCTCTGGACATGGCTGGAGGGAGGGTCTGAGCTGAGCCTGGAGAGCAGCCCTACTGTGGCTGCTGGCATGAGGCTGCAATAAAACATTACGAGCTTTAAATGGGACCAGCCTATGCTGTAAAGCTGTCACTGCTAATGGAGATCATCTCCGCTTTGAGTGGCATAACTCCCCTTTACAAGCCACGGCTGGAAAAGCTGGAGTTGAACAGAGCAAAGGGTCATATACAGTATGGCAAAGTTAGAAAACTCGCTTGCCGAGCAAAACACTCTCAGCCTTTTCCCACATTTCCAGCTGGACCCCTCCAAGCAGTTTGTGCCTAAGAGAGCACGTGATTCCTCCACCCCCACATGGCAGCCAGGACAAAGCACTTGGTAAAACGGTGAAAGAGCATGATGCATCATAAATATTAGAGCCTGGCCCCTTGCCAGTCACAGGCAGAGAAATCTTCTTGGCCATTAATCTATCCGTGCAAGCTGCATCTGGCAAAGTGGTGCTTAATGTCACCCATGCTCATTTTTGTCTCGGTGTTACAGTTCACGCTTGCTTTAAGAAAAGAAAAAAAGGAAAAGTACTTTGCACTCTCTGGATCTGCTTTGTTAGTGACTTTTTCCTGGAGGGCTCTGCCAGCACAGTGTGGAACCAGCACAGGGTGCTGGTGCTGGTGCTGGGGCAGGCAGGGCTGGGAACTTCCCCCAAGCTTAGCTTTCATTCTCTGCTGTGATTAATTGCAGTTAGTGCTCATCTGTAATTTTAGAGAACAATCGGATGACGTGCCTCACGGTTGATTTAATTGAAACCTGATGAGGCATCAGAAGACTGCTGTGCACCAGGGTGAGCTGTGCTGGGATCCTCCTGAGAACCCTCTCCCAGTCCTCTGCAGTGCCTCGGAGGGCTCCGGCTACCCCCTGTTTCTCTTGGGCTGAGCTTGTGCTGTAGGTCTGGTGTCTCCTTGCCCTGGAGATCTGGGTCTCCTCACCCTGATGTTTTGTGACCAGTTTGGATGTTCTCAAGTGCAGTAGCGTTAAGGATTTGGGGTTTTGCACTGCTGTGGTTTGGACCACTGGGGAGGTTTAGGGTATTTCGGATACATGTCTCATTCCCCATTGCAGAAATCTTCTGTTCTGCCTATTCATCTGCTTGAGTTGTGCTAGCGATTTCTAAGGCAGTTAGGAAGGCTGAGGGAAATTGCTTTCAGGTCAAGATCTGCTTTAGCCTGTAGTGAATTACTATGCCTGGGTTTTAAATCTTTGCAAACAGAGGATTATGGTGGTGGTAAATACTAGGTAGGCCTGGGGATTGCTGTGCTGCTGGTTGGAGGGAGTGTGGCCTTCCCCTTTAGCATATAGAGAGAGTGATGGATGTTAAAAAAATAAATTGAGATACAGCCTGGGTTGTAGCTTAGATACTATTTCTCCTTGATTTATATTTCTGCTTGGATGCTTTGCAGAGTAAGCAGTATATTTCTTGCTTAACCTCACGGGGCTTTTTCCTTCTTAAATGAGGACAGTGTGGTAGATGCAACCAATTGCCGAGAGCCCTGGATTAGTGCAGGATCTGCAAAAAATTCAGAGCTGCTGTACAGCCCAGCATCTGCTTGAAACACAAGCGACAAACTCATTTGAAGTGTCAAAGCTGCATTCCTGTGCCGGAGGATAGCTGCCCATGCCTGGCTGCACTCAGCGTCTCTGGGTCTCTAGTCTCAATGGTGGCTTTGGGGGCTGAAAACAGAGCGGTTGCCTCCTGCTCTCGGCAAACTGGGAGTAGCCAGCAGCCTGTCCCGAGCACGGCGGGGCGAGGGGGTGAGGAACCACAGTGGTGTGAAGGCTGGAGCTTGGGCAGCACTGCAGAAACACCAGCCTGACGGGAAGCCCTGCCCGTAGCCGTGGGGGGTGCAGGCAGCAGAGGGTGAGGGCAGGCTGGAGTCCTCCTCCTGCCTGCAGGGACTGGGCAGGAGGAAGGATGAGGATCTTGTTTGCTGATTGCTGTGAAAGGGGTGGTGACACGCATCTAGCCTGCAGAAAGCTATAACGGCACCTGTGCATCACGAATAGGGGCCAAAACAGGTTGACACAGTCTTTTTAATCCAATTAGTGCCAAGCGCTAAGCAACCCGGCCAGTTTGCTCTTGGCTTTTATAACACATATAAATAGCGTTGGCATTACATAACACTGTGGGGAATGGCTCCACTCTGCTCGCAGTCCCCAAGTAGAGCTGAGCTTGGCTGGGTAGAAGATGACCATGGCTTTGCCTGGGGCTGGAGGAACCCATCCAATGGTCCGATCTCTCATAGTGTTTGCGTTTGCTGCATTCCGCTTGGCCTGCTGCAATCCATACAACATCCCCAGATCCACCTGGGACAAGCAGTCTTGACAAGGCATGTCTCCTGCACCCACTCCCAAGCAACATCTCCATCAGTCAATCTTGTGTGCTGCAGAGGAGGCTGTGACAAATGCAGGCAGGGGCCTGACCCTGTTAACAAGCTCAGGCCTGGCCTTGATAGTTATGTCCTCTACCTGCTCTCAACTTTCCCACTGCAAGTGGAAGATGCTTCCATGTCTGTGCGACCCTCCTTGTCCCTGACAAGAGTACCACCAGCATTAATAAAGTTTCCCAGGCTGCCGCAGGCTGTCAGCAGTTTTGTGCAGGCAGGGGGCTGTAATCTCTGCCCTTGGGGAAGCCCATGTCAGGCCAATGGCAGCTAATGAGCTTGTGCAGGTGTTGCTGAGGGTATCACATGGCTGAATTATTGGTGTTGTCCCTCATGGGAACTGCACTGATGCTTCGAGCCAGGGATGCTGTCGGGGAGACGCTGGGAAACACTTGTGGAGTTGGTAGCTTTTCCCAGAAGTAGGTAGCAGAAGGTAAGCGTGGGGTTTTGTGTGGCTGCTCCTGCAGAAGCATTTCAAGAAAGGGAGAGGCTGGGTTGAAGCTACCTCTTACTTTTGTCAGCTGTATGGCAAACTGGTCTTCTGGAAGGAAGGAGGGACTGGATAGAACCAGGAAGTCACCACAGATAGTTTCTGAAGTATATCATGCCTAAAATGCACAGTGGTAAATGCTGTTGTGATCATTGAGGGTTGGTAGCTTTATGTGGAAGTTGCAGCTGGATTGTGTTTGCCCTGAATTGGCAGAGTCTTGCCCACAGGGCTGATCGCACCGAATCCTTGTTGGGTGCAATTCGTCAAGTTGCCATTGGTATTCACTGGTTACAATTTTGGATTATATAGCTGACTTTTCCTCTCTGTGCTTTCAGAAATAACACAGATCATCCAGGTAGACTTGGACCTGAAGTACAAGACCAACATCCGAGACCTGTTTGATGAGTTTGACAACTTCCCAGAGGGAGCAGTCATTGGGATTGCCAGGGAAATGCAGCCAGTGTACAGGTACAGCCACCTCCCCTTGGGGAGCAGGGGGTGGGCAGTTCGCAGCTGGCATGTCTTGTCTTCAACTCACGTTGGTCTTTGGAAGAAAATCTAGGGGGAAGCAGTCTCCCTGCTTTAATCCCTGCAGGGTGACTTAATCTGAAACTTGTATGTCGGTATGAACAAAGTGTCACTGTGGTTTCCCTGTTCTCAGACACCACCACAAGGCTTCCAGAGCCAAGTTCCTGGTCATCGGTGCCAGACTCCATATCTGGATTACAGCACATCTGCTAGAGGTGTGTTTTCCCAGCCATGCCCGCTGACATGCTGTGATTGCATTCTGGAACATCAGTTTGTATGTCGGGGCTCAGAGGTTTTGGCTGTGAATATTGCAGAGAGTAGGGGTTGAGTCTGGGCAACAGTGAGGTTCTGGGTCCCTGGAGTGTCAGTGCACCTTCTGCTGAAGAAATATTCTCCTGGGGAAGACTAAGTGGGCAACTCTGTTGGTGACCTGGGCTTGCAAGCATGAGGATAGCTCCATGGTCATTTGGTCTTCAGACCCTGGACTGTGGTGGCAGCTAGTGGTGGGAGCTGGGCACTGAGGGGTGGCCCAGCTCTTCCCACTCACGGTCTACTGGTGGGCTTCAAAGACACATATATTTCCAGGCTGGTGCTTAAAGAAACTGGTTTAGTTTAGCCTGCATTGATCCAAGGATGCACCTCGGGTTTTGTTTTAATCCAGGGTGAATCAGATCATCAACTCAGGATGCCTTAATGGCTTCTCAGCTGAAAAGAGTTTGAGCATCTGAGATGGCTTGGCTAGATTTGCTAATCCTAATGGAAATGTTCTTGGAGAAAGATAAAAAAGCTTAAGAGCTCCATAGGTCTTTTCCTTCCCTGCTGGAAGCCTTAGTAGCGAGTTCAACATCTGAACGTCTTAAGACATGCCCAGCAGCACTCTTGGGCAAAGGCTGAGCTGCAAAGATCTGGAGCAGCTGTTCCTGTTGCATGTGCATCTAGATGGGATGAGGGTGGAGACAGAGGGAAGTTCACCAGCAGGGTGTCAATGGTCATTAATCACCACTGATCATTTCCTAGAAGCCCAAGCCAGCTGAGAACATGTTCATGAGAGCATTTCTGGTTGCTCAAACTGCAGAAGTCACCACTGTTCCTGGGCTGGCAAAAGACACCTCTGTGCCTGTGGCAGAAGTGTCATCTCCTCTCCTGACTTGTGCTCTTGGCAGGGAGAGCTGGGACCAGAGGAACGCGGATGCTGAGGTCTCGTCTCCATAGGGTGGCACCACGCTCAAAGGATGGAGGGATGGAGGGCTCCTGTATCTGCTTTGGGTGTCCTGGCAGGTACCCAGAATGGTAAATCCAGCCCCAGTTAATCATATCCAATCATTAGAACTTAAAGCAGGATGGAGGGAGCAGTGACAGCTGAGTGCGGCTGTGGAGCTGTTTCAGACTGGCAGCCTCAGTCAGCGCTGCCCAGCAGGGCAGATCCCGTTCGTTAGTGGTGCAGCTTGTAACAGGATAAATTAAGTGTTTGTTTGCCTACAATTTGTCCATGGTAGAATTGTTCTGTGTTTCTGTCTCTGCAGGGACTGGTTTTGCATTATTTCCACGCATAGCTAGGGAGCAGGGATGGTGTTCCACTGCCTGGATGTGGTTTGTGGGACTGGGTGTGCCTGGAGGGGACCGAGTTAAGCTTTGGGGTGCTCTGCTAGAGGGAGAGATCTCCAGCACAGCAGGGGACAAGGCATGGGACCGCGGGGCTGAGCACTGCATATCTGACCTGAGCCAAAGCCGTGCTCTCCCCCCTCCTGCTGCCCGCAGTGGGGACAAACAAGCCAAGCAATAACAGCCCTCACAGGCTGCATTTTTGGGCTGAACTTTCTGTTGTTGCAGTTTTGACGTTCTGGGTCACTTTGGGCTATGTTGTGCTTTTCTTCTTGTGCTGTTTTGATCTTCATGTGAAAACAAGTTCCTGATCCTTCTTGTCGCCAGATCACCCGGCGCGGGGCGAGCTGTGCAAACGCCAGCCTGCTCTCCCACCGAGCCCTCTGCCCCACGGGGCTCACACCTCACTGCTAAAAGGGTTTCCAGACAAAAACACGAGCTGACAAAGCATGAGCATCTTTGTAAAAAAATAATCTTTGCTATTTTTATACTTTTAGCAACAGAAAAACACGTTGTAGGTGTGAAATAAGAGGTGCCAGCTCCAGCCGTGTGATTTGCCACATGTGCAGGCTTGAAGCATCAGTTGGGAAAGTGGTTGTGGGGGTGAAGGAGTGTTACAGGGCAATGGTGGGGTCTCTCCATTGCCACTCATGTTTTTCTCCCCACTTCACGCAGCTCTCTGCAGCATCAACTGTGCCCCAGCATTGGACAAAATGTCAGAGGGCTTGGGGCAAGTCAGCAGAGCTTTCCTAAGCTTGCTCACAGAGCTGTGGACTGGCACCCTTGGGGCAGGGTAAGCCAGTGGCTGGCAAAGCCTGGGTGCTACCTTCCCCTCTCTGTAGCAGTGGGGAAGATGGATGGACATCAATCCACTTGGCTGTGTTGGATCCTTCTTACCTGCGTGGCCCGTCAGAGGAGATAAATGGGTGCAGACCAGTGTATTTTGCAGACAATGCACTATTTTCTGGGAGGTAGTGCTGTTCCTGCCAGCTGCCTGTTGGCTGTCTGGCTGTAGGCTGCACTTTCCAGGCACAGGCTGCGGCTGCAGGAGGCTCAGGCTGCTGCGCTGGTGCACTGAGCAGTGCTGGGCACAGACACTTGCGGGAAACGGAGGAGCAAGGGAACAGCAAATAGGAAATGTCCCAGAGCCTGCTTGCACATCCTGAAGGTAGGGGGAAACCTCCAGACAGCAAAACAGGATGGCACAGGAGCATTTCCACTCGTTTGACTCATGCTGAAACAATGCCCTGGCTGCTGTTTGTCTTGGACAAACACATTTCTCTGAGCAACAGGATCTCCTGGCCCTCCTGCAAGGCAAATGCTGGGGTTTAACTATTACACAGCCTGGGGCTGGCCTGTCCTTTGGGGTCACTTGTAGTGGCCTGTGGAGAGCGGTATCTCCTGCTGAAGCTGCATGTGGGTCACGCTGCAGATCCACCTCCCCGCAGTGCCACACAGGGCAGTGTCTGGCAGGGGGTCCTGGGTGCAGAGGGGGAGGCTGCAGGAGCCCATGTGAGGTGCACGTGTCAGTTTGAGGTCCGAAGCTGTTGGCATAGGGTTTACTTCTCTCCAGCCACAGTGGGGGAAGCGGCACTCTGTCCTCAGGTCAGGAGTGTTGTCCTTCCTGCAGCTTTTGGGTCCAACGTGTGACATGGGGTATGGTCAACATCTCTGTGGATGGGGTCGCAAGCAGAGCTTCATCCCACAAGAGGCTGCCCCCACTGCCAGCGTTGCTGGGGACACTGGTACTATGCACTAGACTTGTGGGCTTGCCATGGCAGCACTGGATGCCTCCTGCCAGGTTGACGTTTGTGTGCTGGCCTGCAGGCAGAGCCTCTTCCCAGCACTGACGTATGCCTGCTCATGTGTCTGCCTGCACAGGATCCACACCATGGCAGGACCGGGAGCTCCTGCTTCAGCAAGAATTATTTTGATGGAAAGATTAAAATCTGCATCTGAAGTTTGCCTGGTCCCCGACCATGCAAGGAAGTGCTTCTGCAGAGTCATAACCTTAATTAAAAATCCTGTTGTCCCCTGCAGCATTTCAGCTACTCAGGTGTGCTGGCAGTGTCTTGTTCCCCAGGCTACAGAGGGCAAGCCATGATGCTCTGTATAAATATTTATGTTGCACTGGGCCTTCCATGCCAGACCCTGGCCAAATTGAGAAGTCCAGGCCTTCCTGTGCTCTTTCTTAGCCCTGCTAAGAAACATGCAGGCGAGCGTTGCAGATGCAGCCTAAAAGCCGGTTACCAGGCAAGCAGGGGGGTCTCTATTCTCAGGGTGAGTGCAAGGTGCGTGCCTGGCCTGGCAAGCAGCTTGGCCGTAGTCCTGGCTGCCATGGGGCTGAGTGATGGCCGAGTGAAGCACAGCTTGCTGGGGCTGACCCCTGACCAGCATGCTGTGCTGTGTTCCCCGCTGCCATCCCCACGGCCATCCCTGCCTCTTTGCTTCCTACATGGTGCCAGTGCTGTTACTGGCAGTGTCACGTGGCGGTGGGCTCTGCATGCCCACCAGTGCCAGCACTGCCTGTGGCCCTCAGTGCTGCCCCGCGTTGCTTGCCTTGGAGGTCTCATTGGAGAGGAATGGTCTGCTGGCAACAGGGAGAACTTAACCCAGAGGTCCTCAGATGGGTGCTTTTACCCTCTTGCTCCAGCTGGGACCAAGGTACGTGCTGTGATGGTGGACCTCAGGTGAGGTCCCAGACCTTCTCTGGTCCAAGGGTGCCTGTAGCTGGGGCTGGAAGGGTGGCTGCTTCCTCTGTTCCTGCCACTGGGTGAGATGTTAACTGCTGTCCCCCATGACAAGAAGCTAATGACGCTGGAGGCGTCTTGGGAATCCACAGTGCTGGAAATGCTAACAGTTTGTCCTGCAGGAAAGGATCTACATCAAAGGGACAGCTACAGACTACAAAGGACTGATAACTGAGTCCTTGTATGGCTGCGAGGCCATTTGCCTTTGCTTCTGCCTAAAACCTAGGGAGAGCTTGAACAGGACATTATTTTGTGGAAAGGAAAGGCTTTGCTTCTGCTTGTGATTGTGTGGGAGCTGCTCTAGGTGTGCTGTGTGCTCTGTCACACAGGTTTTGTTTGTTTGAGAGCTGGTAAAATAACCCTGAGAAGTCCATTAATGAGTGGAAGCAAGCCTGTGCAACCACTGGACCTGGAGGCACAGCACTTGCAGCGCTCGATGTTTGCTGGGAGCTCAGCAGCAGCAGCGCTAAGTCATTTTGTCAGATGTTTGGAAGAGGAATGGAGTTACCGTGGGCTGTGAGCAGGCTAATGCTAAATCCACAGCCAGGCTGGGCTGTCCGCGCATCTGGGCTGAGACGGTACATCCTGTACCTTCTCTTGGGATTTAAAAAAATCACAAAGTACTGCTGACAGCTGCAAGCAAGGAGGAGCAGCTGGATTCCCTGGGTATCAGCCGAGGCAGTGATGGTGGTTGTAAGATATAGCAGTGCAGGTGGGCTGTTGCCTGGGATGGAGCTTTCTGGAGTTGGAGATAGCCATCTCCAGCAGGCAGGTCCTCCTGCCTGAGTTTGCCTGGTTTTGTGGGCTCCTCATGCAGGCAGGTTGCCCTGATTTGGAGACTTTGCTCTTTTCCAAGTGCTTTTGCCCTGGGGGAGCAGGGAGCTGCCTGCCACAACTGGCTTTGTGTTTCCCAAGCCCCTCAGTCAGCAAAGGCAGGAGAATTTGCCCTGCCTGTGCCCTGCCAGGCATGGTGATGCCAATGCTGCTTGCCCACAGTCCTGCAAGCTGGACCCTGCGCACTTTGGATTTAAAGCATTTTGAGCCTTTGACTTGATTTGTAGCAAGTGCTGCTACTTGATGCACGGTGGGAACGGTTCTAGCAATTCTTCAGCAATGGCTGCCAAGAAGCAGCCAAAATTACAATTCAAGCAGAACCTGCAAGGAACTGGCAGCAGAACTGATTTCAGGAATTCAGCATTTCTTTCACTAAAAAAAAATAATTATCCAAGAAGGTAAAGGGTTTTGTTGTTCACATCTGTGCACATCATTAATATGTAGGACCCTTTGCACTTATTCCCATTACCAAGCAAACTTGAAATGTCATTTAAAAACAATTAATAAATTGGACAAGATCTGACAACCACAACTGTGCATTGATTACCATGAACACTATTAATAATATTAATACTATTAACAGTCCATTTTGAGATATTAGGCGTTACAGGTGTGATGGGTTGACCATGGCTGGACGCCAGGTGCCCACCAAAGCCATTCTATCACTCCCTCCTCCTTTGCTGGACAGGGGAGAGAAAATATAACAAAGGGCTTGTGGGTTGAGATGTA
>JANZLQ010000089.1:28107400-28140373 GCA_026212715.1 Elanus axillaris
AGCCACAGAAACCTAATGCAACAGGCATGATTTTTTCCAACAACCAAAACATTTGTGTGTGTTTGGGTAAGGCAGTCAGGACTCTCCAAGCGTTGCCTCCAAGGACTTTGCTGTCCTGCAGAGAGCACATGTGGGTGGTGGTCCTCATTTGCAAGGGCTGCCTGAAAGGTTTGCTGTGATTTTGCTATGGGTAGTTTTTTGTTGGCCATAGCACACAAGTCCAGGGTGTGTCAGGTGAGCATGTATCAGTTACCATACCTGCCCTTGTCTTCAACTCCTGAAGTTCTCAATTTCAGCTCCTGAACATCTCAGTTTCAGTGTCTAGAGGTAGGTGTTACACTGGTGGCATCTTGGCGTTGCTGGAGTACCTGGCTGCACTGGTAGGACATCAGCCCCTGCATGCTAAACATCGTGAGCAGGTGTTTAGATCCAGCTGGGTATTTGCACAACTGCTATCATCTTCAGTGGTTACTTTTGTCTTGGGAGAGTGTGAACTGAAGAAAGAGCAGGTCCATGCTGGGCAATGTCGCTTTTTGGGGGGTCACAGCTTGGTTTGGAGCTGCTAAGAAACATGCTGTTCATGGGCAGTGGCAAGGCTCAAGCTGGCCTGTGTGGCACAGGTATTCCTGACTCCTTGCACCCCAGTGGAGGTTTTGCAGTGTGGTGGTAAGGAGGGGAGTCTGGGCTGTAGATGCTAGTAGAGGTCTCAAACCAACCCAGCTTGGCTCTTGAGTCTGCTCTAGAAAGCAGCTGCTGGGGCTGAGCATCCGGAGGTGGGCCAGGAGGAGTGGATGGGGCCACTCTGGCAGCCGGAGGGCAGCTGGTGCTGCTCGGCCAAGGGCTTCCTCACCAGCACTTGGTGGAGAAGGAGCTTCCAAGAGCTGAAGACCTTTGATGGAGCAACAAACAAACAAACAGCAGGAAATTGAGAGGTTTTGCTGCATAGCTGGGATGCTTTGTGGAGTGATGCGGAGCTGGGGCCTCACAAGGAAGCCCCCTGCAATCCTCTGTAGGGGTTCCCGCAGTGCCCTCCCTCTGAAGCTCAGTGGCAATTCCCTACGTGCCAGGACTCCCCTGTGGCAGCACAGCACCCCACGGCCAGGGCTCCCGAACAGGGATGAAGGGATGGAAGCCTTTTATTTCTCCTCCCCACAGCAGCAGGTGAGCATCTGTGGAGGGAGAGCATTTCCCCTGTTGCTGAGAGCCCCATTGGCAGGCAAGGGTGGCCTGGGGCAGGCTGCCTGTGCCTCCAAGGCAGGCAGGAGAGCACTGCCAGAGCAGAGTCCATTCACAGTGGTTAACAGAAATCTGCCATTTTGGCAATAATTAGGCACTCGGTGTTTTAGAGTACCCCGCGAACGGGCTGCCCCCCTGTCCTTCCCCATCGCTGAATGAGCAGATGGTCTGATGCAAACAGCTGATTGCTCCGCACTGCCACTAGTGCCATGGGTGTTTGATCTGTGGAAGGAAGGAAACTGATGTGACCCGGACAGGGATTTATGGTCTCACCTCTATTCGGAGGGTGATTTTAGCACTGGCATGGGGTGCAAAAATTTTAGATGGTGAGGGGGACTGGCCTTGAAAATCCATCTCCAAAGAAAAGGTTTTGCTTGCAAGCCATGTTTGCAAGTTGCTACTAATCATCTATTTAAGTGTGCCCAGTTTTGGACTGCTAAGTCCATGCAGGAATGTAATCATTAAGAATCAATTTGCTGCTCCAAATACAGGCCTTTTAAAAGTTTGGCATGCAGACTGTGCTGTAGTAGAGACCATCACTGTACAGACATAATTTGTGCATTACGTGAGAAGTTTATTAAGGAATTACTGATGTCTTCATTGAAGAGCTCAGTCCATCTGTTTGTCAGCATTTTCCACAGGAGGGCTGGAGGTCTTGCCAGTACTGGACCCTTGCCCTGAACCCTTCAGAGGAGGGTAAGGTGGTCCCAGAGTGCACACCAACAGATCCTGCCCTTTGTCCTGGGCTGGTAATGGGGGTTGCTTTGCCCCAGGGTGACATTTTCCCCTGCAGAGCAGGGTTACCACTGTGTTGGTGATGCCATTGCACATTGCTGGGTGCGTGGTGCTCCCGTGAAGCACGAAGCCGGGATTTCCTGGGTTACACAAACTGCTCAAGCCTCAGCTAAGGCGCTCTGGACCAGGCTGGTACTGAACCTGCCACTCTGGCTCCTTAAGGGGTTTAGCGTTTGCACATGGAAAGTAAGCAATTAGCAACAAGGGCCACTTTGTTGCAAAGCCTTGGTCTGCAGCAGGGCTGAGCATTCTGGCCGAGGTCTGGCAGCACCGAACCGGGAAGGGTGAGCATGGGTTGGATGCTGCTCTGGGTGCAGCTCTGGGGCGGATGCCTCCCTCTGGCTGCAGCAGAAACTTGGAAGGGCCTGTCTTCACTGTAGCAATGCCTTCTGGGGTGGCGGGGAGCTGGGGAGAGGGGAGATGGCCTTTTGCTGAGGGTTAATTTCGGTCAAACAGAGCAATGGTAAGGGGTTGGCAGCTGCCTGCCAAAGTGAGGTTTAGCCAAGAGGAGGAGAAGGGTGCAGGGAGTTTTCTTGGCTGTGCCCTTACTTCTTGCTGTAGATTAGAAGGGAGAGCCACCATCATCCCCTGGACGGATGATGCTGTCGTCCCCATGCCATCACTCTTCCCTCCCCGCTGCACACATCCTCTCCTCTGGGCTGGACAGAAGCCGCTGTCAGGGGGTCCTCCAGACTGCTGTGGGAGCCAGGTCGCTTTTAAGCCTGGTACCTGTTGTCCCCAGAAGCCTTTACAATTATTTACTCCCTCTGTTTGCTCTCTCCTCCTGCATTTCAAACACATCCCCCTCTCCTCCCATCAGGATGCTGCCTACGTCCCATTGGGGCTCCCATCCTGTCCACCTCCTCAGCTGACTGGCTGGGACCCCACAGGTACTGGGCACCGGGCAGATGGGCAGCTCGGCCAGGGATTGCTCAGTGGGACCGCAGCCACGTGCCATATCCTCCTGCCCATCCTGGGGGAGCACTGGCAGTGGCACGGAGCAGAGGAGCGTGGTGCGCTCACACCTCATTGCTTATTGCACAGGAACAGTGGCGTTTGCCAGCAGCTGCAGCTGGGGATAATGCTGCCAGCCATCTGTTTTCTGGCTCAGGAGCCAAAAAGTGTATTTAGAGGTAGCAAGAGCATGCACTTGTTGTTTTAGTTGGTGTTTGGGCTGGCAGGGCTGCTGTCAGAGTGGTGCAGAGAGGGATGGCCAGCAGCCCATGCCTCCCTTCTGCACCAGGAGCCCTATGCCTGGCTGGATGGGACTCGGGGTCCCCCAGCCCCTGACCCCCACGAGAGGCTTGGTGACAAGTGTGTTCTCAAGCTGCTGGCCCGCTGCTGCTGCCCGGCCTGCCTCCCCAGGCAGCTGGCCCAAACTGCCAGCTGGCAAGGGGTGGGAGCACACCAGTGAGCTCCAGCAAGGATTTTACTGGTCCACGGATGCTTACTGCATCCAGAATCTTGCAGACCCCTTGTTTTTGTGGGTTTATCCTGTGGCTGTTGGCTTTGCTTCCCCCTTTGGTGAGGGAGAGGCTGTGCAGCCTTCCTCCCTAGGTACTGCACTGCTCAGTTCATGCAGTGCACATGCACGGTGCACAGTGGCGTTGGGAGAGCCCGCAGCCTTTCAGGAGCATCTTCTGACCACAGCCACCCTGGGGCTGGCCCAGCATCTGGTTTCACTTCATGTCTTTTTGACCTGTCTCCTCAGTTCTGCAGCTGCATGGGGGGGGATCCTGCAGGCTGTCTGCATTTCTGGAGGTGTGACTGCATGGTGAGGATCCACATCCTCATCAGCAAGGCCAGCAGCAGCTGTGCAGCTGGCATAGCAGGGTTGCAGCCTCTCGAACATCTCAGGTGGGTACAGGCCCACAAGCCCAGTCTGTTGCCTGTGGGGCCAGTGCTTTGGGCTTGCTGTTGGTCACCCAGCTGGCAGTAACTCCTTCACCCTGCCTTTTCTGCCAGCAAGGGCGCCCTGCTGCTTTACCAATGGTTTCCAACTCATCCCATGAGGTTGTCTCACAAGCCAGAGCTGAAGTAAACGAGTGGAAGTTCATGGGTTTGGACAAAGTCTTCATCCCACCCAGCATTTGCCCTTTGCTGTACATGAAAGCAAGGGAAGGACCTGCGAAGTACAGCTGGGAGGTGGAGTGGTCCCTTCTCCCCCCGCAGCTATCCCCAGCGAGGCATTTTAGAGGGTGCGATGGCAGCTCTGCAAGCTGGGGCTCGTGACCGCCAGCCAGCCTGCGAGGCAGGGGAGGTGCGGTCGGAGCGCCCTGTGCTGGGCCAGCAAGGGAAGTCCTGGTGGAAGTGGGGTTTTTTATCTGGGCTGCCTGGGCCCAGCGTTTGAATGCTTGGAAATGCTCTTCTCCAGATGTTTCCTAGCACACGACAGCTCTGTTTATAAACAGCTCCTCAAAGCAAAGCCCATCAGGGCTGCAGGCGGGTGCTCACAGCAGCGGCCCCGCATGGCTCCCCGCACCTTGCTTACAGGGTCGGGGGCCCAGGGTCACCTCTTTCCCCTCCTGTCTAGAGGGGCCAGGACAGTTAACAAAAGCCCGAAATGCCTCCTCTTCCTTTCTCCTCCCCTCCTCTCAGCCAGCAGCTTCCTGCCCCATTGCATCCCGGCAGTGGCCAGCATCTCCGGGCTGCCTTCCTGCCCTGGCTTTCACTGCTGGGGGGGCGGGGAGGAGGGCACCCCGGAGCTGAGGCTGGTGGCATGCTGCCCTGCCTCAACTGCCTGTTCCAAGGGAGCTTCTGGCTGCTCCAGGGTCTTGGGGCTGGGAGAAGTTTCCATTGCATCCAGTTGGGGTTCGGTTCCCTAATGGTTGTCTTGGCGGGGGGGCACACCCCCAGCACCCCCTCCGTGCATCCTGGCAGCACACTCATCAAGCCCCTGGGATTCTTCCCCCATGTATTGCCAAAATTTGAGGTGGATGCCAAGGGGTGATGTCAGGGAGGACAGAGCAGTGTGTGGCCCAGGCTGGGTTTGGCTGGTGGCTGTGCTTCCCCAGCCCCATCTCCTCCAAAGAAAATGATGCTTTCGTACCCGCCACTCCTTCCACTTCCAGGCTGGGTGGAGGTGCCTTTCAAGCACGCTATTCTCTGTCCTGGCCCCTGCAGAAGGACAGCACCAAAACCCTCCATTAGAAGGACAAAAGCCAAGCAAAATCCAGGCTAAACAGATGCTGCCAGCAGCCCTGCCAGAATACCTTTCCCTTGGTTGGCCCGAGCCCAGCACCAGGAAGGCTGTGGTGCGGTGCTGTGAGCAGTTCCCGAGCCATCGGTGCTGCGGAGCCACCCGCAGCTCGTTGTGTCCTGGATCTCGCCCCAGCATCGCTCCCCGGGGACAGCCCTGTCGTCCCACCCCCCGGACCTGCGCCCCTGCAGTCCCCACGCACGGCCCGGGGAGGATGGCCCCGTCACGCCAGCGCCGGGAGGAAGGGCTGAACAATTGCTGCTTTGCCGGTCTGTCTCCTCTCCTCGCAGAAAAAGGCACGTTGCTCCCTTCTCGTTATCAGCCATCGCCGAGTAATCCGCTGGGGAATGGCGTTGCTGAAAAATTGAGTCATTTGATACAGATCTGCTTTCGCCCCACTGCGGCCTGGTGATGCCAAGGGCTTGGGCACTTGCATATTTTCCTGTTTTAGCTGCTTGCAGGGGCTGTAATCTCATCCCCAAGCTTGGGCAGCGTGTTTCTGGAGGTAAAAACATGAAAGGAGTCAGCATCGCTGCTGTGGAGCTGGAAGTTGCCTCCCTCCACGGCACTGCTCCCCCTCTCCCTCCTGCCAGCTTCCAGCATAATTTTTTGGGCATGGGAGTGGCTTTCCTGGCACTGCTAGGGAGAAGCAGAGAGAGCAGGAATGCAGAGGTGGGCTCGAGTCAGTCTCTGCTCAGACCCCTGGGCCCGAGCCCCTCAGGAGACATGGCTGGGTCTTGTCATTGCAGGTTGAGTTTCCCTCTAATGCTGCGTGTGGAGAGCACTTTGCCTGCCATTTCTCACGAGCATCCGCAAGTCATCTTTGTGGTGGCCTGGTGCCCATCCCCAAGACATAGCTGCTCTTTGCGGAGGCAGAGCCCTCTCATCCCTTCCCTGCCCTTTAGACCAAGCGAGCCCTGCTGCCTGCCAACTCCGATGAGACAGCCAGTCCTCCACTCCCCTTCCCCAGGAGGCGTGGAGATGGCTCAAAACCTGAGCCCTCCTTCCATGGAAAACTGGCACTGCGAAAAACCCTTTCTGTCCTGAATCAGGCAAAAGGGAGTGGTGTAAAGACCCTTAATGAAATGAGAAATATCAGAGGCTTGAATCTAAAGCATCTAAATGGAAAGTTGTAAGGAAGCGTTCCTGTGTGATGGTTGTGGTTCTCCAGATCAGGAAATAAAAAAGGTGCTTAACGTTGACATCATTAATAGGTCCGCATTTTCTGCTGATAATTCTGCTGGTGGCTGTTGAATCCTGGCTCTCACCTTGGCTAGTCTTGCAGTGCTGTGCTGGGGATCCAGGGGACAGGCCAGAAGGATGGATGTAATAGTCTGATCTCTGTGCAAGCTTTAGGATTCCCTGAACAAGTGCCTGTTGAAGCTGAACACAACTTCTTACAATAAAATATCAATTTAAACGTTTGCAGTGTGGGAGTACCCACCATGACTCTGGACCTGTCCCAGAGATTAATGTCTCTGCATCTTCTTACATGTGAATTAGCCCAGCTTCAGCTTCCAAGTGTGGGACCACTTTAAACCTTTGGGTGTTAAACCCACACCATCTACCAACAAATTCTTGTTTCTTGGAGATGCAAAGAGACTTTGGTCAGTGTCTGACAAATTCAGAGAGGAATCAGTGGCAGGCTTGGCTTATTTTTTTAACAGTGTTTCTCCTCAACACCTTCACAGTGAGATGCAAAAAGAAAAGCACTGTAGCTTTACCTTAAGTGTTAGGGCCAGAAGGAGAGCACAGTGCTGGTACCCCTGGGCTGTCAGGCGATGGAGTGGGGACTGCGGGTCTCTCCTGCCCTCCTCTGAACCACAAGCTTGGCCAGCTCTCAGCTGCCTGGCTTTTCAGCAGAGGGTGCTGCTTGGGGGTGGAAGACTTTCAGTCTGAATGGGAGCAGTTTTCTGGGACAGATTCAACCCCAGCTTCTTGGGTAATAACATGAGATGAATTCAATTCCTGCAGGTGGGAGCGACCAGTGCATGTATGGTGGGTTGTGCTCACTGCCCCAGGGCTGAGGAAGGAGCCAAAGACATTTTGGGGCTGCTTGTTTAGGTAGTCTACATTTTTCCCATTTAAATCACCCTCTGGAGTTAGTTTTGTGTATTGCTAGACTTGCACTGCTCTCTTCTCCTTGGCAGCTGGAAATTAGCTGGTAAAGATTGCGTCTGCCAGAGTTGCTACAGCTGAGCCTTCCTAGGCTGCAAATGCTGAAGGCAGTGCTTGTTTAGCTAATGAGATGTTGCCATTGGATTTCTTTCTTTATTTTTATTTTGAAGAAATATTTCTGTCACTCAGATTTATTTCAAGCCTTCTTTTTGCACAGCCTCAAACTGGGGCCCATCCTTGATCCAGAGCTTCCCCATAATCAAGTAATAATAATAATGATGCTACAAGCTGTGCTGCTGAGATCGTGTTAACTGCAGGACATTTTCCTGATGTGTGCCAGCTGTACGGGCACTTCTGGTGGTTTACCCTAGGCACTGGGGATGTGGTTTTGTCTCCCCACACAGCCATGTGAGCAGTCACAGGATCCTGTGTCCAGTTGGATCACCAGAGCGATGGCTGGTAGAAACAAAAGGGGCTCTAGGAGAGAGCAAGAAGGGTGGTTTGAGGTCTGGCCAATATCCTCTGCAGGGGGATGGAGAGAGACGCAGCCCAAGAAGCTGCCCTGGGAGGCTGGGTGCCTCCAGCCAGCAGAAGACAAGCACTGCGAGATCCTTTGGGTAGGTGGTAGATCCTGTGCCGTGATCCAGACCTGCCCAGACTTGAGGTGGCTGCTCTTCAGGCTGCGCTCCCTGACTCCCCTGTTCCTGTTTTTCCTCTCTTTGCAGGCACACGTTCTGGCAGTATCGCCGTGAGAACCCCCAAACCAAAGTGGGAGACCCCCCTCCTGATGGGCTGCCTGGCTTCAACAGTGGCGTCCTGCTCCTGAACCTGGAAGCCATGAGGCAGTCCAAGCTCTACAACCAGCTGCTGGAGCCCACCATGGTGCAGAAGCTAACAGAGAAGTACCACTTCAAGGGCCACCTCGGGGACCAGGATTTCTTCACCATGGTGGGGATGGAGCACCCAGAGCTCTTCCATGTGCTTGACTGCACGTGGAACCGGCAGCTTTGCACGTGGTGGAGGGACCATGGATACAGCGACGTGTTCGACCAGTACTTCCAGTGCGAGGGTGAGGTCAAAATTTACCACGGGAACTGCAACACCCCCATCCCTGAAGACTAGGGCACCCGCCACCCCCGGGAGCAGCTCTGACCGCAGCAAGCCTTGCAAAGCCATAGTGGCTGCCCCATCAGTCCTGAGGGTGGCCAGCCCTGATCCTTTGCATCCCAGGGGAATCCCTAGGGATCCCAAGAACGTTCAGTATCCCACTGCCTTTGGCCTCACCCCTCCAGGAGGAAGTGCAGTCCGGTAGTTGGAGCAGGACATCCACAGTCACCATGTCTGGGCTCAGCTCCTGGCTCTGCTTGGGGCAAGTCCCTGGGACCTGTCTGTGCCACAGCCACTGGGACATGGGCACAACCAAGGGGCCATCAGGTGACCGCCGCTCTTGCAGGTGGCAGGGTGCTGCTCCCTGGGTGCTGTGCAGCCTTGCCTTGTCTAAAGATAGGTAGGAGTCCACAGCCGGGCAGTTGGGTTTCATTTTGGCATTCCTTGGTGGCCCATTTCTGCATCTCATGCAGAGCATCTGTCTGGTCCCTCTGGAGAGCAGACACCGTCCTCAGGTCATCTTCCTTTTGAAGCATTCCAGAAAGGTGAGAGGGTTTTAAAGACTGAAAAGCTGCTTTAAACTGGGTTACTTACAAACAAAAATTGAATGCTAGATGAGCTTTAAAGCCTTCTGTTGGTTCTTCTTAGCAATAAAAGTTTTACTGCCCTATCTTGTCTTAGAAGTGTTCGGTGAGTGTGTACCAATAGGTTCATTTCTAGCTTTGCCTTTAACCTTTTGTACGAGAATAAAGCTGCAGATGTAAAACACGCTTGGCTGTTTTTCTGTGGCACAACTGAAGTCCGGTGCAATAGGAGGTTTTGTGCTTTTCTTATCATGATTAAAAAATAGTTGATGTATATCCATTGGACAGTTGAATGTGGTGCCCCACCTAGCTTATCACTGTGATTATCCCACGTCTGTCCCGAGCGAGTGATGCAAATAAACAGGCCAGTGCACAAACTGGATTTTAAAAAAAGGTGATCATCACCATAGCTGGGCTTGGTTTGGAAGGAGCTGGGAACTGCCTGTGCTGTGAATGAGCGGCCTTCAAGCATGAGAACTCTGCTCCCTAAATAAATCCTATCTCATCTGGCCTGGCTGGCAGGTGCAAGCTCCTGTGCAGGTCTCTGTCAGAGGAGGTGCACAAGCGCATTAACCCACTTTCAGCCCTGCTTTTTTTACACCAAGCCAGTGCGTGCCTGTGTGTGCATCTGTGTGACGTGCACGTGCAAGAGAGAGGGAGGGGGCCCTAATTATGACTTAACCTAATACCAGCACATGCAGCGTGTGGCAGGAGTTTCCTGGGCTCCTTGCCCTGTGCCCATGAATGATAACGTTGATCGTTAATGAGGGAGAGGCTCTCCTCCCTCTAACTAATGCAAGGGGAACGGCAGGCTGCGATGCAGGCTGCAGCCCTAACCCTGCCCTCTTTAATTTGCTGAACCAATCCATTTCCAAATAGCACAAAAGCTCGACTTTGAGTATTTTCACATCCCCAGGGAAGGAACAGCGAAGAGGTGCTTATAGGTGAGTGAAAGAAGCAGTAGCCTGCTGTATTAGACTCACATTTTCACTCAAAACCAAAGTGATGAGGCCTGGCTGTGCAAGGCAAGGCAATGAGCCAGGGTGCTGGAGGCTGCAGCGGGGCAGGATTCGGGGCGGGCGATGCACCATGATGATGCACCCTGAAGGATGGGGAGGGTCTGCAGCAGCTCGGACAGCCAGAGCTACTGCCGTCACCAGGAGGCACATACCCTCCGAGGGACTCCAGAGGGGGCTTTGCTCCGTTGGTGCCCGCTCTCATTTACCTGTGAGCTGGGTGGGGATGTGCCTGTGTTGCGTGGCCGGGAGCAGCCCCAGGAGCCACGCACCTTGCCCTGCCCTGGCATTGCCACTCTGCTTTCCAGGGCTTGCTGGGCAAAACAGAGAGAGGGCAGGGCTTCCTGATGCAGTGTCACGGTCCCATGGTTGGCATCAGCACTTTGTCACCACTCTGGCATGTCCCAAGCCCCTGCGATTGCCCGGAGTAGCTCCTGGGGCTGCCCCATGTGCACAGCCCCTGCCATGCCCAGGATGCTGCTGTGAGGACTCAGCCCTGCGCTCACCGGTCAGGGTACACCGGTGGCACCAGTGACACACGGGGCCTTGCGTGCTGGGGCAGGACCTTGCCATTGGTTTGGAAATGGCTGTGCTGGAAATACAGGCCGGGTGGCTCGTGCCGGCCCTGGGGGCTGATGTCACCTGCCCTGGGGAGTGGTGGGGTGATGAGCAAACGTGGCATTTTCCTGCAGCTGAGCAGCTCTGGGGTGGCTCTGGGTGTCAGCGCTGGCCCAAAAGCACCACGATGGTTTTGGGAGGGCATTGCCACAGGGTGACAGTGAGGCTGCTGGCTTTGGGAGCCAGGGCTGCATGGGCCTGGGTGCTCCCCTGCACTGCAGCCACCCCTGGAGCTGGGCCAGGCACTGGGCACCCTCCACCTGCAGCCGGGGGCTGTTCTCTGCAGGGTTGGGACCACCTTTCCCTCTCTGTGGGGTCCTGGGGGCTGTGAAGGGGGGTACACCTTCATGTGGCCACTGTGGCCCCAGGCTGAAAGCTTTTGCCTAAGTATTTTCCAAAAAAAAAAATCCTTTTTTTCTTTTTTGTTTTTTCAAAATGGCAGTTCACTGAGAAACTCTGCATTTTTTCAGCTGGGAAAAATGTAGTAAGCAAAACATTTAATTCGGCTTGAGGTGGTTTTCCCCAGGCACCACAGACGGGCCGGTGGCGCAGCTCCCCGCAAAGCAGTGATTGCCCCATCCCGACCCACGCTGTCCCTGGGGTCATGACTAAGCACCGCAGGCAGCACAGACCCGCACGGTGCTATATATAGATCCTACACGCAGCCAGGGCCATGCTGCCTGTGTAATTATCTCCCCTTCATGCCCTGCTGATTGCAGGCACTAACGAGCTCAGCTGCAGAAGCTGCTGTGGCAGCCTGGGGCTGGCTCAGCCTTTTTGAAGGGTGCTGCTGCTGGGTATGCTTTGGGGCAGAAGCAGAGCTTGCTGTGCCTGGCTGGGGTGGCAGCATCCCTGCGGGCACTGCCTGCCCCGGGAGCCTTCACCCCCCCGCAGCCAGTCCCTGTGCTCGGTGCCCGGCCGGCTGGCGATGGCTGGGCCATCCCATGCCCTTCCTTTGTTGGCAATTCCTGGAAGAATGGGAACATTCGATCCCCATTCCTCCTGGCCCTCCGACACCTTGCTGCTGCACAGCCCAGCCTGGAGCAGACACTGCTCCTGGAGCACAAGGCCAAACCTGAGCATCCCCTCCTGGGCCCTGGGACACTGGCCTGGGACCACTGCAACCAGCACTAGCAACTGCTAGCACAAGCATGGTAAAAGATGCTCGGAAAGCATTAAGCAGCACCGGTTTGCCGCGGTGACCCTGTGGCAGTAGCTCTGGGGCTGATGGGCAGCTCCTGGTCCCCAGGGACTGGGCCCATGTCCTCGGGCCGGCGCTGGTCTCCTGCCTAGCAGAGGTGTCCTGCAGACTCCAGAGCCCGTTTTTGAGTTGGTTGGGGCCCCTCTGGAGACACAGCAGGTGAAAGGCATCCTTGGGCGAGCAGCAGGTGGGGACATGCTGCTGTGACACATGGCGATGGGGGGGACACAGCTGCGGGGAGCAGGGGACAGGCCCTGCCAGCATGGGCTGGCTGCAGGGGATGAGGCCGTGCCCATGGGCCATGGGCATTGCACCCACAGGAGAGCTGCAGTGGCTCTGGCCAGGGTCCGTGGAAGGGGACGATGGGTTTTGCACCAAGGTTACTCAGCCCAGACCTTCTCCATCACACCTGTGGGCTTCCTGCTCCTTGTCTTCTCACCCGCTTGCCCACAGCAAAGTGCTGCTTGTGCCGAGAGCCCAGTGTTTTTCCAGGATGGAGGAGGAAGTGGGAGAGCAGAGGGGTCTCCTTGAGCTCTTTGTAGAAGATTAGGCTGTGGAAAGTAGTTCCATAGCTTGAGCTTAAGGAGACAATTTCATTTGTTTTCTTGTATTGTTCAGTATTCATGAGAAATTGCATGTAGAGCAAACAGTATCCTCTATTTTCTGGCCAGCTTTGCTTTCAGCCCTGTGCTTGAGCTACATGGGATTTTTGCTCTCTTCTCCTGTGTTTCGTAATGCTGTCAGTGTTTATTCTCTTACTCATTTGTACTTCTTTCCCATTTGAAATGATCAATTGTTGGTATAAACTCACCTAGGGAGCAATTACTGTAAGCCTAACCCAAACAGGCGCTGGGGGTGCTCCATTAAGCAATGTAACTACCCTCCCCTCTCTGCTGCTCCCAGAGGATACACTATTTACTTTTTAGCTCTCTGCTATTCACACCGAGCACACTTCGGTCAGCTTGCCAAGAATAACACAAACCATAACAACGGGCTTAAGCACTAAGATGGAGTTCCTGACTTTGCAAAACAAAAAAAAAAAAAAGCCAACCTATTATTTTGCCTTTGCTAAGAAATGCCTGGCTTCAGCAGAGCAAGCAGGCACCAGAACCACCCCTCTGCCTTCAGCAGAGCCATGAGGAGCACGAAATCTGCCCTGAGGAAACACAGAAAGAGGCAAAAAAAGAGCAGGAAGTGTGGGACATAGGTTGGCAACTGTCTGCTTTTCCTTTTAATGCAGATTTTTATTAGGTTGCTGCATTGTTTTGTGAGCTTTTCCTCAAAAGCTGTGCAGAGCCATGGAGAGACGTGTTCCCTAGCACTTCACTTGTGAATTTTTCAGCCAGGTTTTTAGTAGCTCTGTCTCTGACTGTCATGAACCTCTGTGGCTTTAATTACTAATTGCACAGAAATTGCTGCCTGGTCCTATTAGTCTTTTCAATGCTGTCAGTGTTCAGTTTGTGCAGTTCCCCTCTGGAAATTATTTATTTGCTAACCAGCTGCTAATGGGGGGAGCACTTGGAGCAAATTACCTTATTGAGGTGCTTCACAGGAATTAGCTATATTGTACCTAAAGTCTCAATGTTAATTTAGGCAATTTTCCTGCTGGAAGAAAAAGCAGAAACAAAGCAGAGTCCGGGGCTGCCAGAATGGGCCGTGAATCTGGCCCTGGCAGGAGTCTTTGGCATTGCCCGCCTGGGGAAGGGGGTGCTCAGCAGTTTGAGGGGCGTTCCTGAGAGCCAGATATGTTTTTCCTGGGCCAGATGTTGCTCACACTGCTGTTGTGGCAGGTAGGAAACCATGCCCTGGGGCTCCAGCTCACCTCCGAACAGCCAGGTGCCTTTGAGCTCTTTCTCCCAGCTCGCTGCGGATGGATTTGGCACCCTGCAGCCCTGGCAGGGCACTTGTCCCTGTACCAGCCTTCGCCAGCGCAGCCCCAGTGCCAGCTTCTCCTCCCATTCCCACTCGGCCATCATATAGCAGCAATTTGTGACCCTGCTAGCAACATTCCTAAAGCCGTGCAAGCCACAAGCTGCATGCAGAGCCCCGTTCATGGATGGCACCACACAAAATATCTCCATTTATCACCTACAGATCGCTTGCTCTAAGTGCACTTTGCAGCACTGGAAAGGTTTGGGGCCTTTGTCATAATGCATCCCCTCCTTGGAGCTGGTCAGGATAAATGGACCCTTTTAAGTACTAAGGACAGTCTCAGTTTAAGGAACAAAATGCTTGCAGATGCCCTGTGGCACATGGGGCTCTAAGCAGTATGGCAGAAATAAAAGGTGTATTTTCTTTTCTACATGCTTTTTACTTCCAAATGCACCTCTTTTCTATGCTGGAGGACTTCTCTGGCTACCTGGGGAACACAGCAAAGACGTACCCTTCTGGCAAGATCTGCCAAGATCAACAGAGAGGGGCGTTTTATACAGAGTGCTTAAAAACACCAGCAGCAGTAAGGAAACAAATGAATAGGCATGTGAGCTTGAGCCCCTTGGCTGTGGAATAGGAACATGGAGAGCTGGCCAGGTAAAGGATGCTCCGCTGAACTGACAGGCTCTATGGTCCTGTGGCAAAACCAGTCAAAACCCATTATCTGGAAAATAGGGGTGAATGGTGACACAGCTGAACCCACCACTGATGCTGAGCTGCTCAGGAGAGGGAAATGTAAAGCCAGTGTGAAGAGCTGCAGAAAATGTGGGTGATACAGAGCAGAAAGGTAATGAAATGGGAACTAAATTCATCTTTGACAAGTGCCGGGTAGTGCAGATACGGCAGGCCACAAGCTGAGGGTACGAGGCAGAGCCCTGGAGAGCAGGAAGGCGATCTGGGAAGCGGTGCAGGCAGCTCCCTGTTGGCATGTCCCCTGGTTCCTCACCTTGAAGCGGAGCACCCCGGCCCAGGAGGGACCAGGGTGGGATTTCTCTCTGCTTGCTGCCCGTACCAAGGTGTGCCCCAGCAGGCTCACAGGGGAACCCGCTCCAGCAACCACGGGCACAGGGCAGGAGAGCAACCGCCTGCTCTGCACTAGCCACGGGCTGCGTGGCTGAAGCCACCGGTCTGGGCTTTCTCTGCCTGGCTGTGCGTATCCCTGCAGGCTGCATTTACAGAGCCCCAGCCTTGAAAACGGCCTCGGTCTCCGCGCCGTTAGCCCACCCGAGCTGGCGCAGGGGCTGTTTTCTGGGCAGAGCGATGTGCATCAGCTGTGGGTGCCTCCTCACGTCACATCGGCCACGGTCTCTGTGGCAGCAGTCATCAACTGACTCTGCCAGCGAGAAAAATCTTCTTTTGCGGGGGAAACTCTTCGGCTTTCAGCACCTTCTCAGGGAAAAAATTACTAGGATTGGTCATGATATGTCTGCAAGTCCCCTGGCAGGGACCCCACTGGGTGCTGCAGAGCCAGGGTCAGGTGAGAGACCCCCACCTCTCTGGGGATTAAAGAAGCCTTCAGGTTATGGATAACGATGGTCCAATTGAGCAGAATCAGCAACGTTCACACCCTCTCCTGGGAACAAATAAAATTCTGCAATTATATAGGATTTCTGCTTAGCAGTTTGGGAAACTCTTAGTACTATAAAAAAGGCAGAGGTGTCCAGCAGCACTTTTTGTCCAGTAACTGGAAAAGATGTCCTGGCACTGGAAACCTCTGCACACAGCAGAAGCAAAACAGCAGTGCCTGGCTTCCAGTGGGGCTGGGGCATATTCCAGTTAAATAACGGGAATAAACTATAATGCCTATGCAGAAGGCAAGGAGGATGCTTGTCCTGTGCCAGTGTTCAAAGGAGAAGGCTCGCAACTTCCAGCTAGCACTAGCAGCTTGACTCCCAGGTTGGGCAAAAGAATGGGAAAACTGGTGTAATATTCACTGGATAGTAAATTTTCCAGGTCAAAATGGTTTGACCTGGAGCAAGACAACAGTGAGCAGGTCTTTGGACACCACATTTTTAAAAGATGCAATAACTGATCTAGAAGAAAATACCATACAGCAGAAGAGAAACTGGAAGCCAGCACGCTGTGCCCATGCTGACATACCAGTGTTTTGCATTTTCAAAGCAGCAGACGTTGCAAAAATAGGAAATACAAAAGTCAGCGCTATTAAACCAAATGTAATGAAATATCCTATCATGAGTCATTTACTTGTAAACCTCAGAATTTTTTCAGCAGATGCCACCAAGTTCTTTTGTCAGTCATTGCTCCAGTGAAGTTTTTCCAGCAAAGAACAAGGAGGAAATAAAATGCGCAGTGTTTCATCTTCTCCTTCCCTCAAGAGCTGTGTGTAATAGGATGCATTATCGAATAATAATAGTAGGGGAAGCATTTAAATAATGCTGGGCTGAGTAGGGAGTGCCAAGGCAGTCATATACTCATCATGAAAACAGAGTACCAGTTTCTTAGTCAATAAGTGTGTCAGCTGAATTTGGGCAGGAGCATCAGGCAGGCTGAGTGGGTGCCAGTAGCATCACATACAGATCCTGAAAAATGACTCTGTGGTCTCCAGTATGAAGTTACTGGTGTTTGCAGTTCTGTAGCTCCTCCTGCCCGTGGGTTTCTGCAGCCTGTGCTCAGCCAAGCCTCCCTGCGAAGGGACCATACTGTCCTGATTTTAGAGAAGGAAAAGAAGCAGAGGCTGAGAAACCACTGTCTGACATGGAGCTGGGAGGGAATTTCTAGATTTTCTGGCCATCCTTTCAGCTGCCAGTCCCAAATGTCATGGACTACAGGGGACAGGACGCTGACCTGGGAACCAGGTGTCCTGGGGTGATGTGGCTCCTTTTCCCTGTTTCATTTTCATACCACTCACAGGGGAGCAATGCCCACCCTGCCTCTGGTGGGATGGGCCAGTTCAGCAGGTACCCAGAGCATCGCATGCACACTGGGAAGGATGTGGTGCAGGGTGCTGGGGACACCCCCGTAAAAGCACCAGGTAGGGTGCACATGGGCACCCAGAGTGGTATGGGAGGGTGTCAGGGCATGCTTCGGGAAGACCTCTTGCAGTCAGAAGTCGTCCTGGAGAAGCAGCAACACTAGCAAGTGAAGTCCCCCTGCCCCCAAAGTCACAGCTGGGACAGGACATGGAGTTTGAAGTGCCACTGTCCTCGGCAGAGCAGGAATGCTGTGGGTGGACATGAATTATATATAATGGTCTCGGCTACATTTATCCTTCTCGAAATAACTTTGCTTTTTGTGGATCAGTTGTCTGAAAACCATAATTGATACTCTCTGATCCCTTTATAGTTGCTTGCAGAATAGCTACCTTCTGGTAATGCAAGAGCAGGCGTGGACCTGACCTAAGCTAAATCAGTGCTGAGGCCAGCAGCAGGGAGTGGGCTGAAGGAGAGGACATTGTGGCTGTCCCACACCACCTCAGGGAAGGTGTTTGTCCCACTCTGCAGGCATCTCCAGTGGCTGGCAGCTGCAGGGCGGGTGCTGCGATGCCAGCAATGTCCCTGGGGTCCCAGCACCGCCACCGGGGCTGCCCGCCTGCATGCTGCCCATCGCACGGGCATGCACTGGGCTCTCAGGGTTCCTCCTACAGACTGTCCAGGTTCAGACTGCTGTCAAATTTCAGCACAGTAAACTGCATGCCAGTGCCTCCAAATTCCAGACATGGGGAGCACAGGTGAATCAGTTCATTTTGTTTGCAGAAGCCAGAGACCTGGCTGCTCTGCGGTGCCATTACAGGAGGTCCCCTGATAATGGTGTGCCCTGCTGCTCTCTGGTTTTAGCTAAGAGCCAGGTTCATTTGCTTTTTTCTGATTTCCCCCTCAGAGAACAGATGTCACAGTCTTTTGCATACAGAAGATCAAACCGTGTTATTTTTAACCGGGCCTTGTAAAAAAAACGTACAGTGCATTGTGGAAGAAGTTAAGAGTCATGTAAAGCTAATGGAGATTTAAGAGGTTCGGTGTGGCAAGGGAGGGGGCAGGCGCCTGCCCCAGGAGAGGGGAGGCTTTGCTCTGGGACAGCTGCCTGGGCCAGTACAAACAGAGCTGCAACAGCAGGTGAGAGAGCATTTATGCTGAAATGCTAAATTATGCTGAAAAAGGTAAATAGGTGGCTTCTGAGGTTTGTAGCATAGGAGTTATTCATTGCCAACATTGCATACGCAGTGCTTCAGCAGGACGGGCACAGTGGGTAATGCCAGGAGGAGATGCTGCCCCTCGCTGCGTGAGCTGCTCTGAACAGGGGCACAGGGAGCTGTGCCAGGCTCCTGTGCTTTAGAGTTGTGCTCAGCTCCAGTCGGTGAATGGGTGTCCTGGGCTAAGAGCAATACCAAAGGCTGCTTTGCTTCCCACTGCCTGGTCTTTGAGACGTGCCCATTGCGGGGGTCCGCAGCGCAGCGCGGGCTGGGCAGCAGCACCAGGGAGGATTCAGGCATTGGCAGCTTCTCTGCCTGGTTCCCACCATCCCTACCCTGAATGGTGCAGGTCAGCAGCCCTCGCTTCACGCACGAGGAAATGTCTGAGCTGGGAAACATCTCAAGATCACTGCAGATGGCAAAGCATAAAGATAACTGGCTTGTCAGGGCATGCCTCTGCATTTCCATGTACTCAGAGCCGAAAAAAGGAACTCTCCCCTGTAATCCCAAAATTCTTTTGATGATGAGAAAAGGCAACTGAAAATTTTTGTTGCACAACCTTCAAGATCAAATGATGATTTATTTAGAATGCACTTTGTGGTATTACATGGCATACAGGCTCAGCAATTAGCTGGAAGCAAATATTCCCCCTCATTTTCTGTGAGTGTGTCATTAGGATAGTGTCTCACCAGTTGAACATTATCATTATCGGCTGCAAATATTGTTGAAGTTCAAACCATTTGCTTGGAGTTTACTTTTTATATACTGAAATATTGGTAATTCAGTTTCATTGCTGCCTTGGAAATAATCAGAAGATGGTTCCTTCTCCTTTCAAACTGCCATAACAAACAACTGTTAGGAATATTCTCGTATTTCTACAGCTGGAAGTATCAATGGCAATCAGAGAAAATGTCCCTTTCAAGCAAATCTTTAATAGTTTATTTTCCAGATGAAAGAAGAACTAAGGTATTGTATACAATGCACGTAACTTCTGTCTGCTGCTCATCTCCAATGTCTTCTACAACCTTCAAAGCAGCTCAGAGCCACCAGCAGCCATGCCCAACACTGCTACAAAACCTGGCTTGCTATTGCCTTCCAGCCCTTTGATAAACCTTTGCAACAAAAGGGGGGGGGGATTTAGGGGTAGCATTTATATGCTTTTTCCATACTTATGAATAAATACGAATCTTTACTGTACCATTTCCCTGTCTGGATTGGCAGCGTGAAAAGCAGAAACGTGGGGTAACCTCACTGGGTAAGCCCAGTCCTGAGCACGACATTTCAGCATGGGGTCTCCCTAAAGAGAGCGGCCCAGGGTGCTGTTAGGGCAACGCAGAAGGAAAACTGATGCCAGGGTTTGTCTTGGGCTGTGTGCAAGGGTTTGGGTTTTCCAGCCTGACTCCCATGCCAAGCGCAAGGTCCCCCTGGTGCTCTTTGGGATTGCTCTCTGGTCGTTCCTCTGCTTGTGCCAGTGTTCTCCTTGTTCAAAGCAAATTATTGAAGAGGGGTATTTTTAGGAAAGTGTCTCCCCCCTTTTCAGCCCATTGCCCGTGGCTGGCATGGCATGAGGAAGGCTGCGGGGCTGCTTCCCTCCCCTCTGCAGCATTCCACTGAGGGGCAGAGACATGGGTCATGGCCATCCCTTATCCCTTGTGAACAGGTAGTGGGTGTTTCACTGGTTTAGGAGAAAATTTGATCTCAGCTCTTTTGGCTCATTCACAGCCCTCCGGCTCTGGTGCCAAGCCTGCGGGACCTCTTCTGAGCACCGCTGTTAGAAAAGGGAGCCAGGTAGGCTCTTGGTCCCACAGGAAGGTCCACAATGCCCTCCTGGCTCATGGAGTGGCTCTTGCTGGGGAGTGCTGCAAATCCAGGCTGAGAGCAAGCCAAGGAGATTCCCAGGCCTGGGAACTCTTCTCCTGGAGCTGGGCTCCTCAGGGATCTGGGGAGGAGGATGGAAGCATCACCCCTCACCACCCCTGCAACCTCCCCTTGCTTCGGCCTCCCCTCTGGGGACAGCACATCACGCCCCACAGAGTATACTGGACCAGCAAAACTCCTTGCCCAGCTGATCTGAAAACTGTAATTTTCTAGCAACATGAAATTTGTATGCGCAGGGAAGCGTCACACGATCTGTGTTTGATGGGGAAGAAATGCTTTCAGATAGGGCAAAGATCTTTGGTCACAGGCGTTTGATAGAAATAAAGATTGAGGAGAGCTGTATGAACAGTGATAAATGTTTCTCACAGAAATGGTGGTTAATCCCAGAGGCCTCAGCTATTTTTCATCTTTCAGAACAATGCCAGGTGAAAATACCTGCCAACAGTGTCATCTTTAAAGGCCTGAGAACTTGAGAGGAAACTAAAAACCTGCTGCTGGTTGTATTAAGTCCAGTAAACAATTTCAGCCCTGAAGAAACACTTTCCATGTGTGTGGCATGGGAGGCTTTGCATCAAGAGTTTTAAGCTATAAATCAAAAAGCAAAATAAATCAAGACATGGTGCTTTATTCTGCCTGGTCAGGTGAAAGCCCTGAACATGGGCCGTTCCTTGCTCCCAGGCCATGCCATATCCAGGGTTCCTGTTCTCCACAGTATATCCTACATTAGGAGAGCGTCAGCTGGGCTTTCTCATGGCTTTATGATCATACCTTGCAAACCTATGCCTCCAGAGGGAAAAATGATAGCAGGAAAGATAATATCTGCTGGCAGCTTTTGCACCCACCAGGAGGAGGCATGAATTATCTCCAGTCGTTATCAGTCATGCTTAGAATGCAAGAAGATACTTTCAAGATGTGGTGGGACACAGGCTTTTTACACTTTAAATGTTAACAGGTAGTGTCAGCTTTCACAGTAATTTAAGGCTGGCATTTCTTGCTGCCTTATTCTTGCTTCCAAAGTGCACCAAAGGGCATCTTTCATCATTTAGGAGGCTTATTGTTATTAGACATCATAAGCAAAAGGCTTTAAACACTCTTATGTCTCTCATAGACTGGTTTCATTCAACACCTGGCCCAAAATGCAGGGTGTCCCTTTTGTCTGTGCTATGGGACATGTGGCCAAGGAAAACAAGTGCCTGAGGGAGGGCGAGAGCACATGGGTGGGCACTAGTACATGGGCATGTGGGTATCTGAGATTTTTCATGTAATCCTCTCCAGTCTTTAAAGCACAGGCAGTGTCCTGCAGGAGGGCGGGACGGTGCTTTTCCTGGCACATGGGTATGCGTGGCTGTGTTGCAGAACAGGAGCATGGGTGTTTGTATGTGCGCGCAGGCGTTTTGCTGGGGGGAGCTGAGGCAGAAACCCCAGGGCCGAGCTGCAGGTGATTTGGGGAAAAAAAAAAATTAAAAAAAAAAAAAATTAAAACTGAGGAGGGAGGTGCTGATCACTGTTAAACACAGGGGCAAGCAGCAGCTCACCACATAGTTGTGGCCCTGCTGTCTCAGTGCACTTTGGAGGAACTTTTTCGATATTGTGGTCTTTGTTTTCCTCCAACGTGCAAGATGCACGTGAGGTGAGATGCAGATGGAAATTTTGAAGGGTTTGGCTGTGTTTATTCAAAACCGATAACAATCCATGGAGTTTAAAAGGGAACTACCCTCCAGCAGCAAGATTTTTCCAGCCCTGGCACGGTGGGACCCCTTCTCCCCAAGCAGGGCCCAAGCCACCTCCCACTTAACTAAGCCAGTCCTGCATGGAGGCTGCCCAGACCTCCCTCTTCCTGGAGACCAGCTGCCCAGACCTCCACGCTGGGACTTTCCTGGCAATTAGCAACCAGCCAAGCTAATCAACACCTCCCAGCAGAGCATCACCACAGCCAGGAAAACAGACCATGCGCTTGATCCGGTGCTGGGAAGTACCACAAGCTCTGGCCAAGTTGGCACTTGACAAAGCAGGCTCCCTGCCTGCCGGAGGGCGACATCCCGACTCCCCCAAGAGCAGCCGCCATGGGGAGGAAAGCCCTCGTTGTTTCCAGCATACATGCTTTTCATCAGGTTATGCTTTGGGGCGCAGGGAGCAGGATTGCTACGTGGCTTCTGAGAAGCGATAAGCAGCCACGTACAGGTCTTGCACAACATCGCAGTCTGATTTCCAGCACTACTGAGCTCCTCTGTTGGGAAGAGGAGCCACCGAAACTGGGCTATTGGCCAGTCTGCACCCTGTTGCTCGTGAAGCACAGTCTTCCACCCTTTGAGTTTCAAAATATGCACAGCACCTTCCTGTCCCCCTGGGTTCTCCCACATCTTCACACCTGTCAAAGCTGCTCTTGGTTTGTGCTGGAGCAGGGATGAGCAGAGCCGGGCCAGGTCCCTCTGCCCTTCTTTGCCATCCCACCAGTTTCAAGGTGCGGGCAAAGCCCTGACAGCAGTTGCTGTCGGCAGGACAGAAATGTCCCTTCCAGCTGCTGTGTTCCCCCATGCTGCTGGTGGTCAGAGCTGCCAGTTGCCCAGCATCCTCTGCAAGACACACTCCTCAGCTAACGTTCCTAAGGTGGCAAATAAAAGTCCTTGTGTTGCCTTGGCTGGCATGGGCTTCACCCGCGATGCTCTGCTGGGGGACGGGGGCTGTGGCCCTTTGCCAAGCCACCCTGCGCCTCATGCCCGGGAGGTGCCTCCAGCCCCAGGCTGGCACACCTAATGGGATGCTGGGGAGGTCTACCAGCCAGGAGCGCCCAGTGGCTGGCCGGGCAGGGAGGCAGGGGATGCTGCAGGCTCACTGTGCCCATATTGCTCGTCTGGGGGCTGGTCACCACTGGGAACCCCAGGGCAGTAGCCCACAGACCAATAGCTGGGATTGCCCTAACAAGCACACAGTGGCAGGCTCGTTATGCCTTCACCAAAATGAGTGGGCATTACTGCAGCACCAATGGATGCTTTGCCACCAACCAGCAGCACACTGCTGTGGCACACTGAACCTCAGGGAAAAGGCAGCTGGTGGCAGAGGGCTGTTTAGGAGGGACGTGCTGAGGCTGGAGAAGAGAGAAATGACCAGGAAGGGCAGCTGCCTGTTGGAAGGGATTGGATGCAGCTCTGAATGTGGAGCAGGGATTATGGGCAGCCCAGGCTGCCAAGCGGTGCTGATGTAGAGGATTGAGGGGAAAAGAAAAGCGTGAATTCAGTGATTGCCGGGCAATTAATTTCTGGGCACTACCTCTGCTGCCAAGTGCACTGACCTCAGGGACTCTTGCTCCATTCCCGCAGGCTAGGTGCAGGGGCCAGCACAGCCCTGCTCAGCTGTGGCACCGGTGCATGTTGACAGTGGCACAGAGCGGCCCTGCCCGCAGCCAGCTCCTTCAGCATCACACACAGGTACTTACAAGGAGCTGCTGCATCACCAGAGAGAGAAACAACCTGACATGATGTTCCACCACGCTTCTTAGGGTGAGCTCTGAGTAATTACTCCAATTACATGCCAAATTACAGAGAGGCAAGTGGCCTCCACACAAGGACAGATTGCAGGATCCATCTTTAATCGTGGCTCAGGTGTTGCACTCTGCTGCCTCCAATTTGAAGTACATGTTCATTTCCCCTTGTGGATCTCTAATCATGCTGCTTATCATGACTTTTTATTCCACCCCTCTATTTCCAGAGTGCATGTCAAAGAAGACAGTACATTAATCAGCCAAGTTTTCTTTATTGCTTCTTGTCAGCAGCAAAATGTCTTCGAAAAAGGAGCAACCAAGTGTCTTCACCTGGATTTGCCTAGAAGGATGTGTCCATCAAAACCCAGCAAGTGACAAGCCCACAGGGACCATGATTTGTTGCTCCAGGTAAACGATGAAGGATGAGGCTCAGTCAGGTGAGGAAAGGCCAGCCATAAATCCAGATCCCTCCCTGAGGCTGTCTTTATGCCTATATTTATGAAAGCTCATCAATAGCTTCTCCATCTGCCTGCAGCCCCATCTGTGAGCAGGGCTGGCACACGGGTGAGCCCCATGGCAGTGGGCCAGTCCATAAGCATGGATTTTATCCATAGTGGAGCTCCAGGGCTGTCACTCTCCTTGCCTCACCTGAAACATGTTCATCCCAGTTTAATCTAAGCTCAGACCAATGAGGGCAGTCATGCTGGGGGCCACCATGGTGCAGGAACAGGGGACACATGTCTCCTGGGAGCTCATCACTGTGTGCATCTCTTTGCTTCACCAAGACCTTCCCAGGGTGCCCAGGTGTTGGTGGCTACACCCACTTCAGCCACAGTCCTTCCCTCAAGCCGTGTGCCCTCCATCACCTGGCACACACAGGTGATGTGTCCCCATCCGTAAGGAAACAGCTGCATCCCTGGTGGGATAACAACAGGCCAGAGTTTCCGTCCAAGCTGCAGTGCCTGAGTGTGGCCGAGTGGGACATCCCCTGAGTGCTGGGGCTGCTCAGGCACCACAGGCTCCCCCCGGGTGCAAATGGACCCACTCCTGATTTCTCCATAACACATTTCTGATGAAGACCTGTCTCATGTGCAGGGACCCTGCAAGACAAGGTAGCAGGACAGCCAGGTCAGGGGCACACAGGCTGAGCCTACCCAAATCTCGGTTAGAGGATTGTCAGGGGTGGGGAACCCACCGCAGGATTTGACAGAGCATTTCAGGGGCCAGCTACCCTCACACATTGAAATCCATGCCTTATTTCCCACAGCAGCCTTCTTTCATCCTTGTCTGCCAAAGGCACTGCCAAAGATTTAATCACATCAGAAAGAGCTTTAATAAGCTGGGATCAAGTTAGCCCTTTAACCTCTTTTTCTGGCTCGTGCAGATGGTGTCCTGGGAATTTCTCTCCATGCAAAGTCTGTCTTCCCATCCCTCCGTCACTCCTCAGCTTCCTCTTTGGGCTTTATCCAGCTTCCCTGCCTGCTCCCGAAATGCTGCTGACCGGGCGCTGGGCACAGCTCTGCAGGGGGCTGCAAACCCCTCCTAGGCAGCTGCCTTCAGTCCCTGCCCTAGGGAGGCATCTTTTGGCAGGGGGGAGTCCCCAGCTTCCCCAGCTGCGGTTCCCCCTCACCCAGCTGTTGGGTGCTGTGCTAGTGGTACAGCCTGCTCCCAGGGCTGTATCTGTGCCAGGATCACCCCACCAGAGCCTGGGTATCTTCTGCCTTTGCTGAGAAACCGAGAAGGTGTTAAATAATGGAGGGATGAGAATTAATCCCTGCCGGAGGCCCCGGCTGAGCTGCGGTGTTGTGTTTGCAGCAAGGCTCCAGGACCTCTGGAGAGTCTGGATTTCCAATGCACTAACTCCGCACACTTGCTCCAAGCAGCTGGAAGTGCCAAAAGCCTTATAGAAGCTTCTTACATCAAGATCTGTCACAAGTTTGAGTGATAGGGGCAATCTCAAGAACATAGATGTGCCAAGATCTCTTTTCCATAAAATGATTCTAATTGACACTAATGATAATTCCCCACTTCAAACTTTTATTGATCGAACCCAGTTGCAGCCGTTTCACCCCTCAGCACAGGCCTGATGTCAGCTGGACCGGCCTGGGACATCCTGTTTACTCCATGGAGGTACGGGCAGTTCGCCAGCGCTGGGACCCCGGGGGAAGTCCCAGGGTCCCGCAGGCGCTAATTAGACAGCTCCTTACTCGGCTCCTTTACACTCGCCAATGTGTCCGACCCGCTGATTTAAAAATCTAACCTCAGTAGCTATTGTTTAACATCTTCCTGAAGCCCTCATAGGATGGAATGTGTTTTATAATGATTATATTTTATTTTATAACATGTTGTATTGTTTGGCTTTTGCCTCCTAAATGCTGAACAGAAATATTTATCAAATATCTCTCCTTTCCTGGGTTGCTGCCTACATGATTTGTCACCCTTTGCCAGGCAGAGATTTCTCCTTGTGATCGCTGCTTCTTTCATTGGTCTTGTGGTCTCCTGATGTACATGCAGTTTGTCATCAACTTATGCTTTTTATTCTGGTCTTTACTTTTGCAGCTGCTTTTACCTCTTGAGAAGCTTGTGATGTGCAACCTGCACCTTCTCCCGCTCACAGCTTTGGGGAGCTGGCCGACGCATGCTGGGGCAACTCTCGGCCACCACTCCGAGGTTTCTATTTGCACAGCCTGCTCCTGGCCGATAGTTTCCAGATATCATGGCATGGGGTTTTCCATCCCACTGACTGCTCTGCTGGGCTGCGGCACCTGTGGCACTGTCCTGCTCCCCGGCCCCTCTGTGCAGGCAGCAACCTGCGGGTGCTGCTCCCCTCGGACTCTCCAGCCATGGCACCAAGGCAGCGCCTGGCAGAGCGCAGGTGGAGGTGGGCGGTTGGGCAGGTTCCTGCTGGGTGGGTGTGATGCTGCCTTTCATCCCCAGGAGAGGTAGATAAGCCTTTCGCGCTACCCCCACACATGTTTAAAAGCACAGGAGCCAACACCCAAAACCTGCCTGCATGCAAAGCACAGGGAGGGGGCTCCTCTGGGAGTGGGAACGTGGGCACTCTGCGAGGTGGTGCTCCAAAGGACCCCCTGCACGCACCCCTCCCCGGGCAGCACATCTGCTGGGTTGCTAGGACTTTGCACGGAAAACATGTTTTGGTTCCCGTAGCAATAAGAAAATAGAAAGAAACCTGCTTTCAGAGGTGCATTGTGACAGCCTGAAGAGCTGAGACTGCAGCACCATCTCAAGCTGGGACCTGTTCCAGCTCCGTCCTGCCCCAAAAGAGAGCACAGCCACAGCAGGCTGGTGGTTGCCCCACAGGGGCTGTGGCAGAAGCGGGGGTCCATCACGGGGGAGGTCCCTCCTGCGTTCGGCATCTAGGAAGCGTCCTACTCCTGCTGCAGGGAACAGGTGCTATAACCTGAATATCTCTAACTCTGGTGTGCCTGACGCACACGTGTGCATGGCCACGGCTGAGGCTGTAGGGCAAGGAGCAAGCATCTCCCATCGCTGTGCTAGGCTCCTGCGGTTCCCTCCTCCAGTAATTACCCTTCCCCGGGAGCTTCTGAACTGGCATGTGCGCCAGTCATCACAGCAGGCAGACTGAGGCAAGATACAGGCAGCAATTAATTTCTTCTCTACAAATTATCAAACTGCAAACTTGCTTTTTAATTGTATGCTCTTTGAAGGAGGCCACTGCGTGGCTGGGACATATTTCTGCCTGTGGATCACCAAAGAGCTGTGTGGCAACTATCCTTGGTGGCTGGGAAGTGGCGAGCTCTCCAGCCAGGCTAAATGGCAGTACCCTCGAGCTGCCACCCTGCTCCAGCCCCTCATTCCTGCCTTGGCCACCTTGACCCCAGCAAATTCATGGGTTGCTCTGCATCCCAAATGCCTCTATTCACCTCCCTGAGCAGAGCCTCATGCAGAAGCAGAGCCTGGTGCAACCCATGGGCTGCCCATCCACAGAGGGGGGACAAAATTGCACGGCAGCCCCTGGGCTGTACATCCAGCATCACTTGTTTTCCAGCTTGTTCCCCTGTGCCCCAAAAAGGCTCACCACCCATCCTGGCCCTGAGGCGCTTCCCGCCGGGCTGCAGGCCCCGTGCAAGAGCTTGTGTGCCTGGTTCGCTGTCATCGTACTGGGCTTGCATGAGGACTGACTCAGTCACAAGAAGGGGGAAGGAAATAGGAAGATGCCCACGGGAAGGGCAGCATCCCAGAGCTTAGGCTGCTTCTCCCCAGCCACTGGCCCGTGCACCCACACCCTAGGAAGCTGTGATGACAGATGCCTGTAGGTATGATCAGGACAAAAAGGCTAACAGAGGTATGATGGAACGCTGATTCAGCTGATACAGGCATTTCTCACAGCTGCATGTCAGCAGCTACTTTGGAAGGGCTCTGACAGCTGAATAAGATTGACAGCTCTCCTGGCACCCAATCCAATCCCAGAGCACAACACACCTGTGCATTGCCCTCAGTTGCTTTTTTATTGTCCGTCCACTGGCTTTGGGCACCCCAGCTGGTCTCGGTCAGGCTCTTTAGGCCATGCAGGCAGGTGCAGGGTTTCTCTTGCTCATGGGCAAGGGCTTGCTCTTTTTGTGCTCAAGACCTGCAGTGGCAGTTGGTTCCCCAACTCATGGTAATCTGGTTAGTGTTTGATCTATCTCACTGTAAAAAAAAAAAAATGCTAGCGATTTTGAGGTGGCTTTTGCTGAGTGTCATGTTTTAGCCCTGAGGTGCTGTTTGGTTTCCCCTCACAGTGATGGAGGGCTCGGTTCTCCTTCCCATGTGCCTGTGTCCACCAGCTGCACCTGCAATATATTGCCCTTCATACCATTTGCTTTGAAGGCTGGTTTTGCTGGTCAGGCAGCTTTCCCCCATCTTTTTGTGCTAGGAGGCTGGTGTGGGGTTGGACCAGGTCACTAGAGAAGTGGCTCTGTGTGCGTCTCTGTTCTTGGAGGTCTCCCAAACTCAAATGTCTTGATCCAGTGTTTGTAATAGTCCTGCTGAGAGCAGGAGGTTGAACCAGGAGGTCCTTTCTAACCTGTATTTTACTTTTCTCTGGGTGATGTGTCCAGCATAGGACAGTGATTTATCAATGGACTCACCATCACAGGGCAGCCTGGTTGCTTTCATCAGCTGTGGTCCCTAGGTCATGTGTCATGTCCTCAGCCATCGCTTCCCTGTACCAAGTCTCTCATCCTTCGTAGCACCTGTGCCCTCAGGTCCCAGCCTGACCCTGTGACCATGGTTTCAAGGTATATTTGGGGCTGTGGCTGTTCCCTGGGTGATTCAGATCACTGGCACTAGTAGCATGTGCTTCTTGCTGTTTATGGCACCATCAGCCTGTGTCATCTGCTTGTCTTACCAGGAAAGATTTTTCTAGTCATTTAGTTAATTGGTTAAAGTATTAAATTATGCAACACCAGGAGCTGATCCCCTAGGAGCTGCTCGTAACAGCCAAATGGCATCTCTAATTCTCTCTTGCACTTCAAACTTGGTCAGAGCATCTGTTTACATGCCATGTTTTTGCTCAGAATGTCAGGTGGCATTAAAAACCTTAAGGAAACTGGATTGCAAGGCAGCAGCCTAGCTTGTCAGGCAGGGCTGTAGGGTTTTTTTGTTTTGGGTTTGGTTTTGGGTTTGGTTTTTTTTTTTGAGACAACAGCGGCTGTTTTGCACATCTCTCTCAAGAGCCATGCTGGCAGAGAGGTGCTTAGCTGTGTTTGGACACTACCTTGTACCTTGGTGCCTTGACTGTTTGGCTACAGGGGAATTTCCCACTGCTCCTGGGTACCACGCTGCATCAGGTCCTCCATTGCACAGGCTTTGACACTGCAAAAATCGGTGGCATCAATTAAAAGTATTAATGGGAGAAGCAAGTTCCCTCTGGGGACAGCAAGGACTGTTTGCTGTCTGCCATCAGCTCCTGGTGGTGCCTTGCTGAGCATCCCTGTCCCGTGAGGAGGTCTGGGGGTAGGCAGTGGTTATGAGGCTGTGCCAGGGCTCACCGATGGTGTGTGCACGCAGGGCCACTGCTGTGGTGCTGGGAGAAATGGCATGAGAAATGACTGTGGGCAGGCACAGCTGGGTCTCCCCTTCCTGACATGTAGGTTCCATAGCTGGATGTGCTTTGCTTGGGTGAAGGCTGGAGGCTCCAGGGCTGGGGCAGTGTTGTCATTCCCTGGGCTGATAAACTCATTTCCAGGTTAAACAGCTGCATGGGCTGATGCGGGAAGTCCTGCCGTGCCTGCAAAACTCATCACCCAGGCAGGCTGGGGGAGAGGCAAGAGACGCCTGCCGCCCCGGCATGGGGGAGGATGCAGGCTGGAGCCGGCCATCCTGCCGCTGGTGGGATGACAGCGGCGGCCCATGGGATGAGCAGAGTTATTGGATCCCAGCAAACTCCCATGTGCCAAGGAAGGGGAGCTGCAGCTGGGGCTGGGAGTGCAGGGCAGGGCTCCAGGCAGGGGCTGAGCCGGGAGCAGGCTGTGTGTGTCCCGAGCTCCGTCTTCGCGGCGGGTGGAGGAGGTGGGAACACGATGCACATGCAGGTGGTCCTGTGGGAGCTGCGGAGGCACCACGGAGGTGCTGGCACCTGGAGCCCCCGCTTGCGTTAGCACCTTCTGGGAAATGAGCCCTTGCACCGTAATTCCTGCTGCTGTGCAGAGATGTTTTCTGGCTGGTTTATTCTGGCTGAGGCTGTGAATGTGTAACCCTCCTCCGGGAGGACACTGGTCCAGCAAACACTGGCTTGCTTGGCTCTGCAGCCCATGGGGCAGGCAGCAGCGGGGACGGTTATACCCATTAGCAACTGCCCCTTTTTTGTGTCCTTGGTCAGCATGTAAGGGAACACTGAAAAAGCAGCAGGCTGTTTGGGAAAGTCTCTGCTGATGTACTGGGGTCCTTTATGGTGCTCTGTTGTTAGAGCAGTGTGCCAGGGAGCGGTGCAAGGTCTGGCCTGTACATGGTACAGGCAGGGGATGCCATCTCTGCATCCCTGTGCCAGACCAAGGTCTGCTCTGAGCTTAGACCTCGGTCTCTATGCAACTCATTTTGCTTGTGTGCTGTGGAATAGGGTTGCTCAGACTCTGTTCTCAACTCTAAAAGCTTTTTCTAAAGTAGTGGCTGTTTGCAGGGCCACAGCACAGGGCCTTCCAAAATCAATCCTCCAGTTGAGAAAAACCCTTGCAAGCACTTCTTGTCTCTCCTCCCTGGCAGCTCAAACACCCAGAGGAATAAGCTGCACAAGGATGGCCCCAATCTCGATGTAACGTGATAAATTATGTAACGCAATGTCACAATTATGCATTTCTGAAAGAGAAGTAGGGCAGGGAGCTGCCAGAGACGGCTCTGCTCTCTGGGTGAGCAACACCCACGGGCCACTGCTGAATGAACCATAGTCTGGTGGGGTCACCTCCCTCCACATCCTTAATGCCACAGTTCACTGCAGAATTAGTGGGAGATTTCAAGACCCCTTTTTTTGTTTTCTCATTCAGAGCAGGGCTGGGGGGGGACACACCTAACAAAGGGAATAAGCAGGTAATTTCTGCAGCCAGCAGCAGGCTGCCTTGCACGATGCTCACACAGCCCCTTGGCAGCCCTTGGTAAATTGTTTAACCAGGGCCCTGTGCTGGGTTAGGTCAGCCTTTCCAGATCCTCTGACCATCATGTTTGCAAAGTGTCTCTTCACAGTTTCAGTAACAATACACTGAGCACTCATGTTTCATCTTCCTCACTGCACTGGGAGAAGAGTAAACGCATCATGATCTTTGCAGAGCTTGTCAGAAGTGGGCAAAGAAATGCAGAGACTGAACAGAGACAACTGTTTTGGGTGATTCTGGAGCCCACAGGAAGAGTCAGCAGCCTGTGTTTCATCTCTGCTTCCTCTGCTCCAAACACAGATGGGGAAAAACAGGAGGGGGAGGGAGGAGAGGCAAAGAGAGAGTGAGAGACAGGAGTGAGATGTGGTACAACACTAACAGTGTTTTTGGAGCAAGCAAAGTATTTTGGAGCAAAACAGTGCTCTGGAGCAATGCAGAATTAGGGAAACATTTTTTGGATTTGCTGTTCTGACTGTCTTGATCTGAGGGACTGGAATCAATTGCAAAGTAAATAATTCAAATATTTCTTTTTCTTCCTCTAAGGGTAAGGAGTGAGCTCTCTGGCTGGTGCTGGCTCTGGTGGTGGGCTGGCAAGGAGGCTGTGCTCCTGTGGGTGGGTGCACAGGTGTGCACAGCTGTAGAGGTGCCAGGTAGCTTTGTGGAAGTGTCTGGAAGCAAGTGGAGCCCAGGGCATGCTGCAGCTGCCTGGTGTCCCTGCAGGCAGTGACGTCCCTCATGATGGGCTTCAGGATGAGCATCTGGGTTATGGGCCACAAAGTGCATTGCACAAAAGTGAGGTATGCAAGATGAGAAAGAAACCAGTACCTGCGCTGTGAGAAACTGGGAAACTGAATTTCCACTCCTTATTCCCAAGAGCAGAGTCAAACTCTTTCCCAGAAGCTCTCCCCTGTGCTTTTCTTTTGGGCTCACCCAGGCCATTCACATCCATGCCACTGTCCCTGGGAGCTGTGGGCTGGGTCGTGCATATGTGCATGGAGCCGGAGGAGCAGGGCTGAGCACAACACGCGCACACACACACACCATCACGTACCTCCCCCGTGGCCCTCTGCATGCCTGGAGAGGAGGAAATCCTGCCAGAGCTTGCCAGACACAGAGGGGAATGACCCAGACCCCCAGCAGACTGACCTGCTCCCATCCCACAGAGGCGCACAGGGCTGTGCCATGCATGTGAGCACTCGTGTGATGCCAGTGGAAGAGTAGAGGCATTCGTGTGTGGGTATGTCAGATCAAGTCCTGAGAGCACTTGTTCAGGGTGGAAGAGTCTGAGCCATGCTGCAACTTTTCTGACTCCTCCAAAGGCTATCAAAGTCTTCCAGGTAAAGCAGGGAAGTCAGGATGTGACAACTCTAATGTAAAACTGCAGGAGGAGGAGATGGCTGCTTTCAAAAACAACCTTTGCAAGGTCGTCTCTGAGCAAGGTGAAGCAGCAGCAGAGGGGTTGAGCAGTTTTCTGCAATTCAGCTCAAAAAGACTGGATCTTGCCCTTTCTTTATGGGAAGGAAAGCATGTGATGACAGGTCCCCAGAGCTTTTATTTTGAAGCCAAATGCTTAGAGTGCATGAAGACAGCAAAAGCATTTTCCTTTAGGCGATACAAATCAAATAAATGGAGACAGCGCGCTGCAATTCAGTGCAACATTCAATGTGAGCTGCACTCGTATCTCGGCATCACGAAGGCATTGATGACAGGAGGTGCCCAGGACTGGCAGCGTCAGCAGCCCTTCTGCCCCAGACATTTCCTACCTGCTTGGGTCTGCATCTCTGCCCTGGTCTAACTTTGTGCTGGAGCTTTTGCAGTGGGGTTTTCCTGCCTCCTTGTTAAAGATGGGTGTGTAAAGCTGTCACTAGTGTTTAATTATACTATACAGAATAAGCTCCAGGAGAGGCTGTCTGGTTTAATTGACTCTCTGTTCAGTGTGCAGAGCTGAGTGGTGTTCCTATGGGAATATATGTATCTTTTTATTGTCCCTGTGAGAGAGGGACTAGGATTAGGATGGGGCACTGCCCCACTCCCACCCACCCTCCACAACTGCGGTC